>CM061066.1:92045416-93245416 GCA_030762895.1 Sophora flavescens
CTTCTCCAGTGGAAAACGATGTTGATATCTCATGAGATTAAGTTAAAGCCTAATATTGAAGTGCCATGCATATTTTCAAAGGTTGACTGTGCGGGTTTGAGACCCTTTGATATAACACTATTATGTTATGTATATGCATGATTTAACTGCTTATATGATTATGTGATGTATGTATCATGTATATGGTTGTTGTGGGATATATCTTATGACGGTATCTCACTCTTGCACATCTGTATGTTCATTTGTCCTTCTTGCACCGGGTATGCGTGTGCTTTTAGATGGATCCGAACGTTCCCTTGGCATGATCAAGCTCGAGGAGCGAAGTGTTTGATCATGTTGGGACGGTAGGGAACTGGACTATACATGAGGGTGTAACGACCGCGACGTATCGAGGACCAGTCACGACTACCGAGATGAATACTAACGGAGTGCCCGTACGAAGGGTTCATACCGTCGAGACGAGGACTGCGGTGCATCCACCTCCATGGTACTACCTTCATACACTACAAGTCACCAGTCTCCTTCATGAGCATTTTTGATCCAGTTGAACCGCTTGCGGAGGATCCAGTGGAGGAGGATCCCGAAGAGGATCCCGAGGAAGAGCCCCTTGAGATGATAGAGGTCGAGGACAAGGAGGAGGAGGAGGAGGAGGAGCCAGAGTACCATCCGCAGGATCCCGGAGATGACGATGTCCCTGTCGACGATGGCTGTGACGTTATCGATCCGGCATCTGATATCTCGTCTGGGGGTAGCGTCTGTGGTCACTCTGCATGCAGGAGGCATTGGTAGATCGTTCGTCGGCTTTTGGAGTTGTCCCGATAGTCCCTAGGCCTTTAGAGTCATCTTTTGAGTCTTGTACCCAGTTCCCTATCTCCGATTAGATGTTTCTTTTCTTACCTGTTTCTTCGATAGCTGTTTTAGTGTATGTTGGCCAGTTCGACAAGGCCTGTTTTGTAATCAAACCTAAGATCCCAAGTTGGACAGTTATATTTATATGAAGGATGTTTATTTTCATGTTTCGAGTGTTCATCACCTTTTGTTAACTTCCTTTAACAAAAAAAATTGAGTACCCTTTTTCAGTAACCCTATATAAGGCTATTTTTCGAAAGCAACCAGCATTTTAAATAGGTCTCTTTTCCACAACGGGTAACCATGTGATGCCGGGTTTTAGGGTGTCACAAGCAACTCCACCTGTTGCGTCCAGTCATAGAATGTTGATACAAAGTACGGCTGATGTGTACCCAAGATTGAACCTAAAATGGTTCTGCACCCCTGTCATTGTTTTGCCGAAGTAACCGCATGGTCAAGTTATTTCTAGTCATTTGCTCCTCATCTAAGTAGCTATTATGTTATTTAAGTATGCCATGTGCCAATCATGTGATTTCCTTAAATAGGAAACTTGAGCTTTAAGGCCCAACCCATTTAACTAAGGTTTTATTAAGATTTGGTTGTAAGGCTATAAATAACACCCCTAAAACTTGTAAGACGGCAGTTTTGGTGACTGAATGAATTTTATTTCTCTCTCTAAGTGAAAATTGGCTAATCTATGTGATTTTCTTTAAGGATTTGCAATTGACTTATCAAATGTTAGTAATCTTTTTGCATCAATCCCTCCATAAATATATTCAAGTGCTTGAGTAGTCATTATTCTTGGGTTTAGAATTCTATTCTTGCATGATAAATGAGTTTAGGGTTCTTGAGTACTTGATTTGGGGTTTCAAGACTAATTGTTATTTCTTCAAAAAAAAAAAAACAAGACTAATTGTTATTGGAGTTTCCGCATCAGTTGATGATATCAGACATCCTAGAGTTGAGGCTCAAACCTTGGTTAAAGTATTATATGGTTTTAATTTATTAGTTTTGTAATGTATACATTATCAAATTATTAATTTTAATTTATCTTAGAATATGCTAAAAATGGATCATTAGTCACGAATGATTATCTATTTTAACATAATATCAAGGGACATTATATTACGAGTTTGATCATTATCTCCTCTCAAATGTCAAAGGGCCATACTCCACATTTTTAGACCACATGACAACTTTGTAAGTCACGTAAGACTGAATATTCCCCAAAAGCAAATTCGACATAACAATAAATATAGACTAAACCCTCAATTTGGTCCCTGAGAAAAACATCCGGGTCTGAAATAGTCCCTAACCAAAAAAAACTATCCGTTTAGTCCTTAAGAATGTATTTCCGGGACAGATTAGTCCTTCTGTCATATTTTGTAGTGTTTCTATCATGTTTAGTGCATGTTAATAGGGACTAATTTGGCTCACGGTCATGTTTCTTAGGGACTTTACTTTTATCACTTAAAAATTTTTAGTTAATATTTTGTCACACAATCACTAAACTGTCCCGGAAATACATTCTTAAGGACTAAACGGATAGTTTTTTTTGGTTAGGGACTATTTCAGACCCAAGTATTTTTCTCAGGGACCAAATTGGGGGTTTAGTCATAAATATAAGAAAATATCAATGTAGAGTATACAACTTGAGAAGCCTAAACTTTCCATGCCGCCATCAAAGTAACTAAATTTAAGTATACAAAATAGTAACTATTTATTTCCCCCTGTTTTATCTTTTCGTCAATTACATTGATAGAGTAAATAGCCAATTTGGTCCCCGAAACTGTAAGATCGTATCAACTTGGTCCCTGAAATTAACGAAATTCCAAAAAGGTCCCTGAAACTATAAAACGTTGATCAAATTAGTCCCTCCGTTAACTTGATTGGTCGACGCCGTTAACGGCGCTGAGGTGGCACTTCACGTTGCTTGACAGCTGTCCTCCAACCTGCACCTAATTTCAGGGACGAAATTGACACTACGTTTCAGGGACCAAATTGCAATCATCTTCCTCATCATCTTCCTCCTCCTCTCACCTCCACATAACCTCCTCCTCTCCCTCTTTGATAAAGCTCCTTGGTTTCCGTTCACAAAGATATTGTCGCATTTCAAGTCTCTGTGAATAATAGGTGGCTTGTGACTGTGAAGATATGCTAAGCCTTGAAGAATCTGCCTAGCCCAACCTTTTATGGCTTTCATTTCAACATATTTATGCTTCTTACGGTATCTGTCAGCCAAAGGTGTACAACAATTTCACATGTGTCATATTACAGCCAAACAACCCAAAGGAAAGGAGGAAAAAAATCAAGAGAACATACTGCCTTAAATTTCCAGATGTGAAGAGTTCAGTAATCATGTTAACAGTGTTTTGCTTATCATCAACCCAAGAATCACAGAACTTGATGATATTTTCATGTTTCAAAGACTTCAACAGATTAACTTCAGTATACAATTTTGTAACATCATCTACTGAGTGCAAGAGGCCATCAACGTGTTTATGTGGAGGAGGAGGTTATGTGGAGGTGAGAGGAGGAGGAAGATGATGAGGAAGAAGATTGCAATTTGGTCCCTGAAACGTAGTGTCAATTTCGTCCCTGAAATTAGGTGCAGGTTGGAGGACAGCTGTCAAGCAACGTGAAGTGCCACCTCAGCGCCGTTAACGGCGTCAGTCAACTGGGTTAACGGAGGGACTAATTTGATCAACGTTTTACAGTTTCAGGGACCTTTTTGGAATTTCGTTAATTTCAGGGACCAAGTTGATACGATCTTACAGTTTCGGGGACCAAATTGGCTATTTACTCTATCAATGTAATTGACGAAAAGATAAAACAGGGGGAAATAAATAGTTACTATTTTGTATACTTAAATTTAGTTACTTTGATGGCGGCATGGAAAGTTTAGGCTTCTTAAGTTATTTTAATTTTAAATTTCATCTTACAAAATAGGATACAATATATTAATAAAAAGAATAAAAAATTTATTTTTATTAGATTGAGATAATAAATTGTCACTAATTTCCTATATAACATTTGGTTGTATGAGTTAAAAAGCAATCACTAAGGCTCTGTTTTTTAAAAAATTTCAACGCAAACGGTAAAGTGCGGCATCCCAATGCACCTTTAGTGAAAGCTCATAATATTAAGAATCGTTTGTTTTAAATTTTGATAAAATTGATTTTGGTAAAATTGATTTTGGAAGAATTGATTTTGAAAAAATCAAGGTTAAAAAATTTGATTTGTGTTTGATAACAATATTTTAAAAGTAGGTTTAAAAGAATTGATAGTTTGGATGATAAAGTAAAATCACTTTTGATGTGTAAATATATAGAATTTTACGGGTCCTATATTTAAAATTAATTATTTTCAACGGAAAAGCTTGAAATTCTTGCTTCCACTAAAATAAATTATACCCACCTATGAATCAATTATTTTGGACGGATTTTTGCACCCAAACACTCCAATTAATGTAGCAAGTGGGATTTGGGTGTTAAACTACGACGTGCAACACAAACCAAAGAGGCACTTAGCTCTCAGGAAACACAGTTAGAAACGAGAGTTTGGGGTGTTAGGAATTTAAAACAAACATGCAGTAGTAAACAACTTTAAGGTCATGCTAACGAGTGTTCTTAGGACACTTGTTAAGGAACTAAGAAAGGTAAATTTTTATTGAAAAACTTACTATTTCATATTTTCAAACATTAAATACATGAATTTCCTATAAAAACTTTCTTATCTTTATCCCTTAAAGAGTGCCATAAAGGGACTTGTTAGCATTCTCCAACAACTTACATATACAGCAAATAGTAATCACTAAAACGCAATCACCAAAGCAATCAAAAATCAATTATATGTTAGCCTTTTTAAGAAGCAATTTTACCTTAAAATTTGAGTGATAACTATAAAGCTTATATATTGACATCAATAATGATATTTGAACACAAATTTTGACACCATATACAGACACCATATAGCTGATGAAATGTTTTGGGAGTAATGAAATACATGATAAGATAGAGAAAAACAATAAATAAGTGTTAAAGAGAGTATTTTTATATGATGTTAGACACCATTTTTGTGTCCAAATATCATTACTCTATTTACAATCCTGCCGCACATCACTTTGAAATCCAAAAAGTAGCATGTACATAACCTTCTCATGGTTATATTTACAGCTTTCGTGTAATTACATAAATAAATAAAAAAACCAGTAGAAGTGTAAACAGCAGGCATGCTACATTAAACCACCAATATAAAAACAGGAGTTACATACTTTTAGGCAAGTTCGTCAAAAGAGGCCTAGCGGGTAAATGTTTTTCTCCTCAAGTGCGAACCTCTTATATAGCCGCTCTTGGTGAGCAGAAAATGCCAAAAACAAATCCCTTAGGTCACTAGCTATCTTGAATTCTTTAGTTCCTGAACAAACAACCTTCAAATCAATGCTCGTTCCACTGTTTCCATTATGTGATATAATCTGAAAAAACAAAAATCTACGTCAGTAACCGAGGAAATATGTAGAGAACTACCACGGGTTATTATTGCATCTGATCAACTAAAGTGAAGTTGGTGGTACAATTTATCTAAAGATATAAACTTAAGTCAGAAGATTATAATCAGATTTTCCGAACCACTGGACAGCAATGTATTTCTCACCATGTACAGTCCCAGTAGAGAAATGGGTGCTACTACAAGGAAAGACACAATGCATTTTACTAATAAATTTAATCATTTTCCTGGTTCCTCATTTTGATCACACGGCAATCATATTCGTGTTGGCAAATACTTTTTTTTTTATAAACCAAACATTAATTGGGAGTACTTAGGGTACACCAACCCATATACACAAAGGCAAGACCAACAAATGTAAATAAAATACTGTTACAAGTAAATAACTGTATTAGCTTTACAAATGTCATTGCCTACCACCAAGCCAAACCTAAAGTACAAAAGAAGCACCAAAAACCACAAAATCTGCACCCTCTTAAAAAATCACTAG
Source organism: Sophora flavescens (assembly GCA_030762895.1). Lineage (NCBI taxonomy): Eukaryota > Viridiplantae > Streptophyta > Magnoliopsida > Fabales > Fabaceae > Sophora > Sophora flavescens. The sequence goes on from CM061066.1 coordinate 92,051,262, forward strand.
AAATACCAGCAACCCGGTAAAAAAACAAAAGGGAATCCTTAAAATCATTCTCCTAGTTTGCAAAAGGGGAGAAGAAATCTGTAAGTAAACTACCTTAGATGTAGGCACCAATGTCCCTATTGATGCTTTAATTTTTTTGAGCCCCACTAGTTTTTCAATTATCACCCATGGCCTGGAAAAATGACAATGGATAGATTAACTTTAACTTGCAAATGAAAAACAATCATACATCATTAACCTTGGCATAACCTTTTTCTAAGCATTGTTGGTTGAATTATTTAAATAATAACCACAACATTTTAAAAGCCTTGTGAAAGCCCTAGAACAGCCAAGAATAAGAAAAGACAAAAAGAAATAAAGACTAAATGAAAAGATTAATAAAAGTAAAAAATAAATAAACCACCGGAAGGTTGATATTAATGCGGAGTTGAGTGGAAGAGTGGCAGTTAGCAGAAGAGAAGTCGTGGGGTATTTAGTATATTAATGGGCTGCAGCAATTATGTGCAGTTTGTGGAGGGAGTAAATAGGGAGGTGGATGGGAAGCAAGGGGAAAAGATTAGGAGCAACTATATAAAGGAGTAAAAGGTATACAAGAAGGCATCCAGTCATTGAGTGATAAACTGGGTCCTTTGGGCAGGGAGGAAACAGGCCCTCGAGGTTCTGCAATGTCTACCTATCTTTTTCTGTTCCCTTTTTTCAATTCTTTTAAGAGAACCTCTTCTGTAAGGAGTTAATCTCCATATTTTCTTAGAGAGGTCCAAGTTTCTATCAAACTGGTATCAAAGCTCCAGATCTTATGAGTTCTTTCATGGTTCACACAAGAATGGAGGCACGTTTGGAGTTTGTGGAGAGGGGTTGAGACATTGATGAAGCAACTAGAGGAAGATAGACAACAAGCAAGAAGAGACCGCAAAATGCAAGAGTTGTGTTTTCAGAAGTTAGATAAAATTCTTGAGGGGCTGTCACGATGGTCCAATGTCGAGGAAATCCTGACAAACTCACTTAAGAGGTAGACGAACAAAAAAAAAAATTTGCGTAGAGAGGAGCAAGATCAGAGTGGAGAGAAGAATGATGGTGGAAATTGGAGATTCCCCTCTTCTTAGGAGAAGACGCTTATGGATGGGTCAATAGGGTCCAACGCTATTTTGAGCTCAAGGGAGTGATAGATAGAGAAAGGGTGCAAGTGGTGGGGGTGGCTATGGAACGGTGAGCTCTATCATGGTTTCAATGGTGGGAGTCTTGCTCCCAAAACACATCCTCGACAGATTTCCAAGTCCCGCTTTTAGAGATTCCAGCCATTGATGATGCAGAATCTGTATGAGACGATTTTGGCTTTAAAACAGATGACGTCAGTTGAAGACTGAGCAATTCGAGTTTTATGCTGGCGTCACACAAACCCAAAGTATCTATGAGGGATTTTCTTGAATGGATTGAAAGAGGAGGTGAAGGCTGAATTGGAATTACATGAGGTAACATCTCTACCTAAGATGATGGATTATGCCCAACTGATTGATGAGAATAACCAAGCTTTGGGCAGAGGGGAATTAAACTCGAGAGGGAATTGGGAGTGGCTCACAATAGCCATCCATCCTCTACAATTGTCACCCATGATGTAGGATCAAAGACCAATGCATCAAATGCTCCAATTAGGGGGGGGTAAAGACAATTAAAAGATTATTAACAATAAAATATAAATAAACCACTGGGAAGTGGGTGGGAAGGAAGGGGAAAAAGTTAGGAGCAAATATATAAGGGAGGAAAAGGCATACGAGAAGATGTTATATAGAATACCAGCATTTGTTTTTCACGATTGAACCAACAACGAATAACCATAGCAGACTATTCTTGAAACATAAAGCACAGACATCAATATTTAAGAACTGCACATATAGAATACCTGCCAGCTGAAGATGTTACGATGCAGTTGGGATTACTTAAGAAGTCACATAGCTTTTGAAAATCTTTTTCAGAATCCAACACAATGGCCCCCCTGGTATATATCTCCGATGACAAACTTGGAAAAATGAAGACTGCAGGTAATACTGAAGTATGTCTACCTAAGAATTCTATCATTGTTGATGGACATAACTTTTTATCAAGATTTCCAATCAATATCATACACGGAGTTTTTATTCCTTCAAGACTGCTCTCTTCCGGTTTGCTCTCATGCCAGCTGACTATAAACCAAAAAGAAATAAGAAAACAAAACCAAATGAAAAACTGAAGAAAAAGTAAAATGATTACACTATATAACATCATCAGGAAAAATAAAAAGAGCAACTGCACTGAATGAAAACCAAAGCTAATGAATATGATACATTGGGTGGAGAGCATGCAGGTTGACCAAGGAAGTTTCAATCTGTTTATATGAACATGCATACGGGTAGAAAAAAAAGTGATAAACAGGGCTGTCCAAAGCACAATTCTACCATAACATTCAAATGAGAATAGTAAGATCCTACCTATTATAAGAATGTATCTATAAAGCCTGTACAAAATTTAACATAATTATTCACATGAAATACCTGTTTAAATTTTTTTTCTAAGAAAAAACATTTTTTTACCTTTAATGTAGGAAAAGACTGAATTATGACAATTCTGATAGATGTCATAATGTTCATAATTCATATCCACAACAAAAAAAATACTACAAAAGTAAAAGCTTGCAAAAACAAAGAAAAAGAAGCAGCAATGTTCGAACTATTAAACTATGTTAAATTATAAATTCGGTCCCTATAGTTTCTCTTGTTTTCAATTTAGTCGATGTAGGTTTTTTCTTTTAAATCAGTCCTCACACTGACAAGAAAAGGATAACAAAAAAGGATCGTGGCAGAGACCAAAGCTTAAGAAGAACTAAAGAGTAAAAGCAAAGCTATAGAAAAGAATGCAAGCATCAGATCAGGGAAAGGTGAGATACACATAAAGCAATAAATGCATAAACACAGTTTTGAGTAACCGAAGGATCACATTTTTCATTTCAAGCCCAATAATCATCTGTTCATTTAAACTGTATCACCCCAGACTAAAAAAAGTAGCTCAGGAGGTCATTCTTTGAATCAAATTGTGAGTGGTAATTCCAACAATTTTACCATGTCAATGTCAAATTTTAGTCAGACACAATCCTGCCAGTTTGTGAGTCAGGTAGAATCTGACACAATTCTACCAGTTTAGTAAATAAAATCATACAACTTGAATGTTGACACGCAATTTTAACAACCATGGTTACCAAAAGCATTGTTTTTGAAGCAAAACCTAGTGAGTTGAATCCATTTTTAGTATTGACCTCTACTATTGCTTAGAAGCAAACCTTCAGAAGAACAAACTTTACCAACAGACCGCCTGGCACATCGGTTTTCCTGCAGATAGGGATATATGATGTCAAGACACTGAAAACACATCTAAAAAATGGAATATGTACTATTATTATAGTTATAATTTCCTAAGCATCCAAGCTAATGGAAATTGCTTCTGGCTACATAAAGAAGCATATACTACTTGCCTTTCGTAGTTGTTCAAAAAAGTCTAATCTACAAGCAGTGTCTGAATCTTCGTTGCGGTATGCTACCATTTCCCTTCCAGAAACTCCCTTTGACATTGAAATAGGAGAGGAAATATATTCTGTTTTCTCCCTAGCAATCTTCAGAAATGAACCCACTACAGGATCCGGCTCCAATGCAGGCTGAACTATGCAAATATTCTCAATTCTTGAAGCAGTCAAATTTCCAGCATTCGGCCCATGTAACCACAAAAGTATAAAGGCGCACAAGCATAATTCCTCTTCTTTTTCGGTCGAATGTTCGTTTTCTTGCACCTATGAAGAAAGTAGACAAAATTTCACAAGCACATATGGACGAAGCAATTTAATCAAGAATGCAAAGAAGATTGTTTTATTTTCCCCAGACTAAATAAAAAGCCATGAGCTTTCTATTCTGTTGAATTTAGTTTCCATTTCTCATAACTAAGGAGTTAAACCTGTCAACTCAAGAAAGTTGCAGAAGAAAAAGATTCAACTAGTCAACAAAATCAATCATCAAAATAGGCACTTAAATCTCTTTATTTGTTTTCTAAAGAATAAGTTATCTTATGCAGGGAAGTTTTTCCCAGGTCAGAAATCAAAGGTAGTTATCAAAAGATTTAACGGACAATCCAACTCAGTTCTTGAGCATTTTGGAAAGGTGACTCACCACTATACAGTATTAGAGCCTAGTAAGTGCAGAGTGATATTTTAAACAACAGCTTGGCCCCATTAAATTTCCCACTGAAAAGAAGACCAAAGATGTACTTAGACCAAATGTGGGTGATTTATGCATTCTAAATCACAAAAGTGAATTAATGCTTACGACCGGAAGTTTAAGAAGATTCAGTAGTAACCACCTCCAAAAAGTGGCAGATCTTGGAAAAAAATTTGCCGTAGCCAAACAGTGCATATCCCAAAGTTGTTTTGGGATTCAGATTTCATTCTAAAGACCTAGCATCAAATAAATTGTCACTCCTATAGACTTTAAAGGTTGGCCATCCACTTGCTCAATTCTTGGACTGTAAGCATCAAAATTAGACTTTCTACTACCTGGAGCAGTCTTCCAGAGGAAAGCACAATAACTATAAGAAGCCCGTGCACAAAAAGTTGCAGGCAGAGAGATTATGTTAGTGCCGAGTCAGGACAAGGCCCAATAAGGGAACCAACTTGGAGAGTCTATGTTAGGAGGAATAAAAGGGCAGTTAGTTAACTGCTATTATGGGGCGAATAATTCTGTTATTGGAGAACAACTCTGTTATGGGGAAATGCTTGAAAATAGGGGAGTAGCCGAGTAGGGATAATCAGTTAGATATTTTTTAATTCTGAGTAGTAAGCTATTGAGCTTGGGAAGAGGTATTCCCTGCATTGAGACATTGTCTTGGGAGCCAAGAGAGTCTCTTGTGCTCATTTTATTGAATATTTCCATATATTTCCTTATTTCTAGTTTGTGTGATTTCCGTTGCTACTTACTATCGATTAATGTAAAACAAAATGTCAATTTTCCAGTTCCACTTATCAGATCCAGCAATGGATAAAGAAAACTACTAAAGAAAGCCACATGTATGTCATGGGACAAGGTCTCAGCACTTAGACCAGCACATAGCACTAAGTCTGGAATTTTCACTCAGCAACACACAGAAGTGGTTGACATCAAATTAGTAAAATACTATCCAAAAGAAGAATAAATTCACATAGCACTAAGTCTGAAATTTTCACTCAGCAGAACTTAGAATGCTTCTAGTTTTTCAACTGGCTTAATCACAAGCTTTATGCATATAAAATTCTCACAAAGCCAACATACAATGTGATATTAAATGTTATGCTGAAAGAGCAGGTCATCATATCCATTAAGTAGTATTGATCCTGGAAGGAAGATCAGGTGACTCCCAACCTTCCAATCCCACTGTTGAACATATCTGCGGTCGTGTTTAGGATAAACAAATCAGTGGGATCATACTGACGTATATCCAACAGGATTGTCTATATTTAGAAAAGGAATAAAAGTTGTAACTAATCAAATATAAAAAAACGACTGGAGAGGATTTCCTCAGGCACTTCCCAAAACCCTAAGATTTCAAGTTGGTATCACAGCATCCTTATTTTCAGCTGTGATCATTCTGGCCGCCATAATCATTCCGGTCATTTTTCCGATGACTGATTAGATCACCAAGGTCCGATTGTCCTAACAATAAAAGCCCACTTCCAGCTGTCGTTTGATGTGCCCTCATATAGCCCATGCACCACCGTCACACTTCTCAACGCATATAGCCCATGCACCACCCTCGAGACAGCTCTTCATGGTGGACCTTCTCCAACAGCCTGGTCGGCCCTCTCTGCCCCCTTTTCATGTCTTAAAGGAGCAACCAACTGCCCTCTTTGCCCCCTTTTCATGAACCAAAGGAGGCAATCAACTAGGTTGGTTGCTCGAGGGAAGTAAAGTCTAGTTTGTCGCCTACCTAAGTCTTTGTATGATCTCGAGCAACCCCCTTGTGCATAGTTTTATGATATGAAGAGAGACATATCATTATAAACATTCATCCTCTAGTCAATGCAGTCTTGTTGCCGATGTCGATGACATTGTTATTAATGGGGATGATTGTAAGCGCATCAAAGGCCTAAAAGGGCATCTGTTCTCATATTTTATAACTAAGGACTTGGGTCGGCTTCGATAATTTCTTGGAATTGAAGTCGCTCAATTTCGCATTCATATTGCTATTTCTTAAAGAAAATATGCCTTGATATCTTCGAAGAAACTGGAAAGGTGGATTGTAAACTGATCGATACTCTTATTGTTACAAATGTTAAACTTCTACTAGGTCAAAGGGAAACTTACTCGAATACAGGAAGATACCATAGGCTAGTGGAAAAATTGAACTATCTCACCATCACCAGACCTTATATTTCCTTTGGAGTTAGTCTTGTGAGCCAGTTTCTTAACTCCCATTGTAACAACCATTGGGATGCAATGACGCATATCCTGAGATACATCACAAGTTCTCAAAGAAAGCGGTTAATCTATGAAGAGAGAAGACATACAGATATTGTTGGTTATACAGAATTACAATTGTTGATTGGGCATGTTCTCATAAGATCATTTCTAGTTAGTGTGTCCTAATTGGGGGTAATCTTATCTCTTGGTCTGGTAAGAAAGAGAACATAATTGCAAAATCAAGTATAGAAGTAGAGTATCAAGCCATGGCACTTACAACTGGGAACTTATTTTAATTAAAACAACTTCTCCAAGAACTATGTTTTGCAAGATTGATTTAGTGAGACTGGTTTGTGACAGCCATGCAGCATATAGCTTCTAATCCAGCCTTTCGAGAAAGAATCAAGCATGTTGTGGTTGATTATCATTTCATCAAGGATAAGATTCTTTATGGAGTGTTATAGTATATAGAAAGTATATATTAATTTATTTATTTTTTGAAGAGAGATTAATATTTTATTGTATCTTAGAATATTTTAGAAGTTCTTCAAAGAGTTATTTCTTATTTATTATTTCCTGATTTGTTTTCTTATTTAATGAAGGAATGTCAAGTATAACCATCTTCTGTTATTTCAGTTAGCTAGTTTCTAGGTGCAGCTGTTATGATTGTAACTAACAGCTCCTATTTGTTAGCCTATTCATTAGTATATATAGATGATGAATAGGACTCTTTGTAACACTGAGTGTATACTTCCATAAACACATCAATACAATGAGAAGTAATTTAGTTAGCAAGGGTCTAGTTATTTTACATGGTATGTAAAGCCAAATCCTGGAAATCGTTTTCTTGAAAGTTGCTGTCAACCATGGCTAAAGATGATGAAAGCTCTTCCAACAAGAATGAAGATTCATCACCCTCACCCAAAAAAAAGAAGAAACATGTTGATTCACCATCATCTCCACAAAAGAAAGGAAATGATGGAGGCATTGACATTATGTCACCCTTCTTTCTCCGTGCTTCGGATCAGCCGGGACAACTCTTCGTGAGTGAGCTCCTCAACGATGGAAACTATGGTGAATGGGTCGCAGACATGAGTAATGCACTATATGCCAAGAACAAGATTGGCTTTGTAGATGGTACCCTCCCCATGCCAGAAGTGGATTCACCAAATTTAGCCCATTGGATGCATTGCAATGCCATGGTTAAAGGCTGGCTAAAGAACGCAATGGACAAAGAAGTCAGAAGAAGTGTTCGATATGCAGCCACAGCTAGAGAAATTTGGAAGGAATTGGAAGAAAGATTCGCCAAGGGAAGTGCTCCAAGAGTTTATGAGTTACGCAGAGCAATCACACATCTTAGGCAAGATAAGCAGTCAATTCCCACATATTACACAAAACTAAAGGGACTATGGGATGAAATTCAATCTATTTCACCCTGGCCTGAATGTAAATGTGGTGGCTGCGAGTGTGATGTACAGAAACAGCTTGTTGAAATGCGTGAAACAGAGCACTTGTATGACTTTCTCATGGGCCTTGATGAAGTCTTTAACACAGTCAAGACTCAAATCCTAAGCATGGCACCAAAATTGATTCTCGGGCATGCTTATCACTTGGTGGCAGAGGATGAACAACAAAGAATAATTTCGGCCATACATAAGCCAGCAGCTGAGACTTCTGCCTTTCAGTCTCAAATTGATCGCAAGGTAAACAAGAAAGACAGACCTACATGTGACCATTGCCAAAAGATTGGACATGTTAAGGAAGAGTGCTGGGAAATTATTGGCTACCCTCAAGATTGGAGAAAGCCACCTAGAGAAAGAAAAGAAAAGAATGCATCTTGGACCAACAAGAAGTCAGGATCCAAGGCATCTCAGGTGAGCACAGAAGAAAGTCCTATCCCAGGCCTCTCATTTAAGCAAGATGAAAACGCGATGCTCTTAAGCGCAAGGAGACACAGAGCCAATCATTGGAAAGCAGAAATCTTCACCAACAGTAAACATGACAGGTAATCTTAATAATAATAATAATAAGCTGTGGATAATTGATACTGGAGCAACTGAGCATATTGCATGTGATAAAACTATGTTGAAAGATATTTTGAATTGCAATGAACAATCTGTCAAAATCCCAAATGGCATTAGTGTGCCAGTTAAGGGAGTGGGAAAGGCTGTTCTTCCCAATGGCATGAACATTAGTAATGTTCTCTATATCCCCGAGTTCCATTGCAATCTCATTTCTGTTAGTAAACTCACAAAAGAGTATAATTGCTCCATAACCTTTGTAAGTGAATCTTGTTCTATACAGGACTTACCCTCGAAGAAGCAGATTGGGAAGGGTAGGCATCAACATGGTCTTTACTTCCTATATTCCACTAAGGATGGAGGAACAGCCATGAAGGTTGGAAAACCGACTGATTCAAAATTGTGGCATTCTAGGCTAGGACACACTTCTACTACCAAAATCATTAGTATAGGATCTATACCTGTTGTAGTTAGTAATAATGATAGTATTCCTTGTGATGCTTGTATGAGGGCCAAACAAACAAGGCTGCCTTTTCCTTTAAGTTCTATAAAAACTAGTTCTTGCTTTGAATTACTGCACTGTGATATATGGGGAAGGTATGCAACTGGTTCCACCATAGGGGCTCATTATTTCCTAACTAGAGTTGATGATTTTAGTAGAGGGGTGTGGGTGTATCTCATGAAACATAAGTCTGAGGTAGAACATTGCCTGCAAGCTTTTATATGCATGGTTGAAACTCAATTTCATAAGAAAGTTAAGAGGGTAAGATCAGATAATGGCCTAGAATTCACTGCCAGTAGCATGCAAAGGTTTTATGAGAAAAGTGGAATCTTAATGGAACTTTCATGTACTTATACTCCACAACAAAATGGAGTTGTGGAGAGAAAACACAGACATATCCTAGAAATAGCTAGAGCTATCAGATTCCACTCTGGACTTCCCATTCAATTTTGGGGTGAATGTGTGCAAACGGCTGTACACATTATCAATAGACTTCCCTCTAGGGTCATTGGTCGCAAAACCCCTTATGAGATCATTTTTGGAAGAAAGCCAAGTTATGACCACTTAAGAGTTTTTGGTTGCCTTGTTTATGCTTTAAAAATTAGGAGGGAAGGGAAGTTTGATGAGAGGGGGAGAGCTTGTGTGTTTCTAGGATACCCTACTGGACAGAAAGGCTACAAGGTTTATGACCTCATAACCAAAGAAGTCTTTGTATCCAGAGATGTCATATTTTCTAAAACTGAATTTCCTTTTAAGACAGTGCACGAGACTAATGAAAACTTAAATAAAAATAGAAGATAACATAGACTGCATGAAGAATATCCATAACAGTAAAACAGATCAAAATCAGGATCTGCAGGTCATCGACACTATGGATCTAACTGCTAATAATGATGAGACTGAGAATTCAGAAAATAGGACTCAGAACAATCAAAGGCATAGTGAAAGAGTAAGACACTTGCCTGGACATTTAAATGACTATGAAATTGATTTGCCATCTTCTTTTATCCCCCCTACATCCAATTGTTCCTCAGGTAACGCAATTCTGTATCCTATCTCTAACTATATTGCTTATGATAAATTGTCTCATTCTCACCAAGTTTTTCTAGCTGCCATCTCTGCAAAAGATGAGCCAAAATCTTTTAGACAGGCTGTGACACAGAAACATTGGAGAGATGCGATGCAAAGAGAAGTTGAAGCCTTAGAAAGCAATGGAACCTGGACTTTGGAGTCCCTACCAGAAGGCAAAAATACAGTGGATTCAAAATGGATTTACAAAATAAAGTATAAGCCAAATGGAGAAATAGAGAGGTACAAGGCCGGATTAGTTGCAAGAGGTTTCACTCAGAAAGAAGGGGAAGATTTTCATGAGACTTGTGCTCCAGTTGCTAAACTTGTTACAATAAGGTGCTTATTGACAATTGCAGCCAAGAGAGGGTGGATTATTCACCAATTAGATGTGAATAATGCATTCCTTCATGGAGACTTGAAAGAAGATATCTACATGAAGATTCCTCAAGGATTTGCAAAGAAAGGAGATACAAGAGTTTGCAAGTTGAAAAAGTCCCTTTATGGCCTGAAACAAACCTCTAGGAACTGGTATCAAAAGTTCACCACAGCCCTCCATGCCATAGGCTTCACACAATCAAAGGCAGATCACTCTTTTTTCATTTACAAGGCAAGAGGAGTCTTCCTCACTGCACTCATCTATGTAGATGATGTCATCTTAGCAGGAGATAACTCTCAGTTTATGCCAGAAGTCAAAACCTATCTTGATCGATCATTCAGCATAAAAGATCTTGGAACCTTGAAGTATTTCCTAGGCATAGAAGTTGCAAGATCAACTGATGGAATTGTTCTAAGTCAAAGAAAATACACTCTGGACATCCTCCATGAGACTAAGATGGAGAACAGCAGACCGAGTAAGTTCCCTATGGAGCAAAACTGCAACCTCAAGGTGAATGAAAAGGATCCTGATACAGATGCATCAAGGTATAGAAGACTGTTGGGAAAGCTGTTGTATTTGACTATTACTAGGCCAGATATCACCTATGCAGTGAATACTCTGTGCCAATTTATGAATACACCCAAACAAATTCACATGGATGCTGTGGAAAGAATTCTTAGGTACCTCAAAGCTACACCTGGACAGGGAATTCTACTGACGAGCAAAGATGACTTGAGATTGCAAGCCTACTGTGATGCAGACTGGGGAGGCTGCCCCCTCACTCGAAGATCTTGCACTGGATACTTCATCATGTTGGGAGACTCACCCATTTCCTGGAGAACTAAAAGGCAATCAGTTGTGGCTAAGTCATCAGCAAAGGCAGAATATAGGTCAATGGCATCAACAGTGAGTGAATTAATATGGCTCAGATGGCTGCTGAGTGAGTTAGGATCAACTCAAACAGAACCAACTCGCATGTTTTGTGACAACCAAGCTGCATTGCATATAGCAATGAATCCAGTCTACCATGAAAGAACAAAACATGTAGAAATGGATTGCTACTTTGTAAGAGAAAGAATACAATCGGGTGACATAGAAGCTTTGAAAATTGGAACAAAGGATCAAGTGGCAGATGTTTTTACTAAGCCACTAGGCAGAGAGAGATTTGATTTTCTTCTGGTCAGCAAATTGGGCATTAAGAACATACATGCTCCAACTTGAGGGGGAGTGAAGGAATGTCAAGTACAACCATATTCTGTTATTTCAGTTAGCTAGTTTCTAGGTGCAGCTGTTATGATTGTAACTAACAGCTTCTATTTGTTAGCCTATTCATTAGTATATATAGATGATGAATAAGACTCTTTGTAACACTATGAGTGTATACTTCCATAAACACATCAATACAATGAGAAGTAATTCAGTTAGCAAGGGTCTAGTTATTTTACATTTAATTTAATTTAATTAGGACTAGTATTCTACTATTAGTATAACTATAAATAGAACTTTAGGATTTGTCTTGTATCACATTATCATTATATTGTCCCATATCAATATCGTTTATATTTTTCTGAGTTTACAGTTGTCTCTTTTTCTTGTTTGTGGTACAAGTTCTCTTTGTTTATAACTTTCAAATTCAGATTCTCTTTTAAATGCCAACAAAACTAAATTGTATAACAGAAAACTTAAAAAAGAAGAAAAAAACAATAACAACACAACAACAATAATCACAATATAATCATGATAATAATAATAATAAAATAAATTAAACAAGGGCACGTTTTCAATTAAGAAAGTCAGAAAGTATAAAATATTTTATGCATTCCATTTTCACGCTGTTCGCGTTGAAATCCCAAACACCCCATTTCTCCAAAATATAAAAATTCAACCAAAACGACAGGGACGACAGTAGAACCCAATAAAAGCAGTCACTCACTGAAGACTCACCCCATCAACGACAGCGTCGTAGAAGCGAACATCGTCGTTCCTGAAGTTGTGGCAAGCGCAGACCTTGACGCCTTGAACGAGTTGGCGACACTCGTTGTCTTGAAGCTGTTTGGAAAGAGGTCTGAAACGCTCCTTGAACTCGTCGAGTTGCTTCGAGGTTTGGAAATCTTTGGGTTCGAACAAGTTGTCTTGCTCTTCGGAGAAGTCGGAGTACTTGATCCTCAGAGTTTCTCCCTCGAGGAAAACGGCGACGGTGTACCACGCGTCGTCGTTGTAGGATCTGAACTCGACGGAGTAATCCGAGGGAGGAACGACAGCGAGTTGATTCCCCGGTGACATTTGAAGGGTAGAAAATGAAAGGAATGGTGTCGCCCCTACTGTCCTGTGGGTAACCATTCTTGCTGGTTAGGGAAACTAGTGACGGTTTAAATTAATTTAATTTGTATTTGTATTTAAAATAGTCAATAAACAATTTATGGCAAAATGGCAAATGGTAATTAGTTCTTTTCTGCTTTGTTTGGCTGTCAGGAAAAAAAAAGAGAGAGATGTGAGAAACAGTACGAGAAAAAAAAAAGACATGATTGTTTAACGTGTGACTGAATGAAAATTTAGCTGAGGAACACGTCTAATAAGTATCGGGTGATTTAAACTAAAGGTAAAATTCAACCTCTAGTAAAGGATTCCCAAACTCACTAAAAAAACTTTTGGTAGCAAGGTGAACTTAAAACGGCTAAGAAATAAAGGTAAATACTTTAAACGACTAGGAAAATAAGCTTTCAAAAAGTAAATTGCACAAAGGTAAAAGCAAAGTAGTAAAGAGATGAAAGTAAAGACAAACAACGTAAGCAAAGCTTAAAAAATTGTATTGGATTTTTGTCGTGTCCTGTTATCGGTACAAGGGATATTTATAGGTAAAATCTAATCCCCACCATAGCCATCCTTATCGGCTAGAATTCCTAAAAACAAGCAACTAACCCACGACTAGCCTACCCATGATCCTTCAACAACTCTTCCCTCAACGGCTAACTCCAAAGTACTATGTTCCTATTCTTTCGGTTCGTCCCTTGGTGTCCGTTGATGGTGATTCTTTCTGGCACAGGCTTCACCGTAAGCTCCAACAGCTTCCATGTTTTTAGGAACCTTCATTCAGCAGTTCCAGTGTTGTTATCCGGATTCGGGCATCACACATCCAAGCCCATTGTTCCTTAAGGCCCAGTCCAAGTATCTTTCTAGCTGATTCATTACCAAACATCCTCGGCTGACCTTCTCAGCTGACCTTGCTGCCAGCCGTTCGTTCGGCTATTAGTTGAATTAATTTATTTTGGGGATAACAATTTCCCCCTCACATCTTTCAGCTAAATGGATTGAAGCTGGAATGATTTAACGAAATCCCCCGTTATTCTCGAGCTCCGTGTCTCACCCACTTAGCATTTAATTTATCCATATTTAAGAGAGATATTCGGGCGAATGGTAACTTTAATTTTAGATGCTAAATGGTAAAAAAAACGTTTTCTATTCCTCCGTTCAACACTTTTATATTCAGTCGAACCTCACTTTAGTTGATTTACTTTCACCATTTCTTCTTCGAAGCCTCTAGCAAATCATCCTTTCCCAGCTTTTTAACCATGTCTGATAACTCTAACTCCCAAAACAAGACCTATTCTTATGGGGATAATGATTCTTCATCTTCTTCATCTGATTCTGCCTTCAGCATTCAACAACCATTGAATCAAGAGCAAGACTCAGATTCCCCTCTCCTTACTCCACTCATGAATTCCTTCACCATAACCCCATGCACCTCAGAAATCTATGAGGGCAGACTTTTTCTTGACCATCATTTGTATCCTATGCACTTTGAGCTTACTATTACTGCTAGCTGGTATTCTATCAACAAATGCCCTAATGATCTCCGGACCTGGCCTCGCCCTACTCCTCGGTATGCCGATTGGTTGAAACGTGTTTTGGCTTGCCGAGGAGAAAACTGGAAGGCATGGGGAATTTATGACATTATCATGCTTTATTAACATGATATACCTCTGAACCTCAACCTCCTATTCAGCTTCCTTGGTTTCTGGTCTACCTCTGTGAACGGGTTCATCTTTCCTTCAGGCATTATGAGTCCTACTTTGCTGGACGTAGCAGTCGTTACTGGTCTTCCAGTAATTGGGGATGATATCAACTTGCTATTTGAATTATCCTATCCAGCATTAAAGGTCAATTTTTCCAAGAACACCTCTTCCTATTCCAATTTTCTAGCTGCCAATACCAAAACTTCTCACCAAGTTTCTGAAGGTGAACACCAAGCTTTTCTCCTATCCAACACGATATACCTCTGAACCTCAACCTCCTATTCAGCTTCTTTGGTTTCTGGTCTACCACTGTGAACGGGTTCATCTTTCCTTCAAGCATTATGAGTCCTACTTTGCTAGACGTAGCAGCCATTACTGGTCTTCCAGTAATTGGGGATGATATCAACTCGCTATTTGAATTCTCCTATCCAGCATTAAAGGTCAATTTTTCCAAGAACACCTCTTCCTATTCCAATTTTCTAGCTGCCAATGCCAAAACTTCTCACCAAGTTTCTGAAGGTGAACACCAAGCTTTTCTCCTTTACTGGTTTTGCAAATACTTTATTTGCTCTAGCTCAGTTGCAGTAGTCCTTGAGATTTCACACCTTGTTTCCTTGGTCACTTCTGGTAAGCTCTTAGATTTAGGTACCCTGTTCCTATCCTTTTTATATAAAAGCCTTTTCACCATGGTATCCAGACTTCAAAGTAATAAAATATTGGATAATGTAGCAGGGCCTCTCTGGTTTCTCCAGCTCTGGGTAATCCTTTACTTTCCAGAGTTCATTCCTTTTTCCCAAAAAAAAACTTTACTTCTTCCTCGGCTCCAATTTCTAATGGTCGAGCTTTGCAAACCATCCCTATTGTCAAACATTCGGCCTTCAACTTTGCAACTGAGCTCTTAACTCCTACTCGGCACGCCACAGAATTCTTCCCCTTAGCTGACAAACCCCATAATCTCCTCTGGATGAGTAGTCATGTTAACTCTCCAGACCCACAATTAGCCAACTACATTTATCTCTGCTGCGACAGTGTACTATCAGCTAGGGACTTGATGTGTGGTGTGAAGCCATCCAGCCGCTACAACAAAACATCAGCTGAATTTTATTGTAGCATCCTAAAAATTAGCTACTAGGTAATTTAATAGAAATTTGATTATTAAAATGATTAATTTTCAAGTTTAGAAGTGGTTAAAATCTCATAAATGATTTAAAAGAAGTTAAATAGATAGTTTTGAGTGTTTTAGGCCCAATTTCGCACAAGAGACCTCCTATAACCCGATACCAAACTTCAGATTGATATTTCATAGCCAAAATGAACTTTTTTAGACTCGATGTTTTCATAATATATGTATATATGTCTCTTATCTTTCCAAAGACACAAAATTCATTCGAATTGGATTTTTGTAGCTCAAGCGATATGAGCCAAGGGGTCAAGTCAACTTTTAAACAAGAATGATTTGAGCCCAATGAAGACCATGGATCAAGAAGCACTACAAGGACTTGGTGGGCCTAAGACTAGAGCTAAAGTCAAGAAAGCCCATGAAGTTATAAACCAAGTAGTGTCAACCTTGATGGAAATAAGCCCAAGTTCAAGTTTTAATGGAGTGGGAGCCAAAATGCTTACTTATCTCATCCAACTTGAAGACCCATGATGGCTTGGAAGCCCACTTCTCTAAAGTAGTATTTTCTAGTTTATTTTAATTCGATAAAAGTGTAATAAATTTTGGACGGTGCACATGTTAATTATGCTTGTGTGGACGGTGCACATGTTAATTATCTTGTGTGGACGGTGCACGTGTTAATTTTGCTTGTGTGGACGGTGCACATGTTAATTATGCTTGTGTGGACGGTGCACATGTTAATTGGGAGGGCAACCTTTGGCTTGCATGCCTAGGAAACTCCTTTTTAGTCATGAACCACTTTTCCTATATGTATGCATCTAGAACATGAATAGAAAAAAAAAACTTGGATGTTGAATTTGGATTGATTCCAATTGTGAGGGTTTTGTCTCTCTTTGGTTCTGGGTTGAGCCACCCCTGATCTTATCAAGAATCCAAGATTCTTGTGGCGATCTTCACTAGGCTTATCAAATCCCCTTGGATTTGTGGCGCCATTCCACCCCTAATCTTCACCCATTTGCTTGTTTCTTTCTTTCTAAGTTATGAAAACAATTCTGGTTGGTTTAAAATGAATGATTAATTCAACCTAAGATCATCAAAAGGCAACCTACCCATTTGGTTGTCATCAAGTGGTATCAAAGCTTAGGCTTTGGTTGAATTTTGGAGTTTTTTTTTCATTTTCTTCTTTGTTCTTCATCTTCTACATTTCTTCTTTTTCTACCCTGAAAAACCCAAAAGAAAAAAAAATTATTTTCTTGTTTCATTATTCTCAAAGATTTTCCTTTCTAGCCTTTCCTTTTGTTTCCTTTGTTTTTGATAAGTTTTGTGATTTTTGTTACTTGATTTTTGGAATTTTTGTGTGTTTTGTGTTTGACTCTTCTAAAGCCTAAAAGAGGACAATTGAGTGGAAAAAGGCAAGAGTGAAAAAAAAATTACATCTTGTGTGGAAAAAGCCAATTGAGTGAAATATACATTGTGCACACTTGGTAAGTGGATTGGTTCTTACATATATATTTTGTTATTTTCTAACTTGTATTCTTTGCTATGTTGCGATTTGAAAATTTCGACTATGTGCAAGAACATAGGAAAGAGGTTGAAGAGTGGATTCGGAAAATGCATGAGAGGCGTGACAAGAAGATGAGAGAGAACGAAAAAAAGAAGTTAAGAAAAGAGGAAAGAATGAAAAGACAAATAGAAAGTTTTGAAGACCATGTGAAGAAGTTGGTGGAAGACTCCAACAAGAAAGAGAATGAGAAGAAAGAGAGAGAGAAAGTAAAACAAGAGAATGAGGCAAAAGCAAAAGAGAGTGAAAAGAAAAGTGATGATCAAAAGGAAGAAGAAAAAAAGAGTGAAAAGAAGAGTGATGATAAAGAGAAAAATTGTGTGAAAAATAATGAGAAAAATAGTGCGGAAATAATTGAGAAAAAAGAGGGTTATTTGGCAACAAAAAGTGAAGAGAAGAGGGTTTTAATTTCAAGGCAGTCCCAATGCATATTTTATTGCAAGAATTTTCATTTGGTTGCTAACACTTCTAATGATCTCTTTTTGCCTAGTGATGTTGTAACTCTTTTGCAAAAATTTGGAAATCTCATCCAAAAGGAAGTACCCCATGGTTTGGAAACTTGCATGGATTCCAAAATGCTCAACAAATCACCCACTCTTGCTTTACCTCCTATTGAGATATATTTTGAACTTAAGTCTGAAGCACCCAATGTGATTGAGAGGAATACTTTAGATGGACCACCAATATCTAATTTTGGTGATGAAGATTGTTTCAATTCAAGGTCGAATTCACTCAAAGAAGGAGGGGATGATATGAGCCAAGGGGGGGCAAGTCAACTTTTAAACAAGAATGATTTGAGCCCAATGAAGACCATGGATCAAGAAGCACTACAAGGACTTGGTGGGCCTAAGACTAGAGCTAAAGTCAAGAAAGCCCATGAAGTTATAAACCAAGTAGTGTCAACCTTGATGGAAATAAGCTCAAGTTCAAGTTTTAATGGAGTGGGAGCCAAAATGCTTACTTATCTCATCCAACTTGAAGACCCATGATGGCTTGGAAGCCCACTTCTCTAAAGTAGTATTTTCTAGTTTATTTTAATTCAATAAAAGTGTAATAAATTTTGGACGGTGCACATGTTAATTATGCTTGTGTGGGCGGTGCACATGTTAATTATCTTGTGTGGACGGTGCACATGTTAATTTTGCTTGTGTGGACGGTGCACATGTTAATTATGCTAGTGTGGGCGGTGCACATGTTAATTATGCTTGTGTGGACGGTGCACATGTTAATTGGGAGGGCAACCTTTGGCTTGCATGCCTAGGAAACTCCTTTTTAGTCATGAACCACTTTTCCTATATGTATGCATCTAGAACATGAATAGAAAAAAAAACTTGGATGTTGAATTTGGATTGATTCCAATTGTGAGGGTTTTGTCTCTCTTTGGTTCTGGATTGAGCCACCCCTGATCTTATCAAGAATCCAAGATTCTTGTGGCGATCTTCACTAGGCTTATCAAATCCCCTTGGATTTGTGGCGCCATTCCACCCCTAATCTTCACCCATTTGCTTGTTTCTTTCTTTCTAAGTTATGAAAACAATTCTGGTTGGTTTAAAATGAATGATTAATTCAACCTAAGATCATCAAAAGGCAACCTACCCATTTGGTTGTCATCATCAAGTTATGACCAAATTAGTACACACTGTTCGGGTTCAAGTGCCAGAATCGTTTTTCTAAATTTTATCCCAGTTTTGACAATATAAACGTCCGTTTCAGATTTTATGGTCTTCATGAAAGTTGTAGGTATTTATTTTATATTTCCAACAACATACAATTCATAATTTTTGAATATCTACAACTCAAGATACATGCGAAATACAGAGTTGTATGTCGGGTAAGTGGGCTTGACGTATTTTTACACGTTTTGGGCTATTAGGGGCTCGATAAATAGAATCTTAACAATCTTAGGGTGCGTTTCGAACCCTAATTACACCTACAAACTCAGAAACGACTAAGAAGGGAAGATATTCAAGGATCAAGAAGAAAGAGTTGTGGAAGAGGGAGTCTAGGAAGAGGAAGATGAGGATAACTCTTGGCAAACGCTAGGATTCGACGTAGGAAACGCTTGGAGAGGTGAGCAATAATACAATTTCAAACTCTTTCCATGGTATATATGCTTGTTGTGTTGACAAGGATTTACCTATGATTTTGGGAGATTTTAATTGAGATGCATGTTGTAAATAACCTAAATTCTAAAATTGGGTGTTTTGTTAAAAAGGGAATAAATTGATTAATTGATGTTGTAATGTCCTTATTCATGTATGATATGTTTTGATGTTCATGATTATTTGTTATTGGTGGAAATTTATATGTCTAAATTCTGGAAAATATTTTGTTACATGCATGAGACATGATTTATGTGAATTATAATATGTTGTATGATGTTTGCCGCAATACCACCTATGATAGGGGTATCGAAAAGTAATACCGTCATAATGGGTATCGAAAGTAACATCACCATATAATTGGGATGTCGAAAAAGAGCAATACTGCCTATAAAGGGGTATCGAAAGTAACACCGCCACACGTTGGGGTGTCGAAAAGGGAGAAATACCGCCATGTGCACATGGGAGGTATCGAAATAGAAATGTCCTCGACAGGAAGGTGACATCGAAACACTCCTCATGAGTAGGGGTGGGCAGTGAGATGCCATTATCGTGTGATGTGTGAGATTTATAACATGCCGGCAAGAAACCAATTTAAGATTGAGGTCTCCGAGCCACTTTGATTATTTTTGAGATTATTTGGTATGTGAAATGTGATGCATTGAAGTGATTTGTCCTTATGCTATATGTTTTTGAATTGTTGATATTACTGATATTATTAAGTGAATTTTAATATATATTATTTTTCAAAAATTAGCGGACACCATGGACAATTTTTCCGGTTACCGTGTCGACTGAGAACAATATTATTTTCGAAACATTTTATAACTGTATTGTTGTTCACTGGGATTTTATATCCCGTTAAAAAATATTGTTTTCAGAGCCCGAGGACATCGTCGTTGAGGACGCAAAGACTTGAAGAATATATATTTTTAACTTTTAGTTTGGTTAGTATTGTGCATGGATTATGGGGACCATATAGACGTCGTTATTATTATTATTAAATTTTTTTTCCGGATTGTAGTAGACGCCCGGTTTTGAGGCTTTTCAGTTTATTTCATTGTTTTGGATTTTTATCTCTACTTTGATAATTATTTTATTATTATGAGATCATTTTCAGACTCAAATAAATTTGCGAAATTTATATGTTATGAATTTTACCTTTATTAAACAATTTTTAAAGGATTTACTATTTTTATGAATGAGTTACTAATATAACGAAGGGAATTACATTTACTGCCCCCAGCTCCTAGCTCGACAATTCAGACTTCTCCAAACTGTCCCTCTGGCGTACCAATCAATGGCAACAACTTTCGGAAGGCCCACATTATCTGACAAAAATGTTGTGTCTTTAACTCGACAAAACCTGCAGAAGCTGAATGCTTTTGAGTTCAAGACTTTCAAACGGCTTCCTGGAGAGTCATCAGCCTTTATCAACTAGTGGCCTTCAGTGACCAACAAGATATTTTATGCCACTATTTCCAGCTATCTCTCAAAGCTGATCATAGGAGACATGGATCAACCTGCCATCAATGCCCAACCCATATCAGTCAGGAAGCCTAAATCCACAAGGAGCAGAACTACAACAGATGCAGCAGGTATTCTCAAATTTAGTTCTTTTAAGCCTCGGCTGCCTTCTGTACTTCTCTGACGCCATCTTATTTTAGGGACTTCTCACCAAATGGCAATAGATCTTGAAGCACTTAAGGGCACTCCTATTTCAAAGACCGTTCGCCCTAGGCCTACTAGACATTCAACTAGGCAAACAAGAGTCCTCATCCAGGAAGCCCCATCTGCTGCTCAACAATCGACTCCCAAGACTACTGGTCATCAATCGGCTCCCAAGAAGAAGAAACTGAGAAAGGTATACAACCTTACATCCTGCACTTAGTAATTTCAAACCCCTGGCTCTAACACCTTTCCTTTTCCAGACTTAACAACGCCTCTCTCCGAGATTCACAACGAAGCTGCTTCTCTAAGGCCTTCCCCCGCGAGGTGTCCTTTTACTCCAGTAAGTCTTTTAAACATTTAGTCAATTAAATCCTTATCCCCTTTACTTTACATCGGCTAACCTCTGTGTTTGGTGTCTATTAGAAACATGACTCTGCTCTCCAAAATACACCTCCAGTACCTTCACCACCGGTTCCAACCAACACCACCTTGGCTATGCCTGTTTCAGAGGAAAACCTGGCTCGGTATTTTTCTTCTCCAGTACCCAAAGCTATTGTTGCTCCAAGCTCCCCTTCTGACCAACATTTATCGTTTTTGGAAACCCTGCTTGGTCAGGATATTCCTGTAGAGCAGCACACACTTACTGACCTTAGGATTGCACTGTGAAAACTCGCCAACTTACCAAACACCGATGATAATCAACGAGTCATTTTCAATCGCATAGCTGTTCATATTGGCGAAATTTCTTGCAACTATCAAGTTTTCAAAGTCCTCCATGACCACGCTGCCAAGGACCTCGCTCGGCTGACAAAACTTTAGGACCAAAAACTCCATTTTCAATCCTCCTTCCATCAAGAAAAGGTGAAAGGAAGGTTGTCCTTAATGAAAAGGAGAGGATGTCCAGGAGTATAGCCTAATTACTTGCCGAGAGGGAAAGAATTAATAAAGAGATTGCAGAGACCGAACCCAAGTTAGCAGTCTTGACCCAAAAACTGAGCTCCAGTACTAAATTTAAGATGCAGCTATATCGTTAATCTACGGCCTTAGACGCAGAGATGGTTACTCTGTTGTAGCAAAAGGAAGCGATGGAAGAAGATCTATCTGTTTCGAGGAGGGGACTTTTCTTTGCCATAGAGTCTTGGGAAGGTTTGAAGAGTCTCCTGGTGGAAGCAAGGAAGAAGGTGGCACCTTCCTCGGCTGATACAATAATTAATCAGCCAGAGGTGGAAGCCATTTCTGCCCCCAAAGCCATGGTTACTCGTGTTGACCTTCCTGCTATGGACCTTGCTGCATCAGGCCTAGCTGACCTTTCCGCCAACCCTTCCGGACCAACTCTATCATCTGTTGAACCTGCTTCTGGCTCTGCTGTCAACCTTACTTCAAATGATCAACCAACTACCGAGCCATAGATTTATTCTAGCTTTTTTCAATAATGTTTAAGTCTTAATTTTGTTTTTCTTATTGAAAAACCTAATCGACTGACTTGTAGTCGACATTTTGATCCTACTCTTTTTAATCATCCCAAACTGAAGGATACTAGTTTTTCAGATATTTCCCATTAATGCTTATCGCCATTTCTTCTCCATGCATGTTGACTAATCGATAGGCTCCATTAATCAAAACCTGACTAACGATATAAGGTCCTTCCCAATTTGGTGACCGTTTTCCTAACTTAGGGTCTTTGGTTCCTAAGGGCAAAATGGCTTTCCAAACTAAGTCACCCTCGGCAAACCTTTTAACTTTGACATGTTTGTTGTACGTTCTGGCCACTTTCTCCTTATTCATCCGAATATTTTCTAAGGTCATTAATTTATCTTCATCAGCCGATTCTAATTCCATGAACATACCTTGTTGATACTCATCCAGAGTCAGGCAATGCTGTTTAGCTACCCTTAGTGATTTTACATTAATTTCCAATGGTAACACAACATCCTGACCATAAGTCAGCCGATAAAGGGTAAACCCCGTCCCGGTAGACTTAGAATTTTTGTATGCCCATAGCACTTCGGCTAACGCTTCATGCCATCTCTTATGTTTGTCTTCTATGGTCTTTTTAATCAAGCTGATTAATATCTTTTTGTAGCCTTAGCTTCACCATTTGCCTGTGCATAGTATGGTGAAGACTAGATCGACTTAATTCCATATTCTTGCGAAAAAGCAACCATTTTTCACCAGTAAACATCGTGCCCTGATCTATAGTAATGGTTTCTAGAATGCCAAACCTATAAATAATTTGATTCTTAATAAATTTGATAACATCAACTTGGGTGACATTAACCATCGGTTGAGCTTCCACCCATTTGGTGAAATAGTCAGTAGCAACGATAATGAACGAATGCCTTTTGGAAGATGAGGGATATATTTTTCCAATTAGATCCATTACCCAACCTCGGAATGGCTAAGGCTTAACAACAGAGTGCAATTCATCAGCTGGGATCCTTTAGATCGGCCCATGCTTTTGACATTCCTCACAACCTTTGGCATAATCATGGAAATTTGCATTGATGGTTGGCCAATAATAACCATATATATGGATTAGCCACCGCATCACAGATCCTAACCCGTGTGATCCACATATCCCCTCATGCGCTTCCCCTATAATCTTTAGGGTCTTAGCTTTATGACATTTTAACAAAATCCCTTCCAACCCTCTCTTGTGTAGCTCATCATCCGCCAGAGTATATTTTAGGACCTTTTGCCACAATTGAAAAGTTGAAGAAGAGGAAGGGTCTTGCAAATACTTTGTCAGCTCGGCTCTCCAATCATCGACTGCGTTTACCTCTCCAATAAGGAGTTCCTTGAGCCGATTGTCCAGAGACGAAATGTCTTCAAAGGTTCCTTATATCCAAAGCCATGTTGGGCTAAATCATTTGCCTCCTCATTATCTCCTCTTGGTACCGTTTCAACAAACTGTTAGTCGTTTCAAAACACTCTACCAGGTTCGGGTTAATGCACTTGTAATCCCCAGCTAATTGCTTTATGACTAATTGGGAATCCCCCATAACTTGGATGTACTTGGCTCCCATAGACAACATGACTTTTAAAACCAAAATTAGAGCTTCATACTCAGCTTGGTTGTTTGAACATCCCACCTTCAACTGATGCATGAATTTCCAACTTTCTCCAGTAGGGCTTATGATTGCAATTCCAGCCCAGCTCCCTTATTATTTCTGGACCCATCAAAAGTTAAGATCCAAGGCTTCAGGTTAACACAATGACTCACCTCGGCTAAGGGGTCAATGACATCTACACAGGGATGCTGAGCCAAGAAATCTGCTAAAGTTTGTCCTTTCACTGCTCTCAGAGGCTCGTATTTTAATGCATAAGAACTTAGCTTAATGGCTCATTTCATCAATCGTCCTTGCAAAACAGGCCTATGTAGCAAGTACTTCACAATGTCAATTTTGCATACTACTTGGACCTTTCTTAGCAAGAGGTAATACTCCAGCTTAGTACACGCATGGAAAAGAGACAAGCATAACTTTTCTATGGGAGTATATCTAGTTTCAGGGTCATTGAATAATCGACTAAGATAATAGATGAATCTTTCATTCCCATCCTCATTATCCTGTTACAACAGGCAACCGATTGACTCCGGGGCAGCCGATATGTATAATTTTAACGGTCCCCCTGATACTGGAGGAACTAGCACTGGGGGGCTAGATAAACATTGTTTTATTTGATCGAACGCAAGTTGTTGCTCTTTTCCCCACACCATTTCATCAATATCTTTCAATTTTAGTAATGGAGAGAAAGCTTTCAGCTTACCAACTGAATTTGAAATGAATCTTCTCAGAAAATTAATTTTGCCGATTAGGCTTTGCAATTCTTTTTTATTCCGAGGAGGTCTTGCGTCCAATGTCACTTTGGCCTTGTTTTTGTCAACTTCAATCCCGTGTTTATGAACTAATAAACCTAGAAAGTTCCCAGCTGATTCATTTTTAGATTATGCCGTCTCATCCTCTTAAGGGCCTGCTCTAAATTGGCTAGATGTTGATTAAAATCATGAGATTTTACTATGACATCATCAATATACACTTCCATGTTTTTTCCTATCAGCTCATAGAAGATAGCATTTATGGCTCTTTGGTACATGGCGCCAGCATTTTTCAACCCAAATGGCATAACTAACCACTCGAATATCCCAATGGCGCCAGGACACCTGAAAGCTGTCTTATGGACATCTTCCTCAGCTATGAATATTTGATTATACCCAGAATATCCATCCATTAATGTTAAAATGCCATTTTTGGCTACAAAATCAACAAGCATGTCAGTTGTAGGTATTACATACTCATCTTTTGGAGTAGCAAGATTTAAATTACTATAGTCAGTACAAATCCTGACTTTCCCACTCTTCTTTATTACAGAACAATGTTCGACAGCCGTTCTACATATCTGGCCGTACGAATAAAACCTGCTTTGAATAGCCGTTCCATTTCTTCTTTAATTTTTGGCATTAATTCTAGAAAGATTTGTCATCTCATGGTAGTCCCATGCAAAGCAATCTTTGTAATTCTTTATTAGCTCAATCAGCTGATTTCTTTCTTCCTTACTCAGCAAGCCACTTATCCTTGTCATTCTCGACTCCTGTTCAGTTCCCAGGTTGACATCCAACAAAAGGTCTTCAACTGAAAAGGTAGGAATCTTCCTGCTAATTGGAGACTCCCACCTCTCTTCAAGCTCATGCCCCCTAGGCACATCAGTCGAGCAATCTTCTTCTTCCAGGACCTCTTCCAACTCCATAGACATGGTCTTGAGGACCACGACAAGGGTACCGGATCGTTACAAGTAATAAACTGGATATCATCCACAAGGATTAGTTACCAAGTACCAACTCACGAGTTAAACAACTATATAAACTAAAATTTGGTATGAAGAGAGCTCTAAAGAAATAAATAAAACAAAAGAGCAATAAAATATTTTTGGAATTTTTGTTGAGATAAAATACAAATAAAAGCGCTAGGGATTTGATTTCATCCAATTATGAATCCGGATTCCTCATAGACAAGGAACCCTATGAATTATCAAAACTCAAATTATCCTAATCTCAATTGACATGCTGAAGGACAAATTCCCTTAATTAATTGAAACCTAATTCCTTAGTGAATCAACTCTATCAAACCTTACTAACTACCCTAATTCCTTAGGTCTAATTAAGAAGGCATGATGACAAAAGATCTATAGAATTTGTGACAAAACCCATATTAATCAATTTACCTATTCCTAGATAAACCTAATTAACAGTGATGATTACAAGAGGTAAAGTCCACATATCACTATTCCTAACATATACATGAACCCTCAAAACACAAGAATGATAGCTAAGCATTCAAATCTCAATAAGCAAAGTAAACACCACATCAACAAAACCAATTGTTCATAAAATAAACAGAGAGTCAATTAAATATCATCATAAAATAAATCAAAACTCCAGCAAAAAAGAAATTTAGTTAGATATGATAAATCATAAAATAAAATAAAATAAAATAGTTAGAAAGAAGCTGGAAACTTCATGAAATAGAAAGTGATTGAGCAAAGGCTCTCTGCTTCTTTTTATTCACGCAGATATGTTCCTGCCCGGCTCCTGTGCGTTACTTTCTTTATTTTTGCTGCTGTCCCTCTTTATTCTTTGTTACGTTGCTGCTCTCCTTTGTTACTCCACTGTCCGTTTTTTTTTTTTATACGCTGCTGCCTTGTCTTTTTCTTTTCACTTGGGCCAGCTTCTCAATTCTCCTCTCTACAATTTCATTCACAAGCTATTCATTTTCAATTGTCCAGAGAGAAGCTTCCTTGCTTCACGTGGACTCTTCTTCAAGTGGCTTATCCAACACCAATATCATACTTGGTTTCCAAATTGCCCAGGCAAGCAACAATATATTCATGTGGGTTTTTTTTTTTTTTTTGGCTTAATTGCACTTTTGGTCCCTCAACTTTTTCAATTGTGCGATTTTGGTCCCTCAAAAATTTTAATTGCACATTTCATCCCTCAACTTTTAAAATTGTGCGATTTTGGTTCCTCAAAAATTTAATTGCACATTGACTAGTCATGGACGGAAGGACTAATTTTGCACAATTCGACAAATTAGAGGACTAAATGTGCAATTAAATTTTTGAGGGACCAAAATCGCACAATTGAAAAAGTTGAGGGACCAAATGTGCAAATAAAATTTTTGAGGGACCAAAATCGCACAATTGAAAAGGTTGAGGGACCAAAAGTGCAATTAAGCCTTTTTTTTTTTTAATTGGAGTTGGAATTCAAATTGAGCAATCCTTTTCTATTCGATGCAGCAGCCCAATTGTTATTATTTCCTATAAAAAAATAAATAAGTAAAAATATTATTATTATTATTATTTTGATAAAAAGGCCAAGGAATGCAAAAGCATTACTGTAGAGATGGTCATCCCAATTAGGTTGGCACCACCACCACTACCAATCACCTGCAGCACCCCCACAATATATTAAAAATGAAAGAAAAAATAACAAAACAACATGGGGACTATAGCCAAAACCCTTGCAAAAGAATCAATGAAATCTATAGCTAGTTAAACATAACCTATCCCTAAAAAAATCTTCCTTAAGGAAAGAAGGGAGATTATCCCACCGAAAGGAACCAGTATTTACAATACCATATGAAGCTAATTTATCCGCACATGAATTAGCTTTTCTATAAATATGAGAGTCTTGAAATTGCATCGTAGAGACAATAATTAAACAGCTGCTCCATCTATTTCTTAAGACCCAAGGCACCAAATTTAAGTCTTTAAAAGCTGCCACCACAAGTTTAGAATCACTCTCAATCTAGAGCTTCTGCCAACCTCTTTGAGAAGCATATTCAATTGCATACATTGCTGCTTGAAGCTCTGCAAACAATGCATGATTAATGCCAAGTGAAATCGAAAAGCAGCCTAGCAAAGCTCCATACTGCCCTCTAAAAATCCCACCAGCAGCTGCAATCCCAGGGGAACCTCTAGCATTTGATCCAATTACAAATTGGAGGCAACCAATCCACTTGCTTTATAACAGGAGCATTACAAACTTTGCCCTCTATAGAGAAAGCTTTCAAAACTGTGAAATCCCTCATTGAGCTACCAGTGAAGCCCCTTGATATAGAACCAGACAATTTTGTATATGCCATGATCCTACTGACAGCATTCTAAACTGTGATTGAATAATTATTGAATCTGCATTGATTTCTATTCCACCAAAGGACCCCAAACACATTAGTGATTGCTGCCAAAATCACATCCTGAGCTTAACTGCTCCAACTCTGTTTGAGAACGAATAACAGTGATTGCAAGGAGGACAAATCAAGCACCAGCTGCAGAGAACTGCCAAGCCAACCCCAAATAATCTTGGCAAAGTCACACTGAAGAAACAAGTGCTGAGAAGTTTCCTCTGCAGATCCACAGAGAGAACAAACTGAGAAATTTATGCAACCCCTCAACCCTAAGTTTTCATCTGTGGGAAGCTTGTTGTGCATGAATCTCCAAAGAAGGAAAGACTTTGAAGGAGGGATGCATGAATTCCAAATTAGATTGCACCATGAAGGAACATTACTAGCAGCAGGAGACAAAAAATGAAAAGCATCCTTAAAGGTCATCAAACAATAATCTGATTCCTTCCAAATGATCTGATCATTAGCAGAAAAAAAGGAATTGTGACTCTTTTAATTTCAGCAGCTAGCTCAGGATAAGCATTACATAGCTCAATAGGAAGAAGCCATGCTCCATCCTTGATGAAGTCACTTACTGATGCAAAAAGCATGTTCTGCCAGGACTCAGGAACATAAATCATTTCCACTATTGGTTTGGACAACCAATGATCCTTCCAAAAACTGATTGATTTACCAGAACCAAGAAGCCAAACTGAATTAGATTGAACTATGTTCATGAACCTTTTAACACCTGGTCAAATAGAGGATTTTATATAATTGACAACAGGATTTTTGAATTTGAAGAATCTGGCTCTTAAGAAACCAGCCCAAGAGGCATCAGAATAGAAGATTTCCCAACTGAGGTTTAGTATGACTGTATCATTTAAAGCTCTAATGGATCTAATGCCAAGGCCACCTTCTTTCATAGGAGAACACACCTTGTGCCAAGCCACTGTGACAATTTTCCTGGAATTAACATCCCCATACCACACAAAGTTCCTAATCCATTTATCAATGGATTTCAGCATAGCCATAGGCCAAGCATACACCTTGAAGCTGTATAACATCATCCCATTAATTACTGAATTAACTAGTTGCACCATGCCCATAATGGACAGCAAAGACCCCTTCCAAGAACTGAGTTTAGATTTGATCTTATCAGTAATTGGCTTTAGATGGATGGATTTAGGTCTACCTTTAAAGATTGGAACACCTAAATAAGAGAAAGGCAAGCTGCCACAGGAGAAACCAAGCCAATTCTTAAAAGATGCAACTTTAGAATGAGAGAATGATCCAACAAAGAACCTACACTTTTCAGTGCTTAATTGCTGACCTGAGGCCTCACCATATTGCTGAAACAGATTCATCAAGTTAGATAGGTTCCTTTTTGTGCCTTTGTAGAAAACCATGATATCATCCGCACATAAAACATGGGAAGGAGTTTGTTAACTCTAAAAATATTAAATAAAACTAAAATGTGTAAAACACTATTTAAAACTAAACTAACTAAATTTAGGGAAAAAACTCAATCAATTAACACATTTAGGAGTAAAAATCCACCTGATAAGCATATAAAAATCACATACCCCCACCAAACCTAAGATTTTGCTTGTCCCCAAGCAAAAGTCATAGAGACTAGCACACAAAACACTAAGGACAACAAGTCAAGCTCTTATATGATTTGGGAAAACTAAAAGAGAGCACAATGAGTAAAAATCATTATAAGGCAAAATTGCACAAGGACTAATTCCTAAAACAGAAGCATCAACCAGTAGTAAGCTCACATCCAAAAATGTTAAGAAGCAAAAAACATAATAACTTTGCAATCTCTATATTCTTAAAAATTAAAAAATATGACAATTTGGCAAGAGAAGAACCATAGAACCATAGTCCTCACACGATACGCACTCATCAAATAATCACTCATGTATATGGTGGTGAAGTGTTTCCCTCAAAGCACACATTAGAGTCATGGAACCATAGATTTGCTTTTCATCTAATTCCAAAAATCACAAACCACAAGCATGCACAAATCAAATGGACTTTATTTTGGGTTGTAACTTGGCTAAAGTGGAAAACAAGTGCGGAAAGAAACAAACATAAGATGACCAAGAGAATAGGAGAGCAATTACAACAATTCAAATTTTTTTTTTCAATGCAAAGCACAAAATTCCCACTACTATAATTGATTTTTTTTTTTAATTTCTTCTTTCCCTTCTTTGAAGTTTCTCTCAACTTTATTCCTCAACTTTATTCACACATTTTTTTAAACAAATTCTTTTTCTTTTTCATTTTTTTTTTGTCTTTTTCAATTTTTTTCTTGTGGGTATCAAATTTTTTTTCTTCTTACACTTTTTTCTTCCTCCAAAGCTTTCAAAGCCTCTCACATCATTCCATTACCCTCTCCCCCAAACCAATGTATTTGCTTGTCCACAAGCAATTCACCAATGCTTTCCTATCCTCAAGTAACATGGTCATTATAATTCAAGAAGCAAGAGTGAGGGTGTGTTTGATACGCATTAAGGCACAGGACAGTACAGGACAAGCATGACAGCACACGGTACAACCCCTTGAGTCACATGACAATTTTTTGTCATGTACATCGTTTGATAGATAATAGACAACACAAGTAAAATAATATTAATTTTACTATGATACCATTTATAATATATATTGTTATATATTAATATATAATATTATTAATATATATTATTAATATATGTAAGTATTATGAAATTTATAATATATTTTTACAATATATAGTATATATGATAACATATTGTTACTATCATAATAATATTATATATATTATTAATATGTATTATATATAACATTAACGTTTAAAAAAAATTAAATAACGTAAGGTGGGGGGAGAGAGAGGGAGGGGAGAGAGAAGAGGAGAGGAGAGAAAGGAGAAAGAGGGGGAGGGGGAGGGAAAGAGAGAGTGAGACGTAAGGATAATTTTGTCTTTTTGCTAGTCAGTCCATGAGACAAAAAGTTGTCCCATGGTTTGGTGGGGGACAAAATTTTGAGTTTTTGTCATGTCCCCTGACCACTTTTCAAATCAAACAGGGGACAAAAATTTTTGTGCTGCCCAGTCCCTTGAATTTTTGCAAATCAAACACACCCTGAGAATAAAAATAAACAAAATAAGTTCAAGGGGGTAACCAAAGGAATTTTTTTATGCCATGTTGGTTTTTTTTGGCTCAAGTGGCTTATGAAAAAAATTAGCCAAATCATTTTTATGCAACACATGCAATTCATGAATCTTAGAAAAAAGAATCAAGCAAATCTCGAGATATCAACTCAACGGTGCACACTTAGAAAGAATTCACAATCAAGCCCAATATCTCACTAAGGTCATAACTAAGATTCCAAAATTTCATTCCAAACCTCATTGCCATGAATTTAATAAAAAAGAAACAAAATTATGCAAAGAGGTTGTGAAAATTGCTATGAACAAATTTGAAACGTTAAGATTAAACTACAAGATCAAAGATCTTCCAAAGAAAGGAACATAGCTCGACAAACTGCACAAAATAACGAGAATGCCAAAAGTAACATCTCAAAACAACATCCTAAACCTTTAAGTGCTTGGCCTGTTTTTATTCTAACACAAACTAACTAAAAAAGTGAAACACACAACTAGAAAATGAAAATAAACTAAAGTGAAGGGTTAAGAAAAACTCATTGAGAAGCTGCTTCCACCCGGATCCCATTGTTTGTAGTACAAGGGCCAAGAGATGTTCAATATGTAAGATCCTCCTCCCGGATCCCATAGCTTGAAGAATGGCAATTACAGAAGCAATATGAATCTACCCTCGGTTCCTCCTGGGTCAAATGGCAAGTGATAAACTCCTCTTTTGACCTCTTCAGGCATAAATGTTTCATGAAGCACATTAGGTTTTACTTCTTGAGCCAATTTTGTAGTGTCCAGACATGCATGCAAACCAATATATTTATCCAAGGCAACAATTTCAGGTTTCTTGGCAAGCATGGTGAAAGATAGATCCTCTTTGCTCTCCATCCCATGTTCCTTTTCTTGTGACTCGTCTTACACTACCACTTCATCTTTACTTTGAACTATCCCCAAAACCAGATTTTGCTTAAATTGTGCTTCATGTGACTGTTGTACTAACTGTTTACAAATTTCCTCAACTTGCATTTGGAAATTTTACATCACAGCTTCGATACTATCATAGTTGGAAGAGCTTTGGCCTCAGAGATGGATATCTCTTGTCAATATTGTTCTATAACAACTTTCAAAGTACTTGGCTCATTCCATTCCCATTCCTCCTCATGCTTCATTATCACACTATAAGCTTGTACATGAGGGCATTGATATCCCCATAGCCTTTAGTCTCCCATGACCACATTAGGCCCAAAGTGATATCTTGTAACTCCATCCAAGGTCGGAAAATAATAAGTCTCCATGTGTTGCAATCCACCTTGCACAAACAAAACTCAAAAGAAAAAAATCAAATATATATAAAATAATAATAATAAATGTCTAAATTAGTTGTCTCCTTTGTTACTAATGATATCGGCAAAACCAATCCCCAGCAGCGACGTCAAAAACTTGTTGAGGACCACGGTAAATGTACCGGGTCGTTGCAAGTAATAAAATCGGCGAGAACCAGATATCGTCCATAGGGATTCGTTACCAAGTACCAATTCACCAGTTAAACAACTATCTAGACTAAAATTTGGTATGAAGAGAGCACTAAAGACATAAATAAAACAAAAGAACAATAAAATATTTTTGGAATTTTTGTTGAGATAAAATAAAAATATGTTCCTGCCCGTCTCCTGTGCGTTACTCTCTTTATTTTTGCTGCTGTCCCCCTTTATTCTTTGTTACGTTACTGCCCTCCTTTGTTACTCCACTGTCCGTTTCATTTTCTTTTTTTTTTATACGCTGCTGCCTTGTCTTTTTCTTTTCACTTGGGCCAGCTTCTCAATTCTCCTTTCTACAATTTCATTCACAAGCTATTCATTTTCAATTGCCCAGAGAGAAGCTTCCTTGCTTCACGTGGGCTCTTCTTCAAGTGGCTTATCCAACACCAATATCATACTTGGTTTCCAAATTGTCCAGGCAAGCAACAATATATTCATGTGGTTTTTTTTTCCTATTATCCGAATCCAATTCCAATTTGAGTTGGAATTCAAATTGCCCAATCCTTTTCTATTTGGTACAGCAGCCCAATTGCTATTATTTCCTACAAAAAATAAACAAGTAAATATATTATTATATTAACTCTAAAAATATTAAATAATACTAAAATACGTAAAACACTATTTAAAACTAAACTAACTAAACTTAGAGACAAAACTCAATCAATTAACACATTTAGGAGTATAAATCCACCTAATAAGCACATAAAAATCATATGATCTAGAAGATCTTCACATGGCTTCACCA
Source organism: Sophora flavescens (assembly GCA_030762895.1). NCBI lineage: Eukaryota > Viridiplantae > Streptophyta > Magnoliopsida > Fabales > Fabaceae > Sophora > Sophora flavescens. The sequence goes on from CM061066.1 coordinate 92,084,724, forward strand.
ACCCTTTGCTCAATTTCTAAGGATGTTAGCCTATGTCTCAGGTCCTCTATCACTTAGGTCTTATTATTCATTAAAAACCAATTGCTGAAGCCGTAAGTCGGCCTGGATTCTGACAGCAAATCCATCGACTGTCAGGTTGTATGACTCCCAAGATCCTTCTTCATATTCCTCAGGGATTGTTATAGGTTCCAACCTAGGCAAATAGAATATAGCCTCAACCATTTTGACATCAGCCGAAAAAGGATTCTTATTGACTGCCACTGCCTCCACCTTATTTCCATCCCAAAACATTAACATTTGTTGGAGAGTAGAAGGCACACACTGACTGGAATGAATCTAATCCCTTCCCAGCAATATGGAATATTTAGACTTAGAGTTTACTGATAGCGTGAATCTGCAAGTGTACGACTTCGTCGTCAAGTAAAAAAAAATCATATCCACAAAGACCGTGATTTTGAATAACAAGTAATTATCAAATCAATTAAACTAAACAAGGAAATATTTTATTTTGAAATTAGAAGTAACTAACAAATCAATTATTAAAACCGTAATCAACAAAAAAGGAAAGTAAATCAAATTGGTTGTTTTCCAAATCAAAGGAGATTTCCAGGAATTGGGTTACCAACAAGACTGCTTATACTACTAAATCAACTACCCCTCTTCTTAATTATCAAAATGCCTTGAAGGTGAATTTATCCTAATAAAGTTAATGTTCCCTCTCGAGATAAAAGAACCATGCCCAATTAAACCAACCCCTACTCTCTTGGTAATTGTATTTAAATTGAACCCATTAAGGTTTGCGACAATTCAATGAACCCTCGAAGGACCGCTTCTAGCTCTCGTGATTTAAGTCCTAAGTTTAATTCCTATAGATCCAATACCTAAGTTCACCTCTCAGTTCGTCCTTAGAGTATCTATGACATGCAAATAAGTGGCCACCGAATTTAAAAGTAATTCATGCAATATGAATTAAATCTAAAGCAAATTGAAATTAACAAAAATAGAAAAACATCAATTCATCACATAAAACGAACCTTGGGCATAGCCCCAATTCCTAGAAATAAAAGAACTACTCAAGCATTGCCATGGTCATAACAAACTTGATTTAAAAGAACATAAAAATCCTAAGAGAAGAAGAGAAGAAATTAATCCTAATGCCAAGTGCTTCCAATAGCAGCCAAAAGATTCCTAATTTCGAGCCTAATTATCCTATTTATAGTTTAGGTTAACCTGGGATTAAAACTATTACAAATCAGATCAAAAAAAGAAATCGGAATCTCAAAATTAACGCTTCACGACCGTGAAGCTGTTCAGGGCCAGGCCGTGAACGCTCCTGCTTCATTCCTTTCTTCTTTTTCTTCAATTATGTGCGATCATGGCCATGAAGGTTGTCACACCCAGGTCGTGACAGGTTCTACCAACTCATTTTTCTTGCTTTTCAAGCTCCATCTTCAAGCAAACTCATAATCAACCGGACTTGAGCATTTTAATCATGAATTCCTGCACACAAACACCACAGAACCACCTTACCCTTTCCAAGGAAAAAATTAACAAATATCAAAATAAAAATGCCTAATCTACATGAAAATGCTTGCAAAATGATGAAGAAATATGAGGTGAAATCACACTCATCAAACTACCCCAAGCTTAAGATTTTGCTTGTCCTCAAGCAATAACCAAGGTCAGAAAAGATAAACAATCAGAGCATGAACAGTGAACCAAGAACCCGAGTAACAAATCCAAGTAACATGCATATCCAAATAAGTAACCAAGAGACAATCAATTTTTAAGCCCAATTAGAAGCTTAGGTTCCCTAAATTCATGCCTTTCACTAATTTGGGCACTCTTCTCACCTCACTCAAGTGTTTAAGGACATATGACAATTCACTCAATTTCCTCAAGGAAGGTACCCTACCATAAGCTTGACTATTAACGAAAATCTCTACTTTATTAATGAAAACACATAAGATTCAAGAGGTCTTTTATTTTGGTTGTAATGGGGCCATGGGATTAATCGTTAGGTGGGGAAACCAAGAAAAGGAAAATTCTAGAAGGCTAAACAAAATATCAAACAATACAAAGCATGACAACCTTCTAAAATACCTTTTTGGGCTTTACTTCACTTTTCCAGATTTCTTTCTTTCTTTTTTTCATTTTATTTCTCACTTTCTTTCTTTTTTCTCATCCCTTTCTCCATTTTTTTTGTTTATTTTTTAAACTTTTTCATCAATTTGGAGAAGGTGAGATTTCCAACTCAAGAGAAACATTTATTTATTTTTCTTTTTTTTTCATCCCACAAATTTTCAAACTATATTTTGCCCTTTTTGCAATACTTTAAAAGGTGCTATACGATGCATCATTTATCAAGAAAAATCAAGGTACCAAGAAAATCATTTCATTTCATTTTATTTTTTAGCTTAAAATTGGGCAACTAAGGGGTATCATTCAATCATTCAAAGCTCAGAAGGCTAGAAAAATACCTAATGCCTCAATCATTTTCCAATATGTTTTCAAAAATTTATAAGTTTCAAAACGGTTTCAAGTCAAGTTCTAGAGAATACAATCCAAGAGGAAGAAAACACTTAATCACAAGGAATGGGGTAGTTTTTGTGAGTACCCCTTTTAGGCTCAAAAATCTCACTCTTAGTAGTTTGAAATCAATGAGAAACACAGATTCAAGAAACCACATGCTAATTAACAACTATCAAAATATCATCTCTAGCATTTTAATTTTTAGCCTATGACAATAATACAAAAATTGGGTTCAAAAATTCAATGTCTCAATTCATTTGGCACAAAGTTCTCAAAATAGGATGCATTTTCAAAACAAGGGGCAATCTAATGATGTGATCATGAAAAAATAGACCTAAATGAATGCAACATGCAATATGCAAAATGCAAAATACAAAATACTCCTACCGCAAGTTTAAAAACTTACATTATCCCCAATGTAAATATTCAAGTTGGAGAGGGGATAAAAATGGAACAACTCACTGAGGTGGTGGTGGGTGCTGACTCAGATGCTAGTCATAGAGCTATTGGATCATAGCTCTCTGCTCGCGCTGCTCCTCCATCATGCGCTCCTGGTTTGCTAAGATTGTGTTCATCGTGGATTCGAGTCGCGCATATGGGTCCCCGGAAGATGTACTTGCAGAGGATGAAGAAGGGCACCCAGGGTGGTTAAGGCAATTTCCGGGGATTTTAACATCCAGAAGTGTGGGATTAGGGAGAGGAATAGGATCTTTGCTCACAGGGTGGTTAAGGCAATAGATGTCATCTTGCCGGACGATCATCCCCATAGATTTACAAACACCCAGTGTTATGCGCGTCCACCCCGGGGCGGCCTCATACTGGACGTGCTGCCATATGGTGGTGATTAATCCACCAATGACAATCAAACCCTTAGAGCTCTTGGAAACATTTTGAAGGTGCCTATCCATATACAGCCCTGTATCTATATTGCTCTTAGGATGGAGCATGGCCCATAGGAATAGGACCTCGTCCGCATGGACGGATCCATCACTTTCACCGCGGCCAAACAAGGTGTTGGCCATAACCCTATGAATATAGCGCAGGCTAGGGTTGACAAGGGCCGCAGACTTGACCTTCTTAGAATCAAAATGACCTCCAGGATAAGAAATATGCCACCAAAAAGTGTCAGGACTAAATCCAATGGGATATGTCCGTTCGCCCCCAACTGGCAATTCAAAAATCTCATTAAATTCAGCCAAAGTCAATTGAAAATCCTCATTAAATAGTCGGAAAGTGATCCGACCTTCTGCACTATGGGCCCCTTTCAAAATTTGAGCATTAAAGGAGCTCAGGAATTCAAGAGTAGGGCCAATGTACGCAGGGTATCGGCTACGAGCAAACTCGCTCCACCCGACATTTTCTAACAACCAATTTATATTAACAGTCAAACCCAGGGTGTCTATACAGGCATCATCCATATATATGGTTTGGACTATTTTCCTACGCATTAATATGCCAAACCTATCTTTTTGAGAAATATTCTTAAAAACAATTCCATAGTCACTATCATTAGTCTCAATCTCAGAAGAGTTACCTACAGAGTTTCGGTTTCCCCTGGTATGAGGACCTGAGGCTTCACTTGCCCATTGGCGTTTGCTTTCCATGGACCCTTCAATGAATTCTAAATCAGCAGAATGCACAATCCCCTCTTTTAAGTTTGAGAAATTCGAATGTAGGGGTTAGGGTTCCAAAAATTTGGGGCTTTTTGATTTGGTTTGAAATTGATGGTTATGGCTTGTGGATTTTGATGGTTTAGGTGTAGGAAGAAAGGAAACAAGGTTGGGTAGCCATGGGTGCCATGAATGAAGTGATTCTCAAGCTATTTCGTGAATGGGTATGGTGGAGAGAGTGAGGAAAGGAAGAAGATGATGAAATTAGAGGAAGAGAGGATGATGGTTGTGGTTGGGAGTGATTTTGTGACGAAAATATGTGGAGGAAGAAAGCTTGGCTATGGAGGTTGAAGAGAAGGGGTTGAAGAAGATGTGGGGCTGCTGTGTTACGTGATTTGAAACAGAGAAGAGGGCGATTTTCGTTTTTAAAAACTGCATCAGTAGTGCGTCATGACCGTGACCGTGTTCACGACTGGGCCGTGATTAGATCTGTGGCGCGCTGCAAAAACGCATCACGCCCGTGAGCAACTTCACGGCCTGAGCGTGATTGAGATGCTTCGTTTGGTCTTCGCCACGCCACGCCCGTGAACATGATCATGAGTAGGGCGTGATCTTCCCTGACTTTTTTTTGGGTACCACCATTCACGGCCGTGAACAAATTCACAACCCACCCGTGAACATCACTGCCTTTTTCCTGCTCTCCTTTCACGGCCATGAAGCCATTCAGGGCCAGGCCATGAACGCTTCTGTTTTGCAAGCAAATTTTTCCTGTTGATTTCACGGCCATGAAGTCCTGCTTTCAGGGCCAAGCCATGATCTCTTCTGACTTCCTTCTTTTCTTCCTTCACGGTCATGAAGCCTTTCAGGGCCAGGCCATGATCTCCTCTGACTTCATTTTTCATGCCTTTTTGCTCTTCATGCCTTCCTAACCTGCAAATACTTGGCAAAATCATCAATTTGAAATCTTTCTCCTCTAATCTTCTCAAATTATTCAAAAACAAAATTCAAACACAAAATAGAAAGGGAAATAAAGCTTGGGTTGCCTCCCAAGAAGTGCTTATTTAAGGTCGTAAGCTTGACCATAGTCCCTTCAATCCTTTGAAGTTGGATTGAGGAGGGAAAGTGCAACCTCTTTCTCAAGTGGATGTTCTCCAAGGTAGTGCTTCAACCTTTGTCCATTGACTTTGAATGTTCCACGTTCTTCATCCCAAACCTCGACGGCACCATATGGAAACACCTTCATAACTTTGAATGGTCCGGACCATCTAGACTTGAGCTTCCCTGGAAATAACCACAACCTCGAGTTGTAGAGTTGCACTATTTCTCCCTCATGGAATTCTCTACGAAGGATATGCTTATCATGCCATTTCTTTGTTCTTTCTTTGTAAGATCTTGAGGACTCATAAGCATCCAATCTTAGCTCATCAAGCTCATGACGTTGAAGGACTCTCTTTTTTTCCGACGGCCTTTATATCAAAATTTAGCATCTTAATAGACCAAAAGGCCTTATGCTCAAGCTTAACCGGCAAGTGACATGGCTTCCGGTAAATAAGCCTAAAGGGTGTCATCCCAATAGGAGTCTTGTAAGCCGTATGGTAAGCCCAAAGAGCATCATCAAGCTTTAATGACCAATCCTTTCTAGATCTTGAAACAGTCTTCTCTAGAATGCTCTTTATTAATTTCTCTACTGGAAACTTCGACTTGACCACTTGTTCGAGGATGATAAGGTGTAGCAACCTTATGAGCGACTCCATATTTGAGTAGGAGTTTTTCAAATTGTTTTTCTATGAAGTGTGATCCTCCATCACTAATAACTGTCCTTGGGACTCCAAACCTTGGAAAAATCACCTTCTTGAATAGCTTGATCACCGTCTTTGCATCACTTGTTGGGGATGGAATGGCTTCCACCCATTTAGAGATGTAATCAACGACTACAAGAATGAACTTATTGTTGCAAGAGGAAGGAAAAGGTCCCATGTAGTCAACTCCCCAAACATCAAATATTTCCACTTCTAGCATTATGTTGAGTGGCATTTCATGCCTCTTGGAGATGTTTCCCGTTCTTTGACATGGATCACAAGCAATCACAAACATCCGGGCATCTATGAAAATATGAGGCCAATAGAAACTGGCTTGAAGCACCTTGGCCGCTGTCTTTGAGGCACTAGCATGTCCTCCATAAGATAATGAATGACAACAACTCAAGATACTTGGAACCTCAACCTCTGGAATACACTTCCTGTAAATGCTATCCGCACATTTGCGGAAAATGTAAGGCTCATCCCACAGATAATTCTTCAGATCGGAAAATAACTTCTTCTTTTGTTGATAATTGAACTCCGGTGGTAGAATCTGGCATACAAAATAATTCACATAATCCGCATACCATGGGGCACTCTCTTCAGAGATGGCAAACAGTTACTCATCGGGAAAAGAATCATCTATAGGCAAGTTGTCCTTTTCATGTTCCAATGGTTCAAGTCTAGATAGGTGGTCCGCAACCAAGTTCTATGTCCATTTTCGATCCTGAATCTCGAAGTCAAATTCTTGCAAGAAAAGGATCCATCAGATGAGCCTAGGTTTTGCTTCCTTCTTGCTCATGAGATACTTTAGTGCGGAGTGGTCGGTGTACACAATGACCTTAGACCCCACAAGGTATGATATGAACTTATCAAATGCAAAGACAACCGTGAGCAACTTTTTCTCAGTGGTGGCATAATTGGCTTGAGCTCCATCTAGACTTTTGCTTGGGTAGTAAATTACATGAACCTTCTTGTCTATCTTTTGCCCAACACCGCTCCCATGACATAGTCACCAGCATCACACATAACCTCAAATGGCTCATTCCAATCCGTTGTTTGCAAAATGGGAGCGGTGGTCAAAGCTTCCTTCAACCTACAAAAGGCACTCAAACATTCCTCATTAAAATCAAATGGAACATCTTTCATCAATAAGTTAGATAAAGGTTTAGAAACTTTTGAGAAATCTTTGATGCAATGCCGGTAAAACCTGGCATGTCCGAAGAAACTCCTAACTCCTTTTACATTCATAGGTGGGGGCAATTTTTCAATAACATCAATTTTGGCCCTATCCACCTCAATACCTCTTCCATGAATCAAGTGCCCAAGCACTATAACCTCTTTTACCATAAAATGACACTTTTCCTAATTCAACACCAAATTAGTTTCTTCATAACGCTGCAAAATCTTAGACAAATTTGTTAAACAATCATCAAAGGTAGTTCCATAAACAGAAAAATCATCCATAAAAACCTCCATGATGTTTTCAATAAATTCAGAAAAAATTGCAGTCATGCATCTTTGAAAAGTAGCCGGTGCATTACATAGACCAAAAGACATTCTCCTATAGGCAAAAGTGCCATAGGGACAAGTAAACGTGGTATTTTCTTGATCACTAGGATGTATAGGAATTTGATGAAAGCCCGAATAACCATCCAAGTAACAAAAGTATGAATGCCTAGCTAACCTTTCAAGCATTTGATCAATAAATGGGAGAGGGAAGTGATCTTTTCTTGTTGCCTTTTTTAACTTCCTATAATCAATGCACATTCTCCAACCGGTTACTGTCCTAGTAGGGATTAGTTCATTATTTTCATTTTAGATAACAGTCATCCACCCTTTCTTAGGAACCACATGCACCAGACTAACCCACTCACTATCAGAGATTGGATAAATAAACCCCACATCTAACAACTTAAGCACTTCTTTCTTAACCACCTCTTTCAAGTTTGGGTTCAACCTACGTTGATGCTCAATGGATGGTTTATGCTCATCTTCCATTAAAATGCGATGCATGCAAAAGGAAGGACTTATGCCTTTAATATCATTAATTGTATATCCTATCACCTTTCTATGCATTCTAAGTTCTCTAAGCAAATTCTCAGTTTCCAACTCATTCAAGCTAGCATTCATAATTACCGGATATGAAGAGTTAGGACAAAGAAATTCATACCTCGGTGTGGAAGGAAGGGGTTTCAGTTCTACCTTAGGAGATTTTCATCTTTAAAATCTTCATTCTTTGGTTTCGACTCAAGTTTTTCTTTCTTTGCTTTGTGAGGAGAAATTTCCGGACTAGCCTCCAAGAGGCGGGCATAATCCCTCAGTTCTCCTCTATGAGCGCTTAAGTCTCCACCAATCAAGCACATCTCCAATGGATCCCTAAAACAAGTTTGAGCGGATTCTTCATTCATCGCTTTGTGCTCTAAGTCAACCCTGCAACAAGAATCCTCAAAAGAAAGGTGTTTAATAGATTTAGCTAAATCAAATTCAACTTTATCAACACCCACAGTTAAAGTCAATTTTCCATTTTTCACATCAATAATTGCTCATGCGATAGCCAAGAAAGGCCTACCAAGAATAATGGGGATTTGGTAATCCTCCTCCATTTCAAGTACCACAAAATCCGCAGGAATGAAAAACTTACCCACTCTGATAGGAACATCCTCCAAGATGCCTACGGGGTATTTGAAGGACCGATCCGCCAATTGAAGGGAGATTGTTGTGGGTTTTAGTTCACCCATCTCCAACTTCTTGCAAACCGAGAGGGGCATAAGCCTAACACTAGCCCACAAATCACAAAGAGCTTTATCAAAACTAGTGTTACCAATCAAGCAAGGAATAGAGAAACTACGTGGATCTTTCAATTTAGGATGCAATTTATTTTGAATTAAAGCACTATACTCCTCAGTTAAAGCTACTATTTCATAATCCTCTAGCTTTCTCTTATTTGACAGGATATCCTTAAGAAATTTAGCATATGTAGGCATTTGTTGCAACGCCTCAGTGAAGGGTACATTAATGTACAATTTCTTAAGGACCTCTAGAAATTTCCCAAATTGCTTATCTAACTTGGCCTTAGCCAACTTTTGAGGGAAATGTATTGGGGGTTGGTAAGGTGGTGGAGGGACATACTTAGACTCATTTTCATTAGGTTCTTCCTCATCTAAAGGTTGTGTCTTAGTAGGTTCCTCTTCCTTATCTACACTCCTTTTATCACTCTCCCCTTTAGCCTAGGGATCCTCAAGTTGCTTACCACTCCTCAAACTCACAGCTTTACTTGTTCATTACCTGGATTCATTTCAGGTTGTCCAGGAAATTTTCTCGGTTGCCTATTTGAATTGCCCGCTTGTTGGGCAATCTGAGTTTCTATTATCTTATTATGGATGGATAAGTTATCTACCTTAGATGTTAACTCTTTTATTGCCTCATTGACTGCCTTTCCTTGTTGCCTAAACTCTTCGTTTGCTTTGTCTGAGTAGCAACAAAATTTTCCATAAGAGACTCAAGTTTAGACTTTTGTACATGAGGATACCCCGATGTGGGTTTCCTATTACCTTGGCCTTATTGGAATTCGTGGTTCAACATATTGTTGTAGTTCCCGTAGGAGAGATAAGGGCTATTCTTCCTTCCTTGGTTGTAAGAATTTGGGGGAACATAGTTTAGCAACTTTGGGTTCGTGTCATAAAAATTGTGACATGAATTCACTTGTTCCCTTGAAGCACATGATCCAGGAGTACTTCCATGTGGGCATTCCACGAAGTCATGTCCCTGCACTCCACAAATCTCACAAGCAACATTAGTAGCACCTATTGAACTCACATTAGCTTTTTCAAGCTTTTCAAAGCGCTTACTCAATGAGTCAAATTTAGATATAATTAAATCAACACCATCTACATCAAACCTACCTCCCGAAAGCTTTTTCGGGTTATTACCTCTTTTTGAACCCTATTGATGGTATCTGGTGGCAACGCTTTCAATGATATTGAGTGCTTCAGTCAGTGGTCTATTCATCAATGGTCCACCAGCTGCGGAGTCAAGTGACACCTTCAAAGAATAATCCAATCCATTGTAGAAGGTATGCACTAATAGCCACTTCTCAAGCCCATGATGTGGGCAAGACTCTAGCAATCCCTTGTAACGATCCCAAGCTTTGGATAAGCATTCTCCGTCCTTTTAGAAGAAGCCGGTGATCTGAGTTTTTAGGTAAACAGTCTTGGACGGTGGAAAGAATTTTTCCAAGAATGCCTGCTCCAGTTGGTCCCATGTTGACAAAGTATTAGCAGGCACTGACTTCAACCAAGTTCTTGCCTTTCCAATCAAAGAGGAGGGGAATAACCTCAAGCGGATAGCATCAACTGGGGCACCTTGAATCCTAGTTGTATCACAAAATTCCAAGAATGTCTCCACATGATCAGTTGGGTCTTCCAAGGGTAATCCTCCAAACTGATGTTGCCTAATCATGCCAATTAACTGAGGCAGTATGGTGAAGTTTTCCGCCTCAATTTATGGCCTAGCAATCCCAGTTCGCAAACCCCTAGCATTTTGGGCTGCATAGTCCTTCAGTGGTTTGGTATCTGGTTGATCGGCCATTAGTGGAATGGGGATCAACTTTTCTCTCGCTCTTTGTCTTTGTAGTCTATTACGTCTATGAAAAGTTCTTTCGATCTCGGGATTAACTTCAATAAGGGTTCCAAGACTTTGGGATCTTCGCATAAAAGAGAAAAATCACCTGCAAAGAGAGATATAGGTTCACTAGGAAAAAATGTTTAGGAAAATTAATTTAAAAATTAAATTGATATTCAAGAATGCACAGTCCCCGACAACGGTGCCAAAAACTTGATAGCGTGAATCCGCAAGTGTACGACTTCATCGTCAAGTAATAAAAAATTCGTATCCATAAAGACCGTGATTTTGAATAACAATTAATTATCATATCAATTAAAATAAACAAGGAAAGATTTGGTTTTGAAATTAGAATTAACTAACAAATCAATTATTAAAATTGCAATCAACAAAAAAGGAAAGTAAATCAAATCAATTGTTTTCCAAATCAAAGGAGATTTCCAGGAATTGGGTTATCAACAAGACTGCTTATGCTACTAAATTGACTACCCCTCTTGTTAATTATCAAAATGCTTTGAAGGTGAATTTATCGTAATAAAGTTAATTTTCTTTCTTGAGATACAAGAACCGTGCCCAATTAAACCAACCACTACTGTTGTGGTAATTGTATATAAATTGAACCCATTAACGTTTGTTGTAATTCAATGAACCTTCGAAGGACCACTTATAACTCTCGTGATTTAAGTCCTAAGTTCAATTCCTATAGATCCAATACCTAAGCTCACCTCTCAGTTCATCCTTAGAGTATCTATGACATGCAAATAAGTGGCCACCGAATTTACAAGTAATTCATGCAATAGGAATTAAATCTAAAGCAAATTGAAATTAACCAAAAGGAAAAAAATCAATTCATCACATAAAACGAGTCTTGGGCATAGCCCCAATTCCTAGAAATAAAAGAACTACTCAAGCATTGCCATGGTCATAGCAAACTTGATTAAAAAGAACATAGAAATCCTAAGAGAAGAAGAGAAGAAATTGGAGAAGAAGAGAAAATATTAATCCTAATGCCAAGTGCTTCCAATAGCAGCCAAAAGATCCCTAATTTCAAGCCTAATTATCCTATTTATAGTTTAGGTTAACTTGGAATTAAAGCTATTATAAATCAGATCAAAAATAGAAATCAGAATCCCAAAATTAACGCGTCACGGGCGTGAAGCTGTTCAGGGCCAGGCCGTGAACGCTCTTGATTGGAGAAATTACATGTGCTGATGCCATTCACAACCATGAAGCTGTTCAGGGCCAGGCCGTGGACGCTCCTGCTTCATTCCTTTCTTCTTTTTCTTTAATTCTGCGCGATCATTGCCATGAAGGTTGTCACACCCAGGCCGTGATAGGTTCTGCCAACTCATTTTTCTTGCTTTTCAAGCTCCATCTTCAAGCAAACTCATAATCAATTGGACTTGAGCATTTTAATCATGAATTCCTGCACACGAATACCACAGAACCACCTTACCCGTTCCAAGGAAAAAATTAACAAATATCAAAATAAAAATGCCTAATCTACATGAAAATGCATGCAAAATGATGAAGAAATATGAGGTGAAATCACACTCATCATCTACCACAATGAAAGTAGAGCTAAGAGTCTCACTCCCCACAGTGATATCGGTTACCAAAATTCCTAAGGCAGCCGTGGCATCCCCTGTGAAGTTTGTTATCTTCATATTAGTGGGGATCAAATCTTGCTTAGTTCTCCTCAACTTTTTCATTGCAGCCGAAGGCATTATATTCAGAACTGCATCTCCGTCAACCAGGACTCGACTAACAATTTTACCATTAACTTGGGCTCTGATGTTCAAGCATTTCAGATGCTTGGCCATTTCTCCCATTGGCTTGTGGAATTCTATTTTTCGTTCTTATGGAATAGGAGTTAGTACAACCCACTCAACTTCCTCGGCAAATACATCCCCCTCCAGTTGTTCAGGTTGCTCCTGATGAGCCAAGAACTCACTAGGGATTAATCCCACTACATTGGTGTCAGTCGAGAGTTAGTCTACATCTTCTCCCAGTATGGAATCCAACACTGAATCTTCCAGCAGGAGATCCATTCCCAGCTCTTCCTCTATTTCTTCAACTGTTAGAGGAGCCTGCTCCTCTGCTGCCACTACTTGTACTTCTTCCAACTCAGCCGTCTCCAATTCATTGATCATTTCTTGGAAATCCAGCTCTTCTTTTCCTAAGAAATCTTGGTTCTCTGACTGTATTGGTTCCTGCTTCTTCTCCATGGTAGCCGTTTCTCCTTTTGGTTGCCCAAAAGCAGCCTCTAGGATCTCGGCCACCCTAGGAGATTGAATCTCGACACGATCCACCCTCTTGGCCTCGGCTAAGATAGCCAAGGTTTCTTTCATTCACTGGACTGATTTATTTTTCTGTGCCCTTCTCTTTTGGGTCCTGGTCATAGCCACTAGTTCTCTCACCACATGATCTTTCCCTTTTGTATACTTGTTGATGAACCAATGTTCCTTCTCCAGCTCGACTGGTGGCTTAATCATGCATTGGGGCCTGATTGTTTCTTCATTCTTTAATGTAATCAGTAACACCCTTCTCGGGCACTACATTGTAAGTGACATTTTAAGGCTGAAAAGTAGGTTAATTAAATCTGGCTATAAAAGACTGGGGTAATTTTTTTTCTTTTTCGCAAGTCGTAGTTATAACTACTTTTATTTAAATGAATGCACAATAAAATATTCCATTATTACAATTAGGGTCATAGGTTCAAAAATCATTTACATAATTCCCACCCCGACTCATAAACAGAAATCATAAAAGTATACAGATCCAATATATAGATATGGAGACGCAGCTCTTAAAATACAAGATACTTGGAGTCGCAGCTCCATAAATAGTTTCATTAACTCCCAAACATACCCAGCTGGCCAAACCAAAATAGAAAAGGAAATCCTCTCGTACATCGTGAGAAGGATAAACCCAACTGACGAGATCTAGTGGAAACTCTATTTGAGTCCACTACTGACATCGTCACCAAAGACACTACTGGAGCTACTACAATAGTAACTCTCGGACTAAGTCCTTTCCCCGTCCAAGTGGAAAACATGGTCTACGAACCATCAGAAGTTTGGAAGACATCCACTAGAAACTCCAACATATCGTCCGCATGCTCGAACCTCAACCTCTACGATGCATCAGTCAAGCGACATCTTGACGTCTCAATCTTCTCAAAATAATGCAGAAGACATATAGCCAACCGACATAGGCAATATATAATAAAGAGGTGATATTTCCATTTATCTTACACATAAGGCAGACATGCAGTGGTACGACTCACAGGTACATAATACGATAGTCATATATTCCTTTTATCTCCCATTTTAATTCTGCAACTTAAAACTCCAATAATATACTATACCAAACTCAACGGTAAGTTTATCAAGCATTCCAGACACGGTTTGTCCATCGAAGGGCAGGAATAGAGAGAAACTGATTGAAACTGTATAGTCTCATACCTACACAGCCTCAAGGAATATCTGATTCTAACATCGGAGCTATTTTGACATTTTGGAAAGGAATGGTTTGTACAGGTTTCATCTACGCCCACCTTCAGGCACCATGTGTGGCTATCATGGCACACAAGGCTCAAATCATAATCATAATATACGTACTATCATAATCACATGTAATCTCTCTCTATGAAACATCGGGCTCTTTATGAAACCTCTACTACTGGGAAGCTTAGCTTCCTAGGCACAACAGCCTTTCTGAACATAGTATCAACTATGTGTTTGGGAAAAATTGTCGGAATACGTCCAATTGGTCTATCCATCGGATAACCTCGTGATTCCACCAGAATCCATTTGATGCTAATCTCCGACGAACGATATCTCGGGTACAAATCATCGACTCTTCACTAATCCACGGTTCTCAAACAGACTTGTCATGTTTGTGTAAAGATGTTTTAAAGCACTTGCTTACAAACCCTAACCTATTATGAAATTGGATCGACAGTCCAATCATTTATTTCTTTACACCTTTCTATTGGAGATTTTCTCTTGGCTTCCAAGAAATCAAATAACTCTTAATCCATTAAATCTTATGGAGGTATGAATATTGAATTATACACACTTACAATAAATGGTCTTGCTTCACCATAAGTCATAAATCATTAAGTTTGTATTTTCACTAAGTCCTTTATGACTTAGGTTTTAGTTTTTGATGTAAATACTAGTCTTTGAAGACTAAAATCCTCTTTTTCCTTGAAACCAAACCTTCAGATAAAAATAAAATCATTTTGACCATAAGTCAATCAATGGTACATAGGTATTAAATTTCTCGAAACATTTTCTCAAAAATCTTTAAAAACGCTTGACGACGGTTCTGCCGCTTTTTACTGGTTTTAGGCCCAAAAGCCATACTTTTGAAAATATGGTTCTTCACCTCAAATATATTACTCACCTAGGTTATAATACTCATATTAAGATGTTGAAACACTGCTTTTACAGTTTCCTTTCCATGTATACGAAATTCCTAAAAATTTGACCGAACGTCGTTAAGTTTGTAAATCGCGTAAATCCTCTTTCAACAATTTTAAACTCTAATAGTCCAAAACTCATTTTGGAGTTTTAGAACAGTTAGATAGGTATGAAAAACAATCTTTAACTGTCCAACTATATAAATTTTCGAAAATTGCAGTTTAGCCATTAAACTTTCATTAATTGCAAAAAGGTCATTATTTACTTAAAACCTTATAACTTTTTATTTATAACTTCAAATCACACTAAACCAACTTCTATAAAAATATTTTTCAGTCACCGTTGAATTTCCAGAAATTACATTTCTTCCCACACATTTTACAATATTTGCAAAAAGGTCAATGTTGACTAAAAAGCTTATATCTTTTTATATATTAATCCAATTAACACCAAACCAAATTTCTATGGTTTTATCTCATCAAGGACTACAATACTAAGACACAAGAATATGAATTTCAGTACAGCCACTGAAATTCTCAGAAATTGCATATTGGTCCCTATGAACTCATAAATTCATATCTTTCAGTATACATATCCAAATCAATCCAAACCAATTTCTATAATCTTATAAATTCATTCAATCCTTATAACAATTATCCAAACAAATTAAATCATCAGGGAACCCATTAAAACAGTCATGGTCGAATGGCCTTAAATGATCATTAGAATCAAAACCAACATATATCACAACCAACAATCAACCAAATCCTCCAAGAGGATCACACACATATGTAATAACACGTATACAAATTTCACACTTAGGAATTACAAGACCATATATATACACTAAATAAACCATCAACATATCTATATTAAGGTAGGATAGTGGTTATCTCCCCCATACCTCTTGAAGACAAACGATTATATTCTTGGATCTTAGTCCCTCGTTTCCTTCCTCCACACAAGAAATCAAACAACTAACAAACACCTTCCAATCAAACAACAGATACAAGTTAAAGGATGAAGAAAAACTACCAAACCCATTTGAGCATAGGTTCGGCCAAACTAGAAAGAAATAGCTAGGGATCTCTAAATTTTCCAAGCTCCTGGATGATGAATATAGAAGTCATATGAAGATCATAGAAATTGATATCACATTAAAATGATTTTTCTATGAATTTTCTAGAATTATTTGAAAACTAGATCTAGGAATTTTAACTTGAAGAAAACATGGATTTAAGAAGAAAACTTGTGATGAGAAGTGAAGGTATGATCATGGATCATAAGGCTATACCTTTGGAATTTCAAGAATGAAGTAGATCTTAGAGCTCCTTTAGAAATCAAGTGTAAGAACTTAAGAGTATTTTGTGAGAAGTTATGAGAAATAAGCAAAATAGATGAATGAATGGCCAAGTGTGGTTTTATGGTGTTGAGGCCGTGTACATCTAGGGGTAGGAGGGTCCAAATGCTTGTTCACTTAGGGACAAAGTGGTAAAAACACATAGGGTCAAAATTAGCATTTCATGGAAAGTTAAGGACATAATGGACATTTCACCCTTAACATCATCATTACTATGGTGAGTCACACCATGACTCACCATGGTGACTCACCTAACATGACTCATTATTCTCATCCTTTAGCGGGTCTCGAAAATCCCGTATCAGCTCCGTCGTTCACCCGATTCAGGACTTCACCCGATTCCGCCTGAATTCTAAACCTAAAATTTCACCGCAACTTCCTTCGATATAGAAGGTCTCAACTATGATTTTGTTTTCTTCAAAATCATTTTCTAGATCCCCGGTAATAATATAAAATATTGTTACCGGTCAAGACGTGAGAAAATGGGGTGTTATAATACTACCCCTCAAAAAAGAATTTCGTCCCCGAAAATTACTTATCTCAGGAAAACGAACACGAATATCGTTTCTTCTATTCCGTGCTCCAGACATACAACATACTCTTTTCTCGAAACGTGACGTGAATTATTTCCGAGATTAGACCGTCACTCTGACTTATACTGTATTTGCTAAACCTCCTAATAAACAAATCAGGCAAACCCCTTTTTTTTAAACTCTCAAGACTCGAAGCACACTCGAATGATTCGAATGTCAATAGAATGAAATACACGAACTTCCGATAGATTTTGAAATTTAATTGATACCAAACTTTGGCTTCTATTTTCGGTGGCGATTCTAACACACTAATGGTAAATAAGAACTTAGAATTCTAATAAGAAATTTTTAGATAGAGAAAATAATTCTCTAAACTTTACTCTCACAAGAAAGAATAAAGTAGAATGAATAGAAAAACAAAGAATATTCTCATAATGTGAAAAAGTTCTTTAATAGATTCTTGAATGTAAAGTGCCCGGCCGGTACAGATTTACAAACATGACTCCAATAAAGCTACTCTTCCGTTAAGAACTCCCTTCGAAAGAAAAATCTTTGAAGGCAGTGATTTTCTTTATCTCCAAGAGTCTAAGACTCAAGTCAAACTTACTCTTGGTTTTTAAGAAAGCCCCAATAAAAGAATTTACGAGTTTCCTCACTTGAAGTAACTCCAACTCGTTTGTCACAATAGCAGAATGAATTGGTAAAATTTTCATCTGCCAGAAAATTTATAACCCTTTACCCACACAGATTAACCAGATATGATCTATAAGAGACCATTACATTTCTCAATTGCACTCATTTGTGAAAAACAGATGGTTGAGTTTACAAAACTCAATTCTCCACAATACAAGAGTATCCAAACAGAGTTTTCCGACTAGAATGAGTTATTATGAACTGTAAAGGTAACCCTATTAAGGAATAACAGAGAATACAATTTCTGATCATTTTGCATAAAACAAAGACAATAAAAAAATGCAACGATGCAACAAAACCAACTCAAAACAGGTTGACGATAAACTTAGATAGTACATAGATAAATACATAGAGTATTTTATACATTCATAGGAAATCAAAATGATTTTCCATGTGAATTAACAGTATAGTCAAAAGTCTACTTTCTATATCACATTTCACTTAAAAGTATTCATCCGATTGTGATACTCCAGCCTAACTTATTATGAAAGTGTCACCTCTTACGACTAACCACTGGTTTACACTTTACACCATTATGGATTCTTCCATTTAACATACTATCCCAAAATCAAGTTCTTGCCTTAAGCTTCCCACAATCTATAGAGGTATACCCTGGCTTCCCACACTTGAAACAGATAATGTCTTTACCCAACAGTCTTTCATAGCATGGCCCATGCCTCACCTCTTACACCTCTGGGGAAGATTCCAAGATGATCCAGAACCCCCGCCGCTGTCACCAACAGATTTCCTTTGTGGTGATGTCCGCATTGGTCTTGCATACGGGTTCTCCTGTAACTTCTTGTTATCTATGAACCTCAAAGGTCCACAACTCCCCTTTCTATTTTTACCCTTCTCCGAATCTCGAGGAACTCGACACTTATCCATTAAGGTTGGAAACTGCAGTAGTTTCAATGGCAAGATTATCTTCCTCATTTCAACCTCAACATCAATTACACTGATTAGATAAGGCCCTCGGTTCCTGCTAGATCTCCTTCTTTCCTTTTCAAGAATGTATTGTTCAATTCTAGAAGCCCTGGAAGCCAACTGACTAAGGTCAGTGCAGTCTTGTGATACCAATCTCTCCCTGAGCCGAGGATGCATATTGATAATGTTCGTAGACGAATACTCAGTCTCAGGAAGTTGTACAACACACTTGCTTCTTAATTTCCTGAATCTCTCCAAGAAATCAGCTACTGGCTCATCCACTTGCTACCTTAGATTCATCATGTCAGTCACGGTTACATCTGGATGAGGCATGTAGAACCTATCATGGAAGCACCTTTCCATGTCTATCCAGTTTTGAATGGAATTAGGGGCTAAGGTAGAATACCAAGTGAAAGCAGCTCTAGTCAAAGATAATGGGAACAGTTGGAGCTTGTAAAAATCATTCTGGTTGACTTCCCCACATTGGGCAGTGACCTGCCGATGTGCTCCATAATGGATTTACCATCCTCCCCTGAGAAGGTAGTAAAGCCAGGAGTCTTAAATCCCCTAGGCAGAGGCATCATCCTATCCATCCATTCAGGATAGAGCTTCTTATACACAGGCCTATCCAGTAATCTCATCTGTATTTCGAAGTGTCTCCTCATAGTCTCGGTTATCATTTATGGATCAATCAGCTAAGGATCCCTTTCAACATAGTTTGGTGCTTGTGGCTGCACAGGCCTGACTGGTCTAACAGGTGCACCTCCTGGCTGGTAAGGCATCGGATATTGCTGTTCTGGCACAGGGATTGCCCCCTGGTTATTGATGGATATGGGTGATTATTTACCCATGGCTGAGCAATCGGCTGTATCGGGGCCTCCTGTGGAATATTGGTACATGGATGATCAACTATGACAGGAATAGTTTGCCCACAGGGAAACCCCTCGGAAGTACCTACTGGTGTAGAAGGGATGTTGGACCATGGCAAATCCCCCACATAATCAGCAATATACCTGGGAGGGCTTGCGGCAGCCGAGTAGATAGTGCCCCTAGTCATGGCCACCTGTGGACTAGCACCTACCACAGAAGTGTTAGGCACCAGATACGGCAAGCCAACTGTTCCTGTTACTTGGGGAGGTCTCCTGGGCACTTGTACTTGCCCATATTGCAAACTCGACTGCATACTACTGTCAGGGTGTGGAGGCTGGAACATGGGAACCACCTGCGGCATGCCCAGACTTGGCTAGACCATTGGTTGTGGTCCTGTCTGAGTTTGTCCACCATCAAGAGTACCAGCTATAGCCGAATGGGCCGAAGCCTCACCCGCATTGGATTGTTTCTTCTCAGCATCTTTAACCAAACTTATCTCATTTTTTACCATAGGCTTTACTATCTCAGATAGTTTCTTAGAAACCCGGTACATTAACTCGTGCATACCATCATCAATCTGCTGCCGAATGAATGAAGTAGTTACTATCATCGTGTGCGATTGATCTGAGAATTCTACCCCTAAAGTAGAAGTACCAGCAAAAGGTGTTGAAGTCCCCGCTGGTTGGGGCGATGTTGGCATCCCTAGAATAGGCTGTGAAGCCCCCTCTAACATCTTCTTAGTCTCATTCTTCTTACTGGCCTGACTAGTATCCATAGTGCTAAGGTTCTTGCCAGACCTTAGGTGCATATGCCAATGATGATCTGATTCGGGAGATGGAAACTTCTCAATTTGCTCACTTTGAGTGTCCCACCGGGCGTGCCAAATTTGTTTAATGTGTGAAATAACTAATCAGCTGAATACGAATTCAGTCGAGGAACACGTATGGATTTTGATAAGTATCAGGCGATTTGAACTAAAGGCAAAATCCAAACAACGTAAAGGCAAAGAGCTGAAAAGTAAAGGCAAACAATGTAAGCAAAGGTTAAAAAATTGTATTGGATTTTTGTCGTGTCCTGTTACAATCAGTACAAGGGGTATTTATAAGCAAAATATAACCTCCACCATAGCCATCCTTATTGGCTAGAATTCCTAAAAATAAGCAACTAACCCACGACTAGCCTACCCATGATCCTTCAACAACTCTTCCCTCAACGGCTAACTCCAAAGTACTATGTTCCTATTATTTTGGCACGTCCCTTGGTGTCCGTTGATGGTGATTCTTTCTGGCGCAGGCTTCAACCGTTAGCTCCAACAGCTTCCATGTTTTTTGGGACCTTCATTCAGTAGTTCCAGTGTTGGTATCCGGATTCGGGCATCACATATCCAAGCCTATTGTTCCTTAAGGCCCAGCCCAAGTATCTTTCTAGCTGATTCATTACCAAACCTCCTTGGCTGCTATACCCGTCGGCTAACTTTCCCAGCTGACCTTGTTGCCAGCCGTTCATTCGGCTATTAACTGAATTAATTTATTTTGGAGGATAACAGTGACAAATAGAGTAGATTTAATGTATTGTTTGGTATAAGAGAAATATAAAAAATAAGTGTGAAAGAATGCATTCTCTTTCCTATTATTTGGTTGGATAGAAAATGAGAATAGAGAAATGTAATTATTTTTAAAAAGACAAAAATATCCTTAACTAAAAAATCAATATGCAAATATTTTAATTAAATTAATTAAGTTAATTTAAATAATCAAATAATTTAAAATAATTTAATTGATTTAAGTTATTTTAACGAATAAAATTTATTGTTTAATATAATTATTTTATTAATTTTAATTTAATTAAATAATTGATTAATTTGATTCAATTTATTTAAATTTATTAAATAATTGAATGAGAAGCCAAAAAGAATGATACAAATGTCATTTTAGATCAAACACTCTTTCCCTCTTCCATTTTCTTCTCACTTGGGGAGAGAGAAAAATTTTGAGGTGGGTCCAACCGATTTTTTTCTCTCTACTCTATTTCTCTCCTCCACCAAACAAGAGAAAAATACATTTTCTCCTCTATTTCTCTCTTCTTATTTTCTCTCTTCTCATTTTCTCTCTTCTCATTTTCTGCTTTAACAAACAAAGAATTAGAGTACCGGATAAACTTTTTTTTAAAACAAAAATAAGAAGATATGCAAAAGCATCACTACCCTTCAAGGCATCCCAACTATGTTGGCACTTCAAGAAGAGCCAATCATCTACAGCATATGAACAACTTTTATTAAGAAGAATGAAAAGAATACAAGAATTGCCGGGGTTGGGGGGGGGGACCCGACCCATCAAAAACAATCAAGAAAATCTATAACTAGGCAAACCATATCTATTATGGTTAAAAGCATCCCTAATAAAATCCCGAATTGTGTTCCACCAACTAAAACTATGAATCAAAAGACCATGAGATGCCAACTTGTCAGTACAACTATTTCCTTCTCGAAATATATGAGTACAATGGAAGTTCATTTCGTTTCTGAGCAACATGCAATTGTCCCAACGGTTTCTTAGCCTCCAAGGAATGTTAGCAGAACCATTAAAAGCCCGAACCACCAGTAGTTAGTCACATTCTAACCAAAAATTTCTCCAGACTCTCCTATGTGTTATTTCCACAGCATACATGGCTCCTGTGAGCTCAGCATGATAAGCTATAGAAGTTCCTAAGTTCACAGCAAAACAACTAAGGACCGAGGCTCTATAGTCCTTAAAGATTCCACCACAGCTTGATAAACCTGGAGATCCCAAAGCAGCACTATCCGTGTTGCACTTAATCCAATTACAAGAAGGAGGATACCAATTCACTTCTGCAATTGATGGAGATTTTCTTGGATGTCCAGCAATAGAGAAGGATTTCAAAATCATAAACTCTGTCATATCAGTAGACATGGCTCCTTTACTGAGATTTCCTGATAATGAGACACTTGCCAAAATACATAATATAGCATAAAAAATGAGCTCCTGATAATGGGGGAAGTGATAGATTGAAACCCTAATGCTCTGCCAGGGTTTGCATAAGACTTTTGCATGCACAAGGCTATGGAGGTTCGCGACCCTCATTGCCCCTGGATCTTTCTTGCGCTTCTACCACCTTCCTCCTCCTCTCCACCCTCTTCTTCTTCTCCAGTCGCTTCTTTCCATCAAAAGAAGTCCTTTGCTCTAAGGCAATTGCCTTAAACTTTTGTGAATAATGATACTCATTCAATCAAAATTCCTGAAGAAGAGTACATAACTGGTCTGGATTCATGCAAGAATAACCTTCATGGAAGGTTGATTTTGTCAAAGGGAGATATTCCATTGAAACTCAGTGACTTGAGGTCCAAGTTATCTAAATTATGGAATCCGATCGGTAATTGGATGATGGTTCCCTTGGGAAAAGGTTACTTTGAATTTTCTTTTGCCTCTCAAGAGGATCTTCGATGTGTATGGACTGTTGGAAGCTGGAATCTGAGTCTAGGCTTGATGAGATTGTTTACTTGCTCTAAAGATTTTAATTAGGCTACTTTGAAACAAACTAATGCCCAATGTTGGATAAGAATTTTTGGTCTTCCCCAAGAATATTGGAGGCCTAATATTCTTTTCTCTATTGCCGGGGGCTTGGGATCTCCAATATCTCTGATGAAGACACAAGAAAGAAAGATCTTGGACATTATGCAAGGGTTTTAGTTGATGTGGATTTGGTTAAACAACTCCACGAGTGAATTATGGTGGAAAGGGATGGATTTGTATTCTTGGTTTATACTGAATATGAAAACCTTCATTCTTTCTGTAGCCAATGTCAAGTTATAGGGCATTCAACTGAGAGATGTCGAAAATTTAATTCTCAAGAAGTGCCTAATGCAAAGAACATGGTAGGGCCTTGAAGAACAATATCAAAATATGTGCCAAAAGTGAATAATGATAATGTTGATCCTCCTGTTTCAAGAAAAGGAAAGGAGATAGTTGTTGATGTTAATTCAGGATCTGGTAAGGCTGCGGATGTAGGTGTTAACGATAATGTAGCTCCTCCTGTTTCAAGAAAAGGAAAGGAGGTAGTTGTTGACGTTGCTTCAGGATCTGGTAAGGCTGTGGATGCAAGTGTGAAACCTCATGATCGAGAGAAGCCAGATGATAATCTTGTAAGGGTTGATCATGCTGATATCCCTGTAGAAACTGTGGCAATGAATGTTGTCTAGAATGTTGATCCCATTATTTTGAACCAAAACTCTAATGTTGCTTCTCCATCAAGTAATAATGTTGGTTCTTAACAAGCGGTTAAGGATGGAGTGTGTAATGCTGGTGATGAAGGATCTAATTTAAATACGACTCTACATGTTAATAATCACATTCTTGATGAGGTGATTGTTGATCCAGCTATTGACATTGTTCCAAATCGTGGTGATAAGGTATTTTCAATCCCTAGAATTGCTGATCTGGATCAGTGTGCAGAAGTTGATAATGTTAGGCATAAAGATAATATTGAAAACTTGGAAAGTGACTCAGATTCAGTGGAGACTATTTTTTATGAGTCTTCTCAGTATTTAGCCAACTCAGATCTTATGAATCAGGAGGATTATGTGATTGTTGAGGACTCCATTGAAGGCTACTATCCTGTTGATTCGATAGATGAGCTTTATTCTTCTAAGGAACATTTTGCATCTCCATCTCTTGAGATGACTAACCTGTAGAGCACCTCAATTTTTCTTGTGAATGATGCTTTTACAAAAACTGTTCAGCAAGATCTTCAAATAGTTGGTAAATTTTAGGGAGACAGAATTGATCAAGAGGATGATATGCAGGGTTCCCCTAATGAAAAGGATGATGAGTTTACCAAGGTCATGCAAAGTCTCAAAAAAAGAAACAAAAGAAGCAAAAAAAGGTAATGCTTCAGATTGAGAATCTTATTCTGGAATGTTAGGGGTTTGGGAAACTCATAAACTAGATTGGTGTTGACAAATCTATTTTTGTCAAATAATCCAGATTTAGTCTTTGTCTGAACCTTGGATTAAATCAAATCAAAATGGAATAGTTTGAATTTACAGTTGTTTTCAGTTAATGATAGAGGAGATCTTTCTCCAAATTTGTGGGGGTTATGTTCAATCAACCTGCAGCCACAAGTAATTGTATCATCTTTCCAACATATCTCATTCTCAGTTTCTTGGAACAATGAGCCTTGTTTCATTTCTGCTGTGTATGCTTCTACATCTCACATCATTAGAAGATCACTATGGTTAGAATTTGCTTCTTTGCAACAGAATCATGTAGGACCATGGTGTTTTATTGGTGATTTTAATGCTGTCCTAGGAGCACATGAAAAAAGGGGTGGCAATCTGCCTTCTTCAGTGCCCTGTGATGAATTTTGAGCCTGGTCTGACAGTTGTTTGCTTACTCATATTGATACAAAAGGGGTTCCTTATACTTGGTCTAATGGTAGTGGCACATCCTCTTACATTGAACTAAGGTTGGATAGGGCCATTTGCAGTAATGAGTGGATGGATTTCTGGGATTCTATGTCTTGTTTTTCTTTACCAAGAAGCCAATCAGATCATCATCCTTTGCTTTTAGCTGTTAGCAGAGGTTTGGTTTAGCATCCCTCTTCTTTCAAATTTCATAACATGTGGCTAGAGCATAGTGATTGCAGAAGGCTTGTCTTGGAGGTCTGGAACAGAAAGGGCCTTAATTATCCTTTAGGCCCTCTTCAAGTCTTACCTAGGAAGTTGATGGCTTTGAAAGCTGAGCTTAAATCCTGGAATAGAGAAATTTTTGGTGATGTCCATCTAAATGTGACTGCAGCTCTAAAGAAAGTAGAAGATGTTCAGAACTTGATTGCAATCTTAGGTATTTCTGATCATTTACATGATGAGGAAGTCAAAGCTTAGTATGATCTTTAGCAAGTCTTAGCTTTTTAGGAAACTTTCTGGAAGGATAAGGCCAGAGTGAATTGGCTAGTTAAATGGGATAGAAACAAAACTTTTTTTCATAGAGCTGCTAAGATTAGAAATGCAGCTCATCAGATGGCATCTTTGAGGCAGGGTGATGATATCATTCTTGATCCTCTTGCAAATGAGAATCATGTCATCTATGACTTTTCAAATTTATATGAATCTCCTAATTGTTGTTTGGACAGTGGTCTTATTGAATCTGTCATTCCACAATCAGTTTCTACTGCTGATAATCTTGCCCTAATTGGTTGTCCTGCTGCTAAGGAAATTAAGGCTACAGTGTTTAGCCTTAACAAGGATAGTGCCCCGGGTCCTGATGGCTATGGAGGAAGGTTTTACCATGCTTTTTGGGATGTCATTGAGATGGGTGTGGTTAAATCCATTCAACACTTTTTCATTCACAATTGGATCCTGCCCAACTTAAAATCAAACTTAGTGGTTCTCATCCCTAAGTTCAAGGGTGCTAACAGGATTAAGGACTTCAGGCCAATAACATTGGCTCATTTCCAGTTTAAGGTGATTTCTAAAGTACTGCCAGATAGACTCTCCATTATTGCTCCTAGAATTGCTTCAGAAGAACAAAGAGGCTTTATGAAGGATAGGCATATTCGTGTGTGTGTGTGTATTGCTTCTGAGGCAATTAATATGTTGGATCACAGGAAGTTTGGAGGGAACATAGCATTGAAATGTGATGTTAGAAAGGCATTTGATACAATAGATTGGACCTATCTACTAAAAGTTCTTGCAGCCTTTGGTTTATATCCTATCTTTTGCAATTGGATCCAAACAATTTTGGAATCTGCAAAGCTTTCATTCTTGGTTAATGGAAAAGCAGTGGGATTTTTCTCTTGTAAAAGAGGGGCAAGGCAGGGTGACCCCTTGTCCCCTTTCCTATTTTGTCTTGCTGAAGAAGTGCTTAGTAGAGTCATTCTTTCTCTGCTTGTGATGTGGGCATGGACACACAAAGCCAAGGACCTAGCATTGAAGACTTGCATGGACCTATGACATGGGAAAGGCTTAGAAGAGTCCAAGACACACTCAAGAAGATGGTGGTCAATCACTTGTCTCATAGGCAACTTCATGAAGAGGGCATCACTTGGAACCTCTTATGCATTGAGCCATTGACCACCTAGTTATGGATAGGAACTAGGACCTTTGTATAGATTAGACTTCATGTAATAGAAGTGCTTATTCATAAAAGCACTTAAGACTGGTTTAGGAATTGAGCCTATTGGGTCATTAGCATCTAAGTAGGAAACATTAGGCCCAAATCAAAACCCACACTTGGGTTTAGCTTGTAGGAGACGCTACCTTGCATTAGTAGGAGGATGAGCGCCTTGCTCATCTATTAATAGGCTCCTTGTAATTCATTTTGTCAAGTTTGAATACATTTGAGTTTTCTCACACTTGAGATTTCTAGAGACAGTTGAGAGTTCTCCTCTTCTTGGTTCATGAGTTGAACCTTTGATTCCTATCTTGAATATCCTCATTCAAGTGGTGAATCCTCCCTTGGCTTATCAAATTCAATCTTCTTCTCAAAGATGATTCAATTTGTGGCGCCATCCCTTCATCTTCTTCATATTCCATTTTCTACTTTCTTTCTTTAATTTTATGCACTTTATTTTCCGCACTTTTATTCTTGTTCTTGTCATTTCAATTCATATATAATTGTGCTCTTCTACTCCTTTTTGTTTCTCTTGATTCTCACTTGAGAATCAAGCTTCATTCCATTGTTCTTGTTTGTGTTTGATCTTGAATTTAAAGCAATTAGTTCAAAGAAAGATCCTCAAATGTTAGTGATCAATCCTTGATCACATCATATGGTATCTAGAGCTAGCTCTTTGATCTTCAATTGTTATGAATTTTTGATCAAAAATTTTAAATTCTATGATGATCTTTGAGTTGGAGCCATTTTTATGTTGAAAATTCACATGTAGTTGGTGCCATTAGTCATTGAAATTTGGATGATGAAATTCAATTTGAATCCAAATGTGATCATGGATCTAGAATTTGAAATGAGTTTGAATTGATTTTGCTTGAATTTTGGTGAATTTTTTTCCCCTCCACTTTTCACCTCTTACTTTTAGGCTCCATTTTTTGAATGTATTCATAGATTACATTTGAATTTTGGTTGCTTCTTGAAATTTCAAGCATAAAACTCTTTTACTTACTTTGTGAAGTTGAACAATTGAAAAATTCAAATTCAAATTTCAATTCACAATAGTAAGCTTGATTCAAATTTTAATCAAAAGTGCTTCAATAATTTCATATATAGAACCTCATAGATCTTCATGAAATTCAAATTGTGGAAATGATGTGTTTATCATACACTTGAATGAAAGATCTAGGTCTCTAATCTCTTGATTTGTGCTTCATTACTTGGAAATTATTTTACACTACTTGAATTGTTCATATTTTCAAGTATTACACCAATTATGTCCAAATTTGTTCATACTTGAAGGATCTTTTTGAAATTTCGAAATTTCATTGTAATTGCTGTGAAATTGTAATTAGAAAAAGTCAAGTGGCTAAAGTTTTTTTTTTATTTTTAAATCTAGTGTAAAAAGAAAAAGTGGGCCAAAACCGTAAATATACAAAGTTTTGAGGAAAAAGTGCAAATTCTGGAAAATTCCAGTAAAAGGTAAAAGACTTGCCACCATTTTACATACTTGTATTTGTATAGATCATTCACATATTGGTGTAGCACAATTCAATTTGATCATTACTTGTTCACAAACACTTTGATTAAATTTGAATTACACTTTGTTGAACTCTTTCAACTTGTTTTCTTCACATCTATTTGAGTGTGCAATTCTTCTTGAACCTTTTCTTGCTTGTCTTCTAAACTCCATTAGTTTTGTATTAGTTGTTTTCCACTTTCTTGACCTCTTTAAATTGATTTGCTTATCGGTTGCTTTATCACTTGTTTGTGGGCTAATAGTTGAGAATCTTGTTTCAACTTGTAGATCCCTTGAGGAGGAAACTCTTGAGTGGAAAGAGACAAGAGGGAAATCATCTTGTAAAAGTCTACTTGAGTGAAATACATGATTGACCATCTTTGAGTGAATGGTGAGGTCCTTGTACTTTCTTTTTTTCTTATAATTCTTTGTTCTTTAAGTGTAATTATCACTAGTTTGGTTTGTACTTAATTCTTTTGATTTTTGGTGATGTAATTGTTCTCATTGGTGTAATCTTCATTTGTTTTGTGTAATTTTTCATTTCCTGGATTTTGTATGTAATTTTTGAATTTGTAAGTGCACCATGACTTCCATACATGAAGAAGACATTGAAGATTCTCCTACATCATCACCAAGAACAAGGAACTTGAATAGGAAGTTGGATAGAATGACAAACCACATGAAAAGAATGTTTGAAAGGTTGGAAATACTTGAGAACAAAGAAGGATCAAGGCATACCAACTCTCATAGAGGTTCATCACATTCCGAAGACAACCATAAGGAAAGGCCTAGATTTGATAGATGGAGACCTAAACATGAGCATAGAGGAAGAAGGCATGACAAGTTGCATAATGTGAAGGCGAAGATCCCTAGCTTCCATGGGAAGAGTGATCCCGATGCTTATTTATAATGGGAAACCAAATTATAACATATATTTTCTTGTTACAATTATAGTGAAGAAAAAAAAATTAAAAGTAGAAAGTTTAGAATTTCAAGGTTATGCTTTAATTTGGTAGGATCAATTATGTAAAGAGAGGAAAAAGTATGATGAGGAACCCATTAGTACTTGGAGAGAAATGAAGAAAGTCATGAGAAAGAGATATGTTCCTTCAAGCTATACTAGAGACCTACACCATAGGCTACAAAGATTAAGGCAAGGAAGCATGAGTTTAGAAGAATATTACAAAGAGTTGGAGGTTATATTGATTAGAGCAAACATAGAAGAAGATAGAGAAGCAACTATGTCTAGGTTCTTGGGTGGACTCAACCAAGACAACCAAGATGTGGTTGAACTTTACAACTATGTTGAAATAGAAGACTTGGTGCATCATGCAATCAAGGTTGAAGCTCAAGTCAAGAGGAAGAAATCTTTCAAGAAACCTTTCTTCAACAACAACAACAATTCATCTTGGAAGGAAAATTCCAAGAAGGAGGGTAACTCATTCAAACAATTAGAGGGTTATGGTAAAGGTGGATCCAAGTCCACATCTTCTAACTCTAAACCTTATACTTCTACCCCCACTTCTTCTAGAGCTAGAGATAGTTTTAAATGCTTAGGAAAAGGGACATATTGCATCACAATGTCCTAACAAGATAACAATGATCTCTAGATGTAATGATGATATTAAGGTCACTAGTGCCTCTTCTTGTGAGTCTTCTAATGAGAGTGGCGAAGATGAAGTCTTTCCACTTGAAGGAGACCTTTTGATGGTGAGAAGACTCTTAGGAGTCAAAGTGAAAGAGGACGATGAGATCCAAAGAGAGAATATTTTTCACACTAGGTGCATGGTGAATGGAAAATTATGTGTATTGATAATTGATGGAGGAAGTTGCACCAATGTAGCTAGCCAAAGATTGGTGATCAAACTTGGTCTCAAAACCAATCCACACCCTAGGCCATACAAATTACAATGGCTAAGTGAGAGGGGTGAAATCTTGGTGAACCAACAAGTGTTGTTGAGTTTTGCTATTGGCTCTTATCATGATGAAGTGATGTGTGATGTGGTGCCTATGGAAGCGGAACATGTTTTGCTAGGAAGGTCATGGCAATATGATAGGAAAGTGATACATGATGGCCTTTCCAATAGATTTAATTTCATGCACCACAACAAAAAAATTACTCTTGTACCTCTATCTCCTAAAGAAATTGGTGAGGACCAAAAGAAAATGAGAGAAAAAATGGAGCTTGAGAGAAAAGCCAAGAGTGAAAAAGAAATAAATAAAGAAAATAGTCCACAAAAAAAATATAAAAAAGGAAAATGGCACAAGTGGGCAAAATGTTTTTGAAAACCAAAGTGGTAAAGAAAAAGATGGTAAAGAATGCTTATTTCTAAAAGAAAAGGAAGTAAAGAAATTATTATTAACACATCAACCAATGTTTTTACTTTACACCAAAAATGAATGTGAAAATTCTACACCATGTCTTTCTTTACCAAAACCCTTTGAGTTTCTTTTGGATGAGTTTAAAAATGTTTTTCCAAAAGAGCTTCCTAAAGGTTTGTCACCTATGAGGGGGATTGAACACCAAATGGACTTAATTCCTCGTGTATCTTTCCTAATATGCCGGCCTATAGGAGCAATCCCGAGGAAACAAAAGAAATTCAAAGGCAAGTTGAAGGATTGTTAGAAAAAGAATGGACAAGAGAATCACTTTCTCTATGTGCAATGCCCGTTATTTTAGTACCAAAGAAAAATGGTACATGGAGAATGTGCATGGATTGTAGATCCATCAATAACATAACCATCAAATATAGACATCCAATACCACGATTAGATGATTTGTTAGATGAGCTACTTGGGTCCCAAATCTTTTCCAAAATTGACCTAACAAGTGGCTACCATCAAATAAGAATTAGAGAAGGAGATGAGTGGAAAACCGCTTTCAAAACTAAGTATGGGCTTTATGAATGGCTTGTGATGCCTTTTGGTCTCACCAATGCACCAAGTACATTCATGAGGCTCATGAATCATGTCCTTCGAGAATTCTTTGGAAAGTATGTGGTTGTCTATTTTGATGACATTTTGATATATAGCAAAACACTAAGTGACCATCTTGAACATTTGAAAAGTGTTTTGTTAGCTCTAAGAAAAGAAAAACTATTTGCCAACCTTGAGAAATGTACTTTTTGCACCACCAAAGTGGTATTTTTGGGCTATGTTGTTAGTGCACAAGGTGTGCAAGTAGATGAGAAAAAAATAAAGGCCATCCAAAGTTGGCCAACACCTAAAAATGTTGGAGATGTTAGGAGTTTCTATGGATTGGCTAGTTTTTATAGGAGATTTGTCAAAGACTTTAGCACTTTGGCAAGTCCTCTAAATGAGGTTTTAAAGAAAAATGTGCCATTTTATTGGGGTCATGACCAAGAAAATTCCTTCAACATCTTAAAGGAAAAATTGACTAATGCACCAATTCTCGCGCTTCCAAATTTTGTGAAATCTTTTGAGATAGAGTGCGATGCTTCTAATGTGGGCATTGGGGCCATTTTTCTTCAAGAAGGACACCCCATTGCTTACTTTAGTGAGAAACTTGCCGGGGCACATTTGAACTATTCAACTTATGATAAAGAACTCTATGCCCTAGTAAGGAGTCTCAAAGTTTGGCAACACTATCTCTTGCCCAAGGAATTTGTAATTCATAGTGATCACGAATCATTAAAACACTCAAAGGGCCAAGGAAAATTAAACAAGAAACATGCCAAATGGATAGAGTTCATAGAACAATTTTCTTATGTGATTAAACATAAACAAGGTAAAAGCAATGTTGTGGCCGATGCGCCTTCACGTAGACATACCTTACATTCAACGCTTGAAACTAAACTTCTAGGGTTTAATCACATAAAGGAATTGTTTGCAAATGATCCGAACTTCTCTACAATTTACACTCAAATAGGGTCCATGGCACATAAAGGATATTTCATCAATGAAGGATTCCTTTTTAGAGACAAAAGACTTTGTGTGCCAAGACATTCTATAAGAGAGTTGTTGGTAAGAGAAGCACATCAGGGGGGATTAATGGGGCACTTTGGTGTTCACAAGACTTTAGAGGTTTTGCATGAACATTTATTTTGGCCAAAAATGAAAATCCAAGTCCAAAAGTTATGTGAAAAATGCATCGAATGTTTGAAGGCAAAGTCAAAGAGTAAGCTACACGGGTTGTACACTCCATTACCTAGTCCTTCTTCTCCTTGGATTGATATCTCTATGGATTTTGTATTGGGATTTCCAAGGACTAGGCGAGGGAATGACTCAATCTTTGTGGTTGTGGATAGGTTTTCCAAGATGGCTCATTTCATTCCATGTCATAAAAGTGATGATGCTTGCCATGTAGCCAACCTTTTCTTTAGGGAAATAGTTAGACTACATGGGATTTCTAGAAGCATTGTATCCGATAGAGATACAAAGTTTCTAAGTCAATTTTGGAGAACTTTGTGGGGCAAGCATGGAACTAAATTACTCTTTTCGACTACTTGCCACCCACAAACGGATGGGCAAACTGAGGTGGTTAATAGGACTCTTTCTACTCTCCTACGAACCATCCTCAAGAAAAACCTAAAGTCTTGGGAAGAGTGCTTACCTTTCATTGAGTTTGCATACAACCGTGTGCAACATTCTACTACTAAGCACTCCCCTTTTGAGATAGTCTATGGTTTTAATCCACAAACCCCACTTGATTTGCTTCTATTACCAATTGATCAATCTTTGTTGCATCAAGATGGGCTTGCCAAGGCCGAATTTGTTAAAAAGCTCCATGAACAAGTAAAATTGAATATTTAAAAACAAGGGGAGCACAATGCAAGGCAAGTAAATAAGGGAAGAAAACAAGTGTTACTCAAACCGGGTGATTGGGTATGGGTGCACTTAAGAAAATAGAGGTTTCCTTTACAAAGAAAGTCCAAACTCCTACCAATGGGTGATGGACCTTTCCAAGTATTGGAGAAAATAAATGATAATGCATATAAAATAGATCTCCCTGGTGATTATAATGTGAGTGCCATGTTTAATGTGTCTGATCTCAGTCTTTTTGAAAATGACAAAGATGATGATCAACACAATTCGTGGACGAATATGCCTCAAGAAGGAGGGGATGATGTGGGCATGGACACACAAAGCCAAGGACCTAGCATTGAAGACTTGCATGGACCTATGACAAGGGCAAGGCTTAGAAGAGTCCAAGACACACTCAAGAAGATGGTGGTCAATCACTTGTCTCATAGGCAACTTCATGAAGAGGGCACCACTTTGAACCTCTTATGCATTGAGCCATTGAGCACCTAGTTATGGATAGGACCTAGGACCTTTGTATAGATTAGAATTCATGTAATAAATGTAGGAACTAGGACCTTTGTATAGATTAGACTTCATATAATAGAAGTGCTTATTCATAAAAGCACTTAAGACTAGTTTAGGAATTAGGCCTATTGGGTCATTAGCATCTAAGTAGGATACATTAGGCCCAAATCAAAGCCCACACTTGGGTTTAGCTTGTAGGAGGCCCTACCTTGCATTAGTAGGAGGATGAACACCTTGCTCATCTATAAATAGGCTCCTTGTAATTCATTTTGTCATGTTTGAATACATTTGAGTTTTCTCACATTTGAGATTTCTAGAGAGAGTTGAGAGTTCTCCTCTTCTTGGTTCATGAGTGAACCTTTGATTCTTATCTTGAATATCCTCATTCAAGTGGTGAATCTTCCCTTGGCTTATCAAATTCAATCTCCTTCTCAAAGATGATTCAATTTGTGGTGCCTTCCCTTCATCTTCTTCTTATTCCATTTTATACTTTCTTTCTTTAATTTTCTGCACTTTATTTTCTGTACTTTTATTCTTGTTCTTGTCATTTCAATTCATATATAATTGTGCTCTTCTACTCCTTTTTGTTTCTCTTGATTCTCACTTGATAATCAAGCTTCATTCCATTGTTCTTGTTTGTGTTTGATCTTGAATTTAAAGCAATTAGTTCAAAGAAAGATCCTCAAATGTTTAGTGATCAGTCCTTGATCACATCAGGTTGTTTCAGGCAGATTGAAGCCAATGTCAAGCAGCAAGTCATTCTCCACTCCAACTCATGTGTTG
Organism: Sophora flavescens; assembly: GCA_030762895.1. NCBI lineage: Eukaryota > Viridiplantae > Streptophyta > Magnoliopsida > Fabales > Fabaceae > Sophora > Sophora flavescens. The sequence goes on from CM061066.1 coordinate 92,118,810, forward strand.
TATTTAGATGACATACTGATTTTCTACAGTGGTTTGAAAAAAGGTCTCAAGGTTTTGATGGATTTATTTTTTGATTATGCTAGGAACTATGGTCACATCTTGAGTCTCAGCAAATGTAAGTTTTATGCTGGAGCAATGAGTGTTAGCAGGATCCACTATATCAGCATTTTACTTGGATTTCATTCTGGTTCCTTTCCATTCAATTACCTTGGCCTTCCACTTTTTAAAGGAAAGCTAAGAAGGAGGCACCTCAACCTATTATGGATAGAATTAAACTGAAATTGGCTAGCTGGAAAGGGACTCTTTTCTCAATCATGGGAAGAGTCCAATTGGTTAAATCAGTTGTTCATGGCATGTTAGTTTACAGTTTTCATATTTATAGTTGGCCTTCCTCTCTGATAAAGCAGTTAGATACTTGGATCAAAAATTTCATATGGTCAAGGGATATTGACACTAGGAAGCTTGTAACTGTGGCTTGGAGTGTGGTTTGTAGTCCAGTTGAAAATGGTGGTCTTGGTATTAGGCCTATTAAAGCAGTAAACTCAGCTGCTATGATCAAGCTTTTCTAGGACATCTATTCTTCTAATCATCAATGGTCATGCTTTCTAAAAGCAAGGTTCTTAAGGAACTCCTCAATGGTATCTGGTTATATGCAGTCTTCAATTTGGCATGCAGTCAACATCTTCTTCCCTTTGGTTATGCAAAATTCTTGCTGGATTATTGGTAATGGGAATAATGTTAATTTTTGGAGAGATAAGTGGATTTCTAATCCTATTGCATCTATTCTAAACTTCCCTTCTGAGATGTATCCTTCTTTTAATGCTACTGTTAGTGAATTCATCATGAGTGGTGTAACACCCTGTTTTTCGCATGTTTCTTTATCAGTAAATACATGCTTTAATGTAATATTTGTGATAAAATCCAGAAGTTGATTTTATTTTAAATAAAATTATTTTCTTGTGTAGTTTTACTGTATGAAGTCATAGTAAAATTTTCGGTCGAAAATTCAGACGAAAGTCGGTTTGGGTTTTCACAGCCAATACAAATTTACTGAGCTAGAGACCTAATCTTGACTGGTGAACGAGACGATTAGTGTTTTTATGATGTTTTGTGTGGTTTTGGAGTTTTTCAAAAAAATCTTGTTCGGGGCAAATTTCCGAGTGTTACCCGGGCGAAATCATCGGGAAATACGATCGGGAAAGTCATCTGATGCGCAATGGAACAGAGCAAAGAGGGAATGGAATGACTGATGTGAAAGTTATGACACCTTTTCAACAAGCCATACTTTATTTTTTCATCAAATCACCTTTTCTTACATTCTCTCTCCAACCTTACCTCCACACCATACCTCCACCTTACCACACCTTACCTTCTTTCTTTCCCTACAAGCAAACCAACTTTTCTTTCTCTTCTTTCTTCCTTCCAGCCGTGACCCATTCTTCTTATCCCCCCTCTATATAAACTTCAACCTACAACACTTAATCACTTTTCCTCACTTCACACATTTCACACTTACACTTATTTCCTTACTTTCTCTTCTTCTCTCTTCTAAAGTTCATCTTTTTATCAAGCTTTTTACTTTAAGTTATTCATCAAAGTTCTTCATATTGTTGATGGTAATGATCCTATGTTGTTTATTTTTCAAGTTCTTGTCTTTATGTTCATAGTTTTGCTTTCCTTTAAGCTTTCAAACTTCTAAAATCTCTTAAAAATGGTAGAAAACTCCGTTTGAGTTGAAACCAATTTCTATGTTCTTATTTTTACTCCTACTAAAACATACTAAAAGGTTGTGTAAAACAAAAATTTCTAACCCTATTTTCTTGATGAGGCCGAAACCATGCTTTTTGGTTTTGGTGGGTTTTGTTTAACTTTGCTTGTATGGACTTGTATTTGAGTTCTATTCCATGATGATCATGACCAAGGGCTCCTTTGTACTAAAGGATGTTAGGTTTAAGTGATTGGAAAAGTTTAGAGATTTTACACATTTTCATGTAAAGGCCTAAACTTTAAGTAGTTTAAGACATTGATGCTTAGTTGATGTTTCTCCAAAGTGATCATGGATTAAGGCTTCTTGATGTATAAGGATGCTAAATCCAAGGGATTGGAAAGTTTGAAAAATTTCTAACCTTTATTTTGTATCAAGGTCGAAACTTTAAAGGTTTTTGGCAAAAATATTAAGTTTTGTTTTCTTCCAAAATGATCATAGATTAAAGCTCCTTATAATAAAGGATGCTATGTCTAAAGTGATTGGAAAGTTTAAATCTTTTTCATTAAGTTCCCTATGATGGCCGAAACTCATATGTTTGGACCTAGGAATGTGTTGTTTTGTCCTTCCAAAATGATTAAGGATTTAAGCTTCTTTATGTTAAAGGAGACTATGTCCAAAAGATTGGAGGATTTAAAGATTTTTAGTCTCACAAACATGTCAAGGCCGAACCTAGGTGTTCATGGCCTAAGACATTTGTTTTTTTCCATTTTCCAAAATGATCATGGTTTCAAGCTCCTTACTATGTATGGATGCTAACCTAAAGAGATTGGAAAGTTTAGAAATTTCTAGCCTATTTATTAGTGAAGGCCGAAAACCCTAAGTCAAGTACTTAGTGGGATTTTTAATTCAACTTTGTTAAATGATTGGTGTTTAAGAACTTCTAGCACTTAAGGATCATAAATCCATGAGTTGCATAAATTTCGGAAAAAAAACCCTAATCCTAAATTATTGTCTAAACCGAACCTATACCTTGTGGTTAGTGTTCTTTGATTGAGTTTTAACTCATGATTTCATGTTTTGTAACCTTAGACTTCCACCGCCAAGCGGGGCGAGGATGTTTGTGAGCTTTTCTCTTCAAATCCGAAACTCTTATCTTCCACGTGAGGTAAGAGGGGATTTCCTAAAGATATTCAATAACTGTATGCATGTGTGTAGGTGTTTAACTGGATATTTATATGTTGATTGAACTTACTTGGTGATCTGATGTACTTGAACTGTTATGCTATTACCTGATGTTGAATATACTTACTCTAAATGTTATAATGCATATCTGTGATGAACTGTTTTCAACTGTGATATTAACATTGAACTGAGAATATATACTACTGTTGATTGAAAGTTTGCTAAGCCAGAATTGTGTCTGTGCTCAACTGTTATAAGGATTAAAAACCTGAATAAGCTTTGAAGATGAAAGGATTGGTGTTCTTTTCCAAAAGCTCTTTAACTTAAAGAACTGTTTTAAATATTGAAATGGTTTGGTGAACTATTGTTATACAATAGAAAAATCATTTTCGAACTATGTGTTTTCAAGTGAAAACTTTCATGAACTATTTGGCAATGTCCTATTGGGGGAAATTTTCAAAGATAAAAGTATTTCAAAGATGCTTTATAAAAGAATTTCAAAGAAAAGGTTTTTCCTAAATGTTTTAGAAACTTTTCGATAGCCTGGATAGGTTATCGAGGACTCGGTTTTGAATTTGATTTTCACTGAACGAAAAAAATTAAGTACTTAAGAAAGAGAATCTAGAACGCGAGACATCGCCTCTAGTATTCAGTATGCGCACGTGATCTTGGATCAGTGTTAATTCGGGACTATGAGTCCTATTCATGATGTTATGGACTGAGAGTCCAATTCTCGAAATCGAGGACAGTGCGTTCTGATTTCATTGTTGTGGGCTATTGTCCTTATCATGTTAAGTTTAAAGCATGAATAAAAGTATAATTGATTTTTATGACCACAACCCTGGACTGCGGCCACGGTTTAGGGCGTTGTGGTTGAGCATTCGGATTGCGTGTCCTATGTTTCTGAGTTTTCAAGTGATGTGGAAATTATGATTTAGTCGTTAGCTTTGAGATTCGACAGCGAAAAAGAATGAACACAAAGAAAACCTTGTAAACAAAATATTTTCCATGTGCATTTCCCCAGGCAGACGTGCCTTTCTTATATATCAGATACAAGGTGGTATCTGGGAGTCTGTCCATGTGACCGGTTCAGAGGCACATGTGACGTTGCTTGTCCTGAGACCTTAAATGCATGAGGGTATGTAGGCAACTGCCCGGTGGGCTAGAGATTGACCAAATCTAATTCTTCTCCAGTGAAACACGGTGTTGAGATCTCATGAGATTAGGATAGAGCCTGATATTGAAGTGTCATGCATATTTTCGAAAATTGATTGTGGGGTCTTGAGATCCCTTGATGTAACACGGTTATATTATGATTATGCATGATTTAACTGTTGACTTGATTATGTGTTGCATGTATCATGTATATGGTTGTTGTGGGATATATCTTATGACGGTATCTCACTCTTGCATATCTATATGTTCTTTTCCTTTTCTTGTATCGGTATATGTACGTGCTTTAGATGGAACCCAACGTTCCCCTAGCACCCTCGATTTCAAGGAATGAGGTGTTCGACGAGTCTAGGCTAGTGAGGAACTGGACGGTGTGCGATGATGCGATGACGGCTACGTATCGGGGATCGATTACGACGACGGAGTCTAATGCCAACAGAGAACCGATCTGGAGGATTCACATGATCGAGACACGGACAGTGGAACTTCCACCTCCCTGGCTGTACCTTCATACTCTATAGATGGCTGGACTTCTTCATCCACACATTGAGCCGGAGGAACCTATCGAGGAGGACCCTGAAGAGGATCTCGAAGATGATCCGGAGGAGGAGCCTCTTGAGTTGGTAGGCGACTGGTGGGAGGACGACCTAGAGGCAGAGTACCATCCACAGGACCCCGGAGAGGACGATGTTCCGATCGACGATGGTGGTGAGGTTATCGATCCGGAGTCTGATATCTCATCTGGAGGCAGTGTTTGTGGCCACTCAGACTGTAGGAGGCTTTGGTGATCGTCGTCGGCTTTTTGGAGTAGTTCTGTTTGTCCCTGGCTTTTTAGAGTCTCCTTTTGAGTTCAGTACCCAGATTCCTCATTCCCAGTTTGTGTTTTATCTATTTCTTTAGTTTATGTTTTCAGTGAAGTTGGCCTGTTTGTTTAAGGCCCTTTTTGTAATCCAAAAACTTAAGATCCCAATGGGGAAATGTTATATATGTATTTATGTATGATGTTTATATTCATGTTCTGAGTGTTCATCACCTTTTCTTAACCTCTTTTAAAATAAATAAACAAAAATTTAAGTACCTTTTCTGTAATTTGATACAAAAGGTTTTCTTTTCCGAAAGCGACCAACGTTTTAATGTGTTCTTTTCCGCATAAAGGGTAACCATGTGATGACCGAGTTTAGGGTGTCACAAATGGTAGTTGTTCGATTCCTCATTACTTGCAGGTGAAATGCCCTGATGTAGTTCAGGAAATTCAACAGGTGGGCATTCTTGTTTCTGATTTAAATGATGAGTTGTGTTGGTCTGATTCAGATTCACGAATCCTGAGCTTTAAAGATGCATACTCATTTCTAAATCCTCCTTATAATCCGGTTGCTTGGGGAAATTCCATTTGGTCTACAGCTGTTCCTCCCTCTAGATCATTTGTTATTTGGAGGCTGTGGCATGACAGGATGCCAACTGACGACAATCTGTCCAAGAGAGGTTGCTGCATTATATCTAGATGCAATATGTGTTCTGTCAGTATTGAATCCGGTGATCATTTATTTTTTGGCTGTTCTTATTCTATTCGGCTATGGAACTGGGTCAGTTTTACTCTCAACTTCCCTGTGGATTTTTCTTCTATTGCATCAATTTTTGCCATTTTGGACAAGAACTGGAGTAAGCAATTGCAGGATGTTTTGCTGGCAGCTATCATTGCTGTTGTTTGTTCAATTTGGAACAGCAAAAAAAGGCCAGGTTTGATGGCAGGTTTATCTTATGTCAGAGAGCAATTAGCATGATTATGAGTGATGTTGGGCACTCTGGAAACCTCTCTAAAGGATCCATGTTCTCTTCTACTGAGGAATTTAAAATCTTAAAATCTTTCTCAATTACATGCCATGCTAGAAAATCTCCAAACATTATTCAAGTGAATTGGCCGCCTCCTATTTGTAGTTGGACCAAATGTAATTCAGATGGGGCATCAAAGGGATCAAATTAAATTGCTTCTTATTAAGGCATCTATAGAGATCACAGAGGGACTGCTAAGGGATGTTTTGCTGCCAATCTTGGTTTAGGTTCCTCTCTTTTTGAAGAATTAAATAGGGCAATGTTAGCTATAGAGTTTACAAATGACAGGGGCCGGATGAACTTGTGGTTGGAGTGTAATTCTTCAATCACTGTGGTGGCTTTCAAGAATTCTAGCTTGGTTCCTTGGAGGATAAGAAATCGTCGGGACAAATGTATCTCTGTCACAAAAGGGATGCATTTCCTTGTTTCTCATATCTTCAAGGAGGGCAACACTTGTGCAAACAAGTTGGCAGAGTATGGATCTAGTCATCAAGGAATCACTTGGTGGAATTCTATTCCGGATTTCACTAGAGTAGATTTGTTTAGAAATAGATTTGTTTTACCAAACTATAGGTTTAAGTAATTTTTTGCAATGGGTTTTGGTTTAATGTCCCCCCATTGGATCTTCTTGTATTCTTTATTTTTCCTTCCTTATTAATAATATTCACATGATACGCTGAAAATGATAGATAAGTTCCAATGTGCCAACCTAGTTGGGATGTTGGATCTTATAGTGATGCTTTTGCATATCATCTTTTATTTTTAAAAAAAAAGACACCTGCCAACACCATATTCTTAGCTGTTCTCAAAGATATAGATGAGTTATCAAATCTGGATTTGTTTCTACAATACCAAATGCACCAAGTAACATTCATCATTGCTACAGCAATCACATCCCTGACCCGAGTGTACATATTTCGACAGCAAATAGAAAGGATCTCCTCCATGTTTAAGCAGCCAATGCTGACATTTAGAATAAAGAATAGCCAATGCCACAACCTCTTAGCAAAACAACAATCAAAGAACAGATGAGAAGTATTCTCCTCATTAGAAAAGCACAAAGAGCAAGCTGAAACCACAAAGCAACCTCTCCTCTTTAGATGATCATCTGTTGGCATTTTATCCTTCAAAATTCTTCAAACTATGAAGGACTTTGATGGGGGAATGAAGCTGCTCCAAACCATTTTCGACCAATTTAAATTCTGGCCAGAATGCTAGATGACATAATAAGCTTCTTTCAGAGTTAACTCACCTGAAACATCCTTCCATTTTCTGCAATCTTCCAAACTGTTCTCAGCAGGAATATGGATTTTTGCAGCTCTTGCTGAATAGCAGGGCATTTGTTCAGCAGAGAATCAGGGAAAAGCAGTGTGCCATTGTCTATGAAGTCACTTAATGTTGCCTTCAGTCTTGATTAAACACCGGTAGGGAATTCTAAGTACTCCACTAGAGGTTTATCAAGTCAATCGTCATGCCAAAATCTGATGAGCTCTCCATTGCCAATTTGCCATGATGAGTTTTCATAGATAATATGAATATTAGCTTTCAAACCATTCCATAAAGATGAAGTAAGATGATAGGACATTGGAACACCATGTTTAAAAGCTCTGGCTCTTAACATACAGGACCATTGACAGTTTGAGGTCACTAACTCCCAAGCTAGTTTCAGCATTGATGCTTTATTAATGGTTTGGATAGATCTCAATCCCAAACCACCATCAGAGAGAGGTTTACATAAGTTCTTCCAAGCCACTGTCATAATCTTTCTTTGACCACTGTTACCAGACCATATGAAACTCCTTACAGATTTATTGAATTTTTAAATAAGTTCATTTATTTTAAATTTTTTGATGAGATCTTTGTAGTTCAAATTTTTTTAAAAAGTTCTATTAATTCAAATTTTAGGAACTTAATTACAAAGACTATATAATTAGTGTGGATTTAATTAAAAACTTATTTAAATATAATAACATATTAAAAATTAAAATATAAGAACTTAATTTAAAACTGTTAAATTACACGGACCTATTGAAACATAAGGAAACTACCATTTCGGTTCCTGAAATTGTAGGACGGTGGCAAGTTGGTCACTTACATTAAGAAATAGACAAAAATGTCCTCCAAATTGAAAAACATGTTAACCATGATTGTTATGACCTCAGAGTTTGTTACTTAATTCATCCTTACCTGGAAAACAATTTCAAATGATCAAGCACCTATATATGGAGCAAGCTTTGTACACGAGAATGTCGATGTATTGCTAGATAACCATGAGATCACCACAACACAAAAGTGCTACCAACTTGTCACATATGAGTATTTCAATCCTCAACATCTCCAAGGATAAACTATATAGTCATTATGGAATTCACACCCGCATTAAGATGTAAGCTCAATCTCCTAGGCTTAAAGGCCTTAACTAACATAGTAACAACTATGCTTATGGTAATAATGTCGATGCGGTAAATTTGTGCATCCACCGGATAAACGTCGTGATTTCAGTGGCATCCGTTCGTTATAAGACTTTACAGATAAACGACGTTCTCCCGCCTGAATCACAAGTCCTTCATCGAACTACTGTTTTCAAGAAAACATGTCATGTTTGTGTAAATGTCTTATGATTTTGTTTCCAAACCCTGTGCATATTATAGAATTGGATCAAAGGCCCAATATTTTATTACTTACCACTTTTCTAAGTGAAGCCTTTTGCTTGGCTTGCAAGTATTTAGATTTCTCTTGATTTCGTTAAGTCTTATGGAACTATAGATGATGAACTCATCTATATTATGACATATGGTCTTATTCCATCATCCGTCATAAACTATTATCTCCTTGTCTTTCTCTAAGTCATTCTTGGCTTAGGTTTTTAACTTAGTATAAATACTAGTTTTAGAGACTAAAATTCGTTTCATTTAAAACCAAAATCTTTTAACTAAAACCAAACCACTTTGAAAAAAGTTTTTTACTGAGGTACATTGATACCAAAACCCTTAAATCCACTACTTAAAATACTAGAAAGTTTGAAAGACATACTTTCCCTTTTTACTTGATTTAAGGCCAAATATCCTATAGTTTCGAAATGTTATTCTTTTAATCAAATCATTTACCTAACTAAGTTCCATTACTCATTCTAAGGTGTCTGTTGAGTCTCTAAATGTATGATGTGCATTTGCCCTAAGTTTTGATGAAAACTAAACATTTATCAATGATTTAATTTAACTTCATATTGATTGATGACCTGTCTACTAAGTGTGTAGATTATCATTTTAAGTATATTTAAACACCTTTTTGCCCTATGACACTCTTGGTCATTCATGGAGATCACCTGTCTGATAAAGTATAGCCAACCTGTCTGCTGACTGGAGCGTTGACTGTTTGCATAGAAGAGTTAACTTGTCCAATGAAGCTCTCACTCATCCGTGGTTCTTCGACGAGGAACGTGCAAGGACAAAGAAACTTTTAGGAGTTGTCTACTCAGTCAAGGTTATTGAATACTTCTCTCATGAGAATCAAGAAACTCAGAAGGTCAAACACTCAAGCAACCAAGGAACTCAAGAAAAGGAGTGCTTCCAACATGCTTTATTACTTAGTAAAACTGGGAGTTGAAAAAAAAAGGGAAATGTGCTCTGCAAAGTACAAAAGCAACCTGCACAACTATGATTTGGTTGCTGCACAAAGCATAAAGCACGGCTCATCCCTGTTAGAATACAACCAATGTTCCTATGCATTAAATGGCTACCAAGAATGACTCTATTGTATTTAATGGAGCTCGGCTCAAAGCCAAAATCAGAAGGAATGTCTCTAACAGATTTAAAAATGATTGGAGCCTACAAATATAGAAGTCATTGAAGAAGAAGATAGAGAACATGCAGCATTAAAGAGTCATTACTCTGTGCATTTATTCCTTCTTTCATTCAATCTGTATTCTTCAATCATTTGAAGTTATTATGCACTCTTTATTTACTTCATATTGAAGTTGACACAGGGAAACACAAGAAGGGGTGGAATTGTGTTTCTTAACAGATTTTTCAAAATACTTTTGAAAACTCCTTTACAAGCAAGCTATGAAATAAACACACAATAAAAACCTTTTTCAAAGAGTTAACAAACTCCAAATCAAATCCCCACAGTTAGTATAAACAAAAACTATAAAGAGACAGGGATAGAAGATTCACACAAAGTGATTTTATCCTGGTTCACTCTCTTCCAACCAAGAGCTACGTCCAGTCCCTTCTACTTGAAGGTTTTCTCTACTATAATCCAATAGCTTACAAGTGTTCTTTCACTTGCCTCTTCAGGCTTACAATCTTACAAGTATTCAACACCTCTTCAGGAACTCAAGTATTCTTTTCCAGTCAAGCCACTTCAGGCTCTCTCTAACTTAGAGATAAAAAGATTTGATCTAAGAACTCACTATGTTTTAGGGTATGAAAGTTTAATATCAAATATTACAAAGTAATCGATAGGAGATTTAACAGAGTTTTGGCACTTTCAAATATCTGAGATTGTAGTCGTTTTCGATCACCTTCTTCACTGGGGTCGTCCAGTATTTATAGAAGGCATTCATCTTGAGCTCTTTCTTCTTCAATGGTCTTTAAAAAATCCATTTAGAGATACCATTAAATGCTAGGATCCGTTGAGTCTGATAATTTGATATGTGTTTTTTAGAAAAGCACTCTTGGTTATTCTACTGGGTAGACTAGTATAGCTTAGCTTTGCTTTTACCGGGTAGTCTACATAAATGCTCATCTAGCTTTTATCGGGTAGTCCATTTATAAGATTGCCTAATATTTTCTAGGGTGGACTACAATGTTGGTTGTGGCTTCTAATACTCAAGGAGGGGGGTTGAATTGAGTATGTAAGATTTTTGAAAACTTTTTTCTCTTTAAGCAAAAACTGACACTTTTCTAAACTTTTGAAAAGGTTTTGCCAACCAACAAAACAAAACAAGTTTTTGCAAAGTTATTTGATTCAAGACTTGATTCTTTATCAAGAAAGATTGATGAAAGATAGTTTTTCAGATTAGAACAAACACAAAATTTTCTTCAACTAAGACTTAACCACATACATTCAACAAGTTAAAGCATTTAAAGAAGTTAAGGGATAGAGAGAAATGCAAACCGAGATTTATCCTGGTCCAGCTACCTCCTCTGGTAACCTACATCCAGTCCCCACAATCACTTGTGAGTTTCGTCCACTATCAATCAAAAATCAATTACAAAATTCTTTACAAAGCTTCACAACTCAGGTTCCTTCTACCATGTGACAGCTTTCCAGAAAAAGCAATCTTGTAATCCCCAAGAGTCCTTTCTACTCTTGTCAAACCTCTAGGAGTTCCTTCTACTCTTAGATCAATACTCAGAGAGACACCTTCTCTCCTTTCTTCTTCCTTTCCGAGTAAAATAATTGAATTACATATTCAAAGTAATCAGAAATTACAACTTGAAGCACTATCAGAAAAGACTTTAACTATTCTCAATGAAAAAGGTCTCTCTCAATTTCGTGTAAACTTTCAGAATTGAATGAATTTATTATTATGAAAAACGTTTGCCCAAGCCTTTATATAGGTGTGTGTCAAAATAAATCCGTTGGGCACACTTTAAAAGTTAGTTAAGATCAAAACAAACTTTTAAACAAAAATTGATTCTGTCAGTCAATCGATTGCCTAATCGATGTATTAAACAAGATTTATATTTTTTGTACTGAGTACATCGATTGATCAATTGATTGGAATCTTGAAAGTTCTTGATGCCCATTGATACACAAATGTGTACATCGATTGTGTTCTTGAAAATCACAAGCATCAGCAGCCTAGAAGTTTTTACATCGATTGCTTAACTGATTGCATAATCATTTCAAAAAAGTCTTTGCCTCTGTTTGGGCTTATGCATCGATGTGTCAATCGATTGGCTCTTTGTAAATATGAGATTCTACTTCTGTTCTGTGTATGCATTGATGTACAAATCGGTTTAATGTATATGAAAAACTTTCTTGGCTTCTGTTTGGCCTTATACATTGATGTAACAATCAATTGTATGCTTGTTTCAGAAATCACTGGCTTCTGTTTCACTCTATACATCGATGTGCAAATCGATTTACAGAAGCTTAGATTGCATACATATCAAGTTTTTCTAGAATCAATCGATGTATACATTGATATATAACAATTATACATTGATGTGCACGTAGGTTTTCATTAAAATGTAGTTAATTAACTGAAAGTACATAGATGTACACATAGATGTACAGATCTTTCTTTTAACCTTTTTCTTTTTAAGTTCAGTTTTAATTTATGAAAACCATTTTGAATTTGGTTATTTTTGAGAGAGCTAAATCAAAGAAAATAAGTAAAGCTTTTCTTTACATAATACATTCTAATTTCCTTTGCTTGAGATTCCTTGAATCTTCACTTGTGGTTTCTTCATCTTCAAGAATTCCAATCATGATCCTTGCTTTGCCTTGACTTTCTCCTTTGATCCTTTGAATTCATATCCTTGCACTAAATGATCTTTTCATAACATGTAATCTTGGCAAATGATTAGTGAATCAAAGTTTAATCAATGCTTAAGTTTAGTCATTAATCAAAACATACAAGAGTCATTTTTCAACAAACTCACCCTTTTTGATTGATGACAAACTTACCATACTTTAATATGAAAGAGTTCATTGGAAGTAAACATACATATATCAGAGTTAAATGATACAACAGAATTTCAATTGATATGATTACTCCCCCTATCTAAGTGACAGTTAAAAGTATTTAGGATCATTGACTTTAGAAACAGTGAGTATCTTGGAATAGTGAGTATGGTACCCTTTCATTTCTCCCCCTTTGTCATTATCAAAAAGAATTCATGGGAGATATAAAGCATAAGCCATATGAAAAACAAGGTACATAATAAATTTATTCATCCATTAACCACAAATGCAAAACATCATATTGTTCAAGATATTGAAGTGATAAAAAATCATGAAACTGGGTATTACAAACCAAAATATAGCAGCCTAAGCATAGACTTAAACACTAAGAGGTCCTAAAAGATCTAAACATCATCATTGTTGCTTGGCTCTTGAGTGTGTTGTGCAGGTATTGCAGCTTCAGTTTCTTGATGTCCTTCTTCATTAGTAGCAGCAGCAGCAGATGCTCTGTTAATATTAACAACATCCTCATAAGTTGGTGTATCTTCTTGAGGAGTTGTTTCAAATGTAGGTGCAGCTAGGGGAATGCCTAAGTGCATATGCACAGTGGCCATTTGCCCTTCCAAACCATTGATATTTAGACTCAAGTAGTCTAATGGCCTCTTGATCATCAAATGCTGCTTGTTCTGCCTTTGTTCAAATACTTCAATCATGGAAATCAACTTGTCTATTTTCCCATTCATTTCAGCATACTCAGGTCCAGCTTCAGCTCTTGCTTCATTTCCAGTCAGCCTCACCCATTCTCCATTAACTTTGGCAAGTTTCATCTTGCTTATGATGCTTTCTCCAAACTTGTGAGTTACTTGTCTTGCATAGAACCTCTCTTCATTTTCCATTGGAACCTCAAAGTGTTCTAGAAATTTCACCACTAAGCCTGGATAGGGTAGGGTTGCACCACTGGTTTTGCAATCCAGAATATGTCTGATAATGATATAGCTCCAGCTGAGCTGTTTCTTTTCCACCATGGCCCACAACATCAGAAGATCATTATTTTGGACCACAACATGAATGCCAGACCTGGGTAGAAGCATCCTAGTGAGTACATATTGCAGTAATCTGTTGTTTTGGCTTCACATAATAGGTTCAGGTTGAAAACTCAGTAATAACAAAATACAGAAACTGATTAAGCCTTTAAAGATTAAGAACAAGTTATGCAAGTTTCAGATACAAGCATTAACAATCAAGAACAAACTTGCAGGTTTTAGTTTCAGTGATTAAGAAACAGAAATTAATCAACTCATTTTTGAACAATTAATAACTCAAGATTGATTGCAGTAATACTCTGGTTTTAATTCATATTAAACATATCAAGAACTGATATCAATTGAAAACTTAGAACATCAAGATCACAGTTATACGCGCAAGACAAAAATTAAAGAGTTTGAGTTTAGAGATACCACACAACCAGATTTATCCTGGTTCAGTCACCACCACTGTGACTTACATCCAGTACCTACTCCACCTGTGGGTTTTCACACACTAACACAACGAGCTTTAGCCAGGTAGCTTGAAAAACCTTTACACCACAGAGCACTCCTTCACCTCGAGATACCACACTCTTGTGAAGAGCCTCAATGTTCTTCCTTAGGGATACATCACCCTAATCACACAGAGAGACCCCCTCTCTCTTTATAATCAAATAGAACAAAAAGATTGATTCCTAAACTCTCAATAGTCAGATATACAAATTGAAGCACTTATGAGAATGAAACACTCTTTTCACAATAAGCTCAAGAAAGATGATGAATGATTTTCACAATTGACCTCTCAAATTGATTTCGTGTAATTCTGATATGTTGTTGTTAAAAGTGTTCCTTTGATCCCTCTTTATATAGAAAACAAGTTATAGCCATTGGGATCAATCAAAACAGATTTGGGTTTGATAACAGAATCTGTTTTCTTGATTCTGGTTCTTGAACAGGGGTTGAGTACATGACTGTATTAACCAATTTCATACTGATAGTTCTGATAGTTTTGCAAAATCTTGAACTTGGTTAATCCATCAGTATACCCATTCAGTACATCTATGTATTAATGAACATCAGATTTTCATGAAACTTGAATACACGCGTACATAGCATATGTACAGGGTTGTATTCAGTTAACCATTTATAACTGATCTGATTTCATATTATGCATAGGTGTTACTGAATCAAGAACCTTAAATTCATTTGTCAGTTACAGTAGCAGACATACATCCAATGATTACATGGTATCCAATGATTACATGGCTGTACCTGACAAATAATTTTCTTATTTCCAAAAATCTTTTTCATTAAAAAAAAACTTATTCCTTTTAATGGAGGTTATGAAAATTGATTTTCTTCATGCATCTTTTTAGATGAGCTATCTTGTGACTAAGAGATTTCTTTCTCTTACAAATCATCTAAGACTTAAATCTAAAATTCTCCTTTAAGCTTGGTCTTGATGATCCTTTGATCTTTGACTTTGCTCTTTTTATTTCTACATGCAGCTCCTTGATTCCTTCATGTTCTTCCTTGAATTTGCTTAATGAACTTGTTAATCACTGCTTGATACCTGTCTTTGCAATTTAACACTAAAACACTTGCACACACATTAAATTGTATTTGTCATATATCAAAATCTCTAAGTCATTGAGTCTTACATAATCTGTGTTGGATATGCATAGCACTTATATTTATCAATCTTCCTTCCTGTGCATTTTCTATCAGAAGTACCTTCATGGCTTCCTCTTTGTCATAGTTTTTCAACCAAGTGCTTTCTGGTCCTATTCCAGCTCGATTACTTCCCAAGTAATCCATCTTAGTAAATTCAGCAAACTCCTCAAAAGTCATCTCAATTCTTGTATTCTTTACATCGGCAGAAAATCCGATATTATCCATTTCAAACGTGCAATAAAATGATTTGATTAATGTTGGATATATATCAGACTTAGTTTGTAAAAAGTCACTCAGCTTGTAGTCATTCAGGATCTTTTGAAAACTAAACTCATTGATGTCAAATTAGTTGAAATCAACAGTCCTAGCCTCATGGATTTCTCTATGCTTAAAGTCATTCTTGAAAAGAAGTATAGACTCATCATCAGTAAAATACCTCTTTAACAGTTCCATCTCTGTGATTAGCTCAACATCCTCATCTTCTTCTTCTTGCTCAATTCTTTTCCTCTTAGGGCGCGAAGAAGCAGGAGATGGTAAAACTTGTGGAGGAGTAGAGGATTGGGTTGAGGATGATGAAGTGGAGTTAGAGGGAACATGAATAAAAGGTTGAGTTTGCTTAACTTGTGCCATTGGAGCAAATTCTGATCTCTGCTAGGGTTTGGGCATTTGGATTTTGATTTGGAATATGAGAAGTTTTGGAGGGAAAAGCTGGGTATTTAAAGATCTATGTCAATCAATCGATTTATTAAAGGTTTTCAGCTGATAGAACTTATGAATACAACTATGTGCAAAACTTCAGAAATAGATTTTTATCTTTGTCAATCGATGTAGCAATCGATGCATAAGCTCTTCCAGAGAGCTATGCTAAATGGTTTAAGGTGGAAATCGATGTCGTAATCGATTTATATTAGATTAAAATTAAAATTTTCTGATTTTAGTTGCAAGTTAATCGATGTAGACATTGATGCATAGGGACTTCCAGAGAGTCACCTATTCTGTTTTGGTCACTCAATTGATGTATCAATCGATGTGCTGATGTTTTTGGTACTAAAAAGGTTGAGACAATGGATTGGTAAATCGATGCACAGAAAAACAAGTATCAAGCAATCATGCATTCAATATACAAAACATTAAGCATAAGTTGGATCAATTATCCCCAATTCTCTTCTTATGTAATAGAAACTTTCTTTATCAAGGGGTTTAGTGAAAATATAAGCTAATTGTTTAGATGTGTCAAAATATTCAACAACTATATCTCCACTTTGTATATGATCTCTTATAAAATGATGTCTTATTTCAACATGTTTGGTTCTAGAATGCATTATAGGATTTTTAATTAGGTTTATAGCACTAGTGTTGTCACATTTGATTCGCACTTTCTCTAAGTGAACACCACAGTCAAGTCAATGAGTTGTTGCTTCATCCAAAGGATTTGTGCACAACAACTTCCTGCTGCAACATATTCTGCTTCAGCAGTTGACAAAGCCACACTTGTTTGTTTCTTACTAAACTAGGAAACTAATGAGTTCCCAAGTAAGTGGCAGGTTCCACTAGTACTCTTCCTATCTAACTTGCATCCAGCAAAGTCAGAGTCAGAGTATCCTATTAGATTACAGGTTGATCCCTTAGCATACCATAAACCCATGTCTTTAGTTCCTAGCAAGTATTTCATGATTCTCTTTACAGCTGTTAAATGAGATTCCTTAGGGTTTGATTGATATCTTGTACACATGCAAACACTAAACATTATATTAGGCCTACTAGCTGTAAGGTAAAGTAAGGAGCCAATTATACCTCTATATTTGGATATATCTACTGTTTTACCTTTTTCATCCTTATCCAAGTAACATGATGGGCTCATTGGAGTTGTCATCTCCTTTGCATTCTCCATGCCAAACTTCGTCAATAGTTACTTGCAATACTTTGCTTGGCTTATGAAGGTTCCATCATTGCATTTTTTAATTTGAAGTACCAAGAAGAAAGCGAGTTCTCCCATCATGGACATCTCAAATTCATTTTGCATCAACTTGGAAAATTCCTTACACAATGAATCATTAGTAGCACCAAATATAATATCATCAACATATATTTGTACAAGTAGTATATTTTGACCTTTTCTTTTTGTGAAAAGTGTTGTGTCAACCTTACTGTTGCCTTAAAAACAGATGTTCTTAAGCATGTGCAAGTATACACAGAAGCCTCAAGTAATATAGAACTTTCATTCAGATATCGTTCCCACGGGGATTAAATTGATGCAACAAAATTCCAATTCAGATTATAAGTCCAGGAGTTAGGATGAAGTAACCAAAAATTGTTATGTGCAAACAAATTGAAATAAAGGTGTTGATGCTAGAAAATAAACAAGTTGTGACTTGAAATTAAAATTTTAACAGGTTAACAGAAAAAGGACGATCTGTTGATTTAGATAATTAAAACAGCTTCAGGTATGCTGCAGCATAAATTCTGTTCAGCCCTCATTATGCTATGACCATGCTCTAACATCTAGCCCCAAGAATTTAAGGTTTGTTTTCCAACACTACAGGGTCAGGTTCATTAACTTTGTTCTATTCCTAGATTCAGATTAATTACACCACCCTCTAACTAAAGCTCATTCCAGCTAGCTCAGGGACATGAATAGCTATTCCTAACCTACTCATCATCAATTAATTTTCCAATGAATGACTTAACCCCTATCTTTTATCAAGTTACCACTTACTTAATTCTTCCAAATTTATCAAGCTAAGTATTCAATCAAGTTGATCACTCTTAATCAAACAACATTAAATGCGTGATAAAAGAAGATGCAAACATAGCCATCACATAATTCGGCTAAACATTCATTATACTAGCATACCCAAAGCTTAAAGAGTTTAGCTCATAGTGAGCTTACAAAGAACAATTATAAGAGAAGAGCAAGAAACCATTACAAGGGAAGAACAACGAAGAAACTCAGTAGCAGCCGCTCGGAAGAAACCAGTGCCGCTCTCAACAAGACAATGTGTAAAATAAATGTTCAAAAAGTCCTCTTTCACTAGGGTTGCTAAATGCTTTTATAGTACACAAAACCCTATTTTCTTTCATTCCATTTTTTGCCAACAACTAAAAAGAATTCATAGAATAACCCTAACCCAAATTCCAAAAGATGTAGGGCAGCTGATCCTAGGCACGTGTGCATCCTTAAAAGTGACAGTGCCAGTACCCTTGAGGAGAGAGGAAAGGTGTCCTTGTCAGCTTTTGTCCTTTAGTGCAATACTACTGGCAGGTAGTCCTTGCTGCAACAACCAAGTCCTTGTATCCTAATGCTTCAGCCTTGCTCCAGCAAGCTTTCTGCGTATCAAGACACAGAGTTTTTAGACAATGATAGAGCAATCAAGAGCAAATGGCTGATATTCACTAAACTTAACACAAATATTTACACACTAACATTTGCTAATAGAAAAGAAACTTAAAACCTTAAGGATGTCAAAGAACCACAGTAAAAAGGATCTAAATAACTCTTCATTCAAAGAGTTATCGCACCCCCAAACTTAAACCATTGCTTGTCCTCAAGTAATGCAAAAGAAACATACAAGGAACACAAAAGTCCTCATCAATGAATGATATGCAAGCACCACCCAGATTTGTCCATCCTTCAACTCACATCCAGAAATCCACACTTGCTTACTTAACTAAACTACTCCTTCTATCCTGCTCTCAACAACAATAGCTACACATTGATTCAAATAGATTAACATATGCTGCAGCATTCTTCTCTCAGAACAGTTGGTTCTGCATCTCACCCTTACTTTAGACTTTTCACTCTTTATCACAAACATGCATCTCTGGTATAGATTTGATGAGAATCTATCACAATTAAAACAATCACAGAATTACACACAACAAGAGGTCTTTAAGGCTGTAACTGGGCTTAGGACATGTGGAGTTGAATCATTTGGATAGGTATCTTACTCAAGGTAGAGCATAAGGATGCTTTTCTATCTAGCTCAACTTCCCAATTGATCCTACAATCCTCATTTTTCCGTTTTCTTGTTTCCTTTATTTCCATTACCAAGTCCACCTTTTATTGAACATTTTGCTGTGAGCAGAGAACACTCTGTGTGATTTTTCAGGCATTGTCTTGTTCTCTGCTCATAATTTTAAATTGTTCAGCTTTTTTTTTCCGACTAACTAGCTAGAAGCATAGAAAAACTAATTTCACACAAGGGGATGGCAGCTTCACATTTTCCACTTATGACTTTTTAATTCACTGCCTGCCTATCCCTTACTGATTTATTTACAACCCTGCTGCAGCATGCGCATGTGTTGCAAGACAAAGACACCCCAAACTTAAGCAGGTGCTTGTCCTCAAGCTTCCCCCAAACTTATATCAGAACTAGCTACAAAAGCATCCTCTAAATCTACCTTGCGGGTGAATTTTGTTTTTCCAGGTCTAAGACTTGTAATGAGCTAGTTTGTTCAATAAATGGCCAAAGCTCAAAGGGTGTAACTAGGGGTAACTATATTAATTGGGTGGGCTTATTCAGGTTCTATCAAACATAAAACAAACAACAAAATTCCTCAAGCACACAGTGTGTGCAATTATGTATGTTAAGATCAGATAGAATCAAAGCAAACATTACAGAAAATGCATGAGTGTGAAACATAGATGTTCAATGCAATCTGTCAATCAGGCTCACCTTTATCTGTTCATGCTACAGCACATATGCCCTTTATTCTAACAATTGTGCAGCAGTGGTGGTGATCACATTCAAGTTGGTGTATTAGATTAGACAGCAAGAGTTTCAATCTAAACAGTACAAGTTGAATGTAACAGTCTGATTTTCATTATACTGTTTAATCAATTAAAATATAAGTAATTATATTTTAATATGAAAGTAGAAAATATTTTGTTTTAATAAAATAAAATCATATTCCTAATCCACCTTATCATATGAAGTCACAGTAAAATTTTCGGTTGAAAATTCAGACGAAAGTCGGTCTGCGTTTCACTGCCAGTATAAGTTTACTGAGCAGAAAACCTAATTTTGACCCGTGAATGAGACGGTTAGTGTTTTTATCATGTTTCCTTCAACTTTGGTTATTTTAAAAATTTTTGTTCAAAAATAAAATAAAATAAAATATTTTATTCGGGTGAACACGTCAGGAATATACGATCGGGAATCAGAAGATGTACGAAATGGAGCAGACTAGGGGACACAAAAGAGATGAGGTGACTTGTTAGGGAAAGGAGGCATGGTTGTAGAAGCTTTATGTCACATCCATAAAAGTACCATCATTACTTTTTTTCAAAATTTACTATTTTATAATCAATTAAGCCATTCTTTTCAACTTTTGCCAACCAAACATGACATAACTCAAAACTTGGCCTCCAAGCACTCATTTCTCTCCCTCAAAACCGTGGCCCTCTCTCTCCCCCTACATATCACACTTTCATTTTCTTCAACTCACTTTTTCTTCTCCAAAAACACTATTTCTTCATCTTCTTCCTTTCTCTTCAAACTTCATACTCATAAAGCTTGAATTTTTATTCATCTTTTCAACTCAAGTTCTTCACAAAAGTTTATCCTTGTATCAAGGGTAATACTCTTATGTCAATCTTTTTTGCAAGCTTCTTCTTTTACCTTATGGTTTACTCTACCTTTTCTTTAATTGTTTTTAATGGGTTTTTCAACTTCTAAAATCTCTAGAAAATTGTATAAAAATCCTTTTGAGTTGAAACCACTTTCTATAGTCTTGTGTTAACTTATATTTTCACATACTAAGAGTTTGTATAAAACAAAAATTTCTACCTCTTATTTCCAAGGATGGCCGAAACCTATACATGGTGGCTTAGGAAGTTTTGTTTCAACTTTTTGAAAGATGATCATGTATTTGAGCTTCTAGATCCCTCTTGATCTTAAATCTAAAGTCTTGAAAGGTTTTAAAATCTCTAGCTTATTTATCCAAGGATGGCCAAACCTATATGGTTTTGGACCGAGGATGCTTGAGTTCAACTTTCTAACTATGATCACGGATTTAGACCTCTTAATACTTTGTGATGCCAAACCTAAGAGTTTTCATCAAACAAAAGGCTTTTCCTCATTCTCTTAGGCTAGGCCAAAACTCAATGTTTTGGAGCTAGGATGTTTGAGTTTTCATTTTCCTAAATGATCATGGACTTGAAGATCCTTAAGACATTAGGATGCTAAGTCTAAAAGATTGGAAAGTTTAGAGATTTCTAACCTAGTTATCTTATGATGACCGAACCTATGAGGTTTATGGACCTAGGATATTTTGTTTTATTTTATTTTCAATATGATCATGGATTTGAGCTCCTAAATACATTGGGATGCAAAATATAAGAGATTGGAAGGTTTAAAGTTTTCTAACCTATTTTACTATACAAGGCCGAAACCTAACCTAAGAGTTTGGATGATTTTATTCAATATTTTCAAGTTATAACAAATTATCTAAGTCACCTAGAACCTAAGAGTTAAGTATATAAAATCTTAGAGTGTGAAATGAAACCTAACTCATTAGATTTAAATGGCCGAACCTACCTAATGAGAACATAGATGAGTTTATTTGATTTAGTTGTTTTTATGTTGTTTGGTTGAAGGTGGTGTTAACACCTCATGGTCGGATAACGAGGAGCTGGGAATTCGAGCTTTCGGTGATAAATCAGGTGGGGGAAAGAATCAACCTATCGTCGGAATCGATAAGTAGTAGATTATGTAGTAATTATGTAGGGCGACCTAAACCTTACTAGAAGTCGAATAATCGACAAGACCAGAATCGCTTTAAATTGCTTTTATAAAACATCCATGGTGATTCGGGGATTGTAGGTTGATGTTTATACTGTTGATGGTTGATTTGAGTTTTATTACCTTTATTGAACTGAATTAGTGCTATGTTGATGTTTTGAAATATCTTTGATTGACTTGATGTTATGCATGATCTGTGTGGTATTTACTTTATGCTTAGTGGATTAAGCGAAGATATATATGTGGTCTAAGAGATGAGTTGTTTTGGGCGTGAGGATCATGATGATTTTTAGAGGTGCCTAACCTACATGAAATATGTTAAAGAGGTGTTGTGACATAGAGCATGTGTTGAGGTCTTTATGAGAGGTTAAGGCACTAGGTTATGACCATAGGAGTCTGTGAGGTTCATAAGTTGTGTTGTTTATATTACCGTATGTGGGACATATACAAGACCCGAAGTCCTTGTGGGACCGTCCAAAGGTTAAACTTAACTTGTGCAGCTACAAGTGTCATTGCTTTGCATGAGCACCTCTGGGAGTGGACGAGGTGTGCACCGGGATCATCGTGCAGCTGTAGTGTCACGCTTTGCGTGAGCGTTCTTACCATGGTGAAGGTGTGCACCGGGATAATCGTGCAGCTATAGTGTCATTGCTTTGCATGAGCACCCACGGTCCGGGGTGTGCACCGGGTTTAATGTGCAGCTATAGTGTCATTGCTTTGCATGAGCATTCTCACCATGACTAAGGATGTGCACCGGGAATGGAACTTGTCGCTTCGACGACTGATCGATAACCATAACTATGATAGGGAAACCATAGCCATTTTCAGTATCAAGTTTTAGTTGTAGGAGTGAGGGTAGGATGGATATAAGAATTTTATGGAAGATGGATGACTTGACTGATGTTGTGTCTGTGATAATTACTGTATAGTTTACTATGACTCTTTTCCGCTTTTGACGATAGAACTGTTTCTTATCCCCTGTATATTTCTGTATGTTGTATTTTGTCTCATTGTGGAACCGTACGAGAAGACCCTGTGGATGAACGTAACCAGGAGGAGTTGGATGGAACTCCCTACGAACCGGATGCCGGAGGACGAGCTGTGACCCATGGTGATTAGGGTCTAGTTAGTTATGGCCAGTGCGTCTGTGTCGTGAAGCTTTATCTTTCCGCTTATGTTTTGTATAACTATGCACTAGTTCGGGATCCTATTGATGGGATGCCCTGAAACAGTGTTTGGATAACTCTGATGCTTTAAGTATGTGTAATATATTTATGTTTGCATATTTTGTTCTATATGAATCTATTTGCATAAGAAATTAAGTTTCAATTTTTACGTAATTTTCACGTTAAGCGTGCGATTAAGTAATTAAATAATGAGGTTTTAAACTAAATGACATAAAGGGACACAACGGGGTGTCTCATTTGGTATCAGAGCAGTTTGATTCTGATCGGACTGCTAAAAGTTAGGGTGTTGTTACTGGCCGTGTCTAGTTGAATCCACATCGGATTTAGACTATGTTTAGAAGTGGGGTAGAGTGTCCAAACCTAATACAAAAGTTAATATTAGTATGGCATATGGTATTTATATACTTGCTTATGTAGTATTATATGTCATACTAATTAGAGCGGATGATTTCTTTCACCAGAATCATGGCACGTGGAAGAGGACGTCCAACTAACAATGGAGAAAGGACTCCAGAAAGGGTCATTGGAGCTGTCAATGACAATGCTGACATTGGAGGAGGATCATCTTCGACTCCCAACACCATGGAGACAATAGCTGCTGCTATGTTATTGCAAACCCAGCAGAATGATGAGATGCTGCAAATGAACAAAGAGCAGCTAGGAATGGTTGAGTGTTAGGGTTACGGGTTGAAGAAGGAAGAAGATAGATGTTGGGTGTGTAAAGTGTGAGTGAGAGAGAAGGGTGAGTGGTCTATTTAAGGTGTCAGGTGAGATAGGGGTATTGGTTACCGAGGGTGTTAATCGTGGGGGAAGAAAAGAATAAAGAAGAGAGAGAGGTTACCGAGCGGTGGAGATTGTGTGGTTGGGGGTTAGGCTTGGGGAAGAGCGATTTCTCTCTCCACATCTTTTGGCATTTACTGAAATTCAAAATTTATTAAAATAGTCCACTTTCTTCTTTTTCCACAACAGACAAAAAGTCCAACCGGTCCCCACTTTGTACCCTTGTCAGCAGATAGTCCCTAACCTCAAGATTTCCTTTTTATGTTTTTATCATTAAATTGCATGTTATAGCATTGTTCCAAAGCAACCCAGTGTTCTGTCTTATGCTGCAGCCTGACTTACTTCTGCCCTTACTACTGCTTCTTTATTCAGAAAGGTAAATGTCTTTTTATTCATGGGTTGCCTCCCATGAGCGCTTGGTTTACAAGGTCTTCAGCCAGACCGTGATGTAGCATCATGCAATATCATCAAGGGTGGTGGTGACCTTCATTCTATCTACATGTTCACCAAAATAATGCTTGATTCTCTGACCATTAACTTTGAATTCTCTCCCCCTATCGGCATCCATCAGATCAACAGCTCCATGTGGGTAGACCTTTACAATTTTGAATGGGCCAAACCATCTTGACTTCAACTTGTCGGGGAAAAGCTTCAGCCTAGAGTTAAATAGCAGCACTTGCTCTTCTTCATGAAAGGATCTGTGATGTATCTTCTTATCATGCCAGGTCTTAGTTTTTACCTTGTATGCTTCATCATTTCTATATGAGAACAATCTGTGTTCCTCCAATTCATTGAGCTGCAGCATGCGTGCTGCTCCAGCAGATTGAAGCTCAAAGTTAAGTTTCATGACTGCCCAGAAAGCCTTGTGCTGCAACTCTAAGGGTAGATGACAAACTTTCCCATACACCAGTCTATATGGAGACATCCCCAAAGGAGTCTTGAATGCAGTTCTATAAGCCCACAGTACCTCATCTAGATGTGAGGACCAATCCTTCCTACTTGTGTTAACCATTTTCTCAAAGATCCTTTTGATTTCCCTATTGGACAACTCAGCTTGACCATTAGTTTATGGGTGATAGGCTGTGGCAACTTTATGCTTGACTCCATATTTTGCAAGCAATTTGGAAAAAACTTGGTTGCAAAAATGGGTTCCTTCATCACTAATGATTGCTCTAGGGGTTCCAAATCTAGTAAAGATGTTTTTCTGTAAAAAATTTGTTACCACCCTAGCATCATTTTTGATTGTTGCCATAGCCTCCACCCATTTAGACACATAATCAACAACTACTAGAATGTAAATGTAGCCAAAGGAAGGAGGAAATGGTCCCATAAAATCAATACCACATACATCAAAATGTTCAATTTCCAAAATGGTGTTGAGAGGCGTTTCATATTTATTGGACAAGTTCCCTACCCTTTGGCATCTATCACAATGTTTAAAAAATTCATGTGCATCTTTAAAAAGGGTAGGCCAGAATGAACCTGATTGGAGAACCTTGGCAGCAGTTCTCATACCGCCAAAATGTCCTCCGTATGCTACAGCATGGCACTGAGTCGGAATATCATGGAATTCTTCATCTGCAGCACATCTTCTGTTCAGATTATCTGGGCACATCTTGTAAAGGTATGGTTCATACCAAACGTATTGTTTGGCTTGATGGAAAAATCTCTTCCTTTGCTGAGAATTCAAGTTTGGAGGAACCACACCACTGGCAAGAAAGTTGACTAGATCAACATACCAGGGTGTTGCAGCATCTTGCATTGCTAGCAGTTGCTCATCAGGGAAAGATTCATCAATAGCTATTCCCCTAGATGCTGCAACATCCTCTGGCAATCTTGAGAGGTGATCAACCACTTGATTCTCCACTCATTTCTTATCTATGATTTCTAGATCAAATTCTTGTAGTAATAACACCCACCTTATCAGCCTTGGTTTAGCATCCTTCTTGTCAATTAAATATTTGATTGCTGAGTGGTATGTGTAAACTACCACTTTTGTTGCAACAAGATAGGATCTAAACTTCTCAAAGGCATATACTACAGCTAGCAGCTCCTTTTCAGTAGTGGTGTAATTGATTTGAGCATCGATCAAGGACTTGCTTTCATAATAAACTCGAAGCAGCGCTTTGTTGTTCCTCTGTCCCAAAACAGCTCCCACTGCATAGTCACTCGCGTCACACATAAGCTCAAAAGGCTTCTCCCAATCAGGTGGAACAATAATAGGAGCAATGATAAGAGCAGTCTTTAGAAGTTCAAAGGCTTTTATGCATTCTGCATTAAATTTAAAAGCCCTATCAAGCTCTAACAACTGACATAATGGCTTAAAGATCTTTGAGAAGTCCTTAATGAACCTTCTGTAAAAACCAGCATAACTTATGAAGCTCCTAATTCCTTTTACTGATGTGGGAAGGGACAGCTTTTCAATAACTTCAATCTTTGCCTTGTCCATTTCAATGCCATTTCTGGGGATTCTACGTCCCAGCACAATTCCTTCAGTCACCATGAAATGACACTTCTCCCAATTCAGCACTAGGTTTGTTTCTTCACATCTGTCCAAAATCTGTTCCAGATTTATTAAATAGGTTTGGAAAGTTTCTCCAAACACTGAGAAATCATCCATAAACACATCCATTGATTTCTCAATCATATCAAAAAATTCCCATCATACATCTTTGGAAGGTTGCTGGAGCATTACACAAGCCAAATGGCATTCTTCTGAAAGCAAAGGTGCCATAAGGACAAGTGAAGGTTGTCTTTTCATGATCCTATGGTGCTATAGCAATCTGGTTATACCCTGAGTATCCATCCAGAAAACAATAATAATCCTTCCCAGCAAGTCTGTCCAACATTTGATCAATGAAAGGCAAGGGGTAATGGTCTTTCCTTGTGGCTTTGTTCACATTTCTGTAGTCCATGGAAATCCTCCAACCAGTCACAGTTCTTGTGGGGATGATCTCATTCTTCGCGTTAGTTATGACAGTCACACCTCCTTTCTTAGAAACACATTGGATTGGACTCACCCAAACACTATCAGAAATAGGATAGATAATCCCTGCATCCAGCCACTTTATAATCTCCTTTTTGACTACCTCTTTCATAATTGGGTTCAATCTTCTCTGACTTTCAATACTATTCTTTGAGCCTTCTTCCAAAAGAATTCTGTGCATGCATATTGATGAACTAATCCCCTTGATATCTGCTATCTGCCACCCTATTGCCTTTTTAACACTATCAACAATTGTTCTTTTTGCAGGCCGTTCAGTGAAGCAGAGATGATAGCAGGTAAAGTATTATCATCACCAAGGTAAGCATATTTCAAGTGACTTGGAAATTCTTTTAGTTCAAGGGATGGAGATTTAACAATAGAAGGAATATTGTCTTGAACAGTGTCATCAGTTACCTCCAATGACTCATATTTTATGGTCCACATATGTTGCACTGCCTTGCTGTCCAGGGATTTGTCAAAATCCTCATCTGGGAAATTTTCATCTTCTACTGATGCTGCAGCATAGTTTATATGGTTCTTCAGAAATTGTTGTTGCACCAATTCATCAAATGTCTCAATGCGAGAGCATTCTTCCATACCCTCACCAGGGTACTTCAGGGCATTGAAAACATTGAATGTAACATGCTGATCATTAACCCTCATGGTAAGTTCTCCTTTTTGCACATCAATCAGGGTTTTTCTTGTTGCCAAGAATGGTTTCCCTAGGATGATGGGAATCTCTCTGTCTGCTTCAAAACCCAAAATGATGAAATCAACAGGAAATACAAATTTATTGACCTTGATCAAAACATCTTCAATTTTCCCTTCTGGATACGCGATGGATCTGTCAGCCAGCTGAAGAGTAATAGATGTAGGTCTTGCTTTTCCAATTCCCAGCTTCTTGAAAATAGACATGGGCATAAGGTTGATGCTTTCTCCCAAGCCACATAAAGCTTTACCACAGTAGGTATCTCCAATGGAACATGGTATGGTGAAACTTCCAGGATCTTTCTTGGCACCTTGTTCTGCAACATCATGCTGCATTCTTCAGTCATAGCAACAGTTTCAAATTCTCCAAATCTTATTTTCTTAGTGAGCACATCTTTCATGAACTTTGTGTAATTGGGCATCTGTTGCAGAGCTTCTACCAAGGGTGTGTTTATATGAAGCTGCTTTAGTACATCCAGAAACTTGTTGAATTGTTTCTCTTGGTGAGCTTTCTTTAGTCTCTGAGGGAAGGGTGGTGGAGGCCTTTCTGGCATTAATTTGGGCATAGCAGGGTGTGATACAGCATCAGGAACCTTTTCAACTACTGCAGGTTGCTCAGTTGCCACATTTTATTCTGATTTTTCCTTCTCTGAATCTGAATTATCCACCTTTTGTTTTTTCTCTGGTTCTACAACTTCTACATCTTTACCTTCTTAAATGGATTACCTTGCACTGTTCTTTACCTCCTCCAGAACTTGAGGCCTTGGGATCTTCGGTAGAAGCAGGTAATGAGCCAGTCTGCCTTAAGTTGATTGCATTGGCCAACTGTCCCACTTGAGTCTCTAAGTTTCTCATTCCAGCTTTGGTCTCTATCATGAATGCCTTTAGTATAGCTTCTAAGGATGAATCTGGAGTTTTCTGCTACAATTGGGGTTGTTGTTGCCTAGGCTGCTGTTGTTGATTGTAACCAGAGGGTGGATTCAGTGTGTTGCTGTAATTGGAATACCTCAAATTAGGATGTTGTGATTGCTGCCATCCTGCGTTTCCAACTGAATTATTGCCTTTGTAATGGTTGTTTCCCACATAGTTGACTGCAGCAGGGTTTGCAAAGCAATTCTCAAACACATGATCTCCTCCACAATAAACACATGATACATCATCTGCCTTGTAGATTTGTTCATTCACCATCTCTTCAGTCAATATGGGTGGAGCAAAGGAATTTCCTTGATTTGCCATAGTCAGTCCCCTAACCATATTAGTTAGCGAGGTCATTTGAGCTGACAGTGTTGCAACTTCACTTACTTCATATGCTCCTGCTGCAGCATTGCCTTTTTTAGAAACTTGTCTTGCTGTTGGCCACTGATAGTTGTTGGTTGCTATCCCTTCTATCAGAGCATGAGCCTCATTGTAAGATTTAGTGAGCAGACTGCCTCCAGCTGAGGCATCTAACATCATCCTTGAGCTAGGTAAAACTCCATTATAGAAGTACTCCATCTAAATACAAAATGGAATACCATGGTGGGGGCATTTCTTAATGAGTTGCTTAAATCTCTCCCATGCTTTAAATAGTGGTTCATCATCATGCTGCCTGAATGAAGTGATGTCAGTCCTCATCTTTGCATTCATAGTTGGTGGGAAGAACTTGGTCAAAAAAATTTCAGCAAGTTTGTTCCAAGTATCAATTGAATTTGCATCCAAGGAATTTAGCCAATTTTTAGCCCTTCCTCCCAAGGAGAATGGAAATAATCTTAATTTGAATGCATCATCAATGACTCATGGGATCTTGAAGTTTCTTGCTACATCCAGAAACTGTTTGAGGTGCAAGTGAGGGTCCTTTGTAGCAGCTCCATTAAATTGGCCAATCGTTTGTAACATTTGGAACATCACTGACTTGAGTTCAAACTGAGGTGCAGTGATGGGAGTCCTTACTATCCCTGTGTTCATAGCTTCAGGGTCAAACACTGCATACCCCCTGATGGCACAGTTTCTGTCATTAGCCATAGCCATGCTGTCTTGTGGTGCTTCTTCAGTCATTTCTTATTCAACAGGGGACAATGCTTCAGCAGGATTAGGTGTGGAGTTGGTTGGGGTACTCAAAACCAACTCAGGTACAGGCTGAGACGTTTGACCTCTTCTAAGCCTTCTGAATGTCCTTTATATCTCTTGATCAAATCCGTAGTTAGGTGACAAGAACCTGTGCATACAGATTCAGTATCCTGTGCTACAGCAAGGCAATAAAAGTATCAGTGCCATTAACTACAGAACTAATAATCTAAAAACATAATTTTAACACCAATCACAATCCCCGGCAACGACGCCAAAAACTTGTTACCTTAAAAATAGATGTTCTTAAGCATATGAAAGTATACACAAAAGCCTCAAGTAATATAGAACTTTCGTTCAGATATCGTTCCCACAGGGATTAAATTGATGCAACAAAATTCCAGTTCAGATTATAAGTCCAGGAGTTAGGATGAAGTAACCAAAAATTGTTGTGTGCAAACAAATTGAAATAAAGGTGTTGATGCTAGAAAATAAACAAGTTGTGACTTGAAATTAAAATTAAAACAGGTTAACAGAAAAAGGACGATATTTTGATTTAGATAATTAAAACAGCTTCAGGTATGCTGCAGCATAAATTCTGTTTAGCCCTCATTATGCTCTGACCACGCTCTAGCATCTAGCCCCAGGAATTTAAGGTTTGTTTTCCAACACTACAGGGTCAGGTTCATTAACTTTGTTCTATTCCTAGATTCAGATTAATTACACCACCCTCTAACTAAAGCTCGTTCCAGCTAGCTCAGGGACATGAATAACTATTCCTAGCCTACTCATCATCAATTAATTTTCCAATTAATGACTTAACCCCTATCTTTTATCAAGTTTCCACTTACTTAATTCTTCCAAATGTAGCAAGCTAAGCATTCAATTAAATTGATCACTCTTAATCAAACAACATTAAATGCGCGATGAAAGAAGATGAAAACATAGCCATCACATAATTCGGCTAAACATTAATTATACTAGCATACCCAAAGCTTAGAGTTTAGCTCATAGTGAGCTTACAAAGAGAAATTATAAGATAAGAGCAAGAAACCATTACAAGGGAAGAACAACGAAGAAACTCATCAGCAACCGCTCAGGAAGAAACCAGTGCCGCTCTCAATAAGACAATGTGTAAAATAAATGTTCAAGAATTCCTCTTTCACTAGGGTTGCTAAATGCTTTTATAGTACACGAAACCCTATTATCTTTAATTCCATTTTGGTCCAACAACCAAAAAGAATTCATATAATAACCCTAGCCTCAATTCCAAAAGATGTAGGGCAGCTGATCCTAGGCGCGTGTGCATCCTTAAAAGTGACAGCGCCAGCGTCCTTGAGGAGAGAGGAAAGGTATCCTTGTCAGCTTTTGTCCTTTAGTGTAATACTACTGGAAGGTAGTCCTTGATGCAACAACCAAGTCCTTGTATCCTAATGCTTCAACCTTGCTCCAGCAAGCTTTTTACGTATCAAGACATAGTTTTTAGACAATGATTGAGCAATCAAGAGCAAATGGTTGATATTCACTAAACTTAACACAAATATTTACACACTAACATTTTCTAATATAAAAGAAACTTAAAACCTTAAGGATGGCAAAGAATCACAGTAAAAAGGATCTAAATAACTCTTCATTCAAAGAGATATCACTTACCTCTTGTAAAACCTTTTTGTAATAGAAAGTTGCTTAGTCTTTCATACCAAGCTCTTGGAGCTTGTTTAAGTCCATACAAGGCTTTGGTGAGTTTATAAACATGGTTTGGAAAATCATTTATTTGAAAGCATGGTGGTTGACCAACATATACTTCTTCTTGTATAAAACCATTAAGGAATGCACTCTTAACATCCATTTGATATAATTTGAAATTCATAATATATGCATATGCTAGCAACATTCTTATAGCTTCTAGCCTAGCCACAGGTGCATAAGTTGCATCATAATCTATGCCTTCTTCTTGATTATATCCTTTAGCTACTAATCTAGCCTTATTCCTAATTATAATGCCATTCTCATCAAGTTTGTTCCTAAACACCCATTTTGTACCAATTATTTGTTTATCCTTGGGTTTTGGAATAAGTTTCCAAACTTTGTTTCTTTCAAACTGATTTAATTCTTCTTGCATTGCCATGATCCAATTATCATCAACAATAGCATCATTAATAGTTCTTGGTTCAATTTGAGAGACAGAGGCCATGTGGTTGCATGCATTTATTAAAGAGTGTCTAGTAGTTACCCCTTTGGATATTTCACCAATGATGTTGTCCAAGGGATGATTCTTTACAATTCTCCACTCCTTAGGTAGTTCATTATTTTGTTCCTCTTCTAGATTTTCTAGAGCTTCTTCTTCTTTTGCCTTGTATTGCTCTTATTCCAGTTGAGTTTCTTCAGACGTTTCTGCATCATCATCACAAATATCCTTTCCCAACCTTTTGGGGATAGATTCATCAAAAGTGACATGTACAGATTCTTCTATAGTTTAAGTTCTCTTGTTATAGATTCTAAATGCTTTATTAGTTAGAGAATAACCTAGGAGAATTCCTTCATCTGCATTTGCATCAAATTTTCCAAGATTTTCCTTTCCATTGTTAAGTACAAAGCACTTACAACCAAAAACATGCAAGTGTGATATGTTTGGTTTTATTCCTCTATAAAGTTCATAAGGAGTTTTCTTTAAAATAGGCCTTATCAAAACTCTATTTAGCACATAGCAGGCTGTATTTACAGCATCTGCCCAAAATTTTTTTGGTAAGCTAGTGTCATTCAACATAGTTCTTGCAATTTCCTCCAATGATCTATTCTTTCTTTCTACTACTCCATTTTGTTGTGGAGTTCTAGGAGCTGAAAAATTATGTTGAATGCCATACTCATCACAAAAGTTGTCAAATTCCTCATTTTTGAATTCACCTCCATGATCACTACTTATAGAAAGAATTTTCATTTCTTTTTCATTTTGTACAAGTTTGGCCAATTTCTTAAAAGCACAAAAAGCATTATTTTTGTGTGCTAAGAACAATGTCCAAGTATATCTGGAGAAATCATCCACTATTACTAAGGCATACAAGTTTCCACCAAAGCTTTTGGTTCTAGATGGACCAAATAAATCCATGTGCAAAAGTTGTAAAGGTCTAGTTGTTGAAACAATGTTCTTAGGTTTGAAAGAGACCTTTACTTGCTTTCCCTTTTGACATGCATCACATAGTCCATCTTTCACAAATTTCAGTTTTGGTAATCCATCCATAAGATTTTTAGAAATTAGTTTATTTAAGTGGTTCATGTGGATATGTGCAATCCTTCTATGCCATAGCCAATTCTCTTCTTCTTTTGAAATTAGACAACATGCATTATTTGAAGAGATATTATCTAAGTCAAGCATATAGATGTTATCTATCCTATGGCCAATCAATTTCATATTTTCATCACTATGATTTTCTATCATACAGCTACTGGAGTTGAATTTTACTTTGTAACCTTTGTCACATAACTGACTTATACTCAAGAGATTGTGTTTTAATCCCTCAACATATAGTACATCTTCAACAATTGTTGTTGAGTCACTTCCTATGTTGCCAGTGCCTAGTATCCTCCCTTTGTTATTGTCGCCATATGTAACACTTCCACTAGATTTTGGAGTGAATGTTATAAACTTGCTTCTGTCTCCTGTCATGAGCTTGGAACAACCACTATCAAGGTACCATTTAACATTCTTGGCCTTCCAACACACCTACAAATCAGATTTTCATACTTTTCCTTTAGGTACCCAAATCTGGTTGGGTCCTTTGTTGTTACTCATCACATATGTTCCCTTAGGAACCCATATTTTTTTAACATTTATCCTTGAAGGATTTCTAAAATAGCATGTAGAAGCAGTGTGTCCTTTTCTAGCACAATAGAAACATTTGACAAAAGGACTAGTAGATGACTTAGGTTCAACAAAAAGCTTCTTAAAAGCTTTTTCATGCATTGCTGGTTGATATCCTATTCCAACTTTATCATATACACCTTTTTGTTGTCCAAGAATTGCATTAAGATTATCTCTTCCCAGAGTAAACTTAGAGAGAGTGGTTTTCAGTTTTCCAACCTCTTTTTCAAGCATATTGCAATTGGAACATGTAGAGCCATATGCATTTAGCTTACTATTTTTAGCTTCCAATTCCTTATTCTTAATTTGAAGAGATGCATAATCATAAAATTCTTTAGCAATTACTTTTCTACATAATATGAGTTGCTTAGCAATTTTCAGATATTCACTATGCAATTCATCGAAGGCATCTTGCAGTTCATCATAAGGAGGGGGAAGATCATTTACCTCATCTTCAATTTCTGTGTCACTTTGATGACTGGTCATAAAGCAAAGATTTGCCTCTCCTTCCTCAGATTCTTCAGAGGAATCCATGTCATTCTCCTCCCATGCTATGTACGCTCTTCTTGGCTTTTTTGTGCTTCTTGTCTTTGGACTCAAAGTTGTCTTGCTTGTCCTTCTTTTGAAGCCTTGGACACTCATTTTTGTAATTTCCAGTTTTTCCACATTCATAGCATTTTACATTTGTATTTGAACTTTCACCTTTTGAGAGATTCTTTTTGGAAAAGAAGTTTGAAGGCTTTTTGTTGAAGGTTTTCTTCTTTTTGAGAAACCTCTTGAATTTTCTGACCAGCAGTCTCATATCTTCTTCAAAATCTTCATCCTCCTCAAGTTCTTCATCTTCATCATTGTCATGAACTTCTTTGGAGATCATGCCTTTAGTGATAAGCCTTTCTTTTTCTTCTCCATCTCTTCATGATCATTCAATCTATGAAGTTCCATCTCATGTTCTTTAAGCTTTCCAAACAGTGTAGCAATGTTCATAGATTCTAAGTCTTGAGCTTCAGTGTGACACCCAGTGCTGATGAGGGAGGGTTGTGGTCGCCGGTGCAAGAAGGCACGGACAAGGAGTGGCTCCTGACAGGCTTCTAGGCCGAGGGACACATGAATGAATCGATTACACACCGGAATGAGAGGGATCCTGAGGCTGTGTAGGTATGGGACTATACAGTTGAGGAAGGCTTATATGAATTGATTGGTACTACCTATACCAACAAGATGCATCTTCTTTTCGGGAGCCCATCACTTAAGAACTCCACAATTAAGTGTGCTTGACTTGGAGCAATTTTGGGATGGGTGCCCTCCTGGAAAGTTTTCTCGGGAAGCGTGTGAATGAGGACAAAGCACGCTGAAATGACTCGTATTGGTTTGTGGGGACATTCGTCATTCCATAAAGCAGCCAGGGATGTTACAAATGGTATATGA
This sequence comes from Sophora flavescens, assembly GCA_030762895.1. Lineage (NCBI taxonomy): Eukaryota > Viridiplantae > Streptophyta > Magnoliopsida > Fabales > Fabaceae > Sophora > Sophora flavescens. The sequence continues at coordinate 92,153,772 of CM061066.1, forward strand.
GCGGCACCTTTCCCAGTACGGTGTGGTTTAGGGATGAACCAAGCGGAAGCTAGTGGGCATGTGACACCCGGTGCTGATGAGGACGGGGAGTGGTCGTCGGTGCAAGAAGGCACAGACAAGGAGCAGCTCCTGATAGGCTTCTAGGTGGAGGTATACGTGAATGAATCGATTACACACCGAAATGAGAGGGATCCTGAGCCTGTGTAGGTATGGGACTATACAGTCGTCAATCCATAAAGCAACTAGGGATGTTACACACGAGTATGAACTCTGTCACATGAAGAAAGATGAAGACATCAATGATATGCAAAGAAGGTTCATCATATTGTGAATCAACTAAATGGACTTGGAAAGACTATCTCAGATGATGAGGACAAGAAAAGAGTAGGTTATAATGCTAAAGCTAAGAATAATATAACTTCTGCTTCGAGTTATGATGAATTTTTCAGGGTCTCAAATTGTAAGACAGAAAAACAAATGTGGGATATGCTGCAAGTTACTCATGAAGGGACAAGTGATGTGAAGAGAGCAAGAATGAACTCACTCATGCACGAGTATGAACTCTTTCACATGAAGAAAGATGAAGACATCAATGATATGCAAAGAAGGTTCACCCATATTGTGAATCAACTAAATGGACTTGGAAAGACTATCTCATATGAACAACAAATCAACAAAGTTATGAGATGCTTGACAGGAGAATGGCAACCAAAGATCACTACTATAGCTGAATGAAACACCCCAGTTTTTACTGTTCTTCAATATCGGAAAATATATATTATTTTATATTATTTTTTAGTGGAATGATAATTATTTAGACATTAATTTTGGGTAATTTTATGACGCTTAATCATGAGTAATTTTATTTACTCTTTTAAAATTATTTTATTAAGTGCATTAACACTGCCTTATTTTAGTGTATGCACGCTTACTAGACAATAATATTATGTTATTGTCCCTATTAGTGTTTGTTTAGAAAAATATTTTAAATAATATGATTGAAAGAAAATTTTGTTCATATTTTACTCTAGTTAATTTTAGATTTGAAAATAAATTAGTTTAGTGTTAACTGGAGATTTATTTTGAATCACTGATTTTCTTGGTTGATAAATTCAATCATTAGTCTTTACTCAAATTAGAATTTTGAAAATATATATTTGTCACCCATTATTTTTAGATCCAAGGGGCAACGTTATTTCTTTTTCTAGACTTAATCTTAACCATTCATTTTTGTACATTTACCAATTAAAAGAAATATTTTTCTTTCTTCTCTCCCTCTTTGCCTCGTACTCGACCCCCACACTTCTTCTTCCTTTTATTTTTTCTCCCAACACTCAAAACTTCATCTTCCTCCTCCTCAAAAAGCTCAGCCACCATCCAAGGGTCCCAGCCGTGCCGCTTGAGCTCCGTCGACCACCAGCCTAAGCACAACGCAACCACCGTCACGACCTCACTCGGAGGAGAAAACCCGTTCAGCATCATCGCTCGCATTCTGTCTTTTCTGGTTCGTCCTCGCTGTGGTTGCACTGCCACCCACCGCTCGCGTCCGATCGTCGAGGGTGGGACAAACTTGCGACCGCCACCGGTTCGAACCACCTCATGCATCTGGCCCTTCGCTGTGCGTCATCGTCCAACAGCGAGCGCTTGCTATCCTCACCGGAGTTGCCGTCGTGCCTCCGCTACCGTCTCTCTGTTTGGTCGTGGTATCCTTACCGCTTCACTTTGGGTGAGTGTTTTACGCTAATCTCTCCTAGTTGTAAAAGCCCCAAATTGATTTTGAAACCCTAACCCCGGCCTTTTAAATTCAGAGTTTAATCTTGAAATTGAAACTTGTTTTATACAATTGGGACTATGAATTAGTGTTTCCCTAAACTAATTTTGTTGTTATTGGGTTAGATTGATTTTCCCCAAATTATTTTGTGAACCCTAAAACCCCAAATCTGTTTTCATGTAAATCAATGACGTTTTTGAGTAATTAAGTATGCTAGTGAGTTAAATTTATAGTGTTGAGAAATTAATATAGTATTTTGTCTGACTGTTTCTATGTTTGGATCGACTCCCTGGGTTGTCGTTCATGTTCGTACATGCTGTGAGGAAGCAGAAATTACTCTCTGGGAGCTCTGACTAGAGCTGACTGCATGGCTGTGAAGGTCCAGAAAAACCTCCAAACGCCTTAGAAGGTGGGGGAAAGAAGCCATCTAACGTCGAAAACGGCAAAGCGGCATTTAATTCGATAATGGCGTAGGGCGACCTAAACCCTACTAGGAAGCGAGTAACAGACAATGTCAATATCACATTCAGGACTTGTTTGTGGTACCAATGATAATATTGGAATTGTATGTTTATCGACGAGGCATATAAAAATATATTATTTTATTACCGAGGTTGACTGTTTGACTGTCTTTGATATACTGCTTGATATGTGATGAATTGTCTGGAAATATTATATTGTTTGACTATTTGCCCGTCTTTGATGATATGATGCTTGATATGTGATGAATTGTCTGGAAATATTATGATCAATGGACTGGTTGTTATATTATTTATTTATTTATTTATTTATTTATTTATTTATTTATTTTATATTATATGTGGAGATGATTGGAATGATGATATGATGAGTGATTAAAGTGATTAGAGATTTTATGAGTGTTGATACATGATGAGAAGGGTGATGTATGTGGGGGTTCATGATATTTGAGTTTAGAAGTGCCTAACCAAGATGATTATTGTGATATAGTGATGAGGCTGGTGAGATGTGATTATGGTTGAGGTTATTTATGAAATAGTCATGAGGGGTTATGGCACTAGGGGGTGACTTGAAACATGGTCTGTGATATTTTCACATGGTGGACTTGAAACATAGTCTGGTTAACTTGAGATGGATATCCAGATATCTGGCCGCACCTGATTATACATACTGCATTGCATTGCATCATGATGGAGGGTAGAGGAAAATAATAGACGATTGTCGAGGATGGTTGTGTTTAAATATATATATATATATAGAGATATATGGAGAAGTATGTTTAATATGTTGTTATGGATTTAAATGTTACTAAACCCTTTCCACGTTTGACGTTAAACTGTTTCTTATCCCCTATATTTTTCCGTATGTCGTATTTTTATTTATTATGTGATCGTACGAGAAGACCCTATGGATGAGCTTGATGGTGAGGAGTTGGATGGAACTCCTTATGAACCAGAGGCAGGAGGACGAGCTGTGACCCATGGTGATAGGGTCTAGATAGTTATGGCCCGTGCGTCTCATGAGACATTTTATATTTTTCCACTAAGTATAACTTTTGTTTAAGTATATGCTTGTGAGGGATCCTACTGAGAGGATACCCTCAATAGTGTTTTGTATTATGTATAAGACATATGTCTGTATTCGCAATATAATTATGGTATAAAGTTTTAATTAATTGAAGTTTGTATACTTATTAACTTAAGATTTAATTTTTACGTATTTTTATGTTAAGCGCGCTATTAAGTAATTAAATAATGAGGTTTTAATCTAATAATACAACGGGGCACAACGGGGTGTCTCACGTGCATGAGTGAGTTCATTCTTGCTCTCTTCACATCACTTGTCCCTTCATGAGTAACTTGCAGTGTATCCCACATTTGTTTTGCTGTCTTACAATTTGAGACCTTGAAAAATTCATCATAACTCAAAGCAGCAGTTATAATATTCTTAGCTTTAGCATTATAACCTACTCTTTTCTTGTCCTCATCATCCCAATCAGCTCTTGACTTATTTGTCTTTGTGCCATCTGCATCAAGATTATGAGGGATGTATGGACCATTCTCAACAGCATCTAATACATCAAGACCACTTGCCTCGAGGAATATTAACATCCTTCCTTTCCAATACATATAGGCAGTGCCATTGAATGCAGGGGGTCTTGCTAGAGAAGCCCCTTCTCCCAAGATGTCATTTGAAGCCATCCTCTTAAGTTGTTAGGCTTTACACAACAGTGAAAGCTCTGATGCCACTTGTTGGTTGTGGCTTCTAATACTCAGGAGGGGGGGGGGGGGGTGAATTGGGTATGTAATATTTTTGAAAACTTTTTCCTCTTTAAGCGAAAACTGACACTTTTCTAAACTTTTGAAAAGGTTTTGCCAACCAACAAAACAAAACAAGTTTTTGCAAAGTTATTTGATTCAAGACTTGATTCTTTATCAAGAAAGATTGATGAAAGATAGTTTTTCAGATTATAACAAACACAAAATTTCTTTAACTAAGACTTAACCACATACATTCAACAATTTAAAGCATTTAAAGAAGTTAAGGGATAGAGAGAAATGCAAACCGAGATTTATCTTGGTTCAGCTACCTCCTCTGATAACCTACATCCAGTCCCCATAATCACTTGTGAGTTTCGTCCACTATCAATCAAAAATCAATTACAAAATTCTTTACAAAGCTTCACAACTCAGGTTCCTTCTACCCTGTGACAGCTTTCCAGAAAAAGCAATCTTGTAATCCCCAAGAGTCCCTTCTACTCTTGTCAAACCTCTAATAGTTCCTTCTACTCTTAGATCAATACTCGGAGAGACACCTCCTCTCCTTTCTTCTTCCTTTCTCAGTAAAAGAATTGAATTACAGATTCTAAGAAATCAGAAATTATAACTTGAAGCTCTATCAGAAAAGACTTTAACTATTCTCAATGAAAAAGCTCTCTCTCAATTTCGTGTAAAGTTTCAGAATTGAATGGATTTATTATTATGAAAAACGTTTGCCCAAGCCTTTATATAGGTGTGTGTCAAAACAGATCCGTTGGGGACACTTTAAAAGTTAGTGAAGATCAAAACAAACTTTAAAAAAAAAATGATTGTCAGTCAATCAATTGCCTAATCGATGTATTAAACAAGATTTATAATTTTTTTTACTGAGTACATTGATTGGTCAATCGATTGGATTCTTGAAAGTTCTTGATTCCCATTGATACATAGATGTGTACATCGATTGTGTTCTTGAAAATCACAAGCATCAACAGCCCAGAAGTTTTTACATCGATTGCATAATCATTTCAAAAAAAGTCTTTGCCTCTGTTTGGGCTTATGCATCGATGTGTCAATCGATTGGCTCTTTGTAAATATGAGATTCTACTTCTGTTCTGTGTATGCATCGATGTACAAATCGATGTAATGTATATGAAAAACTTTCTTGGCCTCTGTTTGGCCTTATACATTGATGTAACAATCGATTGTATGCTTGTTTCAGAAATCACTGGCTTCTGCTTCACTCTATACATCGATGTGCAAATCGATTTACAGAAGCTTAGATTGCATACATATCAAGTTGTTCTAGAATCAATCGATGTATACATTGATGTATAATAATTATATATTGATGTACACATAGGTTTTCATTAAAAAATAGTTAATTAATTGAAAGTACATAGATGTACACATAGATGTACCGATCTTTCATTTAACCTTTTTCTTTTTATGTTAAGATTTAATTTATGAAAACCATTTTGAATTTGGCTATTTTTTAGAGAGCTAAATCAAATAAAATAAGTAAAGCTTTTATTTACATAATACATTCTAATTTCCTTTGCTTGAGATTCCTTGAACCTTCACTTGTGGTTTCTTTATCTTCAAGAATTCCAATCATGATCCTTGCTTTGCCTTTGACTTTCTCCTTTGATCCTTTGAATTCATATCCTTGCACTAAATGATCTTTTCATAACAAGTAATCTTGGCAAATGATTAGTGAATCAAAGTTTAATCAATGCTAAGTTTAGTCATTAATCAAAACATACAAGAGTCATTTTTCAACAACAAGTCTTTGGAATTGCTATTTGTTGGACTTGTTCTTTTAACTGATAGACTTAGTTATTTTTAGTGGCTCGTCTAGCGATTTTCTTTTAGACTAGTTCTTTACTAGATGAGTTTCAAGGCTCATCTAGCGATATTTAAAACAGTCATGTACACTAGAATAGACGAGTTAGTTCATGACTCAACTTTGCCATACAAATTTAAACTTTTTGTTAACATCAAAACTTAAGATATTATTTAACGATAACTACTTTGGTTCCAATAACCTCCCCCTTTTTGATTATGACAAAAACTTATAAAATTTGATTGAACAAAGTCTAAGAGAGCCAAAGAGCTCCTCTTTAGACAAAGCATTCAAACAATTAACAAGTCTAATAACAATCAGATATGCAAAACAAATATGTCATGTATCAGAGCATATAAACAGGTATTAGAGCATAAATGCATAAATACAAAAATGCATGAGTCAGAGCAATATGCATCAGATCAGTTATATATACTAAGTTAAGAAACATGTTTTTCAAAACGATTCAAATTTAATTTAACTCTCTCTATATCTCCCCATATTTTCTCATCAAACAAAAAGGTAAAAGGAGTTGGACCATCATAGTCAGTTTTGACACGAAAGATAACAGAGAAGAAAAAAGAGAAGAAAACGATTAAGAGGATGGAGGAGAAGGTGGAGGTGGGGCAGGAAGATCCTGGTTTTGCCTAAAACCAATGGCAGAGAGCATCTGGAACATCTACTGGAGCATGGCATTAGTAGGTTGGATAGTACGTTGAACACTCCTGTCAACTTGTTCTTCAACCTACTTAGCTATAATTTCTTTTAGCTCTGGAGGAATAGTAGCCCTAGAACTCTCAGCAGTGGCATCCAAATGACCTTGTCCAGGCCTTGTGCTTAGAGCAAGTGATTGTTCTGGATGGATAATCGAAAGAGGAATAGGCTGTGAAGCTTGTTTCTCAAGCCTTTGTGCCATATCCTCAGACTCAGCCATATGTTCTCCTTGTTGTTCTACTTGAGGTGCTTGCTCAGGTCCTTCAACAACAAGTTCTTCAATCTCCTTAGAGTGGGTTGTTGCTACATGAACAGAGGGCTCTGGCTCAGGTTCTGGTTCCACCCAATGGACTTCATCCTTATATATATATATATATATATATATATATATATATATATATATATATATATATATATATATATATATGAACATTTTAGAGGGATGCCCAGGGTGTCTAAGTGAATAAAGAATATGACTTCAGAGAAGCCATATTCACCTCTCACTACTGAAGTTTCTTCCTTTTCAACAGTAGCGAGATCAGAGGAAGAAGCTTGTTGTGAGCAGATCTTGATATGACTCTCCCAGTAGCCTCTTGCTTCATTGTCAAAATTCTTTTCTTCTTCTCCAGCAAGGTAGATAGCCAAGATATCATCATCAATCCTCTCTTCCTGACTGACTTCCAGCATACATCTGTTAGGTAGAGGAAGAGACACCTTGGGTGGTCTGAAGTTTCCATCTTTGTCCTTGTTGAGATCTATCATGGGTAGCCTCGGGCAAATCTTAGGAGGGACCATGCCTACTTTTGTTTTGTGATTGTGATACAACCAGGTGGGAGGCACAATGTTCACAGCTCTGAAGTACCTTGGCATTGAGGACTCAATTGTTTGATGACCATACATAAGATAGTCACCAACATCAGCCAAACTGCCATACTCTCTTGACTGTACATACTCTTTCAAATTGACCTCTCTGCTCATAACGAATCTTCTGTATCCATAGGTCCTTGATCTCCTATACTCAACATTGTCTTCCTTGACTTTGGAGGGTACAGTCCATCAGAAAGGAATGATATCCCTATCAACACCATCAGTATGGGGGTAAAGGGTTCCATTTTGATGAAGTTGGGATAGATTTTCTTAGGTGGGAATTTTTGTTAGGGTATGTGAGTTAGAAGAGGGTCATTGGCAGTGTAATGTTCTGAAGGAAGAGGTTCGGAGGGTATATATGGATTGCCAATGTAGGACCGTGGCACATGAGTATCATGTTCATACTCATATTCTGGCAGGGGGTAGAAAGATCTTGGTTCACGGGTAGGAGGGAAGGTGTGGCACAGGATTCTCCAATTTCTCTTTACTTTGGCCCAATTTTCAACTTGGTCATCATAGAGAGTAATGGGGTCAGCATAAGGGAATTGGACTTTGGGAAGTTTGGGGAAAGGTGCTCCAAGAATAATCCCATTATCTGGTTGATTAAACCCAGGATCATCAGCAGGAATGATGGATGGAAATTATGGTCTTGGTGGAGAAGTGTGAAATGATGAGTGTTCAATTTGGTATTGGGGTGAGTATTGTGGTTGTTCTTGTATGGGTGAGAGTGGTTGGTTCTGTGTTTACGATGGTGATGTGTTGTTGACAGGAACATTAAAACTACCAACAACAGCAACAACAACATCTTCAATATCAAAGTGGGTGGGTAGAGTTACCTCAGCAGAAATAAAAGTCTTGGCTTTTCTGGCAGGTGGCCTCGCTCTGGTAGGGACAGCAACAGAACTAGCAATTTGCTTCTGTTTCTTCAGAGCAAGTCCAATGGGTTGTTCATCTTCATCATCTTCATTATGAGGTAGAATGATCTTCCTTGCCCTTTTCTTCTTCTGAGCAACTTGGGATTCATCAGCCCTTCATTCCCTGATGATAATCCCAGCAGAAGTCTTCCTTGTCCCTGATGGACGAGAAGTCTGAGCAGGTCGTCTAGCTAGCTTCCTCTGCATGGCTTGACCCTCAGCTTGGTTCAACTCTATTTGCTCTTCTTTGACTTTCTTCATCTCTTCCTTTTTTAGCTAATTCCACTTGAAACACAGGGTCAAGCTTCATCATAACAAAATTCATCCTACCAAAGATAGCAGGGGACATGCCATGAGTCTTCAGATAAGTGGCTTGCTCCTATGGAGTTCCAACTTCCAGCATGGCATAAATTCGGTGAGAATTGATAACCTTGGAGAAGAGATGACTGTAGGGTATGGCAGTGCTCTTCTCCTTGTGTGTGACAAAGTTTCTGAACCTGGTGAAGAGAAGGTTTGGTAGATTCACAGTAGTCTCAATCATGAGTTGGTAAAGGTAGAACTTATGAATGAAGAATTCTGGGATGATCTTTCATATGAACTGATTTCTATTCAGCAATAACGTTTTCTAGTCTTATGAGAAGAACCCGCAAGATTTCCTCACCACCTATTTCCTTTTCACATTCATCAGTTAGGGTTACCCAGGTTTGGGAGCAGTTGACCGCAGACTAACACTATCACCTCAGTGCCTAAAACATATGGTTTTACTTCAATAGCCATTACAGTGGGATTTCTCCATAAAGCCTTGATTAAGTCTGGGAAGACGGAGACTTTTTCAGCAAAGAATCCTTCCTAACCAGCAGCCTTGAGATACTTACTTACATCCATGTTATACTCCTTGAGGATGTTGAGATCAAAGTAGTGTTCTATTCCCAGTTCCAGAGAGTTCACATCAAAGACAACATTTGCAGAAGACGAGGTCATTGTTGAAGGTTTGACAGAGAGAAAGGCAGAGTGTTCTTCGCAAAGGGGGTTTGAGTTTCAGAGCAAGTGAAAGGTTTTTCGGAATAAGAGGGAAACTTTAAAAAGGTTATGAATGTGAAGAGGTTTTCCTTCGAAAATAAGTTTTTAATAAAAAAAAAATAGAGGTAGTGGTGATAGGACATGCATTTAATGTTGGCACGGCATAGGTTTCTTGAAACTGTAAAAACAGTTTGCACAAATGATGGATTTAACCGACTCAGCGGAGAGAATTTGAAATTAATATGTCTTGAGACATACTAAATGCAAATAATAACTGAAATGCATAGATGAGACAAATTATAAAAGCATACAAGTATTGGAATACTTATGCAATGGACGAGCACTTAACATACATTAGTCTACCTTTACTGGACGACATATCAATCAACATAAATCATGTTAAGATGCTTTCTAATAAAGATGAATATGTCCTTGGCTATAGGTTTAGTAAGGATATTTGCCCATTGATGGTCAGTATCCACAAATTGAATATCAAACACACCTTTTTGCACATAATCTCTAATGAAATGATGTTTAATCTCTATGAGACTAGGTTGGCTCCAATGAAGGGACATCCTCTACTGGTGCTTTTCCTTTCTATGTGATCTCCAACATAGTCAGCATCACAAAAACCAACTAATCTGTAATCATCATTTTTCTTAAAGCACAAACCCAGATTAGTAGTACCTTTCAAATATCTAAATATTCTCTTAACTGCTGATAAGTGAGATTCTCTAGGATCAGATTGAAAACGAGCACATAAACATACACTGAACATGATATTAGGCCTAGATGCAGTAAGATATAAAAGTGATCCTATCATACATCTGTATACATTTTGGTCTACCTTTTTATCATTATCATCTTTGTTCAGTATGGACGTGGGATGCATTGGTGTATTCATTGGTTTGCAGTCATCTATCTTAAACTTCTTTAATAGTTCCTTTGTGTACTTGGTTTGATGGATGTACACCTCGTCCATTGATTGTTTCACATGAAGTCCAAGGAAGAATTTGATTTCTCCCATCATGCTCATTTCAAATTCTTTTTTCATAAGCTTAGAAAATTCTTTGCACATAGATTCATTAGTAGCTCCAAAGATTATGTCATCAACATAAATTTGCACAATTATAAAACTGGACTTGTTGGATTTTATAAACAAGGTTGTATCAACCTTGACTCTACTAAATCCATTGTCTATTAGAAAAGAACTTAGCCTTTCATACCAAGCTCTAGGAGCTTATTTAAGACTGTATAATGCTTTCATACCATGTCTGTGTGCTATTATTGTAGATATGCTATGAATCCTTTTTCCATCTATGATGATAGCTTGTTTCTTATATCCCTTTCTTTTCTTCTATGTACGTCTTTTCTATCTTTTCACGAACATACTCGAACATTCCAGATACCGCATTTAGACCATCCATGGATGGCGGACCATGCCGAGATTCCCCAGATGGCTGGAATTTGAGTTCCTGGATGAGGAGGGGTGGCTTGTGGACCTAGTCACCCGCTTTGCTGTTTACACGGGTCCAGACTCGGTGTATGCTAGGATGGGTGATGGACCTCACTTTGGGTTAGTCGGTACGTTCCGTCTCGGTCAGATCTTCCCATTCCCCATCGGTTTTCCTACATCGCCGATGCCTCCTATGTTCCCAATACTCGTACTAGTACTAGTGCCAGTACCGGTACCTGTACCAACACCAGCACCAGAGCCCCAAGACCCTATCCAGGTAGTGCCTTGATAAGCCTCTGGCTCATCTAGTTGTATGGCTAGTATGACCAGGGTTTTGTGCAAATTATATCTTATTTTCACCCAAATTAGATTAGATTGTCCTCAAGCAAGGTTTTGAGTCTCTAGAGTAGTTTTAGGTTAATTTAGCTAGATTTGAGTTAAATAATACACTTATAGTTATTTCTTTGTTTTCAGGTTAAGTGAAAGTCAAGAGAATAAGGAAACAGGTGGTTCGCCCGGCGAATGATTACTCGCCACGCGACCCTGAAGCCTGACTGTTCCAAGAAAATGCAAGGTCTCTGGTTCGCCCCGCGAAGAAGGTCTCGCCCCGCGAGTCTTGCAACCCTGAAAAGTCAGAGACGATCACGGCTTGCCCGTGTTGAAGGTCACGGCCGTGGCAGTTTTGAAGTTGAAGAGTATCGCCTCGCGAGAGTCCATTCGCCTCACGAGACTGGAAGTCAGAAAGCATCACGGTTAGCCCCTGATGTTCATAACGGGCGTAACAAGAAGACTCTTCAGTTCCTCGCCTCGCGAAGGATTGTTCGCCTCGCGAGAATGCCAAAGGTTGCAAACTGTTCGCAGGATTCGCGTCGCGAGAGAGGCTTCGCCTCGCGAATAAGCTTAATTTCTGACTAGTATAAATTGATGTTCTGAACAGTTTGTAGGGACTTTTGCTTCTCCATTGTTCTGTTTTTATATTTTTCTCTATGTGATTTCGTTTGTGTTATGGAGAACTAAGTTTCTAGGATTGATCTATTGTAATTGATTTCCATACACTTGAGGTTCTTGTATTTCCCTGTTTTGTATGCTTTTCCCTCTTCAATGCCATGCTTTATATTTCTGTTTGCTTAATTCAGGAGTATATTGTATTGTGTTGATTTATTTCCGGTGATATCATGTTCCTATAATTAATCGCATCTGCTTAATTTGCGTGTGTACATTTCGTGTTCGCTTAGTTCACGAAGGGCTTAACCCCGTTTGCTTAATTCGGGAATAGGGACATGTATCTGTAGTAGTGGTTTCGCTTGTAAATTGTTGCTACAACCGGGAGGGGATTAGAATCTTCTTAGGGCTTGGAAATTGCATGAACCTATGATAGTTAGGAAATTGAGAACAATAGATCAATCTGTTTTTGGCCATTTGATAACCTCTTTGAACTGCCTGTTTTTAATTGCTCTGTTTTTATTATTCTGTTTTCTTTGATTGCATCTCAATCCAAACCCCCGCAAAAAACTTATTTTTGTGGAAAATAACGTTTTAAGAGTCCTTGAGAGACGACATCCGAGTTGTCGCCCTAAACTACATTTTCAAAACCCGCTCGTCCTTTTTGGCGCGTGCGCGACAGCGCGACCAAAAATTGGCGCCGTTGCCGGGGACTCTGAGTTGTTGTTTTTCGCAATTTGTTTTTATTTTTTTTTCTTTTCTTTCTTTTATTCTCTGTTTTGTTTTGAATTGGTCTGGCTACTAGGTCTAATTGCCCTGAACTGTGTGATTTTGACCCGGAAATTGAAAGAACACTGCACACACTCCGTAGAGAATTTCGGGCTAGCACTAGTAGTGATTCCAATTTCAAGACTGTTTTTGAAAACATGGGAGACCAGAGGACATTAAGACAGCTGGTTGCCCCTGATGTCAACTATAATGGATTGTGTATTTCTTATCCTGGTGCTGACACTCCTTTTGAACTGAAATCTGGTTTTATTCACTTGTTGCCCAAGTTTAATGGTCTTGCAGGTGAGGATCCACACAAGCACTTGAAGGAATTCCAAGTTGTATGCTCCACAACCTCGAGATCAGAGGGAGTCACTGAGGATAGTATCAAGCTGAAGGCTTTTCCATTTTCACTCAGGGAGCTGCAAAGGATTGGCTGTGGTATCTTTAGCCCAACTCCATCACCACTTGGAATGATTTGAAGAGGGTTTTCCTAGAAAGATATTTTCCTGCTTCAAGAGCTGCTTCAATAAGAAAAGAAATATGTGGCATCAGGCAAGGGAATGAATCGCTAGCTGAATATTGGGAAAGGTTCAAGCATTTGGTATCCAGTTGCCCCCAGCATCAAATTTCTGAACAGCTCCTGATCCAGTACTTTTATGAAGGATTGCTGCCGATGGATAGGAATCTTTTGGATGCTGCTAGTGGGGGAGCATTAGTTGATAAGACCCCAGCTGCTGCCAAGCAACTCATTGAGAATATGTCATTGAATTCCCAGCAGTTCACTACCAGAAGAAATTCAGTTGAAACAAGAGGTGTGCATGAGATTCATAGGTCATCTTCCAACCAGGCCGCCATTGAGAATAGATTGGATGAGCTGACTTCTTTTGTAAGGCAATTGGCAATAGACAGAGTTCAGCCTGCAAAGTTATGTAGCATCTGCAATTCACCTGAGCACCCACATGATCCATGCCCCATCTAGAGGGAAGAGTTTGTCAGTGAAGTACCTCAAGCTTATGCAGTAAATCCATATAATCAAGGAAACAGTCAGAATCGGTACAGCACTCCAGACCTCTCTACTAATAGGTACCATCCCAGCTGGAGTAATCATCCTAATCTGCGGAATGGGAACTCATCCCAACAACAACCGATGGCACCTCAGAATCCTCCAGTGACCACTTCTGCATCTTCTGGACCTTCAATGGAGGACATGTTCAAGAAATTGGCTTCACAAATGAATGCACAAATGACTACACTTTTCCAGCAGCAAATGGGACAGTTCCAGGCACAAACAAGTGCTAGCATTCAAGATTTGAGGACACAGATTGGACAGATGGCCACAGACATAAATAACATAAAGCAAGCTCAAAGGACAACCTAGCTGCCAGCACAGCCAGTGATAAATCCTAATGCCTCCAACCCTAATGTGAGTGCCATATCCCTGAGATCTGGAAAAGTTGTTGAGGCCACCTCTGGAAAGGATGAAGAAACTAGTGAGACAACTCCTGAGCCTTCAGTCGATGTTAAAGCTGAGAAAGTGTACAGAACACCAATCCCATTCCCACACAGATTGCAGAATAATAAGAAGATTGGTGGTGAAGATAAGGAGAAGGAAATTCTTGATGTGTTAAGAAAGGTAGGTGTTAATATCCCACTGTTGGATGTGATCAAGCAAGTGCCCAAGTATGCAAAATTTCTTAAGGACCTATGCACCAACAAGAGGAAGATGAAGAATAATGAGAGGGTTGATTTGGGAATGAATGTCTCGGCGCTTATCCAGTCTAAACCGAGAAAGAGTTCTTGTTATAGCCCCTACTCGGGCATTACCACGAAGTGCAAGGATCCGGACGTATTTACTATTCCATGCACTATTGGGGATAGGAAGTTTGAAAATTGCATGCTTTGGATTTGGGAGCCTCTATCAATGTCATGCCTACCTCCATCTTTAACAAACTTGATCTTGGTCCCTTGAAGTATACAGGTCTCACCATTCAGTTGGCCAACAGGATCAGTGCCCGCCCCATGGGAATGGTGGAAGATGTGCTAGTGCAAGTTGATGATCCGATCTTCCCACTGACTTCTACATCCTGGACATGGCGAGAGAGACACATTCAAAGAAATCACCAATCATCCTGGGCCGACCATTCATGAAGACAGCTAAGACTAACATTGATGTTGATGATGGGACCATGTCTATGAAGTTTGGGGATATAGTTGCAAAGTTTAACATATTTGATGCTATGAAACATCCAGTGGAAGAGCACTCTGTATTCCACATAGAGCTGATCTCTGAGACTATTGAGGACACCCATGAGAATTTTTTTTCTAATTTTCCACTTAATTCTGGCTGTGATGATATTTTTTCTTGCCCTGATTGTACTGACGCTAACCATTGTGTGGTTTGTGCTGAGATTGCTGTATGTCTAGCAGGTGATAAATTTGTCAGTGCAGTGGGTGAGAAACGTGCAGAAGATGAAGCAGCACCGGAGGCCCTCCCTACCTATCTGCCACCTCCCCCTGCGAAGCCACCAGAGGAAATGGATTTTGCACCATGGATAGTTCAAGGGATTGAAGCCAAATTCTATTGGGAGGACTTTGTTGATGAAGCGGTCGTCTTTGATCCAAGAGAAGGTGATGAGTCCGCCGCATTGAGCACGGTCACCAAAAGTGTCAAGTGTTTACTCATATATCAAGGCTGCAAGCTATGGGACCATGAGATGAACTCTACCTCTTTGGCCTTAGACTACAAGAAATGGGACCCAGGAGGCAGCTCCCACATACACTGCACTTGATCAGGGAGTACTCTTTTCCTTTCCCTCACTCTGATTGTATAGTTCTGTTGTTCATTGGGGACAATGCATGTTTTAAGTGTGGGGGAGGGAACTAGTTGTAGTTTTTCCTTTTCTTTGAATAAAGCTCCTGAATAATTTGAGAAGCTCAGGAGCATTTGTGTGTTGAGTCTTTTGTTGGCAAGTTTGCTAGATTTTGATTGATGTTGCATAGATTGCTTGCATGATTGATATGTGATGATTCCCCCTAGGCTGAAAAATTTTTGTTTTTTTGAAAAGTGATTCCCATGTGAAATTGAAAACTGAACTTTGGGATTTTATTATGATGGCATGATGTATGATAAGTTTGGGGTGATAGGGAGCACACACAAGGGATAGAATCTCTGTCAAACAATTTGCATGAATGTCCAGGTGAGGTTTTGAGCCTCCAACATGTTTTAACCTGTGTGAAAATCACTTTCAAGCTGCACTTTCCTGAATTTGATTGAATCTCTTTTTGGTTTGCATGATTATATGTGTGTAGCAAATGATTTAGGCATTTTCTTTGTAAATAGCTACTTAGCCTAAAATAACCATCCCTAATACATGTTCCCTAGTTAGCCCATTGAGCCTATTAGCCTGTTAATTCTTGATAACCTAATGTTATAAGCCCAAAAATCTGGAAAACCATGTTAACCCGATCTTAGGATTAGGAGAGCATGTAATCTTAGAATGGGTTCAAGAAACTAAGTTTGGGGTGGCTGCAAGGTGTAATATGTTGTTGGGATTGAGAAAAAAATATATACAATAAAAAAGTTGGAGCCAAAGGCTTGTAAAAAAAAAAAAAGAAAAAAAAAGAAAGAAAAGTGTAAAAATGATAAAAATAAAAGAGGCTGGAGTCACCCAAAGCATAAAGGAAAATGAAGAAAGGAACTTGAGTAGAATTTCAAAGTGTAAATAATGTTCATGCTCTCTTAGTTCCTAGGGTCCTTAGCCTAGTTCCTTTGTATATCCTACCCTTAACCAGGCCCCATTACAAGCCATAAAAGACCTTTTGATGTTGCATGCATGTTTTCTGTGGGAACCATTTTTGAGATGAAAATCAAATTTTTGGGAAGTGTTCTTGAAAGTGAAATTGAGTGCAATGTTAATAGCCTGACACAAACTGAGTGATTGAGTGAACAAATAATGCCCTTGTGAGGAAGGCAGTTGTTTGAATTTGGTGATCTCCCTCTTGTGTGTGACTTAGATCCCTTGCTTAGATTTCTGATTGCCTGAATGATGAAATTCTCAATTGTTTGGAATGAATGAATGTGGGGATTGCTTTGTTGAAAAAAGGGGGGAACAATGAAGAAAACTATTTTGATGAAGTTGCTTGAATTTGTGCAATGTTGATTGAATCTTTTAAGCTTGCCAGGTCTTGAGTCTTTTTGATTTTTGAGTCTTAGTTTTCTTGGGGACAAGCAAAGTTTAAGTTTGGGGTATTTTGATAAGCCTCTGGATCATCTAGTTTTATGGCTAGTATGACCAGGGTTTTGTGCAAATTATATCCTATTTTCACCCAAATTAGATTAGATTGTCCTCAAGCAAGGTTTTGAGTCTCTAGAGTAGTTTTAGGTTAATTTAGCTAGATTTGAGTTAAATAATACACTTATAGTTATTTCTTTGTTTTCAGGTTAAGTGAAAGTCAAGAGAATAAGGAAACAGGTGGTTCGCCCCGCGAATGATTACTCGCCACGCGACCCCGAAGCCTGACTGTTCCAAGAAAATGCAAGGTCTCTGGTTCGCCCCGCGAAGAAGGTCTCGCCCCGCGAGTCTTGCAACCCTGAAAAGTCAGAGACGATCACGGCTTGCCCGTGTTAAAGGTCACGGCCGTGGCAGTTTTGAAGTTGAAGAGTCTCGCATCGCGAGAGTCCATTCGCCTCGCGAGCCTGGAAGTCAGAAAGCATCACGGTTAGCCCCTGATGTTCATAACGGGCGTAACAAGAAGACTCTTCAGTTCCTCGCCTCGCGAAGGATTGTTCGCCTCGCGAGAATGCCAAAGGTTGCAAACTGTTCGCAGGATTCGCGTCGCGAGAGAGGCTTCGCCTCGCGAATAAGCTTAATTTCTGACTAGTATAAATTGATGTTCTGAACAGTTTGTAGGGACTTTTGCTTCTCCATTGTTCTGTTTTTATATTTTTCTCTGTGTGATTTCGTTTGTGTTATGGAGAACTAAGTTTCTAGGATTGATCTATTGTAATTGATTTCCATACACTTGAGGTTCTTGTATTTCCCTGTTTTGTATGCTTTTCCCTCTTCAATGCCATGCCTTATATTTCTGTTTGCTTAATTCAGGAGTATATTGCATTGTGTTGATTTATTTCCGGTGATATCATGTTCCTATAATTAATCGCATCTGCTTAATTTGCGTGTGTACATTTCATGTTCGCTTAGTTCACAAAGGGCTTAACCCCGTTTTCTTAATTCGGGAATAGGGACATGTATCTGTAGTAGTGGTTTCGCTTGTAAATTGTTGCTACAACCGGGAGGGGATTAGAATCTGCTTAGGGCTTGGAAATTGCATGAACCTATGATAGTTAGGAAATTGAGAACAATAGATCAATCTGTTTTTGGCCATTTGATAACCTCTTTGAACTGCCTGTTTTTATTTATTTCTGTTTTTATTATTCTGTTTTCTTTGATTGCATCTCAATCCAAACCCCACCCAAAAACTTATTTTTGTGGAAAATAACATTTTAAGAGTCCTTGAGAGACGACATCCGAGTTGTCGCCCTAAACTACATTTTCAAAACCCGCTCGTCCTTTTTGGCGCGTGCGCGACAGCGCGACCATGCCTGATATAGATCTGGGCCCAGTTCCTGAGGTTCCCTAGACTCAACAGATGTCATCACGCCACAGTGCTCTCTACAGACGGCGTTTCCAACAGCGTCCTAAAGGGAGTATATCCAGCAGTAGTCGAGGAGCTTCAGGACCTTCTCGAACCCACTGGAGGCACATAGGGGCCAGAGGGGAGAGTCTGGGTAGTAGAAGCCGTCCACAGTAAGATAGGCCAATGCGTACTCTAATTAAATATAGGCGTGTGATGTGAGGTGATTTTGATGTATTTTGAGAGGGACTGGAGAGTGGAGTGACGACGAACATCTTTTCTTAGTCTTTTGATGTATTTTATATTATATCGGTTTGTATCTTATATGGGGCCCTACTGATGGGTTTTCCTTTACGGTGATGTTACAAATGCCTGTATGATACTATATATGTGTGTGTGTGTGTGTGTGTGTGTGTGTGTGTGTGTGTGTGTGTGTGTGTGCTTGTGTGATTGGATGATTGTATGTGAGGTATGTGAAGGTTATTTATATTTAAAATTGTTATATCTTTGCTCCGATTAACGTTACTATCACAATTAAGTTCAAATAAATTTTAGGTTTTCTTTAATGGGACATCGGGTTGTCTCAGCTAGCGTGAAAACCGTTGAAGAAAACCGAAATCCATTCAGAGTCTTGCCCGGGTTTGATTTCGGTTTCCGGGTTGGTTTTTTCGGTGCGGTGGGGCTAACGTTGGGGTCGTACGTGACAATCATGGGGAAGCCGTTGGCGGTGCACACGGAGGTCGAGCCAAGGATATCGATGGTGAGGTGGTGATGGTGCCGCGATTCATGATGGAGTTTCAAGCGTTGAAGACGATGATGGTGTCACAGTTCAATTTTGAGTTCGATTATTCTTAGTTTTGCTCTTATAAGCCAAATCTGGTGGATTCTGAATTTTTTGGGTTGTTCATGTTCATCATTTAGGTTTATTCATGTTCAAGTTCTGCATAAAGATGAAGATTCTGCATAGGGTGAGTCCAGATGAGTCCAACCAGTGAGTCAGTTTGATGTAGTAGATGTCGGAGTTATTCGGAGTAGAAGGGTATTTTACCAACCTCGTTCTCATTGAGTCTCAGTCTTAGTCTATGAGGATGCTCGGGGGATGATGTTGAAATAGACGCCTCCTCTGCCGTCGCTGAGTGGGGCGAGTCTCACCGTGACGAGCATAAGGAACCGAAGGAGCATCATACGGATCTGGACCGCCACTGCCAGAGTTGGCACCGAAAGTCGGCATAGATCGCTTGTGGTGATGGAGAGTAGTACCGACCAGGGAGACAAGCAGGACAAGGGTGAGAAGGAATATAAATTTAAAAAAAAATAAAAAATTATATGATGTGGACAGTGCATCATAAAATCACGTGGAACTCTTACTCCAATGGTTATGAAAGATGGTGCACGTGAGAGACCTATCAAAGCTTCTCACGATAGAAGTAGCCTTTGTTTGATGTTATATTATATCTGGCTTTGAGCACAAGATAGTGGCTACTCTTTAACCCTTACTAGAAGGTGGAGAAAGTGTTTACTTTAATGCTTGAACTTGATCTTATTAATAACATTTTATTTATCGGAACAAAAAAATCTACTGACCACAATGCGGTTGGTCATAGGAAAAGGAAGGTCACCATAGCTGCACATAACTCACAAAATTGTTCTCCTAGTTTGTTTAATATATGAATGCTTCAGTCCTACATGATAAAGGAGTCTGGCTCTGACATTCTTGCCGGTGGTGCACGTGAGAACTTTTTTGTAGCCTCACCTCAAGTGCAGGGTGTAGATTGGAAAGGTACTGCCTTATTTGCGCTTAACCAATATTTTTTTTTGGTTACAAGGTTTTTTGACCAAACTGGGTTCCTTTTACAAACTATTTACCAGTTTAGGGTTGTTCTGAAACTATTTACCAATGGGGGGTCATTTTGGACACGTGGCATATTTTATTTTTTTTCAATCTGACAAGTCAAAGATGCAGATGGCGCCTTTAAAGGCGCCACTGCAGTTGGCGCCTCCCACTGGCCTAAAAGGAGTTTAATTAGGTTGAGAGATGATTCCAATAAGTTATTATAGTGATACAAGTGCGGTTATATGATGATGTATCCACTGCTTTTCTATGATAGATGTACGGAATGTCAACAATGGCAGCCAAGCAATATTTGCATCGTTCCTCTTAAAACTTGGCTTTTTGACCAAACTGGGTTTCTTTTAGAAACTATTTATCAGTTTAGGGTTGTTCTGAAATTATTTACCAATGTGGGGTCATATTGGACACGTGGCATATTTTATTTTTTTTCAATCTGACGGGTCGAAGGCGTCACTACAAATGGCGCCTAAGAAGGCATCACTGCACCCAGTTTATAGTATAATTTTTTTGTCGCGTTGTTCCTTTAAAATTGCAGGTGACTTTATTTCAATTTTATTATGTCCATGATTTAACCACATCGATTATTACTTTAATTTTATTATTACTTTAATATATATTTTCAATATTTTAATAATAATCCTTATATTAAAAATCAGATTAAGATATAACTAACGATTATATTCGTTTGAATGAAGGCTTTTTTCATTTTCAGGATGGCTTTTTTCATTTTCAGACAAACCCATCTTCTTAATTTCACTCCGGAGATTTTTTGCAATGCTCTCACCAGAGTTCCATTATGTTAACATGACAGAAGGAGAATTTCCCTTAAGATTTTAAACTAATAACAAGCAAACTGTAAAAACAAGAATATGTGAATTAATTTTCTGGCATTTGTACCATCCAAGTATGTGAATTAATTTTGCAAATAAATTGAATGAAAGTATAATTCGATAATTATAAAATGATAGTTGCAAATTATATTTAAACTTAAATGAATTCAAATTAAAAATTCCAAATAAGAACCAGACTTGTGTATTGATAAAATATTGTATCACACTCTGAATTTTGATCAGTAGATGGCCGAGGAAAGTCTGATCCAAATAAATTTTTTTTTACTACTGTAATAATTGATGAATATTTATTAGTGTAAATTGTTATTGCTATTTTTTTTGCTCCTGTGATATTATTTGCTACTCATTATTACGGGATTTTTTTTATTGCCTCTTGTTGTTTTAAATAGATACTTTATCATTAATGTCATCGTTACTCCCTATACTTATAGTATAATTTTTTTTGTAGCGTTGTTCCTTTAAAATTGTAGTGTTGTTCCTTTAAAATTGCAGGAACGATGCAGATATTGCTTTGGCTGCTTATAAAAAAAAAAATATTGCTTTGGCTGCCATTGTTGACATTCCGTACATCTATCATAGAAAAGTAGTGGATACATCATCATATAACCGCACTTGTATCACTATAATAACTTATTGGAATCATCTCTCAACCTAATTAAACTCCTTTTAGGCCAGTGGGAGGCACCAACTGCAGTGGCGCCTTTAAAGGCGCCATCTACAGTAGCGCCTTTAAAGGCGCCATCTACAGTGGCGCCTCTGCTTTTTGCTCCTTCTTTTTTTTTTATAAAAAAAAATAGGGGTATGCGCCAACTGCAGTGGCGCCTTTGACTTGTCAGATTGAAAAAAAAATAAAATATGTCACATGTCCAAAACGACCCCCTATTGGTAAATAGTTTCAGAACAACCCTAAACTGGTAAATAGTTTCTAAAAGGAACCCAGTTTGGTCAAAAAACCTGGTTACAAAGATAGAAATGAGGTGATTTAGTTAAAGAATAAGAAAAAAATATATAGATAACTCGTCCCTTCAGAGACGTGATCAATGATTATAGCACTTGATAAACCTGACTTTACTGATGTGTTGTAGGTTGCTTCTAGCATGGAGTTATTTATTTATGGATATACCTGTGTAGACTTTTTTTAACTGGATTCAGTAGGTTTTCAGGTTTTTAATTTTATTTTTTAATTTAATTTATTTTTGAAAATTCCATTTTACCCCTCCTTCATCACTACCTCCATCCTCACCCTTCTGCTCTCTTCCACCCATCGGAGGTCCGACCTCAACACCACCGCCACCGCCTAGATCTGGGTTGCGGAGGTCTGAGCTCATAGCCACCGTTCACCATGAGGTTCATCTTTGACAAGCACCCACAGATCTAGATCAGCAGCACCCAAACACGCCTCACTGCATGGCGGAGCAGCATTACAGTGGGCTCGCTGCGAACTAGCTGCCCCTAAGCACCACGGATCGGAAGCCAACACCTTGGGCATCGTCTTGGCAGACTCGCGTGTCCCATCACCACGCCTCTGTCCTCAACACAACCAACATAGATCCCCGCAGCCCAGACCCAAATCTCTACTACCATCAGGGATACACGGGTGCGGCGTGAGGCTGCTGGCGTTGGAGCGGCAGCGGCGATTGACCGGCAGCATTAGAACGATGATATGATGAATCCGATTTGACGACAGGGGAGAAGTGATAAATGCAAACACTAGAAGAGCATCTTCTCTTTTTAGCCATAAATGTTGGCTTTTCATTTTACTTTCATTCTCTGTTATTGCATCTGGGCAACAAAGGAGGAATGATGGTTTTGGGACGATTTCTATGTTTTTAGGATGGTGGTGGTGAGAGAGAAGGGTTGGGGGCGATGGGATGGTTTGAGTTTTCAAGAGGGTTGACAGAGACACGATGTTGGTGGTAAGGGGTTGGTCGGAGAAGACGAGCCAGACACCGTAGCTCCGATGGTGGTTATCAATCTGCTTAGTTGCATAGGGACAATATTGTAATTTTATTTATTTTTTGTTACCTAAATCCCAAGTTGCAGGTAGTTTTTTTTTTTTTTGAAGTGTAATATCTGAACCATCAATTATAATAATAATATATCTAACAGGTTCAAAATCATTCACAATGAAAAAAATTGGGTCTATACCAGTATACCCATCAATGAATAACTCCATGCTATAAGCCACCCATGTTGTAAGCTACTTTTCACTTTAAAAAAAAAATGAAGCATTTTAATTTGCCATTGGTTATGAAAGAAGTTAAAGATGAAACACACAATCAAGTTATTACATGCTAATATCAAATACAATCCGACTTGAAGTTCTCATCAAGATTGTTCTAATAAACTTTCTAAGTATAAATTTACTAAGTATCTTCCAGTGGACAAAACATCAAGTCTCTTCTCGCTTGGTTCGTACTTTCCCTTCCGAAGCTGATAGCGATGGGTTACAGCTGAAATAGTATAAGCTTGTCCTTCTATTGTTACATTCTCCCCACACTGCAAGTTCTGCCTTGAAAATAAATAAATAAAACAATTAAAGAATATTATGTAAAAGATTTGGATCTTTTTTTCAATCATGTTATGAGAGAGAATAGAGAAAATAAAATTTATTTTTGTTTGCGGGATCCATTCAAATTTGGTTTTATGTCTTTCTTTTTCATAACATGAGAGGAAACCTTGGGAAAATAAAGGAGATGATCCAAATCCGTATATAAATGCCGCAACTGACATTGTGGCATGTTTGTTTCCATTCTCACAAAGTTATGTAGGATCACCAATATGCATAATTGAATCAATAAGGCAATATTGACAACATGACAGGTGATCAATAATGTTTTATTAAACAGCGCTTGAAAAGTTCAACTGAAGAATCTACAACTAATTTTCTGGTTTCTGAACCATAAAGGCAACGGACAATCACAGCTAGTCAACCAAATAGCTTGCCTCAATTCCTCATCTCATGGACCCATTTACCATTCCATATATTATTGTGCACTTCAAAAAATCAGAAACTGATAGGAACCAGAGATATAGAAAAAAGGAAGAGTGTATTATTTACTGAAAAAGAAAATGTGGTACTAGAGGTAGAGGGCCTCACCTGTAATCCCAGAGAACCGCTCCTCAAAGAGGAATTTGGAATTCCCTGTCTAGCTACAAGCTGGAATTCACGTGTGTTCTCTATCTCATCCTATCATTGTTATTAGTATCTTACGACTCATATGATTCGTATCTCGATTCGAAACGAAATCAAACACAATCAATACGTATCGGAGTGCGAATCTTTTTTGGACCTGAATCTCGACATGAATCCCGATTCGCTCTGATGAATCTCATGAATCATGAATCTCGCTGAATCCCACGATACAAATTCCATCGTTGGCGCAGCCCATAAACGGGCCGAGTTGCACGACCGGATTTCTACAAGGTCTGCTCAAGTTGTGTTTTGGTTTGCACTCCCTAGCACAATGTGATTTTGGTTTGCACTCCCTCCTAAAATGCGATTTTTTATTCTTCTTGCCTACACAGTGCTTTGCACCCTCCCTTCTCTATTCTTCTATGTTTTTTGGTCTCCCTTGTCTTGTTCGAAGACAACGCACTCTCTTACTCTCTCTTTGGTCTGCACTTGCTCTCTCGTTCCACTTGCTGCTCTGTAGTGTTATTGCTACTCTCTCTTTTGAATTATTTTGAAGTTCATATATGATATATTGGCTTATGGTTTTTTGCTTATGTCACTTGTTTTTACTTAAAAATATCATATTTTTATTGATCATGTATCTTACAATTCATAATAAGATTTGATTCATGATTCGTAAAATAGGTCTTCCGATTCACGATTCGAATCTCGATTTGATAACCTTGCATCCTATAACTAACTTGTCAGCTCAGCTCCCCCTTCCCCTCCTTACATATACACATGCAGCCATAATTCTGTGAGGCACTTGTTTGTCGTTTGGGCTTGGGCTCAGGTTCCTATCAGAAACACTAGATCCAAAAGATGCAATCACAACCATAATCCTCAAACATATAAAACTAATATACTTAAATTTCATCATCATTTTGCTCTCGTGTGCTTTGAACTCCAACATGTGCATTGCCTTGAAGTATATGCTTGCCAGTCTCTTAGAAATGATTGCATTCCCGTTCTCATGTAGCATGAAATATGCTAGAACTAAATAATACACAGCAATGAATAATTTCCATCACATCCCCCCCCCCCCCCCCAAAGCAGGCAGAGAGGCAAATCCCAATCCATTAAATAGGGCAAGGGCTCTCACTTACACTGCAATGAATAATTTCCATCACATTAATGTTTTCTTGAGTAAAAATTTGTTTCAAAAAGAGAAGGGAGACTAGCCTAACTTCCACTAGCTCTGAATAGCATCCAAAATTTTGCAAAGTTTCTTTTAATGTAGCTTTATACAGGGAGATGTATCCTTCAAAGCAGAAGTAACCCCTTTGAGATAGAGAGATACAACTGCTCATCGAATAAGCAAGCAGGCTAATGGTTCACCATAGGAAATGAATATATTGACAGTTTTCCCTCTTCATTTACCAGTTTTCATCACAATTTAGTGTTTACTTCAGTTCAAATTATTTCATGAAGAGAGTTTAATTCGCAGTTAAGCTGTCAATAGCAACTTGCTATATTTCGACCTTCATGACTTAGAATGGGAATTTTTAGATGTGATTCCAGTCAAGAACCAGGGAAACTCATGCAATAGTCTCATTAGTTGAACCTTAATGATGACAAGTCTTCTCGTGAAATAGTTGAGATTGGCACATTATGTCTCATTTTCCCATTACTCTGTATAAAGAAATACAAATCTGCTATATAGTGTATTCGTTCTTGTCATGTAATTGATGTTATGGTGTTCTCGTGGAGTTTTCCATTTTCTTTCTGTTATACATTCTTACTTTTCTGTAAGGGTGTACATGATCTCTTATGCATATACAAGTCCAGGGTAATTACTTAATTCTACAGTGTATATCTCGACTTTGAGGACATCAAGAATCATGTAGAACAAAATGATTATTCCCCTTTGACATTTCCATTCTCGTTTGGTTGTCCTTCAGAGCTTTTCTTTCATATCCAAAAAGTTTTATTGGTGCTAAATCATGCGCTACATACAAACTTAAATGTCAATATTATTCATCAAACAGACTTTTATAATGAACCAAAGTCATTCGATATAAGAAAAGCTCACATTATATTGTTACTGGAAAACATTGATCTTAATTTTTTAACAAGTTGACAAGTCATATGGACATTCATGGATGTCTGATGCTGACGGCATTTTAAATAGTTGTTAGGATATTAGAGTTATGATAGGCGACCCATAGTTAAACAGGTATATGTGAGAAGTCTAGTCTATAAATAAGAGGCAAGTCCCAAACTGTTAGTTAATTAGAAACTGAGTTGTAAACAGTTAGGAGGGAAAAGGTGTCCTTGAATTCACCTTCTTTGTAATCTTCCCGGAGATTCTGGAATAATACATACAGGGGTTATAGTTATTTCCCCAATTGTTCTCTTCAATTCTTGTCCTATTTTCTTTCATCAACCAGTATAGCTAAATCCATCATCTCCTTCAAAGATTTCGGATGATGGACCCTCATCTCTGCCCTAACTTCCTCCTTGAGCCCATTTGCAAAAATCCCACACAAGTATTCTGGTTGTGTGATCTTTAATGGACCCGAGAAAAGTTCAAACTGCTCCCTATATTCTCTCACTGAATCCTCTTTTTTAATCCCAACAGAATCTCAAAAGTATTTTCTACCATCATTGGCTGAAACCTTTTCAGCACAGCCACCTCGAACTCCTCCCAATTAGGGTTTTTGGTGCAAGATTCCCAACACTGCATCCAAGAAAGTGCCTTGCCTTCCACTACCGCAAGGACCTCATCTACTTTCCCCTCCTCCCGGATTACCGTAAACGGAAGTAGCGCTCCATCTTCCCAACCCATCCCGGCGCATCCTCTCCCGAAGCTATCATCGCGACACCCCAAAAGCTCCGCCATCGGCTGCACCAGCATTTGTAACATCTCGTCGGTGCGAAGTAAGCTGCATTCGACATTTTCCATTCTTGCTTCCATTCGTGCGTCCGTTTTCTTCTTAACCATGAATTTCGCAGCCTTGATCATACTGCTTGATACCAGTTGATAGGGTTCAACTGATACCTATAGAAAGGAAAAAAAATAGGACAAGAATTGAAGAGAAGAATTGGGGAAATAACTCCTATATGTATTATTCCAGAATCTCTGGGAAGATTACAAAGAAGGTGAATTCGAGGACACCTTTTCCCTCCTAACTGTTTACAACTCAGTTTCTAACTATCTAACAGTTACTTGCCTCTTATTTATAGACTAGGCTTCTAACTAACTCCTCACATATACCTGTTTAACTATGGTCGCCTATCAAGTTATTCATCTGTTAGGAGTCTTGTTATGTAAGATTATTAGTTTTGTTATAAAACAAGTTTTTAGAAGGGTCGTTCAGTTCTACATCCTTCTTAATGGTTTTACCTAGAGCTTTTTTTGGTCTCGCCCTACTTCTAACTACTGGGCTATCCTTCATCTTATAGAATCTTCTTACTGGTGCTTCTATTAGTCTTCTTCTCGTACAGCAAAACCATCTTAGCTGAGATTCTACTATCTTTTCTTTAGTATGTGCTACCCTTCTCTCTAGTGCATTCATTCTTGATCTTGTCATGTCTTATGTGTCCAATCACTCATCCACCGCAACATCCTCATTTATACAACACTTGCTTATACTCTTATTAGTTCTTTATCACTCAATATTCAGTACCATAAAGAACCACCCAACAATAGTCATAGCCATACTAGAGATAAAACTCAAATTACCCTGAATACCCAAAAAAAATAAAAAAACTCTAATTACTCAAATTAAAGATTTGAGATAAAAGAATGCTGAGCACATGGTCGATACTAAATTTATCCTAAACTTCAATTCCCATAGAGTGATTTAACTTTTGGGTATTGTTCATGACATGAACACTGTTAAAAAACCTTGACCATTAGCAGCCTTAAACGCACAAATTTTCTCAACAGCAGAAGTCTGAAAACATCTTATTTCTCCCCATTAACTGGTAAGAACCACAATAAATGAGCTTCGGGCCTTGATCATTAGTACTGTCCAGTTCAGTCACAACTTCACTTCAAGTTCAAATTCAGATACATCGGCATAGTCTTCAATCCTGAATAAAGGTACAAATACAAAAGTCCAAACAGTCTTCTATCCCCTTGGGATCTAATATTATGACTTCTCCAAGCCAATAAAACAGCACATAAACCTTAATACAATATATTTAGGTCCGTCCTATGTTGTGCTTAATCTGAAAGCATCTTCAATTGAAAATATCCCACCAAATTCAAGTCCCAAAAATTTCAGTTTCTGTCCTCTATTTTAATCAGGACGTAAAGTTTCCTTTCCTGCTGGCAAACACGGAATGTGTTGAATGAAGGCCAGTCAATTAACTCTTCAGACCAGTGAATTTCAAGAATATACTGATTCAAAGAACATAAAAATATTCTATAAATTGCTAGCTGGTATAATGCCATTGTTACAAAGACAAAACTTAGTGCAGTTACTTAGGTATATAAGGTGCTGGTTTTCAATAAGAAGAATACATGTGTCAAAACTGTTATACATGTTATATTTTTATTGATGAGTTGTAACGCGTGTATCATTCTCATTAGAAAGAAGCACCTTATGTACCCAAGGAATTCTACCTAAGTTTTCTCCTTTGTTACAACCCCATCTCTGTCTCCAATTACACACACTATTCACATTAACAATTATCACCCATCACGTTAGGGTATGTTTAGATGGTGAGGTTTGGAGAAAAAGGGAACGTACCTTTACTTGTTACAAAGAAGCAATTCACAAACAGGGATTCTTAATTCTCAGTGATTGAAGCTTCTGGATATATTTCAAAAATAGCACAAAATCAAGGCAATAAATTGGAGGTGTTGGTTACTTACGGGTGGAAAGCAACGAACGCCAAGACTTTTGGGTGGAGGAGTTATCTCAACAACTTTGTAAGGATGGATGCTACCTCGTTCTCTGTCTCTGTCTCTGTCTTTCTTCCTGCACGAAACCTCAAACGACATCGTCTGTTTAAAAGAGGAAGAAAGTGAAATGTATGAAAAGTCATAACCATGGATAACACTGCAACACAGATAAATAGAATAATATGACACCTTCTGGTATGAACCAAGACCAATGTTCCACGACGCCAATGCCATCCTCCAAATGATTTTTTTTTTCTGCTCTCTCTTCACGTTTATGATCTTGTTCCACGATACCGGTTGGTCTGCATAGCAGGGA
The DNA here is from genome assembly GCA_030762895.1 of Sophora flavescens. Classification (NCBI taxonomy): domain Eukaryota; kingdom Viridiplantae; phylum Streptophyta; class Magnoliopsida; order Fabales; family Fabaceae; genus Sophora; species Sophora flavescens. The sequence continues at coordinate 92,182,993 of CM061066.1, forward strand.
AGGGTTTCTCTTTTCCTGAGCCCAAATGGCAAACGCAAAGCCATAAAAATTCCAGATTTTATTTTTTTTATGGTGCGACTACTACTCTCAAATTTTTGAAATACAAATTTTGTCGTTCTTGACCATTAGCATATGTTTTGAGAGTTTTGAAAATTATGGAATAGAGTCGGTTTTTTTAAGGTAAAATTGTTAGTGGGAGGGATTTGAATGCTCAATCTTCTTATCACTCTACTCCTTAACTACCCATCCAAATCATCTTGACTATCTTATGGCTCCTACGAAATAGAGTGGTTAATAACGTAGTAGTAGAGTTAGTTTGGGGCCATTATTTGGCATTGTAGGGAGCCGTTAGTTAGTAATCCAACTTTTAGAGTTAGTTTGTTAATAGACAAGCAAAGGTACTTCTGGCTCACAAACTTGCCAGGGAGGCTATGTCCAAGCCTAGTCTCTATGTTTTTGATTCTATTCCCTTTGCATTGCAGATTCTATTGCTATTGATTTAATATAAGGTGGTTTTTGTAAAATAAAAATAAAAATAGTAGAGTGGTTTAATGAGAGCATCTCCAATAGAAGTTGTTTATGGGTTACTTAAGAATAAAATATTATTTTGATGTGCCACATATAATTTTGAGTTGCTTAAAATTGGAAAGAGTTGCTTATATAATTGTTGGGGCCAAAATTACAATTTTGAAATCTAGACAACAACAATCACTCCACTCCTTAACTCCCCACCTAAACCACCTTGACCACTTTATGACTCCTACGAAATAGAGTGGTTAATAACATAGTAGAGTTGGTTGGGGCCATTATTTGCCATTGTAGGGAGTTGTTAGTCAGTAATCCAACTTTTAGAGTTAAGTTTGTTAAGAGACAGGTAAAGGTAGTTATTCCTCACAAGCTTGCTAGGGCGGCTATGTCTAAGCCTAGTCTCTATGTCTTTGATTATATTCCCTTTGCATTGCAGATTCTATTGCTATTGATTTAATATAAGGTGGTTTTTGTAAAAAAAAAAAAACATAGTAAAGTGGTTTAATGAGAGCATCTCCGATGGGAGTTGCGTATGGGTTACTTAAGAATAAAATATTATTTTGATGTGCCACATATAATTTTGAGTTGCTTAAAATTGGAAAGAGTTGCTTATATAAGTGTTGGGGCCAAAATTACAATTTTGGAATCTCGACAACAACAAGTTAAATGGAAGCTCATGTCAAGGAAGGCAATGGTTTAATAAAAGAAGAATGGCATGCTGTGACCAACATGGGAATACTAGAAGTCGACCAAGGTCTTAAATAGGTCGAGAAAAGATCAAGTAATGTTGAGATAAAAGTTGTTGAGCAAATGGTGCAAATAATGAAGCAGTTAGAATGAGAAGGCCAAGACTGAAGATTCCGACAACATGGTTGGGCATGTTAGTATTAGGAAGTGTGTCGAGATTGTTGTCAATATAGGTGTTGATTTAAATAAGTGTGTCTGTTAGCGTTTCTAATGATTAGCCTTAAGAGCAGCTAGAACTGCCCAATACATGTTGCAGACATTAAGGTAGGTAGTTTTATTTGTCTTTGTCTATAAATAAGGCTTGTCTAAGCCATTGTAAAATGTTGGATACTTGAATAAAATTCTTTTACATCTCAACTCAAGCAGATTTCGAGAATTGACAACGAGTATGCATCCATTCTACTTTCAGTCATTTACTTTTCTGTTCTTTTTACTCTCTGCCTTTTACTTTCTTGCCATTTAAGTTCTTGCACTTTCTTTTCTTGCATTTTACTTTCCTGTTGTTTACATTCCAGTCATTTATTGCTTTCATTTACTTTCATGCCATTTTACATGTTTTGTCTTTACATTCTTGCATTAAATCAGTTTTATGCATTAATTTGCATTAAACCATTGTTAAAGATCACAACGAGATTACCACATAATTCGAGAATCCCACACTCGTTTGATATATATTCATTTGTTGTGGGTTTTGGCCATTGAACCAAAAATCACCATAAACAAATTGGCATGTCCGGTGGGACGAGTTTAGAGTAACTCGTTTTGTGTCATAAATAGTAATGTTTTCATGCGTTTCATGCGCTTGAGAAGTGTAACACCATCCTCGGGCGCTACATCGTAAGTGACATTTTAAGACCGAAAAGTAAGTTAATTAAAAATTGGCTATAAAAGAATGGGGTAATTATTTTCTTTTTTTTTTCCCCAAGTCGTAAATAAAACTACTTTGTTTTAAATGAATGGATAATAAAATATTACATTATCACAATTAGGTCATGAGTTCGAAAATCATTTACATAATACCCAACCCGACTCATAAATAAAAATCATAAACATAAATAGATCCAGTATAACGATATGGAGACGCAGCTCCTAAAATATAAGATACTTGAAGTCGCAGGTTCATAACAGTAATATTAACTCCGTAACATTCCCAGCTGACCAAACTAAAATAGAAAAGACAATCATTTCTTATACACCGTGAGAAAAACAAACCCAACTGATGAGATATAGTGGAAACTCTATTTGAGTCCACTACCAATGTCATCACAAAAGACACTACTAGAGTCACTATAAAAGTAACTCTCGGACTAAGCCCTTTTCCTCTTCCAAGAGGAAAAACATGGTCTACGAACCATCGACAGTCTGGAATGTGACACCCAACTACCCCACATAAAGCATAAAAGATAAAGATAAAACATAAAACATATGTCCTTTAATAAAAAGGTTCATGGGTAGAAAGGTTCCAAATGAACTAATTCAACGAAACGCGGAAATAAAAACCAGGTTTAAAAGAATTGAAAGGAACATAACATGAAACTTAGGCAAACATAACCCAACCCCGACGTCACATACATAGCTGGTATAACCGTTCCAAAATAAAATCCTAGGAATACAACTGAAAACTGGCATAAAACTAAACAACTGAAACTAGAAATCCTAACTAAAGAGTAGCGGCTCCTCAGAGTCACTCCTCTCCTGGCTGCTCGCCGTCCTCTGCATACAACGATACATGCCAAACAGAAAACAGAGAAACGAGGAGTAAGAAAACATATAATCACAACGGCATGGAGATAGGAATAAGATGATCATACATCATGGCATAGCAACATACATATACAAATATAAACATCATAAACCAACCAAGTATGCTTGCGAGACAATGCAACACTACTTCGCTACTCTATTATGCATGTGGATACAACTAACTCAGGATGAACGACTTCAGAGTTACATATCCGTATTGGCCATAGAAGCACCAACATCGGCAGTCCACCGAACCTCGGGTGAACCCCATGTATAGCCAACGCATCAAATCGTGGATGCCTCATCACGGCGGCGCACGGTCACCAAACCTTGGGTAACCTACCGTGGATGGCCAGATCACCATACTCTCGGACGATCTCCCATATGCCGAACGTCCCTCTCAACCATCAACTCCAATGCTCTATGCATAGGCACAACAACAAACAATAACCACCTCCTTTGCTTGGGCCAAAAAGCTCCCAAGACTTCAACAGCATCATGCTTGGGCCAATAAGCACCCAAGACTTAACATCATCATGATGATCAACACCTTAGACTCAACCGAGGTCAAGGTCCCCTTGGTCAAAAAGAACCAAGGTACAACTCATCAACACCTCGACCAATAAGCATCGAGGCCACCTTGGCCAATAAGCACCAAAGCTAACAACGTGCAGTAATCCAATAGATACAGGCTTAACCATCTCATCATCTTTAAACGTCTTAATTAATCTTTAATTAAGTTATCTAACCTTCACCATTCGATTGGTGTATTATCATATCATTACTGGGGACATTTGGGGTTAAAACCCCTTTGAAACCTTTAATCTTGGATTCTGGTCAGAGGGGTGAGCACGGGCGTGCTTAACCCCAGCACGGTCATGCTTCTCTGAAAGTGAAGCACGGGCGTGCTTCTGTTTATGCATGGTCGTGCTTCTGCTCTGCACGACCGTGCTTAATGCGCGGCCTGCCAGAATTCAACTGGGAGCACGTCCGTGCTCCCTGTTCAGCACGGCCGTGCTCCTATACAGGCCGTACTGTTCTGGGCAGATTTCTTGCTAAGTTCTTTTAACCAAAAACACCATAAACCACTCTTAAATCATTCCTAACGTTCTTAACTAAACCATTGGCATAAATCTTACCTTTACTAACAGTTCATGTTTTATAACCAATTTTGGGGGGAATAAATCCCTTAATCATCATATTAACTAGAGCCCTATTTTAACCAATTAAGGGTTCTTTAACACATATTGGCTTCAAGCCACAAACCTCAACCAACATATATAAACATACCAAATCAACAAACAAACATAGCATAACAATGATACCAATGTAACCAACTTTATCTTAGCATAATCACCCATATCAAACAACCAATTAAACATGACATCAACATATCAACGAGGCATACATGATTGGCATACCAATTATTCATATAAACATATCAACAAACACATAATAGGTATTTATCACAAATAGGCATGTTACAAACATAACATTTATCATAACAAACAACTATGGGGTCATGGGAACCCCTCATCTTACACTACCCCCTTGCCTAATGATTATACTATCATTCTCCCCATACCTGGTATGAAAGTTCCAACCACGAAAGCCAACTGGCAACCCAAACAGAGAGCCACGCGTTTCCTTCAAGCGGCTTGACTAGCTTTCCAAGACTTGGTCAAACAAAAGGTTAACCAATTAGTTTCCCAAATCAAAAACAAGAAAGGGAACTAAAGAGGGAAAGAATCATTACCTTCTATGATTGGCACAAACCAACCAAGATCTCCCAAAACTAGAGCAAGAACACCAAAGGCATCAAAGGGGTTCAAGGGGAGGAAGAGAGAAGAGGGTTTTGCCCCACAAAAGCTGCCCAAAGTGCCAAAATAGGGTTTTTCTCATAAACCTCACGAAACTTCCCTATTTATAGACTCTGATACCTGAGCACGGTCTTGCTCCCTGTTGAGCACAGCCGTGGTCAACTCCTAAGAACTGGGAGCTGAAAGAATTCCTTTCGAGACCACCTATATGATCTATTTTGGCAAAAAACTAGCAATAAGACTTGTAGATAATTCTCTTAGCTTTCCAACGCCACAACGATCACCTCAACCGGACATCTAGAACTCAAGATATGGCCAAAACGGTGAAACATGTTACTAAGATTCTAAAAGGGTTGAACCTTTCTAAGGCTAAACTTTCCCAAATATGAAATTAGACATCAAAAACAACCTAACAAGCATATGCAAACATATATGTAATATATCTAAATGCATTAAGCTTATTTACGAAAAACGGGGTGTTACAATTCCACCCCCTTATAAGAATTTCATCCTTGAAATTTCTATCACCTTAATTGGTAAAACTTTCACCAATTAGGGTCATACCTTGGGTTGAGTCCACGGACTTGGAGGCTCCAGCTCCACTATGCTTCCGCTGCGCACTCTGATTCCTGTTAGCACTCTGTGGTTCTGACTTTTCTCCTTTACAATTCCGGTTGAGGTAACCATACTTGCCACACTTGAAACAGATGATGTTCGGCTCCTTGCATTGATGGATATAGTGACCTTCTCCACGTTTTCCACATCTAACATGTTTAGTAGAATCCCGATCCCTAGGCTTACCTGCTGAGAACTGTGATTCCTTGCCATTCTGCTTGAAGTCTCTACCCACTAGAGATTAGACGTTGTCTCACTCGTTCTTCTGATCTTCGTCCTTACTGCTCTAGATCTCTGAACTTTTGTGGCTTACGATCCTGGTCTCTTAAGCATCCTCGAATATTATGCACTTGTTCACCAAGGTAGGAAAGACTCGGATCTCCTTATAACAGATGGCTTGCTTGCTTTCATCGCTCTACCAATCGCAGTCGCTGGAGTAACTCTCAAGGATAAATGATCACCTTCCTGGAATTGGAGCGCCTTCCTCATTTTGTCACGGTAGCTCCTTTGCCTACTTTGTGCCACTTTCGAATTTTCCTGAATCGTCCTTACTTTTCTGTTGTTTCTTGCACTACCTCAGGTCCTAACACCACATTGTCACCAGGTTCATTCTAACACAAGGGTGTCCTACATTTCCTCCCAACTACCAGACTGTTCTAGCACACAAGCTCTCAAGAAGTCCTCTAAGGTTTGATGGTCCTATTAGACTGCCCATCGGTCTGTGGGTGATAAGCTGAACTAAGACTAAGCTTTGTCCCTAAAGCATTCTGCAAACTATCCCAGAACCTGGAGGTAAAGCTCGGATATCTATCCGACACTATGCTAGAGGGTACACCACATAGTCTAACTATCTCGTTGATGTACAGCTTAGCCAACTTTTCCAAAGGGTATTCCATGTTCATAGGGATGAAATGGGTGGATTGGTCAGTCTATCCACAACAACCCATATAGCCTCAAAACCAGTTGGAATCCTAGGGAGTCCAGACACAAAATCCATGGAAATACTATCCCATTCCATTCTGGGATACTCAAAGGCTGCATCTTTCCTGATGGCTTCTGGTGTTCTATCTTAGCCTTTTGGCACACTAAACAAGCATACAAAACTCAGTCACATCTTTCTTCATCCTAGGCCACCAAAATATGCACTTAAGATCTTGATACATCTTAGTGGCACCTGGGTGCACACTCAGTCCACTCCTATGTCCTTCTTCAAGGATCAACTTTCTAAGCTCCGGAACGTCTGGTATACAGACTCTATCCTTGATCCTCAAGACTCCATCGCTTCCTTCCTTAAAGCTAAGGTCTCTACCATGCACAAGCAGCTCTCGCTGATCTAAGAGATACCGGTCTAACTTCTGACCCTCTCTAACCTGATCCATCAAACTGTTGGTAACCTTCAAGGTTCCAAGCCTAATGCTCTTAGGGGTAACTTCTCAAGCTAAACTCGGGTCTCTAAACTCCTCAATTAGATCCATCTCCCCAATCATCAAATCGGAGACGTGCAAGGTTTTCTGAACGCGCTGTCTCGCACGCGCCAAAAAGAACGAGCGGTTTATAAAAATATAGTTTAGGGCGACAACTCGGATGTCGTCTCACAAGGACTCTTGACTTGTTATTTATCACAAAAGTCAGTTTTGGGGGGGTTTGGATTTGAATTGCAAATGGAAAACAATGCAAAAACAGGGCAATAAAAACAAGGCAGTTCAAAGAGATTAACAAATAGCTAAAGACGATTAATCTACTGTTCTCGGTTTCCCCACTATCATCGGTTCATGTAAACTCCAAGACCTAAGCAGATTCTAATCCCCTCCCGGTTGTAGCAACAATTTACAAGCGAAATCACTACTACAGATATATGTTTCTATTCCCGAATTAAGCAAACGGGGTTAAGCCCTTCGTGAACTAAGCGAACACGAATTGAACACACGCGAATTAAGCAAACGCGATTATATATAGGAACATAACATCACCGAAACAAATCAACACAACACTATACACTCCTGAATTAAGCAAACAGAAACATATAGCATCGCGTTGAAAAGAGAAAAGCAAATAAAACAGGAATTACAGAATCTCAAGTGTGGTAATGGAAACCAATCGCAGTAGATTAATCTAAGGAGACTAGCTCTCCATTACAAAGGGAAAACAAAACATATCTAAGAAAAGAAGATAAACTACTACTGACTATTAAAGCTCACTAACTCCCCAGTTCTGCCTTCAAACAGGCTTATATACACGTTCCGGATTCCGCTGTCTCGCGAGGCGAATATCATGAACAATCTGCATCGTTTGGTCTTCTCGGGAGGCGAAGCACGGCTCACGTGGCGAGGAATGGAAAAGTCATGGCTTCTGGTCTTCAGTCTCGCGAGGCGAGGAAGGATTCGCGGGGCGACACAGAAAGGTTTGAACTTTCTGGAACAGTCACGCTTCAGGTTCGCGAGGCGAATGCCTTCTCGCGGGGCGAAGGACTCCAGAATTATTTCTTTTTATTACCTGAAAACAGTAAATAGCAGTAAGTGTTTTATTTGACTCTAAAACAACTAAATTAACCTAAAAATACTTAAACGACTCAAAATGCTGCTTAGAGACAATCAAGTCTAATTTGGGCGAAAATGAGATAAAATTAGCACAAAACCACGATCATACTAGTCATAAAACTAGATGAGCCAGCGACTGATCAAAATACCCCAAACTTAAACTTTGCTTGTCCCCAAGCAAACTAAAACTCAAAAACTTAAAAAAAACTCAAGACATGGCAAGCTTAAAAGATTCAATCAACCTTGCACAAATTTCAAGCAATTTCATCAAAACAATTTTCTTCAATGTTCCCCCTTTTCAAACAAAGCAATCCCCACATGTATTCATTCTAAACAATTGAGAATTTCATCATTCAAACAATCATTAATCTAAGCAGGGGATCCAAGTTACACACAAGAGGGAGATCACCAAATTCAAACAACTGCCTTCCTCACAAGGGAGTTTAGTGTTTCACTCAATCGCTCAGTTTGTCTAGGCTATCAACAATTCACTCAATTTCACTTTCAAGAACACTTCCCGTGAATTTGATTTTCATCTCAATGAAGGTTCCCACGAAAACATGTATGCAACATCAAAAGGTCTTTTAAGGTTGTAATGGGGCCTGGCTAAGGGTAAAATATACAAAGGTACTAGGCTTAAGTCCCTAGGAACTAAGAGAGCATGAACATTTTGATACATTGAAATTCCACTCACTTTCCTTTTCCATTTTTTTCCTTTTTGCCTTGGGTGACTACAGCCATTTCTTCTAATACTTTTTTTTTTCATTTTTACACTTTGCTTTTCTTTTCTTTTCTTTTTTTTTTTTTCTTTTTGGCCTTTGGCTCCAACCTTTTTATTATTATTTTTCCTTTCAATCCCAAACAACACATTACACCTTGTAGCCACCCCAAACTTAGTTTCTTGCAAACATTCTCTCGTCAAGATTCCATGATCTCCTAATCCTATGATCGGGTTAACATGGTTTTCCAGATTTTAGCTTATAACATAAGGTCAACAAGAAACAATAGGCTAATTAGGCTCAATGGGGCTAACTAAGGAACATGCATTAGGGATGGTTATTTTAGGCTAAGTAGTTATTTACAAAGAAAATGCCTAAATCATTTGAAGCAAACACATAAACATGCAAACCATAAAGAGATTCAAGCAAATTCGGGAAAGTGCAGCTCAAAAGTGATTCTCACAGTTAAAAACATGTTGGAGGCTCAATCCTCACCTGGACATTTTTGCAAATTGTTTGACCGAGATTCTATCCCTAGTGTGTGTTTCCCTTCACCCCAACTTATCATAAATCATGTCATCACAACATAATATCTCAAATTTTAGTTTTCAAATTTTTTTTCATGGGGATCACTTTTCAAAAACACAAATTTTTTTTATCAACCTATTTTTCAACCTAGGGGGAATCATCACATAAATCATGCAAGCAATCTGTGCAAATTCAATTAAAATCCAGCAAACTTGCCGACACAAGACTCAACACACTCCTAAGCTTCTCAAATTATTCAGGAGCTAAAAGAAAACAAAACAAAAATAAAGCAAGCATAATTAAAAAGAGAGTAAGGTTCATAGAAAACTCATGGAGGTGGTTCCACCAGGATCCCACTGTCTGTGATACAGTGGCCACGGAATGCTCAAAGTACGAAATGATCCTCCCGGATCCCATGGCTTACAGCATAAGTATGAGAGCGGGTGTCTGATAATCATGGTACCTCCGCCAAGTGCGGCGGACTTCTCACTCCCTATCAGGTCACAGTTGACCTCCTTGTCAACCTTGTCAATAAAGTCCTCCCAATAAAAGTGGGGTTCAGCCTCTTGGACTAGCCATGGTGAAAAATCCAAAGGCTTGAACTCCATCACCGGTTGTTCCGCATGGGAAGGTGACAAACAAGTAGAGCGTGTTACTGGTGCTGCTTCAACTTCTGCACGTTCTTCATTCACTGTACTAACAATTCCATCACCTGCTAAACCTGCAGAAATCTCAGCACACACCACACAAAGGTTAGTGTTAGTAGAGTCAGTACATATAGTACAATAAACTGAATCAGTAAAGGTCTGAATGTCTGGAAATTCAGCACACAATTCATCCATCCCATCACTCACAACACATGCATATGAATTAATTGAATCATCTACTTCCAAAGGTTCTTCATCATCCTCAAGCACGGTGAAGCAGATGTCCTCCTGATCCTCATTTTCTATGTTTCCAGACTGAACAGGGCCCTCAACCTCATATGTCTCCTGTTCCATATGGATGTTTTGCTCTTCATACCTTTCAAAACATGCTATACACGAAGCAAATTCATTACAATCAGCACATGCAGTATAATAGATAGAATCAGGGGATTCAACACACAGTTCATCAACAGAAGTATCATTATCAAAATTATCCTCAGAAGTATTTTCAGGAATAACTACTTGTGAATGTGTATGTTCTTCAAGGGGATGTGGAGTTAGCAGTGCAGCCGAGGTGGCGACAATGTGATCAATTTGAATGGCCAACTTCTGAGATTCAGCTTCTATCCTCTGTTGGGATTCAAGACTTTGTTCTGCCATCCGTTGATTGTTCTCTGCCATTTGTTGAAGGCTTGCTTGCAATTCTGTCATTTGTTGTTGCATCAGAGAAGCTATCTCATCCAAGATGCTGCGTTCTCCTCCATGTTGGCTATGATAAAAAGGTTGCTCCTCATTCACTCCAATCATGTCAAAACCACTGCTCAACTCATAATTTCCAGCAAAATCAGGTTAATATATGCATGGTGGTGTTTCACTAAAATCAGGATAATATATGCATGGTGGTGGTTCATAATAAACATTAGGCATATCACCAAACAGGATATTATCTATAGCAGTATTAAGATCCATACCCAGACAAATTCAGCAAAAATGTTTTTTTTTAACTGTTAATAACAACAAGAGTCCCCGGCAACGGTGCCAATTTTTGAACGCGCTGTCGCGCACGCGCCAAAAAGAACGAGCGGTTTATAAAAATGTAGTTTAGGGCGACAACTCGGATGTCGTCTCACAAGGACTCTTGACTTGTTATTTATCACAAAAGTCAGTTTTGTGGGGGTTTGGATTTGAATTGCAAATGGAAAACAATGCAAAAAAAGGGCAATAAAAACAAGGCAGTTCAAAGAGATTAACAAATAGCTAAAGACGATTAATCTACTGTTCTCAGTTTCCCCACTATCATCGGTTCATGTAAACTCCAAGCCCTAAGCAGATTCTAATCCCCTCCCGGCTGTAGCAACAATTTACAAGCGAAATCACTACTACAGATATATGTTTCTATTCCTGAATTAAGCAAACGGGGTTAAGCCCTTCGTGAACTAAGCGAACACGAATTGAACACACGCGAATTAAGCAAACGCGATTATATATAGGAACATAACATCACCGAAACAAATCAACACAACACTATACACTCCTGAATTAAGCAAACAGAAACATATAGCATCACATTGAAAAGAGAAAAGCAAATAAAACAGGAATTACAGAATCTCAAGTGTGGTAATGGAAACCAATCGCAGTAGATTAATCTAAGGAGACTAGCTCTCCATTACAAAGGGAAAACAAAACATATCTAAGAAAAGAAGATAAACTACTACTGACTACTAAAGCTCACTAACTCCCCAGTTCTGCCTTCAAACAGGCTTATATACACGTTCTGGATTCCGCTGTCTCGCGAGGCGAACACTGTCTCGCGAGGCGAATATCATGAACAGTCTGCATCGTTTGGTCTTCTCGCGAGGCGAAGCACGGCTCGCGTGGCGAGGAATGGAAAGGTCATGGCTTCTGGTCTTCAGTCTCGCGAGGCGAGGAAGGATTCGCGAGGCGACACAGAAAGGTTTGAACTTTCTGGAACAGTCGCGCTTTAGGTTCGCGAGGCGAATGCCTTCTCGCGGGGCGAAGGACTCCAGAATTATTTCTTTTTATTACCTGAAAACAGTAAATAGCAGTAAGTGCTTTATTTGACTTTAAAACAACTAAATTAACCTAAAAATACTGAAACGACTCAAAATGCTGCTTAGAGACAATCAAGTCTAATTTGGGCGAAAATGAGATAAAATTAGCACAAAACCACGATCACACTAGTCATAAAACTAGATGAGCCAGCGGCTGATCATTTTTCTACTAAAGGCATCGACCACCGCATTGGCCTTTCCTGGGTGATAGGTCAGCTCGAAGTCATAATCCTTTAAGAACTCCATCCACTTACGTTGTCTCATATTCAACTCCTTTTGATCAAAGAGATACCTCAAACTCTTGTGACCGCCAAAGACCTCAAACCTCGCCCCATAAAGGTAATGTCTCAAGATCTTTAAGGCAAATACCACAGCTCCTAGATCTAGGTCATGGGTAGGGTAGTTCTTCTCATAGGTTTTTAACTGCCTAGAAGTATAAGCAACTACCTTACCATTCTGCATCAACACACCACCTAACCCCTGCTTAGAAGCATCGCAGTAAACTATGAAGGGTTCACTAGGATCTGGCAACACTAACAGTGGTGCTGATGTCAACCTATCCTTAAGGGTTTGGAAACTCTCTTCACACTTAGAGTCTCACACAAACAATTGTCCCTTCTTGGTGAGACGGATTAAAGGTAAAACTATCTTAGAGAAACCTTCTATGAACCGCCTATAATACCCGGCTAACCCCAAGAAACTCCTAATCTCGGTTACTGACTTCGGCACTTCCCACTGGAGCACCGTCTCAACTTTAGCTGGGTCCACTACTATGCCACCCTTAGAGATGACATGTCCTAAGAAGCTCACTTCCTCTAACCAGAACTCACACTTCGACAACTTAGCGTACAACTGCTTTTCCTTAAGGGTCTGCAAGACAACCCTCAGGTGTTCCTCATGTTCCTCCTTGCTCTTGGAGTACACTAAGATGTCATCTATGAACACCACCACAAACTTATCCAAGTAAGGGTGAAAGGACTTGTTCATGTACTCCATGAACACCACAGGAGCATTGGTCACACCAAAGGGCATAACCAAGTACTCATAGTGACCATATCGCGTCCGGAACACTGTCTTCGTGATGTCCTCAGACTTAACCCTAATCTGATGGTACCCTGACCTCAAATCTATCTTAAAAAAGACGCAAGCGCCCATCAACTGGTCTATGAGATCATCAATCCTAAGGAGGGGATACCGATTCTTTATGGTCACCTTGTTGAGCTGCCGATAGTCAACACACAACCTCATACTACCATCCTTCTTCTTCACCAATAACACAGGTGCTCCCCATGGAGACACACTAGGCCTAATGAACTGCTTCTTCATCAAGTCCTCTATCTATTCCTTCAACCCAGCTAGCTCTAGGGGAGACATTCTATAGGGTGCTATGGAGATTGGTGTAACACCTCAAGATTCACCCATATGTTTATATGTGTTAGTTTTGTCATATATATATATGTTTGATATGTTTGATATTTATATATATGTGTATATATTATTGCATATGATAATATGTATATTAATATATGATTATTTGCATTAGTATGAGATTGTGTCTCTTAATATTTGATTTTATATGTTAATTTATAATATGTAATTTTATTAATAATAAGCGATTAAGAATGATATGATAAGATATCGTGTGATTTAGTATTTAAAAAGATATAGTGTTATTCTTAGATTTTAGACCCTCAACCAATCAGATTTGATTTCTTATCAATATAGGATCATCCTCTTTTTGTTTATATCTTAAGATCTTATCATAATCTCCTAAGGATCCTATCTAGGAATAACTACCAAATCTGTCGCTAAACTTCCATCAAACGTTTGACCATCTTAGAGTCCGGTTTATGATTCGATCATTTGACATTAATTTGTAGATATGTCTCTGAGCTTTCTAACGACACCAAGAACGCCACAATCGAAAACTTGTACCTCAAGTTATTGTCAAAATACCGAACTGTATATAGTTTGGGCTGAAATAGGAACCCGTTATAACTCAAACTCATATATATACCATTAGACTCGACCTAAACCTAGTTTACACGACCCCAACAATCCGAAACTGCCTCCGTCCTTCCTCTTTGAATCCTTATGGTTTTTCTCCCTAAAACTCTCTCTAGGGAACCCGTTCTTGCACCGTTCTTCACTGCTTCTTGATAGGAGAACATCGCTACGAATAGGGGTTCGTTGTGCTTGATGTTTGGGACCTTAGAAAAGGTAACATTCGGCACCTTGTCCCTTGTGTTCTTTATTTAAAGTTTTTGATCTCTTCCTTTTGATTTCTTGATCTTAGAGTTGAACCAACGTGTCTCTTTGGCGTCCTTAAGGTCGTAGACAAACACTAGTGAGAAGGGACCCTAGTGGATCTTCTTTCTACTTTTGAAACGCGAACCTCGTACCAGGTGTGGGAGAAGAATAGTGTATACACTAGGCTTGGGAGTAGCGTAAGATGAGGGGTTCCCATAGCCCCGTTTATTGTCGTTATAATGTATTGATGTCATGATCTGCCTGGTTGTATGACTGAATTGTTTATATGTTTAATTGGATTAATTGGTATGCCTATTTGTTATAATTTTTGAGTTGTTCATGATGTGGTATTCCTATTGAATTGTCTTATGCCATGAATTTTGGTTGAATTGGTATGAATACCCATAATTATGAATGTTGTTGTTATGACATGGATTATGTTGATCACATTGACTGGATATGTTGTTGACGATGATGTAACCATTATGTTGAATATGTTACTAAGACTCTAATTGACTTAATTAGGACTCTTAGTTAACATAGGAATTAAGGGATTAATTCCCCAAGCTTCATAAGACATGAACTGTGTTAGTGAGGGGTGAAGTCATGTTGAATGTTTTAGTTAAGACCTTAGGATCTAATTTGAGAGAATTAGGGAGCCTAAACTACAAGAACACGTTAAATTCTGCCCAGAACAATATGGCCCTTCCCAGGAGCACGACCGTGCTGAACAGGGAGCACGACCGTGCTCCCAGTTAAATTCTGGAAAACAGGCCGCGCATTGAGCACGGCCATGCAGGACAGTGAGCACGACCATGCTCCACTTAAGTGGCAGCATGCTTTGGTGCTTTTTGGCCAAAGTGATCTCGATGCTTTTTGGTCGAGATGTTGTTATGTTGGACCTTGGTGCTTTTTGGCCAAGGGGGCTTTGACCCCACGGTGTGGGTCTAAGGTGTTAATGTTGATGTTGGTGATAAGTCTTGGGTGCTTTTAGGTCCAAGCAAAGGAGGTGGTTGCCTTGTTTGTTTTTGTGCCATTTGCATAGAGCATTGGAGTTGATGTTGAGGGGGACGTTCAACATAGGGGAGGTCGTACTAGTTATGATGATCTGGCCCAAGTCTCGGGTGGTTCACCCATGGTTTGGTGAACCGTGAGCCCCCGAGGTGGCGTATCCAGTTATGATACGTCGGCTATCCAAGGGGTTCCACCATGGTTTGGGGAATTGCCGGTGTTGGTGCTTTTTGGCCAATAGGGATATGTAACTCCGAAGTAGACTTCATGAGTTAGTTGGATCCACATGCATTGATAGAGTAGTGGAGTAGGGTTGCATTGCACTGCATAGCATATGTTGGATGATTAACATGTTGTTATGGTATTATATGATGATGTATAAATATTGTATGTTGTTATATTGCTATGTCATGCTATGATGTATGTTCATCTTATTCCCTATTCCCATGTCGTTGTGTTTACATGACTTCTTACTCCTCGCTTTCCTGTTTCTGCTGTTGCATGTATTTCCTTATGCAGAGGACGGTGACCAGCCAGCGGAGGAGTGACTCTGAGGAGCCGCGACTCTAGTTAGAATGCTGAGTTATAGTTGTTAGTTTTTTTAGTTGTTTAGTTTGTTTTCGTGATGTATTCGGATTTTGGTTATACTAGCTCTGTATTTGACATCAGGGTTGTTTTTTTATTTATATGTCTTGTTTATGTTTTACTGTTTTAAAACTATGTTATTTCCGCGTTGTTTTTGTTGATATGTGAAACCTTTTTATCCAAGTTTTTATTATTTTTTTTCAAATAAATGTATGTTTTATAATTACCTCTTTTAAGTAAATGTTTTATATTAACATGCGGGGTAGAAGGATGTCACAATTGGCCCTTTGCTAGGCACTAAGTCTTTGGTGAACTCAACATCTCTCTCAGGGGTATAAAACTCAATGACTTAGAGATTTTGATATATGACAAATACAATTTAATGTGTGTGCAAGCGTTTTATTGTCAAATTGCAAAGACATGTATCAAGCAGTGATCAACAAGTTCATTAAGCAAATTCAAGGAAAATATTCATGGAAGAACTTGAAGGAATCAAGGAGTTGCATGTAGAAATCAAAATAGCAAAGTCAAAGATCAAAGGATCATCAAGACCAAGGTACAGCCATGTCAGGTATAATCAATTTTCATAATCTGCATTAAAAGGAATAAGCTTTTTTTTTAATGAAAATGATTTTTGGAAATAAGAAAATTATCTGTCAGGTACAGCCATGTAATCAATGGATGTATGTCTGCTACTGTACTGACAAATGAATTTAAGGTTCTTGATTCAATACATAGATGTATTGAATGGGTGTACTGATGGATTAACCAAGTTCAAGAATTTGAGAAACTATCAGAACTATCAATATGAAACTGGTTAATACAGCCATGTACTCAACCCCTGTTCAAGAACCAGAATCAAGAAAACAAATTCTGTTATCAGACCCAAATCTGTTTTAATTGATCCCAACGACTATAACTTGTTTTCTATATATAGAGGGATCAAAATAACACTTTTTAAAATATCAGAATTACACGAAATCAATTTGAGAGATCAATTGTGAAAACCATTCATCATCTTTCTTGAGCTTATTGTGAAAAAAGTGTTTCATTCTCATAAGTGCTTCAATTTGTATATCTGACTATTGAGAGTTTAGGAATCAATCTTTTCATTCTATTTGGTTGTAAAGGGAGAGGGAGTCTCTCTGTGTGATTAGGGTGAGGTATCCCTAAGGAAGAACATTGAGGCTCTTCACAAGAGTGTGGTATCTCGAGGTGAAGGAGTGCTCTGTGGTGTAAAGGTTTTTCAAGCTACCTGGCTAAAGTTTTTTGTGTTAGTGTGTGAAAACCCACAGGTGGAGTGGGGACTGGATGTAGGTCACAGTGGTGGTGGATCGAACCATGATAAATCTGGTTGTGTGGTATCTCTAAACTCAAACTCTTTAATTTCTGTTTTGTGCATATAACTGTGATCTTGATGCTCTAAGTTTTTAATTGATATCAGTTCTTGATCTGTTTAATATGAATTAAAACTAGAGTATTACTGCAATCAATCTTGAGTTATTAATTGTTCAAAACTGAGTTGATTAAGACTGTTATTGATCACTAAAACTGAAACTGATCTATTGTAACTTCAGTTCTTGACCGATTAAGGCCTCGTATCTAATACCTGCATCGACCCCGAATCGAACTTCTTCCCTGTTTGATTCAATCATCTGTTTAATTGATAGCTGTGAGCTATGAACTTGAATCTTATTACTGATTTATCTTTCTGAATTAATCTTTCTTATCCTCATTACATTCTATTCAAGACTTTGTGAAAAACCCCTTCTACTAGTTTAAAGATCCTGAGGCAACTCTGATTTGAAAAGTAAAGTTTTTGAAAAGGAAGAATTTTTGAACACTCAATTCACCCCCCTCTTGAGTCTTTGAATCCAAAACAACAATTGGCATCAGAGTTAAACTCTTAAGTTTGGCTTAACAGCTATAAGCGTATGGCTTCCAATGACTGTTTGAATGAAGGGGCTTCCCTTGCACACCCTCCTACCTTCAATGGATCTGAGTATATCTATTGGAAGGAAAGAATGGTAATCTTTCTTGAGGCAGCAGGTGTTGACATATGAGATGCAGTAGAAAATGGACCATTTGTCCCCTCTACTATAGATGCTAATGGTGCTCAAAGAAATAAGCCTAAAACTGAATGGAATGAGGATGATAAGAAAATAGTTCAATATAATGCACGTGCTAAGAATATTATAACATTTGCTTTAAGCCGTGATGAGTTTTTCAGGGTTTCAAATTGCAAATCAGCAAAGGAGATGTGGGATACATTGCAAGTAACACATGAAGGAACCACAGATGTCAAAATAGCAAGAATGAACACCCTCACACATGAGTATGAGCTGTTTAGAATGAAGCAAGGAGAACCTATGACTGAAATACAAAATAGATTCACTCACATTGTCAACCAATTTACTGGTCTTGGAAAAGCTATATCAGATGAGGATCAAATTAACAAAGTAATGAGATGCTTGAGCAAGGAATGGCAGCCTAAAGTCACTGCAATCTCAGAATCTAGAGACAACTCATCAATGACCATTGCCACATTGTTTGGAAAACTGCAAGAGCATGAATTGGAGTTGAATAGACTGAATGAGAGTGAAGAAACTGACAAAAAGAAAAAAGGGATTGGCTCTGAAATCACAAGTCAGAGAAGTAGAAGACAGTGATGATAATGATTCAGCACAAGAGGCAGAATCTGAAGAAGAGATGGGAATGCTAGTTAGAAAATTCAAAAAGTTTCTAAAGAAGAAAGGCAACTTCAAAAGAAAGTCATCCGCTTTTCAAAGGATAAATTTCATCAAAGGTGACAACTCTTCCAACAACATCACATGCTATGAATGTGGAAAGATTGGCCACATGAAGCTTGACTGTCCAAAACTGCAAAAGAAGGACAAAATAGAAAAGTTTGACTCAAAGGACAAGAAGTGGAGAAAGCCAAGAAAGGCCTACATTGCTTGGGATGATAATGATGTAGATTCCATTGAAGAATTTGAATCTGAGGAGGCAAACTTGTGCTTGATGGCTAGCAATAACAGTGATTCGGAGAGTGAGGTAAATTTTGATTCACAACCTACTTTTGATGAATTGCAAGATGCATTTGATGAGTTACATGCTGAATATCTTAAGATTGATAAACAACTTGTCTCATCTAGAAAAATAATTGCTAAACAATGTGATGATTATGCATGCTTGAAAGTGAAAGAAAGAGAACTAGAAGCTAGGAATAAGGTCTTGATTGCATCTAGCTCTAATTGTTCTAAGTGTTGTACATTGACTAAAGAAGTTGAAAAACTGAAAAATGACTTTGCCAAGTTCACAAATGGTAGAGATAACTTGAATGCTTTATTTGGACAGCAAAAGTGTGTTTATGATAAGGCTGGAATAGGCTATGAACCTAAGATACATGAGAAATCTTTCAAGAAATTTTTTGCTGCACCTAAGACATCAAACACATCATTTGTTAAATGCAACTTTTGTTCTAGAAAAGGTCACACAGATTCTACATGTCAATACAGAAAATCAGCATACAATAAAAATAAAGTATATACGAGTTCCTAAAGGAACTATTGCTGCAACTAACTCAAAAGGACCCAAACAGATTTGGGTACCTATAGCACAAACATGAAATTCTGTTTTGTAGGTGTGGTGGAAGGTCAAGAGCAAAAATTGGAATCATGACATAGAGCCTTCACCAAACACAAAATGGGTAACAATAAAGAAATAATATTGATTGAATATGTTTTCTAATTATCATTATTAATGTATGATTGTGAATCTTTGTGTTGACTTATATATCATTGTATAATATGTCTACATTGTTGTATTAAAATTATTTGATCAATCTTGGAATAATCATATGGATTTTGTTTCACAAATTGAATCTAAGAAAATTGATGAAGCATTAAATGATTTATTTTGCTTGCTATGCAACAATTAACTTTGAACATGATCTCTATCAAAAGAACTTTTATTCAAAGTAGAGAAATTGAGATTGAATATGTTGATACAACTAAACAACTTGCTGATATTTTTACCAAGCCCTTGAACAAGGAAAGCTTCTTTTTCATTAGAAGAGAATTGGGCATAATTGATCAATCCTATATCTAATCTCTAAAGAAACTGTTTATATGACTGTATCTTTGTGTAAATATGCTCTAATTCTTGTATGATTTGATTTGGAATATCTATGAATGATTAGAAGAGAGTTTCATTAGAAATAGATTTGATCAGGAAAACCTATGTACCTAACCCATGTACATGTATAAAAACTGGAAATTTGTTTTAAACATGGATGTGATCAACAGCTGTATAGAGGCTCAGGAATGGATCCCCTGTGTTTTTAGTCTGAAAAACTCAGAATACACCAGACTCTAATTATGCTCGTCCACTAAAGTAACAGAAGCGCTCGTCCACACAAGTGACAAAAGCGCTCGTCCACACAAGTGACAGAAGCGCTCGTCCACACAAGTCTTTGGACTTTCTAAGTCCTTAATGAGAAGCTTCGTCCAATGACGTGCCATATGGAGCTCGTCTACTAGGTTACGAGCCCTGAGGATTGAAGATGACGCCGATGTAGAATCTTATTTCAAAACTTCAAATCTTCTGAAACCCACTCTTTCTTCACCTAATTTTGCAACCCTAGCAGAGCTAACCTTAATCCTTCTTGTACCCAAACCCACCCTAATATGGCTAGAACCAAAAATACTGGATCTTCACCCTCAAAAGCTCTTGAGAAAAAGAGGAACAAAGGAAAGGAAGTGGAATCTGATGAGTATGATTACACCTCATATTTCTTTATCATATTGCATGCATTTTCATGAAGTTTAGGCATTTTTAATTTGATTTTTGTTAGTTTTTTACCTTGGAACGGGTAAGGCGGTTTTGTGGTGTTGTTGTGCAGGAATTGAGGATTAAAATGTTCAAGATCAACCGTGATGGAGCTTGCATGAAGACGGAGCTTGAAAAGCAAGAAAACTGAGCCAAACAGAGCCCATCACGACCTAGCCGTGACAGCCATCACGACCATGATCAAGCAAGGCTGAGAAGAAAAGTAAGAAAAAGTCAGAACCTGTCACGGCCAGGCCGTGATGGCCATCACGGCCGTGACAGGCCATCAGTGCCAAGTTTTCCAAGACAGAATCTGTCACGGCATGGCCGTGACAGCCATCACGGCATGGCCGTGACAGCCATCACGGCTGTGACGTGCAATATCTGAAATTTTAAAAGCTGATTTGATCTGATTTTGTAATTGCTTGGGATTCAAGTTAACCTACTCTATAAATAGGGTAATTAGGCTCGAAAATAGGGGGACTTTGGCTGCTAACTTAGGCAAAAACTAGGATTTCTCTTCTTGTCAATTTCTTCTCTTCTCTTCATTAGGTTTTCTTTTATGCTTTTGTTAATCAAGCTTGCTATGAACATGGCAATGCTTGAGTAGTCTTTTTATTTCTAGGAATTAGGGCTATGCCGAAGATTTGTTTTATGTTATGATTTGATGTTTTACTTCATGTTAATTTCAATTCGCTTTCGATTTAATTCCTATTGCATAAATTACTTGTGAATTTGGTGCGCACTTATTTGCATGTCATAGATACTCTAAGGAGGAACTTAGCGGTGAACTTAGGTATTGGATTTATAGGAATCAAACTTAGGGCTTAAATCACGAGAGTTAGAAGCAGTCCTTCAAGGGTTCCCTGAGTTGTCACAAAGCTTAAAGGGTTCGATTTAAATTCAATTACCACGAGAGTAGGGGTTGGTTTAATCGGGCACGGTTCTTGTATCTCGAGAGGGAACATTAACTTATTTTGGACAAATTCGCCTTCAAAGAAAATTTTGATTATTAACAAGAGGGATAGTCAATTTAGTAACATGAACAGTCTTGTTGGTAACCCAATTCCTGGGAATCCCTTTTGATATTTTGAAATCTTAGATTTGATCTAATTTCCTATTTTGTTCTTGATTTCGTTTTAATTGCAACTTTAAATTTGATTTGATACTTGATTCAAAAATCAAATCTTTTCCAAATTTTTATCTTGTTATAGTCCAGTTTAATTGATTTAATAATTAATTGTTATTTGAGATCACGGTCCCTGTGGGATCGATCTTTTTATTACTTGACGACGAAGTCGTACACTTGCCGATTCGAGCACCATCAAGTTTTTGGCGCCGTTGTCGGGGACCGTGCTTTCTTGAATTTCAATTTAATTTTTAAATTGATTTTTTTGGACATTTTTTTTATTTAATTTTTTTTCTTTCTTTTTCTAGTATCTATCTCTCTCTTTGCATGTGTTTTTCTCTTTCATGCAAAGATCCCAAAGTCTTGGAAATCTCATTGAAGTTGACCCCGAGATCGAAAGGCCCTTTCATAGACGTGGGAGACTACAAAGACAAAGAGAGAGAGACAGAGAGAGGTTGATTCCCATTCCACTTATGGCGAATCTACCGGATACCAAACCACTGAAGGACTACGCAGCCCAAAATTCTAGGGGTTTGCGAACTGGGATTGCTAGGCCAGAAATTGAGGCGAAGAACTACATTATTGATAGTGTGATTTCACATCATAATTCCTATACATTTTTGCTTGCATTTTTCATATAGTTTAGGCATATTTGATTTGATTTTATTAGTTTTTACCTTGGATCGGGTGAGGCGGTTTCTTGGTGTTGTTTTGCAGGAATTCATGGAAAAATGCTCAAGAATGGCCATGATGGAGCTTGGATGAAGACAGAGCTTAAAAAGTGAAGAAAATGACCCAGTCAAAGCCCATCACGGCCTAGCCGCGATGACCCTCACGGCCGTGATCGAGCAATAATTGAGAGAAAAGAAGGCAAAAGTCAGAAGCTGTCACGGCCTAGCCGTGACATGTTAATGGAGCCAGACCCCCTCTTGGCAGAATCTGTCACGGCCAAGCCGTGACGGCCATCACGGTCGTGACAGATCATTTGGTGAAGGCAGAAGCTATCACGACATGCCCGTGATGAGCATCACGGCCGTGATGTTCCAATATTTGAAAGCGCGCCAAGGCAGAAAGCGTCACGGCCAGGCCGTGATGGCCATCACAGCCGTGACGCGAATCCTGATCTATAAAGGAGCACGAGCAGAACAGAAGAAAAACAGTTTTGAAACCCTACAATACTCTCTCTGAACCAGGGGCAGTGGCACAAGGATTCCATGGAGTTTTTCCTCCCTCTCATCTATATTCCTTTGGTTGTAGCTATGATCATGAGTAGCTAAACCCCCATTGTTGGGGTTAGGTATAGCTTTTCTGAATTATCCATGTATATGATTTGATCTTGTAATACAGTTTTTATTTCTTTATGAGTGATTGATTGTCTATGCTTAATGCTTGTTGTGGCTAGCACCCCCATGACTCGATTAGCGTTTTGATATGCAATTGGAAAATTCGTATTAGAACCGGGACTGAGATCAATCACCTAGTAACCCTTGCGTCTAGGAATGGAGTTTGGTTTACTAGTAATCGCATAATCCCTAATCTTAATGAGAATTCACTAATCTAGGCCACCTAAGTAATTAGGGTCTATTAGTGGATTTAGGCTCTTGTCATCCGAGGAATCGAGACTTGAGTAATTTAGTGGATTGATTGTCATAATTGAAGTAGAAGCTGTTTATTAGTCATGTCATTGCATGGGGATGAAGTTTAGAGAACCTAATCCCAGCGTTGTTCTTATATTTGAAGAATCTTTTAAGTGCCTTCCGAGTGTTCGACAGAAATTCCCAAAGAACTTTTCTCTTTATTTTGTTATTTTAGGTTTAGATCTTATTTGGGCTTGGTATTTATTATCGAGCTCCCTTCAATCCAAATATCCGTTTGGATAGTAATTGATTTAGTACGTGTTAGTAATTGTCATAATCCTCGTGGGAATGATAAACGGTCTCACCACCGTATTACTTGTACAACTAGGTATACTTGCCTAGAGCCGTCAGCAAGTTTTTGGCACCGTTGCCGGGGAAAAGGCCACGAGGCTTAGAGTGAAAAGGCCAAGGCGGAAGCGCAATTATTGGCGTTATAAGCAAAACCAGCTCTTTGAAGGAGCTCCATGGAAGAGAAGTGTTCTTGCACTTCTACGCCCAGCAGACCCCGGTTAATTGAAAGAAGCACGTCAAGCTAGTGGCGTTAAAGAAGCGCTTATTGGGAGGCAACCCAAGTTTTCTTTTCATTTTCCTTTTTGTTTTTGATTTTGCCCTCTTGAATAATTTGAGAAGATCAAGAGGA
Organism: Sophora flavescens; assembly: GCA_030762895.1. Classification (NCBI taxonomy): domain Eukaryota; kingdom Viridiplantae; phylum Streptophyta; class Magnoliopsida; order Fabales; family Fabaceae; genus Sophora; species Sophora flavescens. The sequence goes on from CM061066.1 coordinate 92,207,031, forward strand.
AAATATCATAGATTAATAGGTTTGTTAAGTGTTTTCAAGGAAAGGAGGAAGGAGAAGCAAAAAGGGCAGAGACAACGAAGTCAGTAACCATCACGCCCGGGCCGTGACACTGGTCACGGCCGTGATGAGCCAGAATTGAAGATCAGAAAGGATCACGACTCAACGATGATCCCCATCACGGGAGTGATGGAAGGACCCTGAAGATCATAGAGCATCACAGCCTAGCCGTGATGGAGGTCACGGCCGTGACAGGCCACTCCTATGAATCATAATGCATCACGGACTGCCCGTGATAAGCATCATGGCCGTGACCCAATTTTCATGCAATTCCTTCTGACTAGGCATGTGAACCAGCACCGGCTGCCGCCTCGGTAAGTCGTTCCAGTTTTTTCTTTCCTCTCTCCAACTTGATTATTTACATTGGGGACAATGTAAGCTCTTAAGCTTGGGGTAGGGGTATTTTTGCATTGTTCATGTTGCATTCATATAGTTTTGCATGATAGCTTTGCATGTTCACATGAGTAGATTGCCCCTTGCCTAAATTTTGCATCCAATTGTGAGAACTAAGTGCCAAATAAATTGAGATAGTGAATTTTTGAACCCAACTTTTTTCATTCTTGTGATATGGCTACAAATAAAAATGCTTAAGATGATCTGTGATAGTTGATAATTAGCATGTGGTTCCGTAGACTTGTGTTTCTCAGTGATTTTTGAACTACAAAAATGTGAGATTTTGAGCCAAAAGGGGTACTCACTAAATATATCCCATTCTTTGTGTTAGAGTGTTATTCCTCTTGGTTTGTATTCTCTAGAACTTGACTTGAAACCATTTTGAAGCTTAAAAATTTTTGAAAACATTTTTGAAAATGATTGAGGTGCTAGGTATTTTTCCGGCCTTCCGAGCGTTGAATGACTAAATGCTACCCCTTAGTTGCCCAATTTTGAGCCTACATGAATAAAATACTTTTCTTGGTACCTTGAATTATGTGGATGAATGATGCTTGATGAGGGACCTTCTAAAGTATTACAAAAGGGTAAAAAGGTAGTTGAAAATGTTTGGGATGAGAAAATCAGAAAAATATTTCTTTTTAGCTGAAAATCTCCCCTTCTCCAAATAAAAGAAAAATAAAAGAAAAAGAAAAATCTATGGAGAAGGGGATGACAAAAGAAAGTGAGAAATAAAATAAAAACAAAGAAAGAAAGGTGGAAAAAGGAATCAAAACCCAAAAAGGTATTTTAGAAGGTCATGCTTTGCAATGCTTGATTGTGTTTAGCCCTTTTGAAATTTCCTTTTCTTGACTTCCCCACCTAACGATAAATCCCATGGCCCCGTTACAACCAATGCAAAAGACCTCTTGATTCTTAATTGTTTTCATTAATAAAGTAGAGATTTGGTTGATAGTCAAGCCTATGGTAGAATTCATTCCTTGAGGAAAGTGGAGCGAATTGTCTTATTTCCCTAACACTTGAGTGAGGTGAGATAGAGAGCCAAGGAAATGAACAAGCTTGGGGTGATCTTCAGGTGAGAAAGAGTGCCCTAATCAGTGAGAATATGATTCGAAGAAACCTAAGCCTCTAATTGGACTTGAACTGATTGTCTCTTGCTGAGTTATTTGAGATGCCTGTTACTTGGATTACTTGCCACTCGGGTTCTTGCTTCACTATCCGTAATCTGATTGTCTATATCTTATGGCCTTAGTGATTGCTTGAGGACAATCAATTGAATAAGCTTGGGGTGATTTGATAGTGTGATTTCACATCATAATTCCTGTACATTTTTGCATGCATTTTTCATATAGTTTAGGCATATTTGATTTGATTTTATTAGTTTTTACCTTGGATCGGGTGAGGCGGTTTCTTGGTGTTGTTTTGCAGGAATTCAAGGAAAAATGCTCAAGATTGGCCATGATGGAGCTTGGATGAAGACAGAGCTTAAAAAGTGAAGAAAATGACCCAGGCAGAGCCCATCACGGCCTAGCCGTCATGACCCTCACGGCCGTGATCGAGCAATAATTGAGAGAAAAGAAGGCAAAAGTCAGAAGTTGTCACGGCCGTGACATGTTAATGGAGCCAGACCCCCTCTTGGCAGAATCTGTCACCGCCAAGCCGTGACGGCCATCACGGCCGTGACAGATCATTTGGTGAAGGCAGAAGCTATCACGGCTTGCCCGTGATGAGCATCACGGCCGTGATGTTCCAATATTTGAAAGCACGCCAAGGCAGAAAGCCTCACGGCCAGGCCGTGATGGCCATCACGGCCATGACGCGAATCCTGATCTATAAAGGAGCACGAGCAGAACAGAAGAAAAAAAGTTTTGAAACCCTACAATACTCTCTCTGAACCAGGGGCAGTGGCACAAGGATTCCATGGAGTTTTTCCTCCCTCTCATCTATATTTCTTTGGTTGTAGCTATGATCATGAGTAGCTAAACCCCAATTGTTGGGGTTAGGTGTAGCTTTTCTGAATTATCCATGTATATGATTTGATCTTGTAATACAGTTTTTATTTCTTTATGAGTGATTGATTGTCTATGCTTAATGCTTGTTGTGGCTAGCACCCCCATGACTCGATTAGCGTTTTGATATGCAATTGGAAAATTTGTATTAGAACCGAGACTGAGATCAATCACCTAGTAACCCTTGCATCTAGGAATGGAGTTTGGTTTACTAGTAATCGCATAATCCCTGATCTTAATGCGAATTCACTAATCTAGGCCACCTAAGGAATTAGGGTCTATTAGTGAATTTAGGCTCTTGTCATCCGAGGAATCGGACTTGAGTAATTTAGTGGATTGATTGTCATAATTGAAGTAGAAGCTGTTTATTAGTCATGGCATTGCATGGGGATGAAGTTTAGTGAACCTAATCCCAGCGTTGTTCTTATATTTGAAGAATCTTTTAAGTGCCTTCCGAGTGTTCGACAGAAATTCCCAAAGAACTTTTCTCTTTATTTTGTTATTTTAGATTTAGATATTATTTGGGCTTGGTATTTATTATCGAGCTCCCTTCAATCCAAATATCCGCTTGGATAGTAATTGATTCGGTACGTGTTAGTAATTTTCACAATCCTCGTGGGAACGATAAACGGTCTCACCACCGTATTACTTGTACGACTATGTATACTTGCCTATAGCCGTCAAAAACTATACCGCCTCTGTTAATTGGTTTGATTATGCAAAATCTATTTGGAGGCTTACCCTCGGAGGACCCGACTGATCATGTGGAGACATTCTTGGAGTTCATCGGTACAATAAGAATTCATGGTGCCCCGATTGATGCTATTCGCTTGAGGTTATTCCCCTCCTCTCTGACTGGAATGGCAAAAGCTTGGTTAAAGCAAGTACCCGCTAATACTTTATCAACTTGGGACCAACTGGAGCAGGCATTCTTGGAGAAATTCTTCCCTCAATCCAAGACTGTTTACCTACGAACTCAGATCACCGGCTTCTTCCAAAAGGATGGAGAATGCTTATCCGAAGCTTGGGATCGTTACAAAGGATTGCTAGAGTCTTGCCCACATCATGGGCTCGAGAGGTGGTTGTTAGTGCATACCTTCTACAACGGATTGGATTACTCTTCGAAGGTGTCACTCGACTCTGCAGCTGGTGGAGCCTTTATGAATAGACCTCTGACTGAAGCATTCAATATCATTGAAAACGTAGCCACCAACTATCACCAATGGGGTTCGGAAAGAGGTAATAACCCGAAAAAGCTTTCGGGGGGTAAGTTTGAAATGAATAGTACTGATTTAATTAGGTCTAAATTTGACTCATTGAATAAACGCTTTGATAAGCTTGAAAAGGCTAATGTGAGTTCAATAGGTGCTACTAATGTTGTTTGTGAGATTTGTGGAATGCATGAACATGACATAATGGAGTGCCCACATGGTATTGCTCTTGGATCCGGTGCTTCGCGGGAACAAGTGAACTCTTGTCACAACTTCTATGACACGAACCCGAAGTTGCCAAATTATGCTCCTCCAAATCCTTACAACCAAGTGAGGAAGAATAACTCTTATCTTTCCTATGGGAACTTCAACAACACATTGAACCATGAATTCCAAGAAGGCCAAGTTAATAGGAAACCCGCATCGGGGTATCCTCAAGTACAAAAGTCTAAACAAGAGTCTCTTTTGGAAAAATTTGTTGAAACTCAAACAAAGCAAAATGAAGAGTTTAGACAACAAGGTAGGGTAGTCAATGAGGCAATAAAAGAGTTAACATCTAAGATAGATAACTTAGCCATCCATAATAAGATGTTAGAAACTCATATTGATAAACAAGCTAGTACATATTCTAGAACTAAGGGTACATTCCCAGGACAACCCGAAGTTAATCCCAATGAGCACTGTAATGCTATATACTTGAGGGATGATAAGCTTTGGGTAGTTGAAAAGGATGTGGAATGTGAGGAGGACATGAGTGAACAAGAAGAGATAGAGCAAAAGTATGTCCCTCCACCACCTTACCAACCCCCAATACCTTTCCCACAAAGGTTGGTCAAGAAAAACCAAGTAGAAAAAGAAACTAAGAGCTTAATTGAGGAGCATGATGCCATGATAAAAACTAATATGCCTCCTAAACTAAAAGATCCAGGAAGTTTCTCTATTGCTTGCTCAATTGGAGAAGTGAAAGTAGACCAAGCCTTATGTGACTTAGGGGCTAGTGCGAGTTTGATGCCACATACCATCTTTGAGAGGTTAGGAACCAAGGAATTGAGTCCATCCAAGTTCTCTTTACAATTTTCGGATGGCTCAACTAAAACTCCTCTAGGCATATGGTCGCGCTATCGCGCACGCGCCAAAAAGGACGAGCGGGTTTGAAAATGTAGTTTAGGGCGACAACTCGGATGTCGTCTCTCAAGGACTCTTAAGATGTTATTTTCCACAAAAATAAGTTTTTGGGGGGGGGGGTTTGGATTGAGATTTAATCAAAGAAAACAGAATAATAAAAACAGAGTAATTGAAAACAAGCAGTTTAAGGAGGTTATCAAATAGCCAAAAACATATTGATCTATTGTTCTCAATTTCCTAACTATCATAGGTTCATGCAATTTCCAAGCCCTAAGCAGATTCTAATCCCCTCCCGGTTGTAGTAGCAATTTACAAGCGAAACCACTACTACAGATACATGTCCCTATTCCCGAATTAAGCAAACGGGGTTAAGCCCTTCGTGAACTAAGCGAACACGAAATGTACACACGCAAATTAAGCAGATGCGATTAATTATAGGAACATGATATCACCAGAACTAAATCAACACAATACAGTATACTCCTGAATTAAGCAAACAGAAATACAAAGCATGGCATTGAAGAGGGAAAAGCATACAAAACAGGAAAATACAAGAACCTCAAGTGTATGGAAATCAATTACAATAGATCAATCCTAGAAACTTAGTTCTCCATAACACAATGAAATCACACAGAGAAAAAACGTAAAAACATAAAAATGGAGAAGCAAAAGTCTTTACAAATTATTCAGAACAACCTTTTATACAAATTCTGAAATCAGCTAGCTCGCGAGGCGAGCACTCATTCGCGAGGCGAATTTCATGAAGAGTCAGCAACCTTTGGCATTCTCGCGAGGCGAAGTGTTGCTCGCGAGGCGAGGATCTGAAGAGTTTTCTCCTTACGCCCGTTATGGCCATCAGGGGCCAACCGTGATGCTCTCTGACTTCCAGACTCGCGAGGCGAATGGATGCTCGCGAGGCGAGACTCTTCAACTTCAAAACTGCCACGGCCATGACCTTCAACACGGGCAAGCCGTGATCGTCTCTGACTTTTTCAGGGTTGCAATACTCGCGGGGCGAGACCTTCTTCGCGAGGCGAACCAGAGACTTAGCATTTTCTTGGAACAGTCAGGCTTCGGGGTCGCGTGGCGAGCATGTCCTTCGCGGGGCGAATCCCCTGCTCTTTATTTTCTCAACTTCTACTTAACCTGAAAACAAGGAAATAACCATAAGTGTATTATTTTGACTTAAAACTAGCTAAATTAACTTAAAACTACTATAGAGACTCAAAACCTTGCTTGAGGACAATCTAATCTAATTTGGGTGAAAATACGATATAATTTGCACAAAACCCTGGTCATACTAGCCATAAAACTAGGTGAGCCAGAGGCTTATCAAAATACCCCAAACTTAAACTTTGCTTGTTCCCAAGCAAACTAAGACTCAAAAAATCAAAAAGACTCAAGACCTGGCAAGCTTAAAAGATCCAATCAACATTGCACAAATTCAAGCAACTTCATCAAAACAGTTTTCTTCATTGTTTCCCCCTTTTTCAAACAAAGCAATCCCCACATTCATTTATTCTAAACATTTGAGAATTTCATCATGAAAACAATCATCAATCTAAGCAGGGGATCTAAGTCACACACAAGAGGGAGATCACCAAATCCAAACAACTGCCTTTCCTCACAAGGGTATTTAGTATATCACTCAATCACTCAGTTGTGTCAGGGCTAACACTTGCACTCAGTTTCACTTTTCAAGAACACTTCCCAAAAATTTGATTTTCATCTCAAAATGGTTCCCACAGAAAACATGCATGCAACATCAGAAGGTCTTTTATGGGTTGTAATGGGGCCTGGCTAAGGGTAGGATATACAAAAGGAACTAAGCTGAAGACCCTAGGAACTAAGAGAGCATGAACTATACTTACACTTTTGAAATTCACTCAAGTTCCTTTCTTTATTTTTTTTTTCTTTACACTTCTGGGTGGCTACAGTCCTTTTTATTTCCAATAGCATTTTTGGCATTTTTGTATTATTATTATTTTTTTTTATGCAAACATTTATCCACTTTTTCTTTCACAAGCCTTTGGCTCCAACTTTTTTTTCTTTTTTTTCTTTTTCCCAATCCCAAACAACACATTGCACCGGGTAGCCACCCCAAACTTAATTTCTTGCACCCATTATGAGATTCCATGCTCTCCTAATCCTAAGATCGGGTTAACATGGTTTTCCAGATTTTTGGGCTTATAACATTAGGTTATCAAGAATTAATCAGGCTACAGGCTCAAAAGGGCTAACTAGGGAACATGCATTAGGAATTGGTTTATTTTAGGCTAAGTAGCTATTTACACAGAACATGCCTAAATCATTTGCTACACACATATAATCATGCAAACCAAAAAGAGATTCAATCAAATCCAGGGAAGTGCAACTTGAAAGCGATTTTCACACGGTCAAAAACATGTTGGAGGCTCAAAACCTCACCTGGACATTCATGCAAATTGTTTGAAAGAGATTCTATCCCTAGTGTGTGCTTCCTATCACCCCAAACTTGTCATAAATCATGCCATCATAACAAAATCCCAAAGTTCAGTTTTCAATTTCACATGGGAATCACTTTTCAACATCAAAAATTTTTAGCCTAGGGGGAATCATCACATATCAATCATGCAAGCAATCTGTGCAACATCAATCAAAATCTAGCAAACTTGCCAACTAAAAACTTAACACACAAATGCTCCTGAGCTTCTCAAATTATTCAGGAGCTTTATTCAAAGAAAAGAAAACTTTATTCAAAGAAAAGAAAAACTACAACTAGTTCCCTCCCCCACACTTAAATCATGCATTGTCCCCAATGAACAACAGAATTATACAATCAGAGTGAGGGAAAGGAAAAGAAACTCCCTGATCAAGTATCAGTGTAGGTTGGAGCATCCAAAGATAGCTCCTCAACATTAGCATCCGCAGGGTCACCAGCATCCACACCATGGAATGGCTTCAACCTTTGCCCATTAACCTTGAAGGTTTTGTTGGTACCTGTACTTTGAATCTCCACTGCACCATAAGGAAACACATTAGTCACAACAAAAGGGCCATCCCATTTAGACCTAAGCTTCCCAGCCATCAATCTCAGGCGGGAATTAAACAATAAGACTTTCTGACCCACAAAAAATTCTTTCCTAACAATCATTCTATCATGAAAAAGTTTTGTTCTCTCTTTATACATCCTGGAGCTTTCATAGGCTTCAAGCCTAAGCTCCTCAAGTTGCTGCAACTGCAGTTTTCTTTCAACACCAGATTTCTTCATGTCCAAGTTACAACTCTTTACTGCCCAATATGCTCTATGCTCAACTTCCACCAGGAGGTGACATGCCTTGCCAAATACAAGCCGGAAGGGGGACATTCCTATAGGTGTCTTAAAAGCAGTCCTCTGGGCCCACAGTGCGTCTTCCAGACGGCGGCTCCATTCCCTTCTGTTTGGCTGCACCATCTTCTCTAGAATTTGCTTAATCTCCCTGTTTGATATTTCTGCCTGGCCATTGGTTTGGGGATGGTAAGCAGTAGACACTCTATGTACAACCCCATATTTTCTGAGTAAGGCCTCCATGGTTCTGTTGCAAAAATGTGTGCCCTGGTCACTGATGATGGCCTTGGGTATGCCAAACCTGCAAAAAATGTTGGACCTAACAAATTTGGAAACAATCTGAGCATCGTTAGTCCTAGTGGGGATTGCTTCCACCCACTTTGAAACATAATCTACAGCCAACAAAATATATACAAAACCAAAAGAAGGAGGGAAAGGACCCATGAAGTCCATCCCCCACACATCAAAGACCTCACAATAAAGCATTGGCTGCTGAGGCATCTCACTCCTACGAGTGATTGCAGGGCCTGTTATTTGACATTCTTTACAATTCTTGTATACCTCATATGAATCCCTAAAAATTGTGGGCCAGTAGAACCCGGAGTCCATGACTTTTCTTGCTGTCCTCTGAGGTCCAAAGTGTCCTCCAACTGGAGAGGTATGTGAGAAATGTAGGATGGACTCCGTCTCATGATCGGGGACGCACCTCCGAATAACCTGGTCACTGCAAAACTTCCACAGATAGGGGTCATCCCACACATAATACTTTGCATCGCTCTTCAGCTTGTGGATCTTATGTCTACTTGTACCTGCAGGAACAACACCAGCAACTAGAAAATTTACAATGTCAGCAAACCAGGGGGTTACCCCATACATATGTAACAGTCTCTCATCAGGGAAATCATCTTGGATGGGAAAAGTATCCTCATCCCTTGCTATCCGGCTCAAATGATCTGCTACCAAATTTTCAGCTCCACTTTTATCCTTTATCTCCACATTGAATTCTTGGAGCAAAAGCATCCACCGGATCAGTCTTGGCTTAGCTTCTGGCTTCTTCAACAGATATTTCAAAGCTGCATGGTCAGTAAAAACAGTCACCCTAGAACCTAGCAAATAAGACCTAAACTTATCAAGTGCAAATACAACAGCTAGCATCTCTTTCTCAGTGGTTGTGTAATTTGCCTGTGCAGCATCTAGGGTCCTAGAAGCATAGTGAATTACATGGGCAACCTTGCCCACTTTTTGTGCCAGAACTGCTCCTACAACAAAATTTGAAGCATCACACATAAGTTCAAAAGGGAGTGTCCAATCTGGGGGCTGGATGACAGGGGTAGAAGTCAACGCTTTCTTCAGATGGTCAAATGACTCTTTGCACTTTTCATCAAACTGGAACAGGGCATCATTCTTCAGCAGATTTGACAATGGCAATGCTATCTTGCTGAAGTCCTTTATAAAGCGCCTGTAGAAACCTGCATGTCCAAGAAAGGAACGGATCTCGCGTACGCAAGATGGGTAAGGCAATGAAGAAATCACATTTATTTTTGCAGGATCTACAGAAATACCCTCTTTGGAAATTACATGACCCAAAACTATCCCCTGCTCTACCATGAAGTGACATTTCTCATAATTCAAAATCAAATCAGTATCAATACATCTTTGTAGAACTAGACTTAGACTATGCAAACAAGCATCAAAAGAGGAGCCATACACAGTAAAATCATCCATGAACACCTCTATGCAATTTTCAATAAAATCAGAGAAAATACTAAGCATGCATCTTTGAAAGGTGCCAGGAGAATTACAGAGGCCAAATGGCATCCTCCTATAAGCAAACGTACCGAAGGGGCACGTGAAGGTGGTCTTTTCCCCGATCCTCGGGGGCAATATGAATCGGAAATACCCCGGAAAAGCCATCTAGAAAACAATAATGGGATCGACTAGCCAGCCGATCCAAAGATCTCGATCTATGAACGGCAAAGGAAAATGATCCTTTCTCGGTGGCCTGGTTTAGCTTCCTATAGTCTATACAAACTCGCCTTGACTATTCTGGACTCTAGTAGGCACAAGTTCATTATTTTCATTCCTAACTACTTGTTAGACCGGACTTCTTTGGTACAACTTGACTTAGGACTTACCCAAGAACTATCAGAGATGGGGTAGATAATACCCGCCTGTAGAAGCTTAGTCACCTCTTTCTTTACCACATCCAGAATCAGTGGGTTAAGTCGCCTTTGGGCCTGTCTGACTGGCTTAGCCCCATCCTCCAATAAAATTCTGTGCATGCATCTGGAGGGGCTAATTCCTGGAATATCGGCCAATGTCCACCCAATAGCCTTTTTGTATTTCTTCAGAACCTCTAAAAGCTTGGCTTCCTGATCAGAGTTGAGGTTTGGAGGAAATGATGATCGGAAATGTTGCATTCCTCCCCAAGTAGGCATACTTCAGGTTCTCGGGAAGTGGTTTGAGTTCCAAAGAAGGTGGCTGCTCAACAGATGGTGCCATGGGTTCAAGGACTTCTGCTGAAAAGACAGCTTCACTCTCATTATCACTATCACTATCATCCTCACCCTGCAAGGTCGAATCCAAAAACTCAGAACAAACAGAACATGGGTTAGTGTTAGTACAGTTAGTACAAGTATATACATCATCAAAAACCAGAAATAAGAGGAAAATCGAAATAAAATCATCATGTGTGTCCTCAATAAGCTCAGAAAGCAACTCTAAGTGGAATACAGAGTGCTCCTCTACTGGGTGTTTCATAGCATTAAAGATCTTGAACTGGGCCACAATACCACCAAACTCCATAGACATAGTCCCATCATAAACATCAATCTTGGTCTTGGATGTCATCATGAATGGTCTGCCCAAGATTATAGGCGATCTACTGGACTGAGTCTCTCCTGCCATGTCTAGGATATAGAAGTCCGCAGGGAATATCAAATCGTCAACTTGCACTAGCACATCCTCTACCATTCCCATGGGTCGGGCACTGGTCCTGTTAGCCAACTGGATGGTAAGACCTGTATACTGCAATGGCCCAAGATCAAGGTTGTTAAAGATGGAGGTAGGCATGACATTGATTGATGCTCCCAAGTCCAACATACAGTTCTCAAACTTCTTGTCCCCAATAGTGCATGGGATAGTGAAGGTGCCTGGATCCTTGCACTTCTGTGGCAGTGCCTGAATAGGGGTTAAAGCAACAACTCTTTCTGGCTTAGACTGGATAAGTGCTGAGACATTCATTCCTAAGTCAACCTTCTCATTAGTCTTCATTTTCCTCTTGTTGGTGCATAGTTCCTTCAAAAACTTGGCATATCTGGGCACTTGCTTGATCACATCTAGGAGAGGAATATTTACAGCTACTTTTCTGAAAACATCAAGAATCTCCTTCTCCTTATTTTCACCACCAACCTTCTTATTTTTCTGCAATCTATGTGGGAATGGAATGGGTGGTCTATACACTTTCTCAGCTTCAACTTCAACCATAGGCTCAGGAGTAACTTCAACAGTAGGCTCAGGAGTCACTTCAATGGTTTCTTCATCCTTTCCAGAGGTGGCCTCAACAACTTTTCCCGATCTCAGAGATATGGCACTCACATTAGGGTTGGAGGCATTGGGATTTATCACGGTCTTTGTCTTTGGCAGCTGGGTTGTTCTTTGAGCTTGTTTTATGTTATTTATGTCTGTGGCCATCTGTCCAATCTGTGTCCTCAAATCTTGAATGTTAGCACTTGTTTGCTGCTGATACTGTGCCTGTGAGGCCTGGAACTGTGCCTGGAACTGTCCCATTTGCTGCTGGAAAAGTGTAGTCATTTGTGCATTCATCTGTGAAGTTATTTGCTTGCACATGTCATCTACTTGAAAGTCCGAAAGGTGCGTAGTGGCCCTTTGGAGGAGGATTCCGAGGTGCCATCGGTCTCTGTTGGGATGAGTTCCCATACCTCAGTTAGGATGATTACTCCAGTGGGATGATACCTATTTGTTGAAAGGTCGGAGTTGTCAGATCTGTTCTAGTTATTGCCCTGATTATACGGATGGACTGCAAAGGCTTGAGGTGATTCAGTAACTGATCCTCCTTGCAAAATGGGGCATGCTTCATATGGGTGTTCAGGAGAACTGCACATGCCACACAACACCTCAGGCTGACCCCTATCCATTGCCAATTTCTCTACCAAGGAAGTGAGCCTATCAATTCTATCATCACGGTCATGGCTGGAAGAAGAAGTGCGGATCTCATGTACACCTCTAGTCTCAACAGAATTTCTTCTGGTGGTGAATTGCTGAGAATTCAGTGACATGTTCTCAATGAGTTGCTTTGCAGCGAGATGGAGTCTTGTCAACCAATGCTCCCCACTAGCAGACATCCAAAATATTCCTATCCATTGGCGGTAGTCCTTCATAAAAATATTGGATGAGAAGCTGTTCGTAAATTTGATCTTTGAGGGCAACTGGATGTCAACTGCTTGAACCTCTCCCAATACTCAGCTAGCGACTCATTTCCTTGCCTAATTCCACAGATTTCTTTCCTGATTGAGGCGGCTCTGGATGCAGGAAAATATTTCTCTAGGAAGAGCTTCTTCAAGTCGTTCCATGTGGTGATGGAGTTCGGCTCAAGGTATAATAGCCTATCTTTTGCAGCTCCCTGTAGTGAGAACGGAAAAGCTTTCAACTTGATATGATCCTCAGTTACTCCTTCTGGCCTCAAAGTTGTGGAGCAGACAACTTGGAATTCCTTCAAGTGCTTGTGTGGATCTTCACCTGCAAGACCATTAAATCTTGGCAACAAATGGATTAGCCCAGATTTTAACTCAAAAGGAGTGTCAGCACCAGGATAAGCAATGCACAAACCATTGTAATTCACATCAGGGGCAGCAAGCTGCCTCAATGTTCTTCGGTCTCCCATGTTTTCAAAAACAGACTTGGAATTAGAATCACTACTAGAACTAGCCCGAAATTCTCTACGGAGTGTATGCAATGTTCTTTCTATCTCAGGATCAAATTCACACAGTTCAGGGCAATTAGATCTAGTAGCCAGACTAATTCAAAACAAAAACAAAAATAAAAGAGAAAAACAGAAAATAAAATGCGAAAATAACAAAACAAGAGTTCCCCGGCAACGGCGCCAATTTTTGGTCTCGCTGTCGCGCACGCGCCAAAAAGGACGAGCGGGTTTGAAAATGTAGTTTAGGGCGACAACTCGGATGTCGTCTCTCAAGGACTCTTAAGATGTTATTTTCCACAAAAATAAGTTTTGGGGGGGTTTGGATTGAGATTTAATCAAAGAAAACAGAATAATAAAAACAGAGTAATTGAAAACAAGCAGTTTAAGGAGGTTATCAAATAGCCAAAAACATATTGATCTATTGTTCTCAATTTCCTAACTATCATAGGTTCATACAATTTCCAAGCCCTAAGCAGATTCTAATCCCCTCCCGGTTGTAGTAGCAATTTACAAGCGAAACCACTACTACAGATACATGTCCCTATTCCCGAATTAAGCAAACGGGGTTAAGCCCTTCGTGAACTAAGCGAACACGAAATGTACACACGCAAATTAAGCAGATGCGATTAATTATAGGAACATGATATCACCAGAACTAAATCAACACAATACAGTATACTCCTGAATTAAGCAAACAGAAATACAAAGCATGGCATTGAAGAGGGAAAAGCATACAAAACAGGAAAATACAAGAACCTCAAGTGTATGGAAATCAATTACAATAGATCAATCCTAGAAACTTAGTTCTCCATAACACAATGAAATCACACAGAGAAAAAACGTAAAAACAGAAAAATGGAGAAGCAAAAGTCTTTACAAATTATTCAGAACAGCCTTTTATACAAATTCTGAAATCAGCTAGCTCGCGAGGCGAGCACTCATTCGCGAGGCGAATTTCATGAAGAGTCAGCAACCTTTGGCATTCTCGCGAGGCGAAGTGTTGCTCGCGAGGCGAGGATCTGAAGAGTTTTCTCCTTACGCTCGTTATGGCCATCAGGGGCCAACCGTGATGCTCTCTGACTTCCAGACTCGCGAGGCGAATGGATGCTCGCGAGGCGAGACTCTTCAACTTCAAAACTGCCACGGCCATGACCTTCAACACGGGCAAGCCGTGATCGTCTCTGACTTTTTCAGGGTTGCAATACTCGCGGGGCGAGACCTTCTTCGCGAGGCGAACCAGAGACTTAGCATTTTCTTGGAACAGTCAGGCTTCGGGGTCGCGTGGCGAGCATGTCCTTCGTGGGGCGAATCCCCTGCTCTTTATTTTCTCAACTTCTACTTAACCTGAAAACAAGGAAATAACCATAAGTGTATTATTTTGACTTAAAACTAGCTAAATTAACTTAAAACTACTCTAGAGACTCAAAACCTTGCTTGAGGACAATCTAATCTAATTTGGGTGAAAATACGATATAATTTGCACAAAACCCTGGTCATACTAGCCATAAAACTAGGTGAGCCAGAGGCTTATCAGCATACTAGAGAATGTTCCCATAAAGTTAGGGAAATTTTTCATTCCTACCGATTTCATGGTGTTGGACAAGAACGGGAATTCTAAATTCCCTATCATTCTTGGAAGGCCATTCTTGGCCACAGCTGGAGCAATAATAGATGTAAAAAATGGTAAGTTCTCTTTGAATGTAGAGGAAGGTAGGGAGGATTTTGATTTGACTAACTCATATAACAACCCTCCTTTTGAGAGTCATGTGTGCAGGATTGAGATAATGCCTCCAAAGGTGAAGGAAGAGCTTAACATGGAAGCAACTCCGAAACCTTGCATGACAAATGATGCACCAAATAATGATGAAGTTGGAGTTGCTCAACATATGGAGTTAAAACTTCCGCCGGGAGGAAGTAAGGCCATGAAACTCAGTGAAAAGAGCAAAGCGAAAGCGCAATTGGCCATATGAACAAAATAGGCTCTTTGAAGGACTTCCATAGAAGAGAGGTGTTTTTTCACTTCCAAGCCCAACCGATCCCGGTTGATTGAAGGGAGTATGGTCAAGCTTAAGACCGTAAATAAGCGCTTCTTGGGAGGCAACCCAAGTTTTCTTTCCCTTTTCAATTTGTTTTTGAATTTTGTCTTTGAATAATTTGAGAAGATTAAGAGAAGAAAGATCACTACTTGATGATTTTGCCAAGTATTTTCAGGTTATGAAGGCAGGAAGAGCAAAAAGGCATGGAAAAACAAAGAACATAATTGATCACGGCCTAGCCGTGACGGGGGTCACGGCCGTGATTAGCCAACATCTGAAGATCATAAAGGAACACGACCAAGCCGTGATAGCCCTTGCGGGCGTGATGAGAAGGACCTAGAAGATCAGAATGTATCACGGCCTAGCAGTGATGGAAGTCACGGCCGTGAGAGGCCAGCTCCTATAGACCCGAATTGATCACGGGGCCAGTCGTGATGTATATCACGCCCGTGATGGGGACTCGCTTGATAGAGAATTGATCACGGCCTGGCGTGATGAATGTCACGGTCATGACACATCTTCCAGCAGCTCTATGACTGGCATCTGTGCCAACACCCTCCACCACCTCGGTGAGTTGTTCCATTTTTCTCCTCTCTCCGACTTGATTATTTACATTGGGGACAATGGAAGTTTTTTAGCTTGGGGTAGGGGTATTTTTGCATTTTTTTGCATTGTGCATGTTGCATTAATATTGGCGTAGTTTTGCATAATCACATGATTAGATTGCCCCTTGCTTAGAGTATGCATCCAATTGTGAGAACTTTGTGCCAAATGAATTGAGACAGTGAATTTTTTAACCCAATTTTTGTATTCTTGTGATAGGCTAAAAATAAAAATGCTTGAGATGATCTTCTGATAGTTGATAATTAGCATGTGGCTCCTCAGATTTGTGTTTCTCATTGATTTTAAACTACTAAATGTGAGATTTTTGAGCCCAAAAGGGGTACTCACTAAATCTACCCCATTCTTTGTGATTGAGAGTTTTATTCCTCTGAGAATGTGTTCTCTAGAACTTGACTTGAAATCGTTTTGAAACTTAAAATTTTTTTAAAACATATTTGAAAATGATCGAGGCACTAGGTATTTTTCTGGCCTTCTGAGCTTGGACTGATTAAATGCTACCCCTTAGTTGCCCAATTTTGAGCCTAAAAGAATAAAATACTTTTCTTGGTACCTTGATCTATTTTGATGAATGATGCTTGGTATGGCACCTTTTAAAGTATTGCAAAAAGGGCAAAAAGATAGTTTGAAAAATAAAATTGTGGGATGAAAAAGTTAGAAAAATATTTCTCTTAAGTTGGAAATCTCCCCTTCTCCAAATTGAAAAAATAAATAAAAATAAAAAATAAAGTGAAATAAAAAAAATGGAGAAGGGGATGTGAAAAGAAAGTGAGAAATTAAAAAAAGGGAAGAAAGAAAGAAAGGTGGAAAAGCGAACTAAAGCCCAAAAAGGTATTTTAGAAGGTTGTCGTGCTTTGCATTGTTTGATATTTTGTTTAACCTTCTTGAATTTTCCCTTTCTTGATTTCCCCACCTAACAATTAATCCCATGGCCCCATTACAACCAAAATAAAAGACCTCTTGATTCTTATGTGTTTTCATTAATAAAGTATATATTTGGTTAGTAGTCAAGCTTATGGTAGGGTACCTTCCTTGAGGAAATTGAGTGAATTGTCAAATGTCCCTAAACACTTGAGTGAGGTGAGAAGAGTGCCCGAATTAGTGAGAGGTATGAATTTAGGGAACCTAAGCTTCTAATTGGATTTGAAATTGATTGTCTCTTGGGTACTTATTTGGATGTTCCTATTACTTGGATTTGTTACTCGGGTTCTTGGTTCACTATCCATGCTCTGATTGTTTATCTTTTCTGGCTTTAGCTATTGCTTGAGGACATACAAAATCTTAAGCTTGGGGTAGTTTGATGAGTGTGATTACACCTCATATTTCTTTATCATATTGCATGCATTTTCATGAAATTTAGGCATTTTTAATTTGATTTTTGTTAGTTTTTACCTTGGAACGGGTAAGGCAGTTTTGTGGTGTTGTTGTGCAGGAATTGAGGATTAAAATGTTCAAGATCAACCGTGATGGAGCTTGCATGAAAACGGAGCTTGAAAAGTAAGAAAACTGAGCCAAACAGAGCATATCACGGCCTAGCCGTGACAGCCATCACGGCCATGATCGAGCAAGGCTGAGAAGAAAAGTATGAAAAAGTCAGAACCTGTCACGGCCAGGCCGTGATGGCCATCACGGCCGTGACAGGCCATCAGTGCCAAGTTTTCCAAGACAGAATCTGTCACGGCATGGTCGTGACAGCCATCACGACCGTGACGCGCAATATCTGGAATTTTAAAAGCTGATTTGATTTGATTTTGTAATTGCTTGGGATTCAAGTTAACCTACTCTATAAATAGGGCAATTAGTCTCGAAAATAGGGGACTTTGGCTGCTACCTTGGGCAAAAACCAAGATTTCTATTTTTCTCAATTTGTTCTCTTCTCTTAGGTTTTCTTTTATGCTTTTGTTAATCAAGCTTGCTATGAACATGGCAATGCTTGAGTAGTCTTTTTATTTCTAGGAATTGGGGCTATGCCCAAGATTTGTTTTATGTTATGATTTGATGTTTTACTTCATGTTAATTTCAATTCGCTTTCGATTTAATTCCTATTGCATGAATTACTTGTGAATTTGGTGCGCACTTATTTGCATGTCATTGATACTCTAAGGAGGAACCTAGCGGTGACCTTAGGTATTGGATCTATAGGAATCAAACTTAGGGCTTAAATCACGAGAGTTAGAAGCGGTCCTTCGAGGGTTCACTGAGTTGTCACAAGCTTAAAGGATTCGATTTAAATTCAATTACCACGAGAGTAGGGGTTGGTTTAATCGGGCACGGTTCTTGTATCCCGAGAGGGAACATTAACTTATTTAGGATAAACTCACTTTCAAAGCAAATTTTGATTATTAACAAGAGGGGTAGTCAATTTAGTAACATGAACAGTCTTGTTGGTAACCCAATTCCTGGGAATCCCTTTTGATATTTTGAAATCTCATATTTGATCTACTTTCCTATTTTATTCTTTATTTCGTTTTAATTGCAACTTTAAATTTGATTTGCTACTTGATTCAAAAATCAAATCTTTTCCAAATCTTTATCTTTTTATAGTCCAGTTTAATTGATTTAATAATTAATTGTTATTTGAGATCACGGTCCCTGTGGGATCGATCTTTTTATTACTTGACGACGAAGCCGTACACTTGCGGATTCGAGCACCATCAGAATCTTCCAAAGAAAAGGAAGTCACTGAAAGTGCTGCTCCAACTTCATACATGGACAATGATGCTTTTCTTCAAAGGTATTTTTCTTCTGATGAACAAAAGGAAAACTTTAGTCAAAATTTCAGATATAGAGAAATTCTTGAACCTTGGGTAATGGATGTAAAATATTTTGAGGATAATGAGTTTACCTTTCCTGAAATTATAGTCTGTCAAAAGCTCACTGAGTTTGTGCAAACTCAGTTTGACTATCACCCCTTACTGATCAAAGTTTTTTACTCGAATTTGTAAATGAATGCTAATGGAATTAGCTCTGAAGTTAAGGGAATTAAGATAAAAATGTCATTAGAGGAATTCAATAATCTTGCTAACCTACCTTATTATGGACCTAGCATTGTTGGAAATGGTCCCAAATCTGAGTGGTATAATGAGTATGATAAAGAACTGGCTAGACCAGATTTAGTTACCTCTAATGAACCTGAAGGTAGAGTTACCTATACAAGTATAATGAGTGTAGAGGATAGACTTCTGCATTATGTTCTCTGCCAAATTTTAATTCCAAGAAGAGGAAATCACTCTATTCTGCAAAACTATGATTTAATGCTTATGTGGGCTATGCTGAATGAGAAGCAAATCAGCTGGGGGTACTGTGTTGCTGCACACATGATAGAATGCAAGAAAAGCAAGATGATGCTTGCCTATCTGCACTGGTCTGCATAATCCTAGCTCATTTTAATGTTCCTTTTGATGGAGAAGAAAAGAAGCTTGCAAGAAGAATAACTCACAAGTTTGGTGGAGAAATTGTGAGCAAAATGAAACTGAAGAAAGAATATGGAAGATGGATAAGTAAAGATGGAAACAAGGAAACTACTGTAGCTGGTACTTCAACTGGACAAGAAAATGCACCTTCTGATTTCCTGCAGAAACTAATTAAAATGCTGAAAAATGTTAAGGAAAATCAGAAGAAAAATCATGAAATTGAAATGGCTGCAATTGCTGAAGTGAATGAAAGGATAAAAAGGGCAGAAAAGAACATTGATAAACTCAAAGATGACCTAGGAGTGGACTTTCATTTCCTTGCACCTCCAGCTCAAACTGAAGAAGATGTTGATGTTGTAAACATTGCAAGAGCTGCTGTAAAGGAAGCTGAGCACACCCCTGCTGAACCATCACCTAAAGGCCGAAACAAAAGAAAATCAAAAAGCAAGAACTAGTTCTAGGAATTCATAGGAATTAGAACTTAGTTTTTGAAAGGTAAAATGCCTTAGTTTGTCATTTTGGCTGATGGTTTCTGTTCTTTTTGATTTGTCCCTACACCTATCCCTCTATCATGAACAATTTTATATGTTATGTTTTAATGTTTAAATGCTTGCCTTCTCTATTGCTTTGAATGTTTCTTTTCTTTACCTTTTTTATAGTGCCAAAAGGGGGAGGAAAAATTATGATATAGAGAAAGGGGATAATAACAAATTATACATGCATATGTTGAAGGGGAGCTTATAAGCTTACATGATGAATGGGGAGTAAATCAAATTCTGATATGATAATATTTTTTTTGCTCTGATATACTTCTGCTCTGATACCATGATAATATTAATCTGTCAAAAACACTTAGCTTCTGCTACACTTATTCTCTAATCTTATAGTATGTTAAAAGATTTGTCATAATCAAAAAGAGGGAGTTTGTAAGACTCAATATATATGACAAATACAATTTAATGTGTGTGCAAGTGTTTTATTGTCAAATTGAAAAGACATGTATCAAGCAGTGATCAACAAGTTCATTAAGCAAATTCAAGGAAAATATTCAAGGAAGAACTTGAAGGAATCAAGGAGTTGCATGTAGAAATCAAAACAGCAAAGTCAAAGATCAAAGGATCATCAAGACCAAGCTTAAAGGAGAATTTTAGATTTAAGTCTTAGATGATTTGTAAGAGAAAGAAATCTCTTCGTCACAAGATAGCTCAACTAAAAAGATGCATGAAGAAAATCAATTTTCATAACCTGAATTAAAAGGAATAAGCTTTTTTTAAAATGAAAATGATTTTTGGAAATAAGAAAATTATCTGTCAGGTACAGCCATGTAATCAATGGATGTATGTCTGCTACTGTAATTGACAAATGAATTTAAGGTTCTTGATTCAATACATAGATGTATTGAATGGGTGTACTGATGGATTAACCAAGTTCAAGATTTTGAGAAACTACCAGAACTATCAGTATGAAACTGGTTAATACAGCCATGTACTCAACCCCTGTTCAAGAATCAGAATCAAGAAAACAGATTCTATTATCAGACCCAAATCTGTTTTGATTGATCCCAACGACTATAACTTGTTTTTTATATATAGAGCGATCAAAAGAACACTTTTTAAAATATCAGAATTACACGAAATCAATTTGAGAGATCAATTGTGAAAATCATTCATCATCTTTCTTGAGCTTATTGTGAAAAGAGTGCTTCATTCTCATAAGTGCTTCAATGTGTATATCTAATTATTGAGAGTTTAGGAATCAATCTTTTCGTTCTATTTGATTGTAAAGAGAGAGGGAGTCTCTCTGTGTGATTAGGGTGAGGTATCCCTAAGGAAGAACATTGATGCTCTTCACAAGAGTGTGGTATCTCGAGGTGAAGGAGTGCTCTGTGGTGTAAAGGTTTTTCAAGCTACCTGGCTAAAGCTTGTTGTGTTAGTGTGTGAAAACCCACAGGTGGAGTGGGGACTGGAATAGGTCACAGTGGTGGTGACTGAACTAGGATAAATCTGGTTGTGTGGTATCTCTAAACTCAAACTCTTTAATTTCTGTCTTGCGCATATAACTGTGATCCTGATGCTCTAAGTTTTCAATTGATATCAGTTCTTGATCTGTTTAATATGAATTAAAACCAGAGTATTACTGCAATCAATCTTGAGTTATTAATTGTTCAAAACTGAGTTGATTAAGATTGTTCTTGATCACTGAAACTGAAACTGATATATTATAACTTCAGTTCTTGACTGATTAAGGCCTGTATCTAATACCTGTACGACCCTGACCTGAACTTCTTCCTGTTTGATTCAATCATTGTTTAATTGATAGTTGTGAGTTGTGAAATTGAATCTTATTACTGATTTATCTTTCTGAATTAATCTTTCTTATCCTCATTACAATCTATTCAAGACTTTGTGAAAAAACCCTTATGTTAGTTTAAAGATCCTGAGGCAACTCTGATTTGAAAAATAAAGTTTTTGAAAAGGAAGAATTTTTGAAAACTCAATTCTCTCCCCCCACCCCCTTCTTGAGTCTTTGAAGCCAAAACAACAAGGGGCAAGTTTTAAACATCCCCCCGAGAAAACTTCACGAAACTCCCGCACAACAGGAGGGCTCTCTACTTCCAAGGAAGATAGCATCATGTATACTTGGGCTTCGTTTCTTATCGAAGCTTTCACTTGGTTGGCAAATAGAAATCTAGGATTCCTTATACTCCACAGGAGTGCCAAAAACTAAGGTCTTATCAAAACAGATAAAGAGAACCTGGTTGGAGGATAACCAGTTCATTCCAAGAATAACATCGAGTAGTCTTAAAAGGTAAGCGCACAAGATCAACTGCAGAGTTCTTATTATCAAGAGATAATAGAACAGCCTTCCTAAACACAAAAAGCACTCGCAGGCTTCTTGGATTGTTCAAGACAAACCAACAAATGTAGTATGTCAAGCCAAAACAGAACTATAGGTACTTAGTACCACGTAACATTGTCTATATAAATATAGACAATTCAAACAAGAGCACACAACAAACTCATACCACGTCCAGACATTATATGAGCCCAATAAGGAGCATGGTCCAAGAAACAACACAAGGACCTGATGGGCCCATGACAAGAGTTTCACCCAAGAAAGCCCAACAAGTTTTAAATCAAATAGTGGTTCTTATCATGAAAGCAAGCCCAAATGCAAGAGTTGATGGAATGGATCCCAAGTTGGTCACTTACCTTATCCAACTAGAAGATCCATGAACATGATGATGAAGGGCGTGAACTAGTGCAAGTCCAATTTTAATTGTTTTATTTTAATTTCAATAAGTTTAATGGGTTATGTAAGTGTGTCCAAATTTGTTAATGTTACAATTGGATCAACCCACTATTTTCATATGTTTACACGAGTTTTAGAGTCTTGGGGGGGGGGGGGGGGGGATCTTTGGCTTGCATGCTATAAGAAACTCCTCATTATTTGTGTGAATAAATTGTGTAATGAGTGAGAGAGAGAGTCATCAGGGGGGATAACCTTCAACTTTGGTGGCTGAGTTAAGATTGGTTTTTGTGAGTTTTATTGTCATTATTAGGCCAATTTATGTGGGTGTTAAGTTAGTCTGGTGCCTGAATTAAAATGGGTGATAAGTTAGTCATGAATAGGCTAGTTATATGGGGTTTTTGAAATCATTTGGAAGACTAAGTGTGAGCCAAATATAATCAGCCACACTTCTATATGTATTTCACGCCTAACGCATGTAATAATAACTTGGATGTTAATTTTAGATTGAATTCCATATTGTGAGAATTTTTCTCCTTGGTTTTTGGTTGAGCCAACTCTTGTTCTTATCAAGAATTCAAGATTCTTGTAGCAAACATCATAGGCTTATCAAACCCATTGGTTTGTGGCGCCATCTTCATCCCTAACCACCATCCATTTTCTTCTTTTCTTCTCTTTATTCTGGTTACAATCTAGTTTATGAAAATCACTTGATAAAAATTCAACCATAAGATCATTAACAAGCCAACCTAACCATTTGGTTGTCATCAAGTGGTATCAAAACTTAGGCTTTGGTTGAATTTTCTGAGCTTTGTTTTTCATCTTCTTCTATTCTTCTTTTCTTTCTTTTCTTCCAAAACCCAAAATAAAATAAAAAAATACTTGAAGGGAAATTTCGTGATTTGTGATATTGCTCCAAAACAAGTTTTCAAGTGTGATTCTCTTCTTCAAAGTTAAAATAAAAAATAAAAAAAATTTGCACAGAATTAAAAAAAATATTGTGCATGAAAGTTTGAGACAAAGAAGAGAAGAGTTCTATTTGGGCAATTTTGTGTTCTTGAAAACATTTCCCTTCTATCTTGTTTCATTATTCTCAAACATTTTCCTTTCTAGCCTTTCCTTTTGTTTCCTTTGTTTTTTGATAAGTTTTGTGATTTTTGTTACTTGAATTTTGGAATTTTTGTGTGGTTTTTGTGTTTGACTCTTCTAAGACCTAAAGGAGGACAATTGAGTGGAAAAAGACAAGAGTGACAAATTACATTTTGTGTGGAAAAAGCCAAAAGAGTGAAATACATTTGTGTGCACAAATGAGGAAGTGTGGTGAGGAAACTTATAATTTCTTCTACTCAAATCATGGCAGAACATGATGATAGTTCACCTCCTACTCCAAGGACAGCTGCTCTTCAAGCTAGGATGACTAATCAAATACAAGCTCTTACAAGGCAAATGGAGGAAATGCAAGCAAACTATGATAGACAACTTGCCAACCTTCAAAACAATGATGATTCAAGTGGCTATAAGAGTGCAAGAGGAAGACCAAGAGGAGGAGGAGGAAGAAGAGGAAGGAGGCATGATAGGGTTGAAAGACTTGAAGGGGTCAAGATTAAAGTCCCTCCCTTTTATTGGGAAGAATGGTCCCGAGGCTTATTTGGAATGGGAAATGAAAATTGAACAAGTTTTTTATTGTAATTCTTACAATGAAAGAAAGAAGGTGAAAGTAGACGCCCTTGAGTTCAAAGAATATGCCCTTGTGTGGTGGGACCAATTACAAAAAGAGAGTAGGAGACATGGGGAGGATCCTATTGATACTTGGGAAGAGATGAAATTTGTCATGAGGAAGAGGTTTGTCCCAAATCACTACCATAAGGACTTACACAACAAATTGCAAAGGTTGACACAAGGTTCTAAAAGTGTTGATGAGTATTTCAAGGAGATGGAATTGGCCTTACTTAGGTCAAACTATCAAGAAGATAGGGAGGCTACCATGGCAAGGTTCTTACATGGGTTGACTCAAGATATTCAAGATGTAGTGGAATTATAACACTATGTGGAGCTTGAAGATTTGGTCCAACAAGAAATCAAGGTGGAGCAACAACTTAAAAGGAGGAAGTCAAAATTTCAATCTTCTTCTAAATTTCCATCCTCAAGTTGGAAGGAAGATTCAAAGAAGGAGGGTGCACCATTCTCTAAGGAGGCCGTGAGCACCTCTCAAGGAAAGAAACCATTGGAAACAACTTCTAGTAGCCGTGATGTGAAGTGCTTCAAATGCCTAGGCCATGGACATATTGCATCCCAATACCCAACAAAGAGGACCATGGTGACAAGGAATGGAGAAATGTTCTCCCAATTTGAGGCTTCAAGTGAGGAGGAGAGTGAAAAAGGAGAAGAAATTCCAGAAGGAGACTTGTTCATGGTAAGAAGACTTTTGGGAAGCCAAACCAAAGAGCAAGATGATAATCAAAGAGAAAGCATCTTCCGTACTAGGTGTCTAATCCAAGAGAAGGTTTGCTCTTTAATCATTGATGGTGGTAGTTGTATAAATGTTGTTAGTTCTAGATTGGTCTCAAAATTAAATCTTGTTACTAAGGCACATCCACAACCATATAGGCTTCAATGGTTAAGTGAGGTTGGAGAAATGGTGGTAAATAAGCAAGTTGAGGTTCCTTTCTCAATTGGGAAATACCATGATAGTGTACTTTGTGATGTGATGCCTATGGAGGCAAGCCATATGTTGCTAGGGAGACCTTGGCAATTTGATAAGAAGGCCAATCATGACGGGTACACCAACAAGTTTTCTTTCTTGCATCAAAACCGAAAAGTTATCCTTAGTCCTTTGTCTCCAAAAGAAGTTCGTAAAGAACAAATAAAAATGAGAGGAAAGAGAGAGCAAGAGAGAAAAGAGAGAGTGAGAAAAAGACTGAAAAAAAGAGTGATGACAAGTTAAAAAAAATCAAGAGAAAAATAGTGAGGAGAATAGTGTGCAAATTAGTGAGAAAAAAGAGAGTTATTTGGCAACAAAAAGTGAAGAGAAGGAGGCTTTACCTTCATGGCAACCCCAAAGCATTTTTTATTGCAAAATTTTGTATTTAGTTGCTAATGCTTCTAATGAATTCTCTATGTCTACTGGTGTTATAAATTTTTTGCAGAAAGTTGGAGATTTCATTCCAAAGGAAGCATCGTATAGATTGGAAACTTGCATGGATTTCCAAAAGCTCACTTTAGATGGACCACAAAAGACTAATTTTGGTGATGAAGGCTTTAATTCGAGGTCTAATTCACTCAAAGAAGGAGGGGAAAAGGGTCGAACTGCTCTGATACCACTAAATGTGACACTCAACTACCCCGCATGTTATAAAGCATAAAAGATAAAGATAAAACATAAAACATATGTCCTTTAATAAAAAGGTTCGTGGGTAGAAAGGTCCCACATGAACTAATTCAACGAAACGCGGTAATAAAAACCAAGTTTAAAAGAATTGAAAGAAACATAACATGAAACTAAGTCAAACATAACCCAACCTCGACGTCACCTACAGAGCTGGTTTAACCATTCCGAAATAAAATCCTAGGAATACAACTGAAAACTGGCATAAAACAAAACAACTGAAACTGGAAATCCTAACTAAAGAGTCGCGGCTCCTCAGAGTCACTCCTCTCCTGGCTGCTCGCCGTCCTCTGCATAAAACGATACATGCCAAATAGAAAACAAAGAAACAAGGAGTAAGAAAACATATAATCACAACGGCATGGAGATAGGAATAAGATGATCATACATCATGTCATAGCAACATACATATACACATATAAACATCATAAACCAACCAAGTATGCTATGCGGTGCAATGCAACACTACTCCGCTACTCCATTATGCATGTGGATCCAACTAACTCAGGATGAACAACTTCGGAGTTACATATCCGTATTGGCCATAGAAGCACCAACACCGGCAGTCCACCGAACCTCGGGTGAACCCCATGGATAGCCAACGCATCAAACGGTGGATGCCTCATCACGGGGGCGCACGGTCACCAAACCTTGTGTAACATACCGTGGATGGCCAGATCACCGTACTCTTGGGCGATCTCCCCTATGTCGAACGTCTCCCTCAACCATTAACTCCAATGCTCTATGCATGGGCACAACAACAAACAATAACCACCTCCTTTGCTTGGGCCAAAAAGCTCCCAAGACTTCAACATCATCATGCTTGGGCAAATAAGCACCCCAGATTTAACATCATCACCATGATAAACACCTTAGACCCAACCAAGGTCAAGACTCCTTTGGTCAAAAAGCACCAAGGAAAAACTCATCAACACCACGAGCAATAAGCATCGAGGCCACCTTGGCCAATAAGCACCAAAGCTACCGACGTGCGGTAACCCAACGGATACCGACTTAACCATCTCATCATCTTTAAACGTCTTAATTAATCTTTAATTAAGTTATCTAACCTTCATCATTCGATTGGTGTATTATCATATCATTACTGGGGACATTTGGGGTTAGAACCCCTTTAAAACTTTTAATCTTGGATTCTTGTCAAAGGGGTGAGCACAGGCGTGCTTAACCCCAGCACGGTCATGCTTCTATGAAAGTGAAGCACGACCGTGCTTCTGTTTATGCATGGCTGTGTTTATATTCACGGTCGTGCTTCTACTCTGAACGATCGTGCTTAATGCGCGGCCCGACAGAATTCAACTGGGAGCACGGGCGTGCTGCCTGTTCAGCATGGCTGTGCTCCTGGACAGGCCGTATTGTTCTGGGCAGATTTCTTGCTAAAGTCTTTTAACCAAAAACACCCTAAACCACTCTTAAATCATTCCTAACGTTCTTAACTAAACCATTGGCATAAATCTCACATTTACTAACAGTTCATGTTTTATAACCAAATTTGGGGGAATAAATCCCTTAATCATCATATTAACTAGAGCCATATTTTAACCAATTAAGGATTCTTTAAACATATTGGCTTCAAGCCACAAACCTCAACCAACAGGTATAAACATACCAAATCAAGCAACAAACATGGCATAATAATGATACCAATGTAACCAACTTTATCATGGCATAATCACCCATATCAAACAACCAATTAAACATGGCATCAACATATCAACGAGACATACATGATTGGCATACCAATTATTCATATAAACATATCAACAAACACATAATAGGCATTTATCACAAATAGGCATGTTACAAACATAGCATTTTTCATAACAAACAACTATGGGGTCATGGGAACCCCTCATCTTACACTAACCCCTTGCCTAATGATTATACTTTCCTTCTCCCCATGCCTGGTATGAAGATTCCAACCAACGAAAGCTAACTGGCAACCCAAAGGAAGAACCAACGCGTTTCCCTCAAGCGGCTTGACTAGCTTTCCATGCCTTGGTAAAAAAAAAAGGTTAACCAATTAGTTTCCCTAATCAAAAACAACAAAGTGAACTAAAGAGCACTACAAGAAAATGCTGAATTACCGACGGAAATTTACTGACGGACACGGGCTCCATCGCAAATTAAGAGATTACCGACGGATATTGTCGTCGGTAATGTAGAATACCAAAAGTTATCAAAATTTCCGATGGAAAGTCCGTCGGTAACTTTACCGAGGGCTTTTCAGTAGGTAACTCGGTCGGAAAAGATGGCGGGAATAAAAAAAATGGCGCCAATGCGTACCGACGAACAATTCCATCAGTAAATGGGACTATATGCATCGACGACTTATCCGTCGGAAATTCTGGGACAAATAGCGACGGAAATTTCCGTCGGTAATTATTTTTTTGAATTACCGATGGAAAATCCATCGGAAACGCCTTAATAACCATACCACAAACCCTTTTCCCCCCTCAGTTTTCCTTTCCTCTTCTATCTCTATCTCTCTTCTCTCTATCTCCCTGCCACCATCCCCCCACCCTACTGCGACCAGGCACCACCACCCTCACCACCTCTCTTCTCCCTGCTCGGCCTCCCTCCCTCCCTCCTCCTTGCTCTCTCTTCGCGCCTCCCCACCACCGCGAAAACCCTCACCCCCCACTCTCTGTTTGCGCCTCTCCGTGTCTCCATCGCACTTCTTTGTGTCTCCGCCACGCCTGCCACCACAGGAGCAGCCACTCCCACCTCCTCCCTTGGAACTCTGTTCGCGCCTCGCCACCACCACGAAAACCCTCGCCCCCCACTCTCTGTTCGCACCTCTCCACCCTCTCCGTGTCTTCGTCGTGGCTGCCACCACAGGAGGAGCCAATCCCACCACTGCCAACCACCACCACCATCGCCGCCCCTTTTCCCCCCGGCCACCACCACTGTAGAGGAGACACCTCCACTGTTCAGGCATGTTTAAGTTTTAGCAATTTCCCCTATTTGATGCTAAGTTAAAAAATGTGGCCCTCTGATCTGTTTGATTTGGTTTTCAAAACTTTCACAGCCCCCGGTACTCCGACCACCACCATTGCAGCCACCACTACCAGGAGCAGCCACTGCTTGTTTAAGGTTTTTTTTTTAATATTGATTGAGGATTTTTTTAATAAATTTATATGTATATGTGTTTATATTTTGCTAGGAATCTGTGTTTAAATTTTTATGAATGTGATGTTGCATATGTTGAGGTGATTAGTGTTTTGTTTGTTCTTAGTGTGTGTTACTGCACACAGAATTATTTGTATGACTCTTTTGTAGGTTTTTTTCTTGATATATAGAATCTTTTAAATTACAATTAATTGATAAAAGTATATAGTTAAAATAAAATAATTAATTAATTACTTTTTAATTAAGGAATAATTTCATTAAAAAAACTTAAGGAATAATTAAGTGCACTCTAAGCAATGTGAGTAAGCGATAAATGAAATCCATCGATCCCAAATACTCGTAGCGATGATGTAATTGGTGCAACAATCGTGGTGATGGTGAAATGTGATATGAAGCGATGTCTACATGTTGGTGTGCGAGAGAGGTGAAAAACATATATATATATATATATATATATATATATATATATATATATCTAAGTTTTTTTTGTTGAAGGGATATATATATATATATATATATATATATATATATATATATATATATATATATATAAGATACAATGAAACAAAGATATATTAAAAAACACAAAAAATAATTGAAATAATTATCTATTGGGGAGGGATTGCGACGATAGTTGCACATGACGCATATGGAAGCGTGGACGATATCGAATGTGATTAAAAAGGAGAAATTAAAAAAAATTGAATACCAAAATAGTTAATTATCTAGATAACTAAATATAATTAAATATTTAAATAACTAAATAATAACATAGTTACGTAACAATAACATTAGATTAAATAAATAAATACAAAATTATTTATATAAGTAAATAAATAATTCTTATGGGAAGAGTTATTATATATATATATATATATATATATATATATATATATATATATATATATATATATATATATATAAGTAAATAAGTAATATAATAATAATAGGTTTGAAACAATTGATCATATGACTTAAAAAATGTCAAGTAAAAAAATACAACTTGGAAGATTTTTTTTTTTTTTTTGGTAGATATAAATTTAGGGCGAGGGGATGGTGCCCCAGTCCAAGGCAGGGAAAACCTTCGGGCTCTTTGAGCACTTAAAAAGGGATTTAGATTTACCTCACCTCAAGGAGACTAGTGGGGGCTTGAACCTGCAACCTGTCAGATACGAGACCCTGTCATGCTCCACTAGACCAACCCCTTGGGGTTGATTAAATTTTTTTAAAAATAACTAATATTTAAATAATTAATTATATTTATATAACTCATTTAGATAATTAATTAACTATGTAGTTAACTAATTCAATAAAATACTTTAATAATTTAAATTAATTTAAAAATAAATGATATAATAAAAAGTTAGATGAATAAGTATGCGATTTTTTTTTTTTTGTTAATGCTTTATTTATGATGGTTGCTTAATGATGTGTTTGATTGTTTTCTAATAATGTCAAACTTTATGCAAATTGTCCCTATTACTTAAAGGTTAAATTTTTTTTCAGAGTACAATTATTATACATAATTGAGAAAAACCGTAGTTTTCCGTTCAAGGTTCAATATTATTGAGCATGTGTACTCGTGGTCATGGTATCGCTCATTTTATTGAATCTTGAATTGTCCAATTGGGACAATTTGGAAAGAAACTTTTTCTCCACTGATATACTAGTTACTCGATGATTGTCATTTGTGAAATAATTGATTAAATTTTGGGTCGAAGCATTTCCTTTTGTTCTCCGGGTCCATACTTGATTCTGGTATTTCACCGCGGTCAAGTCGTGTACTTGGAGACCGATAGGAGATGCTACTAAAATTTCGTCAGCTATAAGACATGAGAAGTGATGATTAACTAGTATAATACATTGATGAAAAAGTTTTTCCTCGAATGGGAGAGGGCCACACCTTTTAAGGAAAGGGAGCGATTCGGGGTCATAGTATTATGTTTTAAAATACTTCAATTTATCTGAAAATGTAGAAGGATGGAATATTATCCCTCGAACCGTAGTTGGGTGTATGATAGGAACGAGTCTGGGAGACGACTTCTGAAACAATCATTTGTAGCTGGAGTTGAGGAGTTATATACAAATCAAAGCAACATTGTGATTATGCCGAAGAGGGGGGATTAGATGTCCGTGCACAAAGTGCAATTGTATGGCGGTTTTGAGTGATGATGACGTGAAGTTACACCTATACCGACGTGGGTTCAAGCCTAATTATTGGATATGGACTAATCATGGTGAGGAGTTGACGGATATTTATTTGAATGAAGTCGGTGGTGACGATCTTGAAATGGGTGCATCAGGCAGTGGCTACCATGATGAATATATTGAACAACTCCAGTCAATGCATATGATGGTCGATGATCGTCTTGAACAACATGGGAATTTTGAGGTGGATGAGTATGATGACATGGAAGAGCCTCCTAATGAATCGACACAGAGATTCTACAATCTATTGTTAGAGACAAATAAGCCATTGTTTGAAGGGGCATCAGATTCAAAATTATCAATTTGTGTTAGGCTTCTAGCTTGCAAGTCCAATTGGAATGTCCCAGAGTAGTGTTTGGAGTTCTTTTGTAAAATGCTTCAAGATGTGACACCCTTCAAAGAGTTGTTGCCAAAAAGTTGTCATGATGCAAGTGGTTGGTGTCGAAACTAGGATTGGGGGCTAAGAGGATTGATTGTTGTCCAAATATGTGTATGCTATATTATGGTAGTCAGTCTGGCACAAATAACAGTGCATTAGAAGAATGTAAATTTTGCCAGACACCCAAGTACCGCGTTTGAATTAGTGACCATAGTAAGAGGAAACCAGTTCCTGCGAAGGCAATGTTCTATCTGCCAATAATTCCAAGGTTGCAGAGACTGTTTGAATCAACGCAAACTGTGGGACAAATGAGGTGGCATAATGAAAATAGAAGAAATCCGGGTGTCATACGTCACCCTTCTGATGGTGAAGCTTGGAAGCACTTCGACCGGGTTCATCCTGATTTTGCAGCAGATCCTCGCAATGTGAGACTTGGGCTATGTTCAGATGGTTTTACCTCGTACATTCAGGCGTCAGCCTCACCATATTCATGTTGGCCAGTGATTGTTACACTGTACAATCTTCCTCCCGAGATGTGCATGTCAAAACCATATATGTTTCTGACTTGTCTCATACCGGGACCATCTAATCCAAAGGCTGGGATAGATGTATATTTGCAGCCTCTGATCGATGATCTGAAGAAATTGTGGGATGGTGTGTTGACTTATGGCGTTTTAAAGAAGCGAAACTTTATGATGAGGGGATCACTGATGTGGACTACCAATGATTTTCCTGCATATGGCATGCTCTCTGGTTGGGGGACCCAGGGAAAATTGGTGTGCCAGTATTGCGAGGAACATGGAAAGGCTTTTACCCTTAGATACGGTGGCAAAAGTTCCTGGTTTGATTCTCATCGTCGGTTTTTAGATCCCGACCATCCCTTTCGAAGAAACGTCCGAGCATTCAAAAAGAATCAGACAGAAGAGGAAGGTCCACCGTCTTTGTTGACTCCTGAACAAATATGGGGTCGGGTTAGAGATCTTCCTAAAGTCACTAAAGCAGGTGTGTCAAAATTACCCGGGTATGGAGAATGGCGTAACTGGACAAATCAAAACCAAAATACCTGTCAAGGCATATATCCATAAACTCCCCCTTTTTGATTATGACAAACATCTCATGAGGGAATTTCTAAAAAATAGAGTTAGAGCAATAAGATATATCACAAATTTTATTTTGCCCTACTCCCCCTCACTTTATGCAGTTAGAGCAATAATGTTTATCTCTCATTTCATAATCTTGCTCTACTCCTTCTTAAGCATGCAATCATAAATATCAATAGAAAATTTGGAGCAATAACATATATATCACATTTTAACAATTTTGCTCTACTCCCCCTTACGCATGCAATCAAGTAATTTGAAATTCCTGAAATTTCTCTTCTCTCTTTTATAAAGGTTCATATATCAATTATATCTCTCCCTTTATCATTCACATTAAATCTCCCCCTTAATCATTCACTCATGTAATTCTCCCCCTTTTGTCATTATCAAAAAGCAGGAAAAGCATCATAGCATTATCATGGCATATATCCATCAAAGTCAATCATTCAATAGTAGGATATAAACCACGGCATGTATAAGGTAAAGCCATTGATAAAACCATTATAAGGATCACTACCATGACATGCATGAAGGATAAGCAAAAGTAAGCCAACCATTATATAGATCAAACATAGTTATAAAATGTGCGTGCAGATGTCAAAAGTGCCACATGAGTTAAAAGTTATACAGTCATCCGGGATAAAATCAGAATAGTTCATAAAGAAAAGAAAGCTAAATGTAGTATGGATCATAATCATCTTCAGCATCACCATCATAACCAGCGACCTCAATGTCATCTCCATCACCATCACCATCATCATCATTACCACCACCATCATCTGTGTTGCTGCTGTCCAAGTCATCCAAATTCTGTGGGGCCGCTCGGAGTGGACTGACCTCAGCTGCAATGACTCTACGCTCCAAAGATTTCACTTCCAATGAGAGCTCACGAATAGTTGTAGAGTTTGCTCGGATCTCCGTGGTATTCACCCTAACCTCAATAAGAATGCTCTCAAGTAAAGCCATCATTTTTGGTGACGCTGCAGCAGGAGGGTCGTGTGAGGATGATGCTCCATCGGTGCTAGTTGGCTTATTTGCATGCCATTTCCAACCTTTGGGTTTGTATTCCCAATCTCCACCTCTTGCAATGATTCCCATTTGGTTAATTGTACCATCCTTCAACATGGCATGAAATTTCTTATAGTCCAGCTTAGCCACTCCAGTGAGGTTAACCCTAACATGTCTAATGATACGGGTTACCAAGTGACCATAAAGCAACGCAGTACTACCCCGGTTGTCATACATATGCTGTATAACCAAACCAGCCCAATTTACTTTCTTTTTCTTTTCCAGCAGTCACAGCACAACAACATCCATTCTCAATAACTGCGAAAAATTATGACGTCTAGGAAATAAAAGCCCCACTACCACATAGTGCAATAACATACTTTGCACTTTCACCTGACCACCGGTTATCTCTTTGCCATTTGCATCTGAAGGATCAGTTAAGACATCCTTAATGACCTGAATCCTAGCAAACTCATTTACTAAGGGTTCCGCAGCAGGACCCTCGGCAGTGACATAGGTGCCATCAGAAGGAAATCCAACAATTCTTCCAAATGTCTCATCATTGAGACGAATGGGTTTCCCACAAACTTC
Source organism: Sophora flavescens (assembly GCA_030762895.1). Lineage (NCBI taxonomy): Eukaryota > Viridiplantae > Streptophyta > Magnoliopsida > Fabales > Fabaceae > Sophora > Sophora flavescens. The sequence continues at coordinate 92,241,212 of CM061066.1, forward strand.
AGAAATTAAAACTCCATCAACTAGCCTAAGGTTGCAGTAAAATACCTTTACCATGTCAGGATAGATATCCTCAGATTGAGACAGAAACTCGGTGATTCCCGCAAAGTCCAAGTATTCCAGAAACTTGAAGTTGCTCTTCCTCATCCACTCGATGTCTAGAAAACGAGGTTTCTGAATCTCTTTGTTGTTGTAGGTGCTTTTGAAGGTTGCTAACCGTTTCCCATTAGTGAACCATTTATCCACTTGTTCTTGTGTAAGTAGACCAGGATTGATTATTGCAATTCTTTGGCATTTAGGAGGCACGGTGATGATGGGTGTTGGAGGGAGATGAAGTGTTTTGGTAAAACGAAATTTTGACTAAAAAAAGTATAGAGAAATTCGTAGGTGTAGGCGCTCAAATAGTAGGTTACATGCAAATAATGCTAGGGTTTCTAACTTTACCTTATAAAGTCATGCAATAATCGATTATCTTACCCTCATAATCGATTATTTTAATGACATGGCAGATCCTGATTGACTGGATCCAGCCCGTGTGTTTTTGGCGCCAACCCTTCAGCTTTACATAATCGATTACATAATCGATTATTTTCTGGGTTCTTCATCAAAAATCGATTGTAGGATGAACACTGATGAACACTAATCGATTATATAATCGATTATTTGAATTTTGGATATTGAGCTTCATAGGTATAATCGATTCCTGAGTATTGCACTTCTGTCCTTGCTCCTTAACGAGAGTCTGAGGTGGTATAATCGATTATATAAATCAGTTATATCCTTTCTGCCTTGTGAGCAGAAAACTTATTTTGACATAATCGATTATGTTTTCTCTGCCTACGCACTTTAAATTTTGAGTTTTAAATTTTGAAAAACATATCATCATAAATTTCCAAAAAATATCTTTATTATTATTACCAACATCTTAATGATTTTCAAGATGTGATTTATTATTTCATGAATGGAAATTGATTTCTCAAATAAAGTCTGATCGCACTTTTAATCTTAAATTTATCTTCAATTAGATAATGATACCATATGTTGGACAAGAACAATGTCTAGAACATTTGAGATGCGGGAGCGTAATCAAACAAACATTCTTTATTTGAAAATAAGAATGGCATGGGCAATAGAAAACAAAGGAAATACACGAGATGAGAGAGAGATATTCTATTTTCCTGGAATCCATTGATTTTTCACCAGCTCAAATCCCATATTGTATAAAATATCCTCATTTAGCCCAACATTCTTCCTTATTTGTAATGCTTCTTCATCTTCCAATGGAATATTAAAATATTTAAGAATTTTGGTGACCATCATTGGATATGGAAGCTGAGAGCTTGATGAAGAAAGTCCACGGTTGACCATGTGCATCAGAGTACTAGCAGCCCATTTTATACTTTTACGCTCTGCCAAGGCCCACATTAAGGCTATGTCTTCCTCTAAGACTTTTGACTGGTCCATAAAGCGGGGTAGAAGCCCATTCACTATTGCATGGTGGATCAATTTCTTCTGTGGAGTTAGGTGTTTGTCGGGGATAGTACCATTGATATTTGTACCAGGATGTACAAGGGTACTATGCACCATATTTCTTTGAAATTTTCCTTCCCATAAGGTATTTAGATTTTTATTCGTGATTACTTCTCCGTCTTTGGGAAGATAAGACAGTGAAGCCCAAGAGGATAAGGTCATGGGATACTCGTTTTACTTCAGATGAAAAAGATTTTAGAGAGGAGTGAAAGCCGAGATTGCAGTAGAAGGCTTTTACAAGTGAAGGATTTATTACATCATTCATGGAGTAGAACTTGAGAAGATTAAGTTGGGAGAGAGTTTGGCACAGCTCAAGCTCCTGGAATTTGAATGATGCAGAGTTGATAAAGCGAGGGGAAATGATAGGACGATAGATAAAGTATGTGACAAAACGTTTCCTTTGTTCTTCATTTGAGAAGAGTTTTGTTATCTTAGAAGACAATAGAGAGTTAATTGGAAGAACCTCATTCGAACGATTTTGAGGCATTTTTAGTGACTAGAGATTTATCCTAGTATGTTTTCTTCTGGTTGATTTCAGGATTCTCATGCTTGATAAGAGAAGAAAATGGTATGCCTTAGACATGGTTTAGATATTAAGGCTTGGTATGTTTTGAAAGCTGCCTCTATAATCCCTATTTGTAGGAAGATAGGTCTAACTCACTAGTAACCTAATCGAGTAATATTCTATTGCTATAATCGATTATTGACTATCTATTTAGGGGCCCGAGATTTTCTCATAATCATAATCGATTATGATGTTATGATAATCGATTATTATTTCAATTTTGAAATTCCTGTTAAATTTTGAATTTTTGAAATCAGAGGAAATATATTCTTTATTTTTAGTGATTTACTTTTCATTAAATTGACTTGTGAAAACAGGCATTGTATCAGATCTTAAGTCAATCTTTCAATTATGATAGGAGATCTAATTCTGAAGAATGATTATGGGTTAAATCAATCATTGATTTTCCAAATTAGAATTTTGAAAAGTATTAGAAGATAGTAGTTTTTAAAGAATATTAATATAATTTTGAATTGAATCAAATTCGAATTTGATGCCTTCGATGTAATTTTTTGAAGTGGAGATCACATATACTTTATGAAAATACTTAGGATTTGATCCAAAAAAATATTTCCAAAAGGTAAGGTTTACGTAGCAAAATCAATTATACTAATCAATTGTGTGTATACTGTTTCTTATGAATTTTCTGGGATCATCTGGTAATCGATTACCTTAATCGATTATTGTATTTCTGACTATCTTCCATGTTTTCCCGGGAACCATAATCAATTATTTAACCGATTATTTAATCGATTATTCAGTTCGATTTTTCAATTTCCCTTAGCAAGGAAGATTTATAACTCACTCAAGATAATTATACCATGCTTCACATAATAATCAACATACAAGCGCGTGCATGGCATCTATCACAGATTTCATAATCTAGCAACCAAAATCAAGTTAGGATTGTTGCCTAGAATATATATATATATATATATATATATATATATATATATATATATATATAAATATATATATATATATATATATATATTTTGTGTGTGTGTGTGTGTGTGTGTGTGTGTTTCATCTAGATTGAATTCATGCAGTGATGTTTATCATCATAACTCCATTTAACATATTTCATATTTAGGCATGTACGGGAGATAGAGGATGAAGTTACCTCATAGCGTGACTTCATGAGTTCATTCTTTCTTACCCACTTTTGTTTGAGCTTGAACTTAGCTCTAGCAGTATCTATCTTGTTCCTTGAGTTGTTCATCAAGAGATTTTCGCTTCTTTTAATGATAGACGCACTTTTGACACTTGGAAGCATTCTTCTTAATGATGTCACCTCCATTTCCAAGCTAGATTGTTTCTCAAATAGAGATTTTTCCTGCATGTTTTAAGTACTACATAACCCTTGTGGTCGGGTCCTTGTGGGTTAGTGGACATGCAACTTTTGCCTTTAGACACCCAAATGAATTTATTTCTCATAGAGTAATTTCTCTTATAATTGCACAAATGATAAATGTGTCCAATCCGTCCACAATAGTTACATGTCATATGCCTTTTATTTTTCATGTTACAATTTTCATTCCCAACTATGGAATAAGTTTTACCTTCATGTATGTCATGTTTAGCAATTGATAAACCCTAATCCCTAAACCCTAAACATATGGAGGTTGTGCACATATTGAACTTTTCATACTATCAATTTCATGAAATAACTCTTCAATAATCATTGTGCAATTTTCAAAGCATGAAGAGAGTTTGAGTTTCATAATATTTTCATCACAATAAAAAGTATATTCATTTTTCAATTTTTCCAAATCATTTTCAATTAATGAAACACTTTTCAAGGAGTTCAAATTCTTATTTTGTAAACTCAATAAATCATCATACAAGTCATTTTATGCATGTAACCATTCAATATTCAAAGGATTGAGTTTAGCATCTATTACCTCCAAGTTTCTTTGAGTTGCTTGGAGAGTAGTTTCAATTTTCTTGACCAGTGCCTTTTTGCTTTCATGGTCCTTCTTCTTGGTGTGTTCTTGAGGATGTTTTTCCTCCATTGAGATTTGCCCTTTCCTGTAATTGTTTTCACTCTCAAAATTGTTAGTGACAAGGTATTTATAATCAAGCACATTTAAGATTTCCTTGGCACAAACACAATTTTTAATTTTCTCATAAGCATCATCGCATAGACAATTTCGGAGAATTTGCATAGCTTTGAGATTCAAGTAAAAACATTTTTTGTCAAACTTAGTCTGATGTTGTTTGGGTTTGAGAATGAATCCATGGACTCCAATGTCCCATAAATCAACATCAATTGACTGTATAAAAATTACAATTTTTGTTTTCCAATAAATATAATTCTAACCATCAAAGAATGGTGGTTTGTCAAATTCAAAAACATACATTTTTGGAAAAAATTTCAAAGGTTGCCAAAAGGATCTTAACTATAAACTGTTAAGCTAATAACCAGAGTCGAAGCTCTAATACTACTTGTTGGCCGTGGAAACCAAACCCAAGAAGGGGGGTGAATTGGGTTTAAATACAAATTAAAACTTTCTCGATAACTCAAAACTCTTTTTGAAATCTGAATGATATTTGCAGTGGATAAATTGTTCGTTTCAAACTAAGGCACTTTAAGAAAATAAAATGTTTCGAATTTAAAGCACGATAAGTAAAATACGAAGATGTAAAGAGAATAGGGAAAGAAGATGAACACAACAATATATCCTGGTTTGGCCACAGACTACCCACGTGGCCTACATCCAGTCCCCAAGGCAATACCACCGAGGGTTTTCACTCATTCCCTAGCTTTTAAACAGGAGCAGCTAGAACCTTTACAATAACGAGAACTCCTCACAGACCAGGGACATACAATCCCCCAGTGATAGAGTCTCAAATCCCTAGCTTTTAAACAGGCTCAGTTAGAACCTACGAAGAGCACTCCTCACAGACCAGGGACGTACTATCCCCCAGTGAAAGAGTTTCTGCTAATAACCAATGGGATCACACCCACTAATCCCTTACAAGAGATATACCCTCTCTTGCAAGAATGGTAACCAAAAGTGGTTTGAGTCAATCCGACTCTTACCAACAGTATGCACTCTAATTAGTGCGGATAAAAACAAATTGAAGCACAGTTTACACAAGAACCTATATGGTATAGTAAAGCTCTCTCAATAGTATGAATTGATCAAGGTGTAGTATGAGTGATGTTAAAGAGTATAGAGATGATAGAATTCTCACAGTTGTAATAGTGTTCTCTTCTTTCTAAAAGTGGCCTAAGTTCTCCTTTTATATTAGTCAAGAGTAGTTCAAAGAAAATAGGTTAAGTCCATGTTGAGATTCATTTTCTGCACGTGATAATCGATTATTTAAAGGTATAATCGATTATTTTAACTCAGTTCAAAAATGCGCCTTGGATCAGACAGATCATAATCGATTAAGTGTTCTCGGTGTAAAGTTCATTTGTCTGACTGAAGGTGAATAATCGATTACATAATCTATTATTTATTCATTGTTTTTATTCTTCAGTTATATAATCGATTTATGTTGTGTCCTAATTGATTATTTAAATTTCAAATTCAAACTCAACGGCTAGCAGTAGTTAATACTCGATTAAATGCATTTAAGCCGAATTAAGTATAGCATAATCTATTATTGTGTCTCTGGTTTAAGGTTTGAAAGACATAACGGCTCTATACTTTAATTACTCATTAAAGCCTTTTTTTTAAATAGAGCTTGATATTTCAAAGTAGTAAAACTTAAAGACTTGAGGTTAATTTCTCAATTTAGTTTGAAAACCTGTTAAGTTTTATTTTGTTAGCTCATTTTATGTGTGTGTGTGTGACCAATTTTAACCGGAGAGCTTTACTTACCATTTACAAGCTTTTACTAAAACAATCAATACAGTAAAGGAAAATTCCCTTAACCCCGTATTTGCTTGTTTGGTTCTTTTCACGCTTTTTTCAACTTGATCCTTTTTGGCTTTTAATTTTGCGTGTTGGTCCTTGGGATTGAAACTCCCCTTTTACTCATCATCAAAACCAAAATACTTGTCAAGGCATATATCCACAAACTCCCCCTTTTTGATTATGACAAACATCTCATGAGGGAATTTCTAAAAATATATCACAAGTTTTATTTTTCCCTACTCCCCCTCACTTTATGAAGTTAGAGCAATAATGTTTATCTCTCATTTCATAATCTTGCTCTACTCCCCCTTAAGCATGCAATCATAAATATCAATAAAAAATTTGGAGCAATAGCATATACTCCCACTTATGCATGCAATCAAGTAATTTGAAATTTCTGAAATTTATCTTCTCTCTTTTATAAAGGTTCATATATCAATTATATCTCTCTCTTTATCATTCACATTAAATCTCCCCCTTAATCATTCACTCAGTAATTCTCCCCTTTTTGTCATTATCAAAAAGCAGGAAAAGCATCATAGCGTTATCATGGCATATATCCATCAAAGTCAATCATTCAATAGTAGGATATAAACCACAGCATGTATAAGGTAAAGCCATTGATAAAAACATTATAAGGATCACTACCGTGACATGCATGAAGGATAAGAAAAATTAAGCCAACCATTATAAAGATCAAACATAGTTATAAAATGTGCGTGCAGATGTCAAAAGTGCCAAAAGAGTTAAAAGTTATGTAGTCATCCGGGATAAAATCAGAATAGATCATAAAGAAAAGAAAGCTAAATGTAGTATGGATCATAATCATCTCCAGCAGCACCATCATAACCAGCGACCTCAATGTCATCTCCATCACCATCACCGTCATCATCATTATCACCACCATCATCCGTGCTGCTACTGTCCAAGTCATCCTGAGTCTGTGGGGCCGCTCGGAGTGGACTGACCTCAGCTGCAGTGACTCTACGCTCCAAGAATTTCACTTCCAATGAGAGTTCAAGAATAGTTATAGAGTTTGCTCGAATCTCCATGGTATTCATCTTAACCTCAGCAAGAATGCTCTCAAGTAAAGCCATCATTTCTGGTGAGGCTGCAGCTGGAGGGGCGTGTGAGGATGATGCTCCATCGGTGCTAGTTGGCTGATTTGCATGCCATTTCTAACCTTTGGGTTTTTATTCCCAATCTCCACCTTGTGCAATTATTCCCATTTGGTTAATTGTACCCTCCTTCATCATGGCATGAAATTTCTTATAATCCAGCTTAGCCACTCCAGTGATGTTAACCCTAACATGCCTAATGATACGGGTTACCAAGTGACCATAAAGCAACGCAGTACTACCCCGGTTGTCGTACATATGCTATATAACCAAACCAGCCCAATTTACTTTCTTTTTCTTTTACAGCAGCCACAGCACAACAACATCCATTCTCAATAACTGTGAAAAATTATGATGTCTAGGAAATAAAAGCCTAGCTACCACATAATGCAACAACCTACTTTGCACTTTCATCTGACCACCATCTATCTCTTTGTCATTTGCATCTGAAGGATCAGTTAGGACATCCTTAATGGTCTGAATCCTAGCAAACTCATTTACCAAGGGTTCCGCAGCAGGACCCTCGGCAGTGGCATAGGTGCCATCAGAAGGCAATCCAACAATTCTTCCAAATATCTCATCAGTGAGACGAATGGGTTTCCCACAAACTTCAAAAATTTAAAATCCATCAACTAGCCTAAGGTTACAGTAAAATACCTTTACCATGTCAGGATAGATATCCTCAGATTGAGACAGAAACTCGATGATTCCCGCAAAGTCCAAGTATTCCAGAAACTTGAAGTTGCTCTTCCTCATCCACTCGATGTCTAGAAAATGAGGTTTCTGAATCTCTTTGTTGTTGTAGGTGCTTTTGAAGGTTGCTAATTGTTTCCCATTGGTGAACCATTTATCCACTTGTTCTTGTGTAAGTGGATCGGGATTGATTATTGCAGTTCTTTGGAATTTAGGAGGCATGGTGATGATGGGTGTTGGAGGGAGATGAAGAGTTTTGGTAAAACGAAATTTTGACGAAAAAAAGTAGAGAGAAATTCGCAGGTGTAGGCGCTCAAACAGTAGGTTACATGCAAATGATGCTAGGGTTTCTTACTTTACCTTATACAATCACGCAATAATCGATTATCTTCCCCTCATAATCGATTATTTTGATGACATGGAAAATTCCGATTGACTGGATCCAGCCCGTGTATTTTTGGCGCCAACCCTTCAGCTTCACATAATCAATTATTTTCTGGGTTCTTCATCAAAAATCGATTATAGGATGAACACTGATGAACACTAATCGATTATATAATCGATTAGTTGAATTCTAGAGATTGAGCTTCATAGGTATAATCGATTCCTAAGTATTGCACTTCTGTCCTTGCTCCTTAACGAGAGTCTGGGGTGGTATAATCGATTATAAAAATCGATTATATCCTTTCTGCCTTGTGAGCAGAAAACTTATTTTGACATAATCGATTATGTTTTCTCTGCCTACGCACTTTAAATTTTGAGTTTTAAATTTTGAAAAACATATCATCATAAATTTCCAAAAAAATATCTTGGTTATTATTACCAACATCTTAATGATTTTCAAGATCTGATTTATTATTTCATGAATGGAAATTGATTTCTCAAATAAAGTCTGATCACACTTTTAATCTTAAGTTTATCTTCAATTAGATAATGATACCATATGTTGGACAAGAACAATGTCTAGAACATTTGAGATGCGGGAGCGGAATCAAACAAACATTCTTTATTTGAAAATAAGAATGGCATGGGCAATAGAAAACAAAGGAAATACACGAGATGAGAGAGAGCTATTCTATTTCCTGGAATCCATTGATTTTCCACCAGCTCAAAGCCCATCCTGTATAAAGTATCCTCATTTAGCCCAGCATTCTTCCTTATTTGTAGTGCTTCTTCATCTTCCAATGGAATATTAAAATATTTAAGAATTTTGGTGACCATAATTGGATATGGAAGGTGAGAGCTTGATGAAGAAAGTCCACAGTTGACCATGTGCATCAGGGTACTAGCAGCCCAGTTTATACGTTTACGCTCTGCCAAGGCCCACATTAAAGCTATGTCTTCCTCTAAGACTTTTGACTGGTCCATGAAGCGGGGTAGAAGCCCATGCACTATTGCATGGTGGATCAATTTCTTCCGTGGAGTTAGGTGTTTGTCGGGGATAGTGCCATTGATATTTGTACCAGGATGTACAATGAAACACCCTGTTGTGCCCCATTGTATTATTAAATTAAAACCTTATTATTTATTTACTTAACCGCGCACTTATCATTGAAAATACGTATAAATTAAAACTTAATTAATAGTCATATAACTTCTGCAAATATAAAACACTCCAAAGTTATATTACATAAATACACACATAATTATCCTTTATTTTACACAACACTGTTTAGGGTATCCTCTCAGTAGGATCCCGCCGGGTACTTATATATACAAACTGCTTATAACTAGCAGAAAATAAAAATGTCTTTTATGACTCACTGGCCCTAAACTTACTACACTATACTATTAGGATCCGTAACTTGTTCTCCAGCGTTAGCCTCATACGGAGTGTCATCCAACTCCTCAGTAATCTCTATTTCATACAGGGTTCCATCCATCTCCTCAGCAACATATTCTTCCATCGGGTCTTCTAACGTAGTAAAGTAGACATGCACAAAAATACAGAAATAGGGAGATAAGAAACAGTTCTATCATCATAAGCGGAAAAGATTCATAGCATATAATACAATAATAGTCACAAACATGCATCACTCACAATCTACAATCATCCACACTTTATAACATCATCCTCTACCCTCCAACTCATGCAACTAAACCTTTATGCTGACGTGGTCACCACTAATCCTGTCACACATCCCTCGTTAGGAATGTCAGTCAGTCGTCCAGGTGACGTGTTCCCAACGCCGGTGCACATTCTCATCCATGGTGAGAATGCTTATGCAAAGCAATGACACTATAGTTGCACAGTACCGTCGGTGCACACCTTGGTTCTCTCTCTCATCTCTATCAAGGGTGCTCATGCTTAGCAATGACACTATAGTTACACAACGTAACTTCTAATTTGGAACGGTCCACGAGAACTTCAGACCTCGTGTATCTCAAATACACGGTTATGAACAACAATGCAACATATGATTCTCACTGACTTTTATCAATAACAACCTAGTGCCTCAAGATTTCCTCATAACCTCCATTTACATTCTAAATCACATCACTTCTATAAAATAATAGCTAGGCACCTCTAATTTATATTCAAGCTCTCACCCCAAACCAAAACACCTCCGAGCAACATATATCTTTAGTTAAAATTTAACTAAGCAATTTATCAAACTAGACAGATCATGCATCACACAGTAATCAACAGAACCAACCCATACTAACCAAATCAAATAAATAACAAAGTCAAACTCTGTCACGGCCGTGACAGACATCAAATGCAAGAATTCTACAAAACAGAACCTATCATGGCATGGCCATGACCACCATCACAGCCGTGACAGACAACAAACATCCTCAATATCATAAATATTCAAACACCAAAATAATACGTCACATGCAGATGGAATACCTCAACCAGTGTATCATAGTAAATTCAACAACATAAAGTCAGACATCCTCAATATCATATAATCAACCTAATGCCGATAAACCTACAATCCCCAAATCTTACAGAAAAGGTTTCCAAAGCGATTTTGGTCTTGTCGATTACTCGACTACTAGTAGGGGTTTAGGTTGTCCTACACAGTCATTATATAATATACTACTTATCGTTTCCGACGATGGAAGGGTTCTTTCCCCCACCTAAGTTACCACCGGAAACACGAAATCGACGATCCTTGATATCCCGCCACGAGTTACCAAAAGCACCTTCAACCAAATCAACAAATAAACAAATTAATCAAACAAATCTAAATATGATCGTATGGTGCTAGGTTCGGCCAAGTCATAAAAATAAGGCTAGGGTTATTTTCTTAATCCAATCTTTTAGATACTAATTCCTAAAGTATTAGCTAGCATAGATTAAGTGTTAATAGTTAAGATTGAAAAACAAAATCCTTTAACCAACTAGGTTAGGGTTCCGGCCCCAATGAGCAAAATAGGTTAGAAATTGTTTTTGATTACAAGCTCTTGGATTTAAGCTATACAAGTATTATAGGACTTAAATCAAGTACTAACTTTCAAAACAAACAACAAAACACCAAACCCATTTTCCTACATAGGTTCGGACATTAATGGTTAATAGGGAAGAAAAATGACTTTGATCACATGCTTTTGGATAATGAAAGTAGTAATCATATCTAGATCATAGAAATTGGTGTCACATTTTTATGATTTTTATACAATTTTCTAGAATTATTTAAAGTTATAGATCTAGAAATGGAAACTCATGAAATTTGAAGAACAAAAGCTTAAGAATGGAAGGAGATGATCATGGACGATCCTATTACCTTAAGAGTGTGAAGAAGATGAAGAAATTTTGATGATCTTGGCAAGATTTTCCTAAAGCATGAACTTGAGCTCTTGAATCAACAATGGAGTTTTTGAAGAAAAGTGAAGAAATGAAGAAGATGAAGAGAATGAAGGTATGAGGGAAGGGGCTGCGGTTTTGGAGTATATATAGGCTATAGGCCTTGTTTGGTTTATTAGAGGTTGGATTAATAGCTTTTGTGATTATTTAATTAGTATAAGCTTAACCATAGTTAATAATTAACTTAACTAAGGTTACCTTTCTAACTAAGGTTAATTATTTATGTGGCTCAAAATAATTGAGTGGTGTGGCTGATTTTAGACCACACAAACTAACCAAGGTTCCTTAACCATGGTTAAAATCTAACTTAACTTTGGTTAGGTTAAGCTAAAAGGGCATTTTGGTCATTTCACTTAAAAACTCATAATTTCTAACATTAATTGCATCATAAATTCTTGATGAGTCATCCCATAGATCAGTTCCTCTGGTGTCCTATTTTGTCTCTGCAATTACGTTGCCAATTCCGTCGACTTCCCGATTAGGGTTTTACGCCCGAATAAAAGCGTAATATTTCGTTTTCGACTGAAAATTTTCAAACTAACCAGACTCATTGGAAATATGATTTAAATATAAACCATTTCATCCATGAGTCAAAATTAGGTTTTCGGATCATTAAAATCTTGCTGTCAGTGAAAATACTGACTGTTTTACGTTCGAACTTTCGCAAAAATTCACCCGAATACACATTATATTTTATTTCTGATCAGAAAATTGGAAAGTACACTTCCTCACGGGAAAAATATAAAAAAATCTACAATTTTCAGTATTCGGGCCAAATTAGGGTTTTCTATCAGTATAAAATTTTACTATCACTTAAAAAACGCAGATTGATTTCCGTCTGAGTTTTAAACCCAAATTTTAACCAGAGCTTCCTATCGTAGAGTAAGTTCCAGATATGATTTTTTTTCTCCAAAATCATTTCCTAAGTCTCAATTAAAAATATAAAAAAAATATATTAGCGTAATTAAAAACAGGTTGTTACATACAAGGGTACTACGTGCCATATTTCTTTGAAATTTTTCTACCCATAAGGCATTTAGATTTTGACTTGTGATTACTTCTCCGTCTTTGGGAAGACAAGATAGTGAAGCCCAAGAGGATAAGGTCTTGGTGAAGGATACTCCCATTACTTTAGATGAAAAAGCTTTTAGAGAGGAGTGAAAGCGGAGATTGCAATAGAAGGCTTTGACAAGTGAAGGATATATTATGAGACACCCCGCTGTGCCCCGTTGTGTTATTAGATTAAATCCTTATTAATTAATTTCTTAATGACACGCTTATCGTGAAAATGCGTACAAAAATTTAAAAACTTAACTTATAAAGTATACAACTTCATATAGAATAGCATATCATAATATAAGTATATTATGCATATTACAAAACATTGTTGAAGGTATCCTATCAGTAGGATCCCTCACAGGCATATACTTAGACAAAAATTTAAACATTGAAAAACATAATAAAAATATTCCTCACGAGACGCACTGGCCATAACTATCTAGACCCTAATCACTATGGGTCACAGCTCGTCCTCCAGCCTCCGGTTCGTAGGGAGTTCCATCCAACTCCTCCTGGTTACGCTCATCCACAGGGTCTTCTCGTACGATTCCATAAGGAGATAAAATACAACGTACAAAAACATACAAGGGATAAGAAACAGTTCTATCATCAAAAAGGCGGAAAAGAGTCATAGTAAATTATACAGTAATGGTCACAGACAAACAACACACATAACTAACATATCATCCTCAAGTTAATATATCATCCTCTACCCCCAATCTCATGCTACTCAAAGAGACCATAGCTGCACACCTATTTTCTAAGGTGAAAGAGGTCTCACGAGAACTCTTGGTTTTACGTGTATTATATTACCAATACACGGTGTATTATATTACCAATACACAACTGTGTTTTACGTGCATTATATTACCAATACACGGTGTCTTATATTACCAATACATAGATGTATTTTAATTGTATTATATTACCAATATAGGATGTATTATATTACCAATACACGGATATCCTTGTGTATTACATTACCAATACACATTTGTCTTTGTGTATTATATTACCAATACACTTTTGTCCTTGTGTATTATATTACCAAAACACGGTTGTGGACAACAACACCTATACTGGAATCTCACCAACCCATTTTAACAACATCCTAGTGCCCTAACCTTCCATTAGAACTTGACACTTATTCTATGCCATAACACCTCTTTAACATACATCATCTAGGTTAGGCACTTCTAAATCATTATTATCCTCACACCCAAAACAATCATCTCTTAGACAAGATATATATCTTTGCTTAAAAATCCACTAAGCATAATAATAAAAACCAGGCAGATCATGCATAACACAATATCAATCAAAATATTCCAATATCACTAACATAGCACAAAATCAATTCAATAAAGGTAATAAGCTCAAATCAACCTTCAACAATATAAAATCAACCTAATGTCGATAAACCGACAATCACCGAATCTCCATTGGTCTTTCAGAAAAGGATTCCAATGTGATTTTGCTCTTGTTGATTACTCGATTACTAGCAGGGTTTAGGTCTCCCTACACAATTATTATATAATCTACTACTTATGCATTCCAACGATAGGTTGGTTCTTTCCCCCATCTAGGTTATCATCGAACTCCCGAACTCGAAGCTCCTCGTTGTCACACCACAAAGTACTAACTCCACCTTGAACCAATCAACATAATAACCAATAAATCAAACTAACTCATCTATGTTCTCTTTAGGCTAGGTTTGGCCATTTAATTCAAATTAGAGTTAGGATTCTTTTCTCAAAATAAGCCTTTGGATACTTATCACTTAGGTTCTAGGTAACTTAGATAAATTGCTATAACTTGAAAATATGGAATAAAAATCATTCAACCACTTAGGGTAGGTTTCGGCCTTGTATTACAAAATAGGCTAGGGTTTTCAAAACAACACAATTTCTTAGATCAATGATCTTAGAGTATTAAGGAGTATGAATCAATCATTAGATTTCACAAATCAATCAAAAACCTTTCACCCCTTCTATGTTAGGGTTTCGGCCCTATGTAAAAAAAAATAGGTTAGAAAACTTTTTTGGATTCAAGCTCTTGGATTTAGACAATACAAGTATTAGAGAGTTCAAATAAAGCATTAACTTTCAAAAACAACAACAAAACATCAACTCCTCTTTCTTACATAGGTTTGGCCCATACTTGGAATTTAGGATAGAAAACCTTGTTGAAGTTAAGCTTCTAGATTAAGATCATAAAGGTATTAAAGAGTATGAATCAAATGTTAGGATTTAGAAAAGACACAAAAAATCATACCCATTTTCCTCTCTAGGTTCGGCCAACTAGGGTTTTATAGGAAATAAAATGTTTTTGATCAAAAGCTCTTGGATAATGAGAGTAGAGATCATAACTAGATCATAGAAATTGGTTTCACATTTTTAGGATTTTTCTACAATTTTCTATGAATTTTTGAAGTTCTAGATCTAGAAATGAAAAACCATGAAAATGAAGAACAAAAGCTTGTAAAAGAAAGGAGATGATTATGTTACCTAAGATCAGAAAGTAGAAGAAGAATTGATGATGATCTTGGCAAGTTCTCACTTGAAAGCACTTGAAGCTTTTGAAGCTTCAAAAATGGAGTTTATGTGTTTATGAAGAAGAAAGTGAGGAAATGAAGAAGATGAAGTGTTTTTATGGAGGCAAGAGAGAGAGAGTTGGCGTGAAAGAGAGAGAGAGGGAGAGAACTTGATGACCAAGTTTTGGGTTATGCCATGTTTGGTTGGCAAAAAGGAAAAAAAAAGCTTATTTGATTATAAAATAGTAAAATTTGAAAAAGTGTAATGATGACACTTTTTATGGATGTGACAAAAGGCTTCTACCACCATGCCTACTTTTCCAACAAGTCAATTCAATCCTTTCATGTCTCCTATTCTACTCCATTGCGTATCCGGTTCAAGTTCCCGATCGTATTTCGCACGAAATAAATATTATATTTTAATTTCGAACGTAAAATTTAGAAAATTACTAAAGTCATTAGAAACACGATGAAAACACTAACCATTTCGTTCACGGGTCAAAATTAGGTTTTCTGTTCAGTAAACTTTTACTGCCAGTGAAAATGCAGACCGACTTTCGTCTGAATTTTCAACCCAAAATTTTATCGTAACCCTCTACCATAAAGTAGACTATGAATATGATTTTATTTTTTTTCAAAAACACTTTCTAACTCTCAAATTAAAATATAATTAATTATATTTTAATCGATTGAACAGCATAATTAGAATCAGGCTGTTACATTACTACCCCTCTTAAAAGAAAATTCCGTCCTCGAAATTTACGTACCTTAGAAAAGATGTGGATATTGTTTTTGCATATCCTCCTCGCGTTCCCAAGTAGCATCTCCAATAGTTTCATCCCATACGACCTTAACCAAAGGAATTTGTCTACCTCGAAGCTCCTTAATCTGTCTTTCTTCTATCCTTACAGGTAGAGCCTCACACTCTCGATTCTCTCGCAGTTGTATAGACTCAAACTCAATGACATGTGAAGGATTAGGATAATACTTTCTCAACTGAGAAACATGAAAGACGTCATGAAGGTTGGAAAGATTGGGTGGTAAGGCAATCTGGTAAGCTACTGGAGCAATTCGTCAAAGAATCTGAAAAGATCCAATGAATCGAGGAGTAAGTTTTCTGGATTTGATAGCTCTGCCAATTCCAGTTTTCCGAGTAACTCTCAAAAACACGTGATCGCCTTACTGGAATTCTAATGGTCTCCTCCTCTTGTCACTGTAGCTCCTTTGACTATCATGTGCTTCCTTCATCTTTTCTCGTATCTTCCTGACTTGCTCCGTAGTTTGTTGCACCATATCTGGACCCGAATCATGGTTCTCACCAGTCTCATACCAACATAACGGGGTCCTACACTTTCTTCCATACAAAGCCCCATATGGTGCCATTCCGATACCACTATGGAAACTATAGTTATAAGTAAATTCAATCAATGGTAAGAACTTATCCCAACTTCCAGTGAGCTCCAACACACAAGCTCTCAATAGATCCTCAATGACTGAATTGTCCTTTTTGACTGTCCATCAGTTTGGGGATGATAAGCAGAACTCATCCGCAACTTTGTTCCCAAGGCATTTTGCAATTGTCTCCAAAATCGATGTGAATCTAGGATCTTGGTCTGAGACAATACTCGATGGCACACCATGGAATCTAACAATTTCTTTGATGTAAATCTGAGTCAACCTTTCCAAATTATAACTTTCACCAATAGATAAGAAGCGAGCACACTTCGTCAACCTATCAATGATAACCCAAATCGCATCATGCTTCTTAGGAGTTCGTGGTAATCCGACCACAAAATCCATAGATATACTAACCCATTTCCACTCTGAGATATCTAAAGATTGTAATAATCGTACTGGCTTCTGATGTTCAATCTTAGCTTTCTGACACACCAGACAAGATAAAACATACTCCGCTACTTTCTTCATCCTTGTCCACCAAAACATTTTCTTCAAATCCTGATACATCTTTGTGGATCCAGGATGGAAACTCAACTTACTCTTATGTGCCTCCTCTAAAATCATCTTCCTAAGTTCTGCATCCTCTGGCACACATATTCTATCTCTAAACCTTAACACCCCATCTACTCCTCTACTAAACTCAGAAATTTTACCTTCATCAATTCCTCTACCTACTTTATGGAAGTATAGATCCTGAACTAGTTTATCTTTAAGATCTTTCATACAATCACTACTAATAGTGATCATACTTAAGCAAATCTTATTCTCAACCAAGTTCATTCCTAAGTTCAAATCCCTAAACTGTTCAAGCAATTCTAACTCCTTAACCATCATCGTAGACACGTACAAGGACTTCCACCTTAAAGCATCCGCTACCACATTTGCCTTCCCAGGATGGTACAGTAATTTAAAATCATAATCTTTGATAAACTCCATCCACCTCCGCTGCCTCATATTCAATTCTTTTTTATCGAATACATACTTCAAGCTCTTGTGGTCACTGAAGACATTAAACTTTACTCCATACAAAAAGTGTCGCCATATCTTTAATGCGAACATTATTGCTGCTAACTCCAAATCATGAGTCAGATAATTTCTCTCATGAATTCTCAACTGTCGGGAAGCATAAGCCACAACTCTTCCCTCTTGCATCAGTACACAACCTAAACCTTGATATGATGCATCACACTATACGTCAAACTGTCCTAGTGTATCTGGTAAGATCAACACGGGTGATGTAGTCAACCTGTCCTTTAGCTTTTGAAAACTTTGTTCACACTGGTCCGTCCGTACAAAAGCTATAATTTTCCTCGTTAACTGGGTCATAGGCAACACAATCTTCGAGAATCCCTCTATGAACCTCCGATAATATCCAGCTAGTCCTAGGAAACTCCGTACTTCACTTACTGACTTAGGCCGTTCCCACTTAAGAACTGCCTCAACCTTAGCTGGATCTACAGCTATTCCTTCTTTATTAATCACGTGACCTAGGAATTGTACTTCCTCCAGCCAAAACTCACACTTGGAAAGTTTTGCATAAAGCTGTCTATCCTTCAAAACTCACCACACCAATCTCAAATGTTCTTCACGCTATTCCCGCGTACGAGAATAGATAAGAAGATCGTGGATGAACACAACAACAAACTTATCGAGGAACGGTCTGAAAATCCTACTCATATAATCCATGAACACGGCTGGCACATTAGTTACACCGAAAGGCATAACTAAATACTCATAGTGCCTGTACCTCGTCCTAAAAGTCGTCTTGGGTATATTTTCCTTCCTTACTCTGATCTGATGGTACCCAGATCTTAAATCAATCTTAGAGAACATTGTTTCCCCTATCAACTGATCCATCAAATCATCTATAATAGGCAATGGATACTTATTCTTAATTGTCATCTTATTCAACTACCTGTAATCCGTGCACAACCTCGCACTTCCACCCTTCTTCTTAACAAATAACACCTGTGCTCCCCCCGGTGAAACACTCGATCTGATAAACTCTTTTCCTAACATGTCATCCAATTGTTCCTTCAACTCTGCCAACTCAACCGTTGACATCCGATAAGGTGCTATAGGCCCTGTCCCTGGTATGAGATCTATAATGAATTCCACTTCTCTTTCCTGTGGCAAACTTGGAACGTCTGTAGGGAAAAGTTCAGGAAACTCTCTCACAATAGGCATAGAATCTATGCTGGGAGTCTCATTAGCCTCCACTGCGAAAAGCATCACAAACTGTTGAGAGTTGTCACTCCTCATAGAAACTCCTTCATTAGCATATGCTATACCATAAGGTTTAAGAAATGATAAAGTCTTGCTAGAACAATCTAGCACTACATGGTTAGCCAAAAGCCAATCCATGCCCATAATAATCTATCTGTTGCATAGGCAAACAGATAAGGTCTACAATAAATGTCCTATTCTCAACAATGATAGGACACTGTAAACAAATAGACATAGTAGTCAAAGGATTATTGGTTGGAGTAGATATTGTAAGGGTATACGGCAATTTGGAAACAGTTAAGTTCAAATGATCCACACACTCATGCAAGATAAAAGAATGCGTAGCGCCTGAGTCAAACAATACATTTGAAAGTCCACCAGCCATCAAGCACATACCTTGTATAAGATTGGCAGATTGAGAGGATTCAGCTCCCCTCAGGGTAAACACTCTTCCAGTGGCTTGAGTTCTGGCTACTTGTGGTCTTGCTACTGGGACTCCTCTTCCAGTGCCACCTCTATTATCTACAGTTCCTCTTCCTGCAGCTGTCGGCTGTTGCATAACCCTTTGTCTGCAACTCGTTCCACATGACCTGGTTTCCCACAGTTGAAATAGCCGGGCCTATTTGTACAGTCTCTAGCATAATGCGATCCTCCACATCTGAAGCAAACTAAGCCTTGCGGTTGCTGACCCGCTCTGGCCACTGGTGCTGGTGCCGGCATTTGCCTGGGTCTATCATATGTTCTCTATCTCCACTGAGAACCACTTCCTCCTCACCTCTAGAAACTTGATCGGTTAGGACCTCCACTCCTCAGTTGTTTCTGCTCATTGGCCATCCTTAGGTCTATACTTTCAATGGCACTATATCTCTTGACTAGTTCTGGGAAATTATGTATGTCAAGGATACTACAGCCCTCTGCATCTCATCTCTGAGTCCTTCCTCAAATCTTCTACATTGCCAATCCTCACTTGGAAACCTCTGATAGAATTCTGAAAACTTGATCAAAGCCTCAAAACGTGATGCATACTCACCAACAGACATGTTGCCTTGTTTGAGGCTTATGAATTCATTTTCCTTTTCACGTCAACTATACGCTGAAAACACTTCTCGAAGAAGCAGTCAGTAAATAGTTTCTATTTAATCATTCTGCCTTCAGCCTCCAATAACCTTTTCTTGCCTCCCCACCAGAACTCTGCTCCTTCGGTCAACATGAAGGTAGCATAAGTCACTTTATTCTCCTCACTGCAACGCATAGTAGAAAATATCTTTTCGATCTCTTGTATCCACCATTCCGCCTTCTCTGGGTCATACCCTCCTCAGAATTGAGGTGGTTTTCCGTTCATAAAATTAGTCAATCCGGCATCTTCAGCTGCTACCGCCCTTCTCTGATTCTTCATTTCTAGCCGCTCTTTGTTCATCTGCAGCATCTCAGCATTCTACTGGGTTTGAAATAGTATAGCAGCAGCTAGGATTTCTATTGCATTTGGAGTCGAAGATGATCCTCCTCCATTCTCATTATTGTTAGCATTACCATTGACAGCTCCAATAATCCTTTCTGGAGTTCCGTCACCACTGTTAGTTGGACGTCCTCTTCTACGAGCCATGATTCTGTTAAAAGAAATCATCCACTCTTATTAGTATGACATATAATACTACAAAGACAAGTATATAAATACCATATGTCATACTAATATTAACCTCTCACATCATATTCAGACACACTACCCAACTTCTAAGCATAGTCAAAATCCGATGTGGATTCAACTAGACACGGCCACTAACAACATCCTAAACCTTGCAGTCCTTGATTCTGATAACATAACCCCACAGTCTGTTTTAGAACCAAACTGCTCTGATACCAAATGAGACACCCCGCTGTGCCCCGTTGGGTTATTAGATTTAATCCTTATTAATTAATTTCTTAATCGCATGCTTATCGTGAAAATACGAAAAAAATTAAAAACTTAACTTATAAAGTATACAACATCATATAGAATAGCATATCACAATATAAGTATATTATGCATATTACAAAACACTGTTGAGGATATCCTATCAGTAGGATCCCTCACAGGCATATACTTAGACAAAAAGTTAAACAACGAAAAACATAATAAAAATACGCCTCACGAGACGCACTGACCATAACTAACTAGACCCTAATCACTATGGGTCACAGCTCGTCCTCCAGCCTCCGGTTCGTAGGGAGTTCCATCCAACTCCTCCTGGTTACGCTCATCCACAAGGTCTTCTCGTACGATTCCACAAGGAGATAAAATACAACGTACAGAAACATACAGGGGATAAGAAACAGTTCTATCATCAAAAAGCCAAAAAGAGTCATGGTAAATTATACAGTAATGGTCACAGACAAACAACACACATAACTAACAGATCATCATCAAGTTAATATATCATCCTCTACCCCCAATCTCATGCTACTCAAAGACACCATAGCTGCACACCTATTTCCTAAGGTGAAAATGGTCTCGCGAGAACTCATGATTTTACATATATTATATTACCAATACACAGTTGTGTTTTACGTGCATTATATTACTAATACACGGTGTATTATATTACCAATACACAGATGTGTTTTACGTGTATTATATTACCAATACATGGTGTATTATATTACCAATACACAGATATCCTTGTGTATTATATTACCAATACACTTTTGTCTTTGTGTATTATATTACCAATACACTTTTGTCCTTGTGTATTATATTACCAACACATGGTTGTGGACAATAGCACCTATACTGGAATCCCACCAACCCATTTTAACAACATCCTAGTGCCCTAACCTTCCATTAGAACTTGACACTTATTCTATGCCATAACACATCTTTAACATACATCATCTAGGTTAGGCACTTCTAAATCATTATTATCCTCACACCCAAAACAATCATCTCTTAGACAACATATATATCTTTGCTTAAAAATCCACTAAGCATAATAATAAAAACCAGGAAGATCATGCATAACACAATATCAATCAAAATATTCCAATATCACCAACATAGCACAAAAATCAATTCAATAAAGGTAATCAAATCAAATCAACCTAATCAAATCAACAATCTAAAATCAACCTAATATCGATAAACCCACAATCCCCGAATCGCCATTGGTTTTTCAGAAAAGGTTTCCAATGTGATTTTGGTCTTGTCGATTACTCGATTACTAGCAGGGTTTAGATCACCCTACACAATTATTATATAATCTACTACTTATCCATTCCAACGATAGGTTGGTTCTTTCCCCCACCTGGGTTATCACCGAACTCCCGAACTCAAAGCTCCTCGTTGTCACACCACAAAGTGCTAACTCCACCTACAACCCATCAACATAATAACCAATAAATCAAACTAACTCATCTATGTTCTCTTTAGGCTAGGTTTGGCCATTTAATTCAAATTAGAGTTTGGATTCTTTTCTCAACATAAGCCTTTGGATACTTATCACTTAGGTTCTAGGTAACTTAGATAAATTGCTATAACTTGAAAATATGGAATAAAAATCATTCAACCACTTAGGGTAGGTTTCAGCCTTGTATTACAAAATAGGCTAGGGTTTTCAAAACAACACAATTTCTTAGATAAATGATCTTAGAGTATTAAGGAGTATGAACCAATCATTAGATTTCACAAATCAATCAAAAACCTTTCACCCCTTTTATGTTAGGGTTTCGTCCCTATGTAAAAAAAAATAGGTTAGAAAACTTTGTTGGATTCAAGCTCTTGGATTTGGACAATAAAAGTATTAGAGAGTTCAAATCAAGCATTAACTTTCAAAAACAACAACAAAACATCAGCTCCTCTTTCTTACATAGGTTCGTCCCATATATGGAATTTAGGATGGAAAACCTTGTTGAAGTTAAGCTTCTAGATTAAGATCATAAAGGTATTAAAGAGTATGAATCAAGTGTTAGGATTTAGAAAAGACACAAAAACACCATACCCATTTTCCTCTCTAGGTTCGGCCAACTAGGGTTTTATAGGAAAGAAATTTTTTTTGATCAAAAGCTCTTGGATAATGAGAGTAGAGATCATAACTAGATCACAGAAATTGGTTTCACATTTTTAGGATTTTTCTACAATTTTCTATGAATTTTTGAAGTTCTAGATCTAGAAATGAAAAACCATGAAAATGAAGAACAAAAGCTTGGAAAAGAAAGGAGATGATTATGTTACCTAAGATGAGAAAGTAGAAGAAGAATTGGTGATGATCTTGGCAAGTTCTCACTTAAAAGCACTTGAAGCTTTTGAAGCTTCAAAAATGGAGTTTGTGTTTATGAAGAAGAAAGTGAGGAAATGAAGAATATGAAGTGTTTTTATAGAGGGGAGAGAGAGAGAGTAGGCGTGAAAGAGAGAGAGAGGGAGAGAACTTGATGACCAAGTTTTGGTTTATGCCATGTTTGGTTGGCAAAAAGGAAAAAATGGCTTATTTGATTATAAAATAGTAAAATTTGAAAAAATGTAATGATGGCACTTTTTATGGATGTGACAAAAGGCTTCTACCACCATGCCTACTTTTCCAACAAGTCACTTCAATCCTTTCATGTCTCCTATTCTGCTCCATTGAGTATCCGGTTCAAGTTCCCAATCGTATTTCACCCGAAATAAATATTATATTTTAATTCCGAACGTAAAATTTTCAAAATTACTAAATTCATTAGAAACACGACAAAAACACTAACCATTTTGTTCACGGGTCAAAATTAGGTTTCTGCTCAATAAACTTTTACTGTCAGTGAAAACGCAGACCGACTTTCGTCTGAATTTTCAACCCAACATTTTACCGTAACCCTCTACCATAAAGTAGACTATGAATATGATTTTATTTTTTTCAAAAACACTTTCTAACTCTCAAATTAAAATATAATTAATTATATTTTAACCGGTTGAACAACATAATTAAAATCAGGCTGTTACATTACTACCCCTCTTAAAAGAAAATTCCATTCTCGAAAATTTACGTACCTTAGAAAAGATGTGGATATTGTTGTTGCATATCCTCCTCGTGTTCCCAAGTAGCATCTCCAGTAGTTTCATCCCATACGACCTTAACCAAAGGAATTTGTCTACCACGAAGCTCCTTAATCCGTCTATCTGTTATCCTTACAGGTAGAGCCTCATACTCTAGATTCTCTCGCAGTTGTATAGACTTAAACTCAATGACTTGTGAAGGATTAGGATAATACTTTATGAACTGAGAAACATGAAAGACATCATGAAGGTTGGAAAGATTGGGTGGTAAGGCAATTTGGTAAGCTACTAGACCAATTCGTCGAAGAATCTGAAAAGGTCCAATGAATCGAGGAGTGAGTTTTCTGGATTTGATAGCTCTGCCATTTCCAGTCTTCCGAGTAACTCTCAAAAACACGTGATCGCCTTCCTGGAATTCTAATGGTCTCCTCTTGTCACTGTAGCTCCTTTTCCTATCCTGTGCTTCCTTCATCTTTTCCCGTATCTTCCTGACTTGCTCCGTAGTTTGTTGCACCACATCTAGACCCAAAACTTGGTTCTCACCAATCTTATACCAAAATAACGGGGTCCTACACTTTCTGTCATACAAAGCCTCATATGGTGCCATTCCGATACTACTATGGAAACTATTGTTATAAGTAAATTCAATCAATGGTATGAATTCATCCCAACTTCCAGTGTGCTCCAACACAGAAGCTCTCAATAGATCGTCCAATGACTGAATTGTCCTTTCTGGCTGTCCATCAGTTTAGGGATGATAAGCAGAACTCATCCTCAACTTTGTTCCCAAGGCATTTTGCAATTGTCTCCAAAATCTAGATGTGAATCTAGGATCTCGGTCTGAGACAATACTCGATGGCACACCATGCAATCTAAAAATTTCTTTGACGTAAATATGAGTCAACCTTTCCAAATTATAACTTTCACCAATAGATATGAAGTGAGCACACTTCGTCAACCCATCAATGATAACCCAAACCGGATCATGCTTCTTAGGAGTTCGTGGTAATCCGACCAGAAAATCCATAGCTATACTATCCCATTTCCACTCTGGGATATCAAAAGATTGTAATAATCCTGCAGGCTTCTGATGTTCAATCTTAGCTTTCTGACACACCAGACAAGCTAAAACATACTCTGCTACTTCTTTCTTCATCCTTATCCACCAAAACATTTTCTTCAAATCATGATACATCTTTGTGGATCCAGGATGGAAACTCAACTTACTCTTATGTACCTCCTCTAAAATCATCTTCCTAAGTTTTGCATCCTCTGGCACACATATTCTATCTCTAAACCTTAACACACCATCCGCTCCTCTACTAAACTCGGAAATTTTACCTTCATCGATTCCTCTACCTACTTTATGGAGGTATAGATCCTGAACTCGTTTATCTTTAAGATCTTTCATAAAATCACTACTAATAGTGGTCATACTTAAGCAAATCTTATTCTCAACCGATTCCATTCCTAAGTTCAAATCCCTGAACTGTTCAAGGAATTCTAACTCCTTAACCATCATCGCAGCCACGTGCAAGGACTTCCTGCTTAAAGCATCCGCTACCACATTTGCCTTCCCAAGATGGTACAGTAATTTAAAATCACAATTTTTTATAAACTCCATCCACCTTCGCTGCCTCATATTCAATTATTTTTGAATACATTAAACTTTGCTCCATACAAAAAGTGTCGCCATATCTTTAATGCAAACACTATTGCTGCTAACTCCAAATCATGAGTCAGATAATTTCTCTCATGAATTCTCAACTGTCGGGAAGCATAAGCCACAACTCTTCCCTCTTGCTTCAGGAGACAACCTAAAGGAGTTGTGGATGCAGGGATGGTTGCATTTATGAAGGGCAAACCAGCATAGTTTCATGGAGAATATGATTCGGAAGGAGCGAGTTATGGATACTAGAGATAGAAAAAGTTTTCACTACTATGCGATGCAGAGAAGATAGGAAATTTTTCTATGCATCTTTCTTGCTAGTGGGAGGTGCAGAGTCTTGGTGGAAGAATCGACAAAAGATGTTGGAAGCGGAAGGAAGAGTAGTCACATGGGAACTATTCAGGGAATGCTTCTTCAAAAAGTATTTTCATGAAACCGTTAGACATGAGATGGAGCAGGAATTCCTAAGTTTGAAACAAGGAAATATGTCTGTGGGAGAATATGCTTTAATATTTGATTCTTTGCACAAGTTCTCCAGGTTCTATCAAGTGTGTTCAGATGAAAAATGGATCTAAAGAAGATTTGAAGATGGTTTGAGAAGTGAAATGCAGAGAGAAATGCTCCTTCTGGGTATTTCCAGACTCCCAGAAATGATCTAGAGATGTACTACTTTGGAAAGTCATGTTAAGAGAACAGAAGCTCGTCAACAAAGGAAGAATAAAGGGCCAATAAGGAATCGTCGATAGTTATATCAGAGTGACGCAGAGGAAGCATGTTGGACCCTAACTTAAGATTATAATTCCAATCATGTAAGTTAAAAAGTTCAGGATGTGAAGGACCATGAGATGATAGGTAACGACTGCAAAATTTCAAGGACGAAATTTCTTTTAAGGGGGTAGTAATATACCACCCCGTTTTCTCGATTGGTGTATGAGGAAAGGATTAAGCATGTTTGAAGGCTTAATCATGTTTCGTAGGTGTTAACTAGCTTGCGTTTCAAGTTTGTGGAGAATTAGAGTTGAAACAGGTCCGAAACGCAAACAAATGCAAACCGAGTGATTAATTGATCAAATAAGTAATTAATTGGCAGTTGGAATATTAAAATTAGGTCAGGCTTAAGTACGATAAGTTTTTAGGTGTAACCTAAATTAATTACAGAAAAATATTCCAGTAGTGGGTTACGCAGGAAAATGCTGAAGAAAAAACCTAGTTGTGCCCCGCCGGAGCAACACGCGATGACACGTGTCGCCATGCCAAGACGCCACATCACCATTCTGTTGGAACCAAAGTGGTTCTGGTCTATTTAATCTCTAGGTTTTGTTGTTAACAAAAGGATTAAATTTGCTTAGCAAAGTGTTAGTTGAGATCTAACAAGTGATTTCATTTTATGCAGGGATATCCAAAATAATATAAGGTATACAATGCTTGGCCTCTTGCAAAGAGTTACCCATCCAAAGGTTATTTAAACTATTTATATTTTAATCGTTAAGTAGACGGCTAACTATATCTCAGTAGACGCCCATAGTAGTCACGTCAGCAGATGAGTGCTCTCCTTGAAACTCAAGTAGACATCCATAGTGCCTAACTAAAATTCAGTATACGTCCATAATGCCACGTCATTGGATGGAGTTTCTCTAAAGACTTAGCAAGTCCAAAGACTTGTGTGGACGAGCGCTTCTGCCACATCAGTGGACGAGCAGAATAAAACCTTGTATAGACGCTTTCTAAAATTGAGTGCCTGTAGACGGTTCTACATCTTCTATATATTTACTACCTTGAATGTGATTTAATGCAATCTGGACCATATTGAATTTATTTCAAATTATTGATATTTATTTCAATGGAATATATGTTCTTTATAATTGTTTTATCTGGTTAATGCCTTGTTCCTTTGTGAGAAAATTCATAGTACTATCAAGGAAATACAAAAAGCAAATAGTACAATTGGAATTACAAAACGATCTGTACGATGACAACTTTATTGCTGGACAAAAGCTGGGCTATACACAAAGGAGGAAAGAAAGTTTTTTTTAAGGTACGATTGCTCAGGACAGTGAGCCTCCATTTCGTGCTTTTCTGATAACCAAGGATGCTTTTCAACATGGCCAAAATCAAGCTATTAGTCTCAACGGATATCATGCATTTAATGCTATCTCTATAACGGGACTATTCAAATAACCGTTGAAGATTTGCAAGAGAAGCTGAAGACCTATAGAAGGTGTCAAGCACTGAAGAATAACTTTTGCCTTTTGAACATTTGCAAGATATTCAAAGCTCATAATATTCCCTTTGTAAAGCAAAAGTCTGTAATTCTTAAGGTTGAATATTTGTAAAAATATTCAGTAGATCTTAAACCTCCATACCCTCACATATAGTGAGTTAGAAAGATCTTAGAAAAATCTGTGATTGAATTAGAGCCTGAAGAGGCTTGGCAAGAAAGCAATACTTGTAGCCTAGAGAGGTGTAGAATACTTATTGTAGAAGTTGTTTGGAAATAGTGGAGAAAATCCTTCAAGTGGAAGGAACTGGACGTAGCTCTTGGTTGGAAGAGAGTGAACCGGGATAAAATAGCTGAGTGAATTTTCTATCCCTTATCTTTTACAGTTTTATTTATTTATACTGATTGTGGGATTTAATTTTGGTTTTCTTAATCTTTTAAAAAATATTTCTTGTGTGCTTAAACTTTTTAAGTTCTGCTTGTGTTAAGGTTTCTCGTTTTTGCGAAAATAATTAACAAACAATTCCCCCCCCCCCCCCCCCCCCTGTTCTTGTGTTTACATGTACCAGCTTCACATTCCACTAACCCAACCTAGCCTAGACTCTTGACACATGGACTCCACTATCTTTTTATATGACACCTAAGTTAATCATCTTGGTAACACTTGGATTCCACTAATCTAGCTTAAAGACACATAACCATGCTACCTAAGTGACACCTAAACCTAACATGCACTAAGTCAACAAAACTAAAATTTAAACTAAGGTATGCAAGCCAAAAAGTGATCAGACTTCATCATTTTTGTGAACCAAGATCAAGAGAAGGAAAGGTGAAAGCAAAAGTGAAGTCATTGTTGTGGGTTTAGAGAGCTTGGTTGGAGTGGTCACATACAAATCGTCACCATATATTCTTAGCAGTTGGATCATGCTCAAATTTGATATGAAGGTTCAAGACCTGTGGTTCTTCATATCCAACGATCAGAGTTTCGAAAGAAGCTTTAGAGTGTGAGATATGCATCTTGCAAAGTGGACCTAGGTGGTGAGAAACTCAACCCGTATACCACCTAACCTGCCACCTTAGAACTGCCATCTGAGATTCGTTAACCGTTGGATCGGGATGAAACGTTGTGAGAAGGTTTAGCAAAGATAGTTCATCGTTATCACCGTTCAGTTTTGTAATTAACGGTTTGTAGCCAAAGTTATGGAGCTCGCATAGTGACATGTTTTGGTACCTTTTCCCATGGATTCTTAAGCTCACTTTTGAATCCGACTTCACCAAAGTCCATTCGCTGTTCTCGTAAGTTTTTCCTCCAATTTGGTTTCTTGATTCAAATCAACTCATTGATTAGAACCTTGTTATTGATATTTTGGATTTTCTTTGTTTCCGGCGAATTGTGATACCTGTACGTGTAATCGGGACGGAAAACGGAACGATGGATGTGTTGGTATGGATGGTGGCAGATTTGTGCACGTTGTTGGAAAGTGTGACGAGGTTCGTGCCGGTACCGTGGACTGATTCTAGATCTTTATAGGGAAGCGTGCACTGTCAGGTGAGGGGGGAGAAACCTCAGTTATCGGGAAAATAGGCATAGA
The DNA here is from genome assembly GCA_030762895.1 of Sophora flavescens. NCBI lineage: Eukaryota > Viridiplantae > Streptophyta > Magnoliopsida > Fabales > Fabaceae > Sophora > Sophora flavescens. The sequence continues at coordinate 92,270,552 of CM061066.1, forward strand.
ATATGACCATTAACATTTATGGGGATCCTCAAACCTCGTTGATAGTTGGTATCTGATTGGTGTGTCTCTATTGGATGATAACATGATGTCTGATAACATGCTTATTTGAGTATGTGATGTTTAGTTGTTTGTTAATATGTCTATTACACTTTTCTGTTAATATTCTGATAATAAGATAACTATGTGTTGTTGGTATATTGATATGTGATGGATCTGTTTATGGTTAAATTTGGAGATGTTTGTCATAAAATCATTTTGAGAGCTAAGTAGGGAAAATATGATTTTGTGATGATATCAAGGTGTTAGATGGAAATGTGGTGTGAAATCACTTAGTGATGGATGCATGTACATATCATACATGTTGCTGATCAATTTCGTGGGTAGCCGTAATAGCCGTTTGAGCGGTTACTAACATGAGGTTGATGGTTGTGAACGACTACAACGATAATTGGACAGTTGTTACAGGAGGGCCATGTGATAGCTTCAATATCGTTTGAGTGGCTTTCATACGAGGTCAGATCATACTTGTGTATATAACTGCAACATTCGTTTAAGTGGTTATTGCACAAGGGAGGTGACCGTATCGACTCAACAGCCATTGGAGTGGTTGTTACGGTGGAGCCGTGTGAACAGTTGTAACAGCTGAGTAATTGCCACACGAGGTTGAGGTAAACTATCCGGAGCTACCAGGTTGAAGGATCTCATGTTGGAGCAACACGAGTGCTTTCTCAGTGTTGGATAACTTCTCAAGTTTCTCACAGTTGGAGGGATTTGGGAAGGCAGTGTTTCCTCATTGTTGGAGGACCTCTGTTGCACTTTCTTGGTAACTCGGGAGTCAGTAGCCCAACTACCGACTGACGTTGTTGTAGAATTGGCCAATCATGCATGTAGGACTAGTTGTGCATTAGAATAAGTTATGATCCTAGTTGACGAGATTTCGTGGTTGATTGTTATGACGATGATCTTGGGAGATGGTTGTGTTTGTTGATGTACATGTTAGTATGTAGTATTTTATGATGTTTCCTATTTTATGGTAATTGTAGAGTTTATTATCTCTTGTATATCTATCTTTCTCTGTTTCTTTATGTGTTGGCTCGGATCGTGGTTCAAAGGCGGAAGTAAGTTATCGACTAACAAAGATACCGAGGAGGTGGGAGTGATCGAGGTGAGGGTTATCCTTCACGGTGAAGAGGACTATGTTGTTTCTCGAATTAATAGACCTTCAGAGATGAAGATGAATCCTTAAGTAGTTATACAACGGCCAGTGGGGTGTCTGTTATTGTATTTGTATACATGTCATAGCTTCCATGATACTCTTGATGTTGTATATATGTTTTATTGATTTAAATATATGTTTTAAATGTTTTTTTCCGCTAATTATATGTATCAGTAATGTGTTAGTTCCATGCTACACTCGGAAGGGTGTTACAGATGGCACCAATGTTTTTTCCAGAGGTCCACCTCTAGTGTTTTACTCTGATGTTTGCCTAGATGTTGATTAGGCTCTTGAAGCTAGACAATCTGCAAAGGTTGGTCTTCAAAGGTCGCCTCGACCTGGATGATGGAGTGGTGAGGAGTGTACCTACAAAGACTAGATGTCCAAGCCAATACACTAATATGGAGTATTTCAATAAGAAAAAATATCTATAATGGGATAACAAAGGAAGAGATATCCTTCTCCTAGAGCTCATTTACAATGACTTGTTATGTCAGCTCAACCACTTGTAATAAAGGGGATGCAATGCCATGTATGTTACTTCAATGGCCAGTCATCCAATCAAAAGTAAGGAGGTGGCCCTAGAAGCTTGCAATGGTAGGAAATGAGCCAAGTTTGTCTTTGTAAAGGTAGGGTAACTTTCCAAGCTTGTCTTGGTAAAGATAGGGTGATAAACCTAGGTTGTCTTGTTGGTCAACCTTGCTTGGCCTACATCATTGCTCGATCTTACTCGACTTGCCTCAACGCTCAGCTTATGCTTGACCTACCTCAATGGTCAGCTTATGTTTGACCTACCTCAATGGTTGACCAATTGAGTCAGACACAGGACCGGTCCATAACAATTATAAAGGTGTTGAGACTTCCAATTTTCATCCTGATTTGGTGGTTGTATTCTATTTTTGGGTTTAGACTCACGACTGTGATGTAATAGAGAAGCTAAATTGTGATGTAATAGAGAAGCTAAATACTTTAGATTTCAGGGGCTGTGATGATGTAATTGCTTCATCAATGGGAGGAAGGTTGTTATTTTGGGTGTTGCATGATTTATCCCCCTTGAATTTGGGTCTCGGGTGTTGCATGATCATGGTCTTGGTGGCTGGTGCTGCAACCATAGGCTCTCTAATTAGGCTTTGTTTGGCAAAAATAATTAATAAACTAGCTTATAGCTAATAAGCTAATTTTTAGTTGATAGCTAAAAAACAAGCTGATTGAAATTGAAATGTTTGATATAATTAACTGTTGAAATAACTTATAAATGTAAAATGACATAAAAAAACATATTTATGACATACATTTAAAAGTGAGAATTTCATTAAATGAATGAGTAAAAACGAAAAAAAGTCAAGTCAATAAGCTATAAACCATAAGTTACAAAGAAAAACTATAAGCTGATGATATAAACTTGTTTACCAAACACCTTTATTTCAGTCAAACAAGCTTATAAGCTAGTTAAATAAGCTAGATAAGTTATAAGCTAACTTATTGGACTTGCCAAACAGAACCTTAGACTAATTACCTACACAATTTCAATTTCAGAATAAAATGGTATCTTGGTCATTTCAAAAAAAAATTCTCAAACCCAAGTGTCCCTCACGTGACGTTGATTTCGTTTCTCCTGGCGGCACTTTATATGCAAGGCAGCTCAGTGACACCAACACTAGTAATTTAAGGGAACGGTGTAGGGGTCAAAACGAAAGATATTGAGTGTAATGACAGCAAACGACAGTGACACAGTATAATTTACCAATAAAGGCTAGCATATCCCCTTTGAAGTCACAACGCAAAATAGTCACCGATCTGGCTCAAATGTACAACACATCCTCAAATCAACATAAGTAATGCTACTGCATCCAAAACTAAACATAAGTAATCACACTTTCAAACTGAAAACCAAGGCCAACAACCTCATCGGTAAGACCATCTCCAATCTCCATCATCCACATCCACGTCCACGTCCACGTCATCATAATTGCCTCCACCATCACAGTCATCAAAATCCTCATCATATAATGGATCAGCGTTATCATCATTGGAAAAACCATGATGTTTTTCTAGATCCTCATCTGATGATTCGTTACTATCATTGCTATGCTCACTTTCGTCTGATTCACTTTCTGAAGCTTCAACCTCTTCATCCTCATCTTCAGAGATCTCATCCGGATAATCATTCAATGGATTGTTTTCACCTATAATCAACAAATGTAAATGAAGTATTTAACCAATAGCAATTTGAATTAAGGGGTAAATGAGAAACGAAAAGGCTAGCAAATACCATTTGAGTCATCAGATTCATAATCTGAATCATCCGGTCCATCATAATAATCCTCATCATCAACTTGAACTCTTGAGACACAGATACACAAGTGTGTCATGAATCAAGAATAAGAAACCTAATTAAACATGTATAGACAAAATACTCACAGTGGAAAAGAACATGAAGAATCACCAACGTTTATGTCTATCTCATCCGTCACAGTGTAAAGGTCATACACATAATCCTCTGTACACGTCATGTAAGATCATAACCAATTAGATTGAAACAGTTTGAGAAAAGACAACAGGTCAGCAACAACAATAAGAATTTCAAAGCATTGATTGGAAGTGTTGATAGTATGGATAAAATGCCACAAAATAACTCTAAAATAAATTTTTTCTATCCAACAAAAACAACATAAGAGTGTTTGCCTAAGTACCATATCTCCACTCATCTGTCAATCATTAAAATAAAATAAGTGTTACTTAGGCAAAAAGCAGCAAGACTGGCAACATTTTAATGGTAGTTTGCAACTAACATACAACCTTGTTTGGAATCAGCAAGAATATCAGCTTCAATCTCTGCAGCAGCATCAGGAATGAACTCTTTTAGTAAAGGGAGGTAACTAGACAAAAGACTTTGATCCTCCAAGGATATATGTCTGCATTAATCACAGGAAAAAAAACTGGTTTCCTACTGTAATTGTGGAAACATAAGAAAACAAATTAACTCTAAAGGAAATACTTACTCCTGTTGCACCTCCTTAATTTTTTCTTCGTCAACACGGATAATGTCATAGAAATTGCATATTTCTTGTAATTCTTTTTCATGCTCTACCATTTTGTTTCCCTTCCTGCTCTTCCATATTTGTTCAAAGCGAGCATCTTTTGAAAAAGACTGGGAGAAAGAATAAGTGATATAATAAGTTTGCCAAAATGAAACTTCATACAGAAATCATTTCGTCGTTTATATACTAATGTAGTTGTTTATTCCAAAATCAATTACTTTTGATGAACTATAGAACTGATACCTGTGTGCTACTAATATATGTGACCTATATAATTTGCTTTCAGAAACCAAAAATAATAAAAATTTCTAGCAAAATACAAACTTTCAAAGGGCTAGATTGTATAAGGAACCACACTCAGTCTCAAACAAGATTCTTATTGAGTTTATAACAATTCAGTCAGGTCTTTGGTGATTCAGAATGCCAACAAGCAAAGAAAGCTAGGTATGAAAGGTACAAGTCAAAAAATAATATACAAGCTGCAATCTGAGGTCAAGCTTAATTCAATTGTCTTTTAAGCTAGATGGTGTCACACATCTGAGAATCAGATATTATTAGAGATATTAAATAAGAGTAAATACATCAACTATTCTTAAATTTAGGAGCATTTATTTGGAACCTCATTCCCATTTTTAAATAGGTTGAAGTATGAAGTACATATTGTCATCCCTTTAAGAAAGAGTAATAAGTATCCACACACATAACTAGGAATAATATAAGCCATGTATCAAACCTCTTTTTCTTGTTTAGCTTTAAACAACAGCTGATCTTGCTTCTGTGGACAATAAAGTAAAAACAGGATATATTAAAGAATATACAAATAGAAATGTAGAAAATTTCACAAAAAGCAATTGGGAGATTGGTGATTTGTTGACTTTAGGAATGCACATGCACATGTGTGTATATGTGTATCTGTGCACATGCACAAGAGGGAGGGGGGAGAGATGTGTAGAAGAAAGGGCTTACATTATCTTTTTTGAAGAAGTTCTTTCTTTCCTCAATTTTTGATTTAGATTTAGATTCAGATGCACCACTGGAACCAGTATCCTAAAGAAACAGTCAATCAATAAGGCTATGCAGTTTATAAAAACATGTGAAATGATGATAAAAACTGTAACCTATTGAGATGACCAACTCAATACACACTGAAATAAAAGAGATGTTGCTAATGGAGAACAATATGAATGGACATAAGAGAGAATTAATTCAAAACTACACACATCAAGATGCTGCTTTATATCCTAAGGAGAAAGGATTGGTCACCATCATCTAGATGGGAAACTGACCACGAAGGACTGCACAATATCAAAGGTGACCTCAGAGCTGCTTATTGTCTCCACATGTTGCATGAAAACCTTCTTGTTATGAAATTCCACTAAAGAAGAAGAGAGACATTACATCAGGAGTCAGCCATAAATATTAAAACACATTATAAAAAAATATTTCAGCAGTTTCCAGCTCTTCATTCTGTCACTAATCATTTCAATTCCAGAAAGACTTTATTTATAGGCATTCCTTTCAAATGGGTATCTTTGGGAGCACCATAACAATTTTGTTTTCCTAAATGTAAACAAACATGTTATAAGTTGAAAGAAATCCACATGATGAGAAAAAATAATGAAATAAAATGAGATTAAAACTTGAAGCTGGAAGAAAATGCTTAAACACACATTTAAGGAAAAACGCTTGTTTCTACCATATCTCAGAAAAACACTTCTCATAACAAGGTGCGCTGCAGAAAGAAATGGATGCATAGCAGGGTGTTGTTTGTGCAGTGAGGACAGTATGAGCAAGAATCAGCTTGGAAAATGGGTTTGTAACAACCTGCCCACACGGTAGGTGTGGGGCAGAGAATGGAATCTGTTAAACAGAATAAAAGGGAAGGAAGGGAAATGCGAGGGGGTAAGGGCCACCATTGTCTTTGTGAACCTTCCAAACCATGCACATGGTGATTGCTTCAACCCATACAGGGCCTTTTTCAGCTTACATGCCTTATTTCCCTCACCATAGGAGTCACACCTGCGAGAAACCTCCATATAAATTTTTCCAAGTCTCCGTGAAGAAAGGCATTCTTCACATCAAATGGATGAAGTTCCCACAGAAACTGTGCAGCAAGAGAGTAGAATTCTCACTATGTTCATCTTCGCCACCGGAGCAAACAACTCCTCATAATCTATTCTTCACATCAAACGGATGAAGCTCCCACAGAAAGTGTGCAGCAAGAGAGTAGAATTCTCACTATGTTCATCTTCGCCACCGGAACAAACGTCTCCTCATAATCTATCCTATAGGTTTGTGTAGCCCTTTGCAACCAGCCTTTCTTTATACCTGTCTAGTGTAAGTGTATCATAAACCGATACTTCAAAATATATATCCATCTGCACCTTACTGGCCTTTTTTCCTATGGTTTCTCAACTATTTGTCATGTTTCATACTTTTCCAAAGCTTTCATCTCCTCATTCATAACTTGAATCCAATTTCTATCCTCCAATGCTTCTTATAATGTCTTTGGGATTCTAAAGGAATCAATGGCTGAAATACAACTTTGGTGCTTCAAAGAAAGCTTTCTATAGGAGACAAACTGAGAAATAGGGTACTAAGAACAAGACCTGCTTCCTTTTCTCAATGCAGTTGGTAAGTCATCATCTAGGTTAGGATCACAATTACTCAAAGGAATCTGTAAAGTATCATGTTCAGAATCATGAGTTAGCGTTTTCATTGCTTATCATCGGTTCAAACGATTGTAGTTGAGTTTGGACTAGATTAGATAAGTCCCTCCTGTTAAAATTAGTTGGACGGTGTGGACGGTGTTAGAATTAGTTGGACGGTCTGGACGGTGCGGACGGTTTTCCTAGGATTTAGCTTATCATTCATTTCCTTGTAAATTGTAAATTGTATTTACTATTGAATGTATATATATATCAAAGTATGATGAATAAAATAACTCAAGCATTTCACAAACACTTGTCTAAATTATATTCCAAGTTATTCAATATGGTATCAGAGCAGGTTCATTTGTCCTTTGAAGGTTTCTGCCTCTGGTCCAGCAGAAATCTTGTACCGTCAACCTTTATCCTTTTACGAAGTCTTCTGCCTCTGGTTCAACCGTCCTTCAACCTTCCTCTATTTTTCAAATGACCAGCTAGACAGACAGAGGAGGTCGAGGTGAACGAAGAGGTGCTGTTTGGTTGGGACAGTGGGTCTCTTGCCTTTAGTCTCCTCTGATTTTTTGGTTCCTGTTTCTGGTTGTTGCTTGCCGCCGCTGGTCTCTTTACAATCTCAGGTGTTAAGGCAACCTCTCTGTCTGTTTTGGCTCGAATGGGTCGTCCTCAATGCACATATTGCAAGCAAATGGGTCACACTCATAATACTTGTTACTCTCTTCATGGGTTTCCTCAAAAATCAGTCAAATGCTGAATGTTCAAGGAAAAATTTTCCGAAGCCGAGTACCGAGAGTATCTTCAATTGAAAGCTGCCCATCAATCTCATGGGTCTATCGCCATTGGTGTTCATGACTCCCGACCTTCATATCTCAATCCCAGTAACAATCAAAATCTTTGGATAATTGATTCAGTGCCTCCGATCATATCATTTGTAATCGTTCTTTATTCTCCTCCATATCTTCTCCTAAATTTCCTCACTTCATTACTCTTGCGGATGGTTCTAAGGTCAACGCCAAAGGAATCGGTCATGTTTCAGTCACTCCTTCTATAACTTTAAAATATGTTTTGTTTATACCTGGTTGCCCTTTTAATTTGATCTCCCTTAGTCAACTTACTCACTCTCTAAACTGCTCAGTAACTTTTGATGTTGGTTCTTTTACTATACAGGAACGTGGTACGGGTCGGATGATTGGCGTAGGACATGAATCACATGGTCTTTATTACCTCCAATCAGCTCCTTTTGTAAGTTGTACTGCAGTCGAGTCTCCAAATCTTCTTCATGAACGATTGGGCCATCCAAGTTTGTCAAAATTGAAGCAAATGGTTCCGAATCTTGCAAAAATGTCATCATTGAACTGTGAGTCGTGTCAACTAGGCAAGCATGTTCGCTCTTCCTTTCCCAGCAAAGTTGAAAGCCGAGTTGATTCTCCTTTTTCAGTTATCCATTCAGATATATGGGGACCGAGTCGTGTGTCTTCTAATGGTTTCCGATATTTCGTTACCTTTATTGATGAGTTCTCTCGGTGCACTTGGGTTTTCTTAATGAAAGAACGATCTGAACTTTCGTCTATTCTCACCACTTTCGTTAATGAGGTCAAAACCCAATTGGGTAAGACAATCAAAATCCTTAGAAGTGATAATGCAAAGGAATACTTTTCTTCTGCTCTTTCTTCCTTTTTGTCATCACAGGGCATTCTCCATCAATCCAGTTGTCCTCATACCCCTCAAAGCGAATGGCATAGCTGAAAGGAAGAATAGACATCTTGTTGAAACTGCTCGGACCTTGTTACTCCATGCGAATGTACCTGTCCGACATTGGGGTGATGCAGTTTTGACAGCATGTTATTTAATTAATCGGATGCCTTCATCCTCTCTTAATCATAAAATACCACATTCTGTTTTATTCCCTAAAGAGCCACTATTTCATGTCGCTCCACGGATATTTGGATGCACTTGTTTTATTCATGACTTGTCTCCAGGTCTTGATAAGCTTGCTGCACGAGCCATCAAATGTGTCTTTTTGGGATATTCCAGGTTACAGAAGGGTTACAAGTGTTACTCCCCTGTGCAGACTCGTTATTTCATGTGTGCAGATGTAACGTTCTTCGAAGAAAAGTTTGACTTCTCACCATCCACAGTTGAGTCTCAGACTATTCAGGAAGTCTTTCCGATTCCGTATCTTGGTCCATCACCTTCTCCTTTGTCAGAATCAGTTTCGACTACAGAAATTCCTAACGATCACCCACTTGAGCAATCTCAAAGGTCACCCATCATATATCGTCGTCGTCCACGAGTTCTTAATACAGAATTGGAAGGCACTGAAAGACCAATTTGAATCATGTCCTACTCCAAGAGATGACCCTACTACGGACCTACCTGAAGGAAACCTTGACTTGCCCATTGCTCTTAGGAAAGGTACTCGGTCTACTCAAAATCCTCATCCTATTTATAACTTCTTAAGTTACCATCGTCTCTCTCCTTCTTATTATTCTTTTGTGTCATCTATATCTTCCGTTTCCATTCCTAAAAATGTTTTGTGAGGCACTTGATCATCCAGGTTGGCTACTAGCCATGATTGATGAAATGCAAGGCTTTGGAGCATAATGGTACTTGGGACTTGACTCCTCTTCCTCCAGGGAAAGAAACCCGTTGGTCGTCGATGGGTATATGCTATTAAAGTTGGGGCCAATGGACGATCGATCGGCTCAAAGCCCGGCTTGTAGCCAAAGGTTACTCTCTGATTTATGGACTTGATTATGGAGATACTTTCTCCCCCGTGGCCAAAATCACTACGCATTCGAATATTTCTTGCCATGGCTGCCATCTGTCATTGGCCATTATATCAGTTGGTTATTAAAAATGCATTTCTTCATGGAGAGTTAGAAGAGGAGATTTATATGGAGCAACCTCCTGGATTTGTTGCTCAAGGGGAGTCCGGTTTGGTTTGCGGAGCTACGACGATCTCTCTATGGGTCAAAACAGTCTCCACGAGCTTGGTTTGGAAAATTCAATTCGATTATTCAAGCTTTTGGAATGAAACGTAGTGAAGCGAGATCATTCGAGTCTTTTATTGCTATACCTCTCCAAATAGATGCGTTTACTTGGTGGTCTATGTAGATGATATAGTCATCACGAGAAATGATCGGGAGAAAATTTCTCATTTGAAGGAACATTTATGTAGCCATTTTCAGACCAAGGACTTGGGGAAATTGAAATATTTTCTTGGAATTGAAGTTGCTCAGTCAAAGAATGGGATTATCATCTCACAGAGGAAGTATGCATTAGACATACTTAAAGAAATTGGTATGTTAGATTGTCGACCAGTTGATAGTCTCATGGATCCGAATCAAAAATTGCTACCCAAACAGGGGGAGCCTTATTCTGATCTTGAAAGGTATCGGAGATTGGTTGGGAAGCTCATCTATCTCACTATTACAAGGCCAGATATTTCCTTTGCAGTGGGAGTGGTAAGTCAATTCATGCAGTCTCCTCATAATGATCACTGGGATGCAGTAATTCGAATTCTGAGATACATTAAAAAGACTCTAGGACAAGGACTACTTTATGAAGACAAAGGAAGCACTCAAATAGTTGGATTTTGCGATGCAGATTGGGCAGGATCACCCATTGATAGGCGTTCCACTTCAGGGTATTGTGTGTCTATTGGAGGAAATCTTGTCTCGTGGAAGAGTAAGAAACAAAATGTTGTTGCAAGGTCTAGTGCAGAGGCTGAATATAGAGCTATGGTTGTAGCCACGTGTGAGCTCATTTGGATTAAACAACTTCTTGAGGAATTGAAGTTTGGAGGTACTCAACAAATGAAGTTATGTTGTGATAACCAGGCAGCTCTCCATATAGCTTCCAATCCAGTATTCCATGAGAGAACTAAACATATTGAGATCGATTGTCATTTTATCCGAGAAAAAGTCCTTTCTAAAGAAGTCGTCACCGAATCTGTTAGCTCTAATGATCAACTGGAAGACGTCTTTACAAATTCTCTAAGAGGACCGAGAATTCAGAATATTTGTTCCAAGCTTGGAGCATTTGATTTGTATGCTCCAGCTTGAGGGGGAGTGTTAAAATTAGTTGGACGGTGTTAGAATTAGTTGGACGGTGTGGACGGTGTGGACGGTGCAGACGGTGTTCCTAGGATTTAGCTTATCATTCATTTCCTTGTAAATTGTATTTACTATTGAGTGTATATATATATCGAAGTATGATGAATAAAATAACTCAAGCATTTCACAAACACTTGTCTAAATTATATTCCAAGTTATTCAATACCTCCTTTGGTAAACCACCTTTGGTGAGCTGACTTTAGTCCTAGTAATTTCAGGTGGGAAATCCATAGAAGGTGCAAACTCCTGTGTATTGGAAGACATTAATTTAAAAGGAGTATAAGTCAGAGCATTAGGCGGAAGCAAGGGAATGTCATTTCCCTCAGAAAGAGTATTAGATGATGTATCAAATGGAAGCAAGGGAGAAAAATCTCAGCATCCAAAATAGTAGTTTCTCCCTGTGAAGCTGAAACGGAGTAAAGGGCTTGTTTTCCGGAAAAGTGACATCTATTGAGACATAGAATCATTGACTTGAGGGGTGATAGCACTTATATCCCTTATTGTCAAGGGCATAGCCAACGAAAATGCATTAAATAGCATAGGGATCAAGTTTACCACAATGCTGGTGATGTATGGGAACAAAAACAACAAAGCCAAAAAGAAGAGATTCGAGACTTCGCATAATAAAGACAAAGGGAAACAATGATCACCACCAAGAACTCTAGAAGATAATTGATTAATCAAATAAGCAATAAAGCTTCACCCCAATGTGAATTCAGAACAGACATTTGGAATAATAATCTCATGGTTATTTCGAGCAAGTGTCTAATTTTTCTTTTAGCTATCTCATTTTATTGAGCGTATCGACACATGTGAGTTCATGAATAATAGCATGTTCCTTAAGAAGTTATATAAGTTTTGGTTCACATATTCTCTACCATTATTAGACCTCAAGTCAACTGCTTAACAGATTTACCAAATCGGATACACTTTAGATTTGTCTTTCATAAGAAACAACCCGATGACGCAAGGGCAATCATCAATAAATGAAACAAACAACTTTGCTCCAAAAACATGAGGGATAGTAGCAGGACCCTAAACATCAGTACGAATAAGAATAAGAGAAAGGGTTCATCATTTTTTTTTTTTGAAATTGGAAGGGAACTTGCATGACGATGTGTGGCAAACTTACAAACATCACAATTAAGTGACTCAACAAGCTCTTCCAAAAAATAAAGAGGGAAACATGGGCTTAGTTAGAGTAAACTTGTGGGAAAGGGGGCGTCCCAAGATGAATATAGATTTGGGAGGCACGAAACTCGAAGGTAGACTGATGATAAGAACATTGCAACTTCTAACTAGATCCTCCTAAAGCTTGCATATCAAGGTAGTACAACCCTCCTTGTTCCTTAGCAACTTTAACCATCCTTCCTGTGGTAAGGTCCTGAAATACATATTGTGAATAAAAAAGGTTACAACACAATTAAGGTCCCGGTGCCTTTTTAATGTACCTCAGAAGTCTCCGATCGGCCTCACCAAGCCACGTCGCCGGAAAAAGTGCCATGCACCGCTGTCTGTTTAGCTGGTCAAAATTCACTTTTTCTGTTGTTTGGAAAGTGGGTCTCTTGCCTTTAGTCTCCTCCAATTTTTTGGTTTCTATTTCTGGTTGTTGCTTGCCGCCGCTGGTCTCTTTACAATCTCAAGTGTCAAGGCAGACTCTGTCTATTTTGGCTCGAATGGGTCGTCCTCAATGCACATATTACAAGCGAATGGGTCACACTCATAATACTTGTTCCTCTCTTCATGGGTTTCCTCAAAAATCAGTCAATGCTGAAATGTTCAAGAAAAAATTTTCCGAAGCTGAGTACCGAGAGTATCTTCAATTGAAAGCTGCCCATCAATCTCATGGGTCTACTGCCACTGGTGTTCATGACTCCACAGCCTTCATATCTCAATCCGGTAACAATCAAAATCTTTGGATAATTGATTCAGGTACCTCTTATTAGATTTTGGGCCTAACTCAATCCCAAAAACTAGTTCATAGGATGAGGATTGCCTACTACTTATAAGCTCTTAGTAGATACTATCTCCAGTCAATGTGGGACTTGAGTTTTTCCTAATACACCCCCTCACGCCCAGCACTATCGGGTTTGGTGCGTGAATAACATGATGGGTGGCCCAACAATGGATCTAGGATAGCTCTAATACCATATTAGATTTTGGGCCTAACTCAATCCCAAAAGCTAGCTCATAGGATGAGGATTGCCTACTACTGATAAGCTCTTATTAGATACTATCTCCAGTCAATGTGGGACTTGGGTTTTTCCCAATACCTCTGATCATATCGCTGGTAATCGTTCTTTATTCTCCTCCATATCTTCTCCTAAATTTCCTCACTTCATAACTCTTGCGAATGGTTCTAAGGTCGGTACCAAAGGAATCGGTCATGTTTCAGTCACTCCTTCTATAACTTTAAAATGTTTTGTTTATACCTGGTTGCCCTTTTAATTTGATCTCCCTTAGTCAACTTACTCGCTCTCTAAACTGCTCAGTAACTTTTGATGCTGGTTCTTTTACTATACAGGAATGTGGTACGGGTCGGATGATTGTCGTAGGATATGAATCACATGGTCTTTATTACCTCCAATCAGCTCCTTCTGTAAGTTGTACTGCAGTTGAGTCTCCAAATCTTCTTCATGAACGATTGGGCCATCCAAGTTTGTCAAAATTGAAGCAAATGGTTCCGAATCTTGCAAAAATGTCATCATTGAACTGTGAGTCGTGTCAACTAGGCAAGCATGTTCGTTCTTCCTTTCCCAGCAAAGTTGAAAGCCAAGTTGATTCTCCATTTTCAGTTATCCATTCAGATATATGGGGACCAAGTCGTGTGTCTTCTAATGGCTTCCGATATTTCATTACCTTTATTGATGAGTTCTCTCGGTGCACTTGGGTTTTTTTAATGAAAGAACGATCTGAACTTTTGTCTATTCTCACCACTTTTGTTAATGAGGTCAAAACCCAATTTAGTAAGACAATCAAAATCCTTAGAAGTGATAATGAAAAGGAATACTTTTCTTCTGCTCTTTATTCATTTTTGTCATCACAGGGCAATCTCCATCAATCCAGTTGTCCTCATACCCCTCAACAGAATGGCATAGCTGAAAGGAAGAATAGACATCTTGTTGAAACTGCTTGGACCTTGTTACTTCATGCGAATGTACCTGTCCGACATTGGGGTGATGCAGTTTTGACAGCATGTTATTTAATTGATCGGATGCCTTCGTCCTCTCTTGATCATAAAATACCACATTCCATTTTATTCCCTAAAGAGTCACTATTTCATGTCGCTCCACGGATATTTGGATGCACTTGTTTTATTCATGACTTGTCTCCAGGTCTTGATAAGCTTGCTGCCAGAGCCATCAAATGTGTCTTTCTGGGATATTCCAGGTTACAGAAGGGTTACAAGTGTTATTCCCCTGTGCAAAATCGTTATTACATTTCTGCAGATGTAACGTTCTTCGAAGAAAAATTTTACTTCTCACCATCCACAGTTGAGTCTCATACTATTCAAGAAGTCTTTCCGATTCCTTATCTTGGACCATCACCTTCCCTTTTGTTGGAATCAGTTTCGACGACAGATGTTCCTGACAATTCTCCACTTGAACAATCTCAAAGGTCACCCATCATATACCGTCATCGACAACGTGTTGCTAATCTGAGTGGAAGGCCTTTGAAAGACCAACTAAATCATGTCCTGCTCCAGTGGATGACCCTACTAAAGACCTACCTAAAGGAAATCTTGACTTGCCCATTGCTTTTAGGAAAGGTACTCGGTCAACCCGGAATCCTCATCCTATTTATAATTTTTTAAGTTATCATCGTCTTTCTCCCTCTTACAATACTTTTGTGTCATCCTTATCTTTTGTTTCTATTCCTAAACATGTCCATGAGGCACTTGATCATCCAGGATGGCGACAAGCCATGACTGATGAAATGCAAGCTTTGGAGCATGATGGTACTTGGGACTTAACTCCTCTTCCTCCAGGAAAGAAACCTGTCGGCTGTCAATGGGTATATGCTATTAAAGTTGGGCCTAATGGACAAATTGATCGTCTCAAAGCCCGGCTTGTAGCCAAAGGTTATTCTCAGATTTATGGGCTTGATTATGGAGATACTTTCTCCCCTGTAGCCAAAATCACTTTTGTTCGATTATTTCTTGCCATGGCTGCCATTCGTCATTGGCCATTATATCAGTTGGATATTAAAAATGCATTTCTTCATGGAGAGTTAGAAGAGGAGATTTATATGGAGCAACCTCCTGGGTTTGTTGCTCAGGGAGAGTCTGGTTTGGTTTGCAGGCTACGACGATCTCTCTATAGGCTGAAACAGTCTCCACGAACTTGGTTTGGGAAATTCAGCTCAGTTATTCAAGCTTTTGAAATGAAACGTAGTGAAGCAGATCATTCAGTCTTCTATTGTCACACTTCTCCAAATAAATGTGTTTACTTGGTGGTTTATGTATATGATATAGTCATCACGGGAAATGACCAGGAGAAAATTTCTCAGCTGAAGGAACATTTATGTAGCCATTTTCAGACCAAGGACTTGGGGAAGTTGAAATATTTTCTTGGAATTGAAGTTGCTCAGTCAAAGAATGGGATTATCATCTCACAGAGGAAGTATGCATTAGACATACTTAAAGAAACGGGTATGCTGGACTGTAAACCAGTTGATAGTCCCGTGGATCCGAATCTAAAATTACTTCCTAGTCAGGGGGAGCCGTATTCTGATCCTGAGAGATATCGAAGATTGGTTGGAAAACTCATCTATCTCACTATTACAAGGCCGGATATCTCTTTTGCAGTTGGGGTAGTAAGCCAATTCATGCAATCTACTCATAATGATCATTGGGATGCGACGATTCGAATTCTGAGGTACATTAAAAAGGCACCGGGACAAGGACTACTTTATGAAGACAAAGGAAGCACTCAAGTAGTTGGATTTTGCGATGTGGATTGGGCAGGCTCCCCGATTGATAGGTGTTCCACTTCAGGGTATTGTGTGTCTATTGGAGGAAATCTTGTCTCGTGGAAGAGTAAGAAACAAAAATGTTGCAAGGTCTAGTGCGGAGAATTTGAATATAGAGCTATGGCTGTAGCCACGTGTGAGCTCATTTGGATTAAACAACTTCTTCAAGAATTGAAGTTTGGAGATACTCAACAAATAAAGCTACGTTGTGATAACCAGGCAGCCCTCCATATAGCTTCCAATCCAATATTCCATGAGAGAACTAAATATATCGAGATCGATTGTCATTTTGTCCGAGAGAAAGTCCTTTCTAAAGAAGTCGTCACCGAATCTATTATCTCTAATGATCAACTGCCAGACGTCTTTACAAAATCTCTAAGAGGACCGAGAATTCAAAATATTTGTTCCAAGCTTGGAGCATTTGATTTATATGCTCCAGCTTGAGGGGGAGTGTTTGAATTAGTTGGATGGTGCGGACGGTGTGGATGGTGAGGACGGTGTGGACTTGTTGGAATTAGAAGCAAATAATTTAGATTCATGAAGCTAACAATTCATGTACCTAGTTTGTATCTATGCATGTTCTTAGGAAATAACTATCATTATTATCCTTGTAACCATAAGTTGTATTTATGATCAAGTGTATATAAATATATGTGTGCTGAGTGGTTTTTCACTCAATAATTTCACAAACACTGGTCTAAATTATCTCCAAGTTATTCAATAGATAGAAAGAAGGTTAACAGGAAGTTTGGGAAAATGAAGCACATTTTGCAAATTTAGGAAAGGAATAAGTTTAATATTACCAAAACCTGCAACTGAGGTATGAGAGCCATCAGCCATAGTTCTACGTATTTACTCTATATTATGGCATTGGTAGATTCTCTCATCTCAATCAGTACTCCTATCACGTCGCAAGGGCATTTGGATGTCATTCTCGAAGGATTACCTAAAGATTATAAGTTTTACGTTATTGCCATTAACAATCGTGTTGATCCCTAAATTGTGACAAGACATGGAGTCTCTTCTAATGTTGCATGAAGCTTGCTTGGAATGTCTTCACAAAAAATTGGCTACTGATGTACTCTCAGTGAATGTGACTACAAAGCCTTACTCAATTCAGACACCACTTACATCACCCTTACCACCACTGGTTGCTTGTGCACAGCAGGTTGCTTCTTATCAAGATCCTAGCTACTTTGCCACTGGTTATGGCTTTCGTGGCCGTGGCAATCACAACCACTTTGGTCATGGACACGGTTGTGGTAGCATATTTGGTTCTCACAGCAGTTTATTGTCAGGTGTGAAGCCGAAATAGTCATAATGCATCCAATTCTTATTAACATTTTGATCCATCCTTTGCTCCATCAAGCAACTATGGCAATTGTGGTGGTCAATCACAGTAGTACAGTGGCCAATCTTAGTTTGGTGATCAGCCTTACGACCCTAACAACTACTACAATGGCTACTTACCTCCGTCCCGGTAACCTTCAATCCAAGCTCCTCCTTATCCACCTTCGCAGCAAGCAGCGTAGCCTCTTCCTTTGCTACAACTGCCTAGGTATCCGCCAAATTCACCACAGACTAGTACACCTACATCACAATCTGCCTCTCCCACACCACCGCTGCCAGCCTTACATGATCCTCCTCAGCAACCTTCACAGTCAGTACCAATAGCAATGGTAGCCACCTCCTAAAGCCTGCTATCGTGATTTAGGAGCCACACATCATCTTACTGCTGATTCTGCCAACTTGTCACAGTGGTTCGATTTATGCGGGCTAAACAACTTGTCTTAGCTGAACCTGGATCCCTTCCATGGATATTGTGGAAAACTAAGCTAACCTAAAGATCTAGGGAGAGCTGCGATTTAGAGGTCAAGGAAACCCATGCCGAAGACTTAGAGCATCCACATCCCAGCCAGAATTATCAATCCCGGATAGCGGCGCGGAGCGGCTGACCCCGAAAACGCTATTGCGGGATAGCGTGTAGCGGGGCAGCCGCTATTTTAGGCCAGTGGTGAGACTTGAGAAGGAAGGAGGGAGGAGAGGCAGAGGGGAAAGAGGAATGAAAGTGGGAGGGAGAAGAGATGTGGGAGGAACGGCTCTTGTAACAGAAGAAAAGGAAGAATTCACGTAAAGGAGAAGAGAGTGGGTGGAAGGGTGAGTTAAAGAAATAAGGGTAAAAGAGACATTTTAGTGGGTAGAAGTGAGGGCAAACAAGTCATTTTAACAAATAAAGAGGGCAAAACAGAGAATTTGTGAGTTAAACAAGTCATTTGACCTAATGGGCCAGGCCCAAAAGTGTTCCACTAAGAATTTCTGCTGCTGAAGTAAGGTCTCACATGAGACATAATACTGGGCCTCAGCAAGTGCTTAAAAATGAGATAATGGGCCAACTTAATGAAGAAAAGATGTGGGCCTTAAAGGAAGGTGAATTCATGGCCAAAACTTAAACCAAAACCCTAGATCTGAAATTGTAGCCGCAGAGAGGAACCAGCAGCTGCAGGAGAAGATCTATCGTGGGAGAGGAAGACCCGCCTGTGGAACAGCGGCGCCGACGGTGGGGTCTGGTCGGAATAGGCTCATCGGAGGGTACTGTCGGTCCATGAAGCAAAAGCGGCTCTGGAGCGCCGCTGCTCCCCTCATTCTCGCGTTTTTTCGCCGCTTTAGTGACCGCGACGGCCGCTACAGAAAAACGCTTCGCTCCGCCACCTGTGTAGCGGATGGGTCCCACCATTACACATCCGTCATTTTTACTTTTTACAACTTAAGCACCTCATCTCTCCAATCCAGCAGCTTCTTAAAAGTTCTTAAATGGACCCCACCAATGACCCCACATCCTTACAATCATAAGATGCGAGTGCTTATACAAGCACTCCCCACTTTTGGGGTGCTTGTTAAGCACCGCCTGCATCGCCTCATTGTTTAGAAGCACCGGTTCTTAGAGCATAAGAACCCCAAGTTATGCACCGATAAAGGTGCTCTTAGAGGAAGAAGCTTTTGGAACCCAAATCTGTCTGATCTTCATCCGCCCTCTTTGTGAACCGCTTCGGAAGGCCTCAATGTAGTGTGAGCTCTATGAAAGGGTAGTTAAGGCCCTAGTCCGGAGAAACACCCACCTTGGGTCCAAGTCTTGAGAAAACACTACATTTGGGTCTCAACTACTTGGGCCCGATATTTATTATCCTCAAAGCTCCTAGCTGCCATATCGGCGACAAGGATAATATTTGGTCTTTTAACAAATATGATTATGACAATTAAACATCATATGAAATCGGTAAGTTTATGTGAAACGCCAAAGCATCCAAGGAATCGGGAGGAGAGAGATAGAGATATCAAAATCAGTAAGTTTATTAAATAACCAATATATAGACTAAAGTCCCATCAAAAGGGAGATAAACTAAAACATTTAGTAAATGCTATTCATAGTTCACATTATAGACAAATTTACTTAAATATTATATCTATCAAAGGCATATAAAAATACAAGTGGAAGTATGAAGAGCTTCAACCATCACATAACATAAATAATCTAAACTATAAAAAATACAAAGACCAAACCCAATTGAGAGTAGAAGAAAAGTAGCAATACCCTTTTGAGAAGAATCGGAGATTGATAGATTTCCAAAATCCAACATAGGGCGCTTCAATGGCCTCTCATTGATTTCTAGCCCTACATTCATGTCAATAAAAACCTACCAATGTCAGAGAAGTTTGAAAACAATGCCAAAGTTTCATTTGGAGACAGCTTCTCTAAACCCCACATGGCGAAAATTGAGAGAGAGAAACAGGGATCTTAGATAATAATTACTGCAAACATTTGTTGATGTGTGCTCAAATGAGAATAAGAAGCATAGCAAGAAAGTGATATAAAAGGGACTTACAAAAAGCATCAACTGGAGGATGAAAAGATTTTCGTTTGACCCTAACGACCACAGGCTTGGCAGGAGGTGCAGCTGAAGAGCATTCGTTCATTGTGGCTAAGTTCTTCTTGCTGAAAAGTAAAGCCTGTATTTCTCAGTCTGATCCAAGAAGTTGAGAAAGGGTTTAGTTTCAGCTGGAAATAAATATAAACAAAAGAAAACATGAAAAAAAAATTACACCAAATTGCCTAGAAATTATATGTTCGGCTTGGACTTTCAAACTAAGGCCACAAAGGGTCGAAATGAGACAACATTTTGAAGCCTATTTAAAAAGAATATTTAATGTTGTGAAACATAGATTACCTATATATCATATCTTGATGGAAATTCAATCAACAGAATTTCTATGTTGTGAATCCACTGAGCATTTTGGCAACGTCCTACCCTATATACAGTCATATGTATACTAGGTAGATTCGTTACTTTGTTACTTTTAGGCAGCCAGACCATAAAATTGTTTAGTTTGTTTTATTTTATCTTCTTAAATACCATTAAGTAGTCAACTCTACTTATTCCAGATAGCAGAGAGAGCGGCTGACCTCAAAAATGCTACAGCGGTACAGAGGACAGCAAGATGGCTGCCATACAGAAGATAGCAGATGTAGCAAACATAATTTTTCATACACATTAACCATAATACTCAATTTATAATTTACAGACGTAATAACCATTAATGTGAAGCATAACTAATAACAATAAGTTAGTAATAACAAAACCATAATAATACAGAGGTGGATTTCGCCTGAGAAGGATGAAAAAGAAGCTGAAACAAGAGCAAGAAGCTACATGAAAATGTTTGGGATGCTGGGAATTTGCCAAGATGGAGTGCAGAGTGCAAAACAGGTGTAGTTTGCTAGGAACTTGTTGAAATGGGGGTGGGCACTGCTGGGATAAAATCAAAACAAGGAGGTTGTGAGAATCCCTCTATGCTTTCGCAGGCTAATTAGCTGTCCTTATAGCAGCTTAGTTTCTATTTATCTGTAGTGCTACTCTGATTTCTAATTTTCTTTTGGAGGCCTTTTCGTTATAGCTCATTATAAAAAACAATTTACTTGTAAACTGTACGCATCAGAAAACTTAATGAATATATGTATTACAATCTTTTTTTGTTTACATATGGTAGAAGCTACTTAGACTGATCAAGAATTAATTGCACGTTGCACCACATACAAGGATATACCCCTATTGCGTATGAAATTTTAAACAAAACATGGTGTACCAAAGAATTACAGAACTAGAGTGAAGTAGGATCAGTCTAAAGTCCCAAAATTCAGACCAACAATTAATCAGAAGATATCAGTAACAGGGTACCTAATTCAAATGGAAAAGTCAAGCATATTATAACAACCAAACCAATAGAATCCATCTTCATCAAACAAGCAATACAGTTAGGTGTCAGTAACAATCTTAATACCAAAGTTAGGAGAATTAAAACAACTTGAGTACTAAAAGCCATAAAGGAATCATAAATTAGTCCTCAAAATCTGTAGTTAATGAGGTTACTTGTTAGAAACTACATAAGAATAATATTCATGCTACCCATACACTACCTTTCCTTTTGTCTATTTCGCACTTATAAGGCATGTAACTACATTCAAAGTTTAGTTATTAAGAAGAAGAATAGTGAATCAAGCCAAGATGCATCACTGTTTACATTACAATTTCATCTCAACAGCAAAATGATTAAAGCATGATACATAATTGAAGAGGAAAATGGATGGTCAAGCTCATGATTTCCCTCAATCAGACGTACCATCCACATAACACCTGAGTAATCAAGTTTATTTCCTTTTAATTATGCAATTTCGATCCTTTCTTCTAAGGGTCCTATACAACCATCCTCACAATCAAAATCAAAAACTAATTACTCTCATCCCTTCCCAACAGCATAATTACTTCAACCTCAAAAGATCATTCTTGCACAGATTCGGCTCCAAAATTAGCTGAGGTCATGCATATTAAACATTAAACTTTATGTGTGAAACCTCAAAACACCATTTCACTCTTTTCTTTTTAAAACTGAGGAGTCCTCAATCCCTAATTATTCACCAATTAAAGGAGCAAAGAGGGCATACTTTCATTCAAAAACTGGCATGCATGCCATAAAAATCGGACCTTCATCACCCCATTAACAACCTAATTTCTCCCCAAGAGAAACAGATTATCATTTTCATGTATAGGTGAAAAGAAACTCACTTTTAACACGATCATGTGACAAGTAGTTACTATAAACAACTTTAACCCATATAATACTATTCATAGTGAGTACAAAAATATCAAAAGATAGCACAAAGCAAAAACTATAAGGAATCTATTTAATCGCTCATCTGAAGGTTCTACTACCAAATGCATAACTTACTAAAAAGCAACATACATCAATATGAAAAGTGGAATATCAGAACAATCATGTCCAATTAAAACAGGAGAATAGGAATTATATCATGAATCTAGCTGTAGGTCTGATTTGGCAGAAAGCACACAACCTTATATTAGCCAACACCATAAGAATTCAAAGCCAATATAATTAGAGATTAAAGATTTAGGCATTTTATAGGAATTTGATTTTCAACAGAAAAGTTAGTTAGAAAATATTAGTACAGTAACCATAAAAGCTTAGTCACAAGTCGAGTTTCCAAATTCCAAGAATAAAATGCAAAACAACTCATGCATAGTGTCGCGACCAAAAATTGTGACAGATGACGGCGATAAAAAGAGACTTTAAGAAACAAACCCACGAACCCCAAGAGAGATCAGAGGACTGGTCCTTCACCGGCACGGCAAGGCAGCGAGAGCGGGACTGAGGTGGCCGAAACGACGTGCGTGGTGGAGGTTGCGGCTGAGGCAGCGGCGGATCTAGATCTGCGTCT
Source organism: Sophora flavescens (assembly GCA_030762895.1). Classification (NCBI taxonomy): domain Eukaryota; kingdom Viridiplantae; phylum Streptophyta; class Magnoliopsida; order Fabales; family Fabaceae; genus Sophora; species Sophora flavescens. The sequence goes on from CM061066.1 coordinate 92,293,348, forward strand.
TGCGAACGAGGCGCTTGGCAGAGGATGCGATTGATACACGACGGCTCTGGCTCAAGACAGCGGCGCTGCTCGTGGAGGAGATAATGGCGGAGGGGACCGGACCTGGGTTGAGGATGCGCCGGTGCTGCTCTGGTCAAAGTGGCGGCGGCGCGCGGTGGTTGTTGCTGCCTGAGGAAGAGGATGAGTGGGTGTTTGAGTTTTGGGAGGGTTTTAGTTTGATCCACAAAAAGGAGTTAAATTAGAGAGTGAAAAAAAATGGAGAGTAGACAAAAGATGAACAAGATGAAAGTGTAAAGAAGAAGGGTTGGTTGGTTCTCCCGTTCCGTTGTTGTGTAGAAATTTTCACTGGTTCCTTCTTTTTTTTTTCTGTCTCTAACCTTGATCCTAAAAAACTTTCTATCTCTGATTTGAGAACTGCGGAGCCTCGTCTACAGGAATTAAGGGATTCGTTGCTAGGATTTGTTGGAGGAGAATGAAATAGGTTTAACTGGCCTGACCCAATTAAAAATATTTTTATTATTTATTATTTTTATTTTCTTTGCAAATTTTTTATTTTATATATATTTTTTGAAATTTTTAATGAAAAATAAAAGACCCGGTCAAAATGGGGTGTGCACAGTTGTCTCTCTTTACTTGTTCATTACTACAATACATGAAGAAAGAACGATTTTTCATGTGGTAGTAGTAAGGAACTAGTAAAGAAAATGAACTTACATTTTAACCGGGATGGGAAACAGACCGGAGAAAATTAAGTTTTAGAGCTTTGGAAAATAAAAATGACAGTGGGCCTCATATCCCAAATATAAAATTAACAGTAGGCCTCAGAGCTAAATTTGCAGCAGGCCTCAGATCCCAAAAATAAGTTGCGGTGGGCCTCAGATCCCAAATATAAAATTAGTAGTGAGCCTCAGCTCGAAAAATAAAATGCAGTGGGCCTCAGATCCCAAATATAAAATTAGTAGTGAGCCTCAAAGCTCGAAAAATAAATTTGCAGCGGGTCTCAGATCCCAAAAATAAGTTGCGGTGGGCCTCAGATCCCAAATATAAAATTAGTAGTGAGCCTCAGAGCTCGAAAAATAAAATGCAGTGGGCCTCAGATCCCAAAAATAAACTGCAGTGGGCCTCAAATCCCAAATATAAAATTAGTAGTGAGCCTCAGAGCTCGAAAAATAAATTTGCAGCGGGCCTCAGATCCCAAAAGTAAATTTGCAGTGAGCCTCAGAGCTCGAAAAATAAGATTGCAGTGCGCCTCAGATCCCAAAAATAAAGTTGCGGTGAGCCTCAGAGCTCGAAAAATAAAATTTGCAACGGGCCTCAGATCCCATAAATAAATTAGCAGTGAGTCTCGGAGCTCGAAAAATAAATTTGCAGCGGGTTTCAGATCCCAAAAGTAAATTTGCAGTGAGCCTCAAAGCTCGAAAAATAAATTGCAGTGGGCCTCAAATCTCAAATAAAAACGCAGTGAGTCTCAGAGCTCCAAAAATAAAATGCAGTGCACCTTGAGTCAAAATATGTGAGCCTGGAGCCAAAACAAGTAAGCCATGAGCCTTAAAAATTGGTCATTTAGTCAAAAAAAAATTATGATTGGGCCATGACCCGAGAATTTCATACAGTAGACAAATGAGCTATGAGCCTTAAAAATAGACCATTGAGTCAGAAAAAAATTTATGGTTGGGCCATGACCCGAGAATTTCATGCAATGGACAAGTGAGCCATGAGCCTTAAAAATAGACCATTGAGTCTGAAAAATTTTATGATTGGGTCATGACCCGAGAATTTCATGCAGTGGACCTTGAGTCAAAAACATGTGAGCCATGAGCCTTAAAAATGGACCATTGAGTCAGAAAAAATTTATAATTGGGTCATGACCCAAGAAATTTATTGAAAATTGCCATTTTAGAAAATGTAGAACCAAACGCTTCTCAGAAAAGCTTTCATTAATCAAGCTCATATTCAAATGGAATCCTCTGCAAAATTGATCTTGCCTATATCCCTTTTCACTTGATAATGCCTCCTTGAGGCTTGCTACTTCTAGTATACCCATTTCTACATCCCAGTCTTTATTGTCCATAAGGATGTCATTTCCTTCCATTACTGAAACTTCAGAGCTCTTTTGGTCTGGACCGTTCATCAAAAGATTTCCATTAGATGGTTAAATCACACTATTATGTCCAGGTTCATCTTTCTTGAAACATAATATAACAGATATGCATTGATTCAGAAATGTGATGAAAAAGGATTTGATTGACTCGATAACTTTGACTTGTGCGTTTGACTTCACAAGATACGGAAAACAAGGAAAGGGACACAAAGGATGGTAGGGATTTCAAAGGGGTTGTTTTCTTAATCTGGATTGTTCTGATCTTAATGAGATTGACCTTTTCTCAACAAGTGGATATCACGATCGAAATTTTCCCCAGTGTAAGGTATTCCAAAACAAAAAACTCAAACATGGGTAAACCTTTCAAGAACAAAATTGCCCCAGTGTAAGGCGTTCTAGAATAAACACAACCAAGGGTACACCTTTTAAGAACGACATTGCCCCTAAAAAAATTTGCCCCAGTTTATAGTTCTGAGGATAAAGTTATCCTCATTCAAGCCAAATCTCGCCCTAACTTTTGCTTAGACCGCCCTTTCGAGTTTTCAGTCTAATGAGCTTTTTTCTTTTTTTTCTTTCTTTTTTTTTCTTCTTTTTTTTTTTAAGAGCAAAGTGCTTGGAAAAGAAAGTGTGGATATCTTGTCTCACGATTAATATTTTAAGAAAATAAGAGTAATTCCTCATTGATCAGAATGAACTTTTAAAGCTTGTAACGTGGCCATAGTTTAAGGGTTAAGAAACAAAAGGTATAAAAGGCTCAAACAAGTGTTTGAGGGTGAATGAGACAAAGGATCTTACATCATCAAGAGAATTGCTTTCTTTAACTTGCACACACAACTTTTTTTTTTCATTTTTCTCCTTCTCATCCCTTTTTTTTTCCAATTCAATTACATTGCCAACATTGTCTCTTTTTGCTTTCAGCATCACATTTTCCTTCTTTTGCTTTTTCTTTTGCTTCCTCTTCTTCTTTCTTTTAGCATCTCCTTCAGATTCTTCTTTCCTTTTCCTTCACTTATTGTGGTTGCAATCAATCTTGTATACGAGCCCCCTTTTGCAGGGGTGATCCTTGTCCAAGGTTATTTTGAACGAATTTATAAGGCTCAACAGGGGTAACAAAGGATAATGATTTTTTTTTATGAAGGATAGAGAAAGATGGTCAATCTTCATTTCAAATTAGGATTACTCATTTTTCATAAAGAATTAAACTTCCGACATGGTAAAAAAAAACACCTTCATTCATTTACTCTCTTTTTTTTTTCTTTTTTTTCTTTCTTTCTTTCTTTTTTTCTTTTTTTCCTGGAGCAAATAGAACATGCACAAAGGGTTTCATCAAGAAAAAAAAAAATCCAAGGGCTGGATACCCACATAGTTCCAATGTCAAAGAAGAAACCGACAAGAAAGATAGAGGTAAACACATGAATGAAGAAGCTAAACTATGATGGAATCCATGCAAATTTATTATATTAATGCTTCAAGAAGGATGACAAAAACTTAGATCTCAACAGATTCTAATCACTAAACACAACAAATAGTTAAACCATCATCGTGACAATCTATTGATGAACAAAACAAAATGTCAAATATTATATTTTCTCAACTATTGTCAAAAGAATCATTTGTAATGATAAGCTCTTCCCCTTGAACACTAACTAGTCCAGATGCTAACAGCCTTCTCACAGTGGTCTTGAAATCTTCACAATTATCAATAGAGTGACCACCTACCCCCATGTGAAACTTATAAGTGACATTTGGGTCATACCATGCTGGAAATGGGGGTTCCCTTGGGCGCACATGCTTCTCCGAAATCATATGGACATCAAATAATCGTTGGCATAACTCATCCTTGGAAATGGATAGCCTTGGGAAAGGTGGTAGGGTTGATGGAGGGCGAAAGGTTCTTCTCATTTGTGGGTTCACTTTGGGTTGGAATTGGCTAGGGTTATTTGGTGGGGAAACAGTGGGATATGATGAGTGTGGTTGTGTGTATGGACAAGGTGATGATGAAGCTTGGAAAACATTTGTGGGATGGAAGATTTGGTGAGGTGGGTATATGAATGTAGGTGTCTGGTATAGAAAGTAAGGATTAGGATCATATGGTGGTGTTTGATATCTTGGGTACAATGTTGAATATTGGGGAATGGTGGTTTCTTGGTGTTGTATGTGATTTGCCTCAGCTTCCTTCTTCCTTGGGTCAACCACTTTTTTTGGCTCTCTACCTTCTGCGTCGTCAACCGGCAACTTCCCAGCTTTAGCCAAAATTTCAATTCTCTCCCCTGCAGAGATCAAATCTGAAAAATCTTTATAAGCAACTCCTGTCATTACCCATATAAAGGGTGCTCCCAGGGTTCCCAAAAAATACGAGCACATCTCAGATAATATCAATGGGGGTTGAACTTGTGCTGCCAAACTTCTCCACCTTTGTGCATACTGCTTGAAGGATTCCTCGTCTCTTTTTTGCATCACAATAAGTTGTTCACGGGTGGGAGCCGCATCCAGATTGTACTTGTATTGATCCATGAACATATCAGCCAATTCCTCCCACCTCTAGATCTTAGAATGATCTAATTGAAGGTACCATTCTAATGCGAGACCCGTCAAACTTTCATGGAAAAAACTGATGAGGAATCTGTCATCCTTAGACCAAATTGTCATTTTGGTGGCATAGCTGATTAAGTGAAATCGTGGATTCCCGCTTCCGCCATACTTAGAAAAATGGGGAACCTTAAAATCCTTGGGGATCATGACTTCCGTGGCAGGACACAGTTCCTCTATTTTGAGGGAGCCATAAGCACTAGAACCTCTAATTGCCTTGATCTCCTTTTCCACTTTCTCCATCCATTCCTCCTCCCTTTTGTCCTTGAGAATGGACACATGAGGTTGTTTCCAGGTGAGTCCTACATATCCAGGAGTTTTATGATAGGCATTTTCCAAAGATTGATATCCTTCTCCGATAGGAATTACTATTGGCGTTGTGCAATGCGACTGCCCTTGGTAAGGCAACCCTTGAGTAAAGCTTGTGCTTATGCTTGAGAACATTGGTGTTGTTACCATGGAAGAGGTTTGTTGTGAAGTCTTATATGGATCAGCTTCATTTGCACTTCTATTTATACTAAGCAAACTTAGTGACTCCCTCATATCCTGCAATATTGCTTCTAGTCTTGCTTGGGTCTCATTCATCTCATATGTTCTTCCTCTCATTCCATCCATTTCCAAACTCAGATTCCTTCCCGCTTCATGATTGCCAGCAGCCATTCTAGCTCTAGTGTTGTGAACACGAGTTTGATTGGTGACTTCTTTTCTGGGACGCACAATGATTCAACTTTTCTTCTGTGAGAAAGTCATTCTTGGGATTAAAATAGATAAAACTATCGTCCCTACTTTTCCTTAGATGCAAAACTTATGTTGAGGTGAGACGCAGATATATATATATATATATATATATATATATATATATATATATTTGCTTGAAATGAATCATTTTCTCTCAAAATATTTTCAATTAAGCTTCTTTTTTTGAATTTTTTTTAAAGAAATAACAAGAATAAAAATAATGCATGGCATGTTTGGAAAGAAAAATGCAAGTTTGTGCATGTGGTGAGTTTTTTTTTTTTAAATGCATGAGATACATGAAAGTTTTTTTTATGATGGGGAAATTTAAGGGGGAAAAAAAGAAACATGAAATCATTTATTTATTTTTTAAAAAAGTTGACCATACATTTTTTTCTTATAGGTGCAAAAACATGCAGGATAGAGGGAAAAAATGCTCTCTGTGTTCTAAAATGGTCCACTTTGCCGTAGAAGGTCATGACTCAAGGGGGATTGCCCACTAAGTTGAACTATTAGTGAAAATTTCACGGTGGATCTAGAATTCTAAAGGTAGTGATCCCCAGATTGCCCCTGTCTCGAAAGGTAAGGACCCGACTCATGACCCTAGCGACAAGTAGGGATAAACCCTCACAGGATGACTAGTCCATGATACCGGTAACAATCTGAGTGATGGCTCAACAAATATCAGAGGGGCACCAGGCCGATCAATGACAATGCTGAGGCACCGCCTAGTCCTAAGTTATCCACAAGCTCGGGTATAAAGCTAAAAAGTGTGTGCAGCAAGTGACAATGCAGTGTGTGTGTGGAGAGAGCATCCAAACTTGTACAACCCTAAAAACTACGACAAACCTTACAAAACTAAGCCACACATATATACATCAAATAGAGAACAGCTACCCTAGGATCGAGGTAACAAGCCAAATTATCATCATTGAAGTATACGAAATAAATAAAGGAGAATATGAATATTAAGGAATATCAAATCTAAATAAAGCAAACAAAAATATATTTTTTTCTTTTTTTTTTGTGTTTTTATTAAATAAAAGAAAGGGGTAAAACAAATATATTAAAATTTACTAAAAATTTGCACGATCAATTATACTAGGCTTGACTCTCTGAAAAAAAATCCCCAGCGGAGTCGCCATCTGTCGCGACCAAAAATTGCGACAGATGACGACGATAAAAAGAGACTTTAAGAAAAATGTAGAGTCGCCACCAATTTTATTTAATTTAGGAAAAATTGGAAAACCTTTAAAAAATGGTCTTTGAAACCAAGTTGAGTTCGGGAGTCGGTTACGAGTAGGGAAGGTGTTAAACACCCTACATCGCCCATCCTACGAATGGTACCGTGAATTAATTGTGCAAAATTAATAACTTTTAAATTATTTATTTTACCCCAAAAGTTATTTCACGAATAAAGAGATTAATAATTGGTATTTACACTAAAGAGGTTGAGCATGGCACATAAGTCCATATGGCAACCTTGAACATGAAACTTTTCATAGAGCAATCCCAAAATAATATTAAAAAAATATATAATAATAATAATATACTATTTAATAAAATAAAAATGCGAAAATCAGATTTAATTTCATGGTTTTCTAATTTTAATTATCTTTGCTTTTAATTGTTAAATGTGGACAAGTCCTAAACAATGTTGAATGTGGCACAAATCTCCATAGAAACCTTAATTCTAAGGGATTGAATGTGGCACTCAAGTCCACATGGCATCCCTAAATAATACTAATTCAATTATTTTGATTAACTACATTAACAAATTAAAAAGAACACAAAAATAAAGGGAAAATAAAATTTAGGCTTGGCGGGATGATTGATCCCGCTCCTACGTATTCCCTGCTGCGATGGGAAACTCAAAGCCACGTAGTTCTTGTACAAAATATTTGGTTTGTTAATTAATTTTAATTTTTTTTATAAAAATGATTTTTTATTTAAAAGAGTTTTATTTTTAATTAATTGTTTTATTTCCTAATTTTTAAATATAAAAAAAAATCCTAAGCGAGATAGAGCATGTCATATGCATCCATAAAGCGATCCCGAATCTATGGAATTGAGTGTAATACATTTCACAATGCAATTCCAAAATTACTTAAAATAACGAAACAAACAACCAATTTTTAATTTAATTTGTAAAAAAAAACTAAATGAAAGAGATAATAATAAAACAAAAAAAAAGACAAAATAAAATAAATACCGGTTAGTGAGTGTCGGCACATTGCCAAATACCTAATGGGCATGTTACAGAAACAAACCCACGAACCCCAAAAGAGATCAGAGGACTGGTCCTTCACCGGCACGACAAGGCAGCGAGAGCGGGACTGAGGTGGCCGGAACGACGTGCGTGGTGGAGGTTGTGGCTGAGGCAGCAGCGGATCTAGATCTGCGTCTTGCGAACGAGGCGCTTGGCAGAGGATGCGATTGATACACGACGGCTCTAGCTCAAGACAGCGGCGCTGCTCGTGGAGGAGATAATGGCGGAGGGGACCGGACCTGGGTTAAGGATGCGCCGGCGCTGCTCTGGTCAAAGCGGCGGCGGCACGCGGTGGTTGTTGCTGCCTGAGGAAGAGGATGAGTGGGTGTTTGAGTTTTGTGTTTTTGGGGGGGGGGGGGGGGGGGTTAATTTGATCCACAAAAAGGAGTTAAATCAGAGAGTAAAAAAACATGGAGAGTAGACAAAAGATGAAGAAGATGAAAGTGTAAAGAAGAAGGGTTGGTTGGATCGCTCTGTGCAGAAATTTTCTCTAGTTCCTTCCTTTTTTTTTCTTGCTCTCGTTTCTGTTCAAAAAATCCCCCTTCCTGTTATGCCTGTTGTGATTGTGATTTTATAATACGAATTTATCTTATCTTGATCCTAAAAAATTTGCCAACCTTGATCCTAAAAATCCTAAAAAACAGTCTAGATTAAGATTTCTATCTCTGATTTGAAATAGAACTGTCGAGCCTCATCTACAGAAATTAATGGATTCACCAACTAGATTCAAATTCAAAATAAAGTGGCTGATTCAAATTCAAAATAAAGTGACTGCTAGAATTTATTGGAGGAGGATGAAATGAGTTTAAGTGACCTGACCTAATTAAAAATCTTTTTATTATTTATTATTTTTATTTTTTTTGTAAATTTTTTATTTTATATATTTTTTTTGAAATTTTTAGTGAAGACTAAAAGATCATGCTAGAATGATGTTCACATCTAGCATGCTCAAACAGAGGTTTGAGAGCGAGAAGACTGCATTTCCTAACATCAATTCTGTAAGAGGTTTTAATATCATTGATCAAGCCAAAGTCCAGATAATTTGAGTTGGGCTAAATGAAAAAGCTCTGGACATTGTTATTTTGAGTCCATCAAAATAGTACGTAACTAACAGGAAAAAATAATAGAAGATGCGGAGAACAAACAATAATTGTACCCCAAAAAAAAAGGAACTGGATCTGGATTAGAGGAAGACGCGGAGAAAGACGGAGGAAGACGCAGGGAACAAACCGGATTGAAGACGCAGGTCGGTGGGAGGTAAGGAGCACGACGACAACACGGTCAGCAACGCGACGGCAGCGTCGACGGCGGGGGAGGAAAAGCTTCTTATTTAAATCAATTGAAAAGCTTCTTATTTTTTGTCTGGTTTAGGGTTTACTGTAATCTATCTCTCCATAATCTAGGTTTTTTTAACAAAGTGACCCATTTTTATAATTATATAATTTTCTTTTTCTATCATTATTAATTATTAATAATATACTAATTTTAAAATACAATTATATAATGATAAAATTTAATTGATATTAATTAATTATTAATATTAGTAATTAGTATAATTATATAATAATAATGGGGTATTAATAGAATTATATTAATTAATTAATAATCTATTTTTTATTTTTTATTTTAATTTTTGTAACCAGAAAATCTTTTAATTGGTATAATTGTATTTTAAAATTAGTATATTATTATTAATTAGTATAATTATATAAAGATAAAATTTAATTGATATCAATTAATTGTTAATTATATTATTAATATTATTAATTAGTATAATTATATAATGATAAAATTTATTAATAGAATTATATTATTTAACTAACAATCTAATTTTCTTTTCTATATTTTAATTTTTTAACTCAAAAACCTTTTAATTTATATAATTGTATTTTGAAACTAGTATATTATTATTAATTAGTATAATTATATAATGATAAAATTTAATTGATATTAATTAATTATTAATTATATTATTAGTATTATTAATTATTATAATTATATAATTATAAAATTTATTAATAGTATTATATTAATTAATTAGTAATCTAATTTTCTTTTCTTTATTTATTTTTTTTAACCCAAAAACCTTTTAATCGGTATAATTGTATTTTAAAATTATTATTATATTATTAATTAGTATAATTATATAATGATAAAATTTAATTGGTATTAATTATATTATTTGTATAATTAAATAATGATAAAATTTATTAATAGAATCATATTAATTAATTAATAATCTAATTTTCTTTCATTTTTTTATTTTTTTAACTAGAAAACCTTTTTTTAAAAAAAAATTCATAAAAATCTAATGGACCAATCAGGAGTTGTCACGTGGCAGGTCGACTGGCGCCACTCCACTAGAGTACACCACGTGGCGCTGACCCTTTTTTGTCGCCAAAATTTTTTTTAAAATTTTTTAAAAAAAAATTCTCGGACCAATTATGACCTGCCACGTGGTAGGTCAACAAGTCAATGGCGCCAATCAAACTGGCGCCACTAAAAAATAATTTTTTTATTCAAAAGTAGGTTAATTTGATAAATTGTTTCAAATGGATGTTATTTTGATATATAATTTCTAAAAGTGGGTTACTTTTGGAAAAAAAAAAACCCTATAATCAATAACATTTTTTTTTTTTTTTTGTGTTAAAAAAGGGGCTTAAAAAACCCAAAGTAATAGGAAACTAAAGAAACTACAGAACGGGGAAACCCCGGTTGCATCATTTAACAGAAGAAAAGCTTTTAACCATCTCTCCATTACACTTCTTGATTATTCATGAATTTTATATTGGTCCCCCCTATTTAGAGTGGGTTAAAAAGAGTATGTTGTTAGTATAATTCAATCTATAATTTTAAATAGGATTTAATTGGTATATGATAATAGTACAAAGTTTTTTTATACTGTCAACCAATCAAAAATTGACACATCACTAGAAAAGTTTGATTCTTATCATAACCACCTTAAAAGTCATCAATTCCATTTTTTTATTGGTTGTCAGTATAAAAATATTTACATTGATGGTGTATACAAATTAAACTCCATAATCACCTTAAAAGTTATCAATTCCATTATTTCTGATTGGTTGTCAGTGTACAAATCTTTACACTGACATTGTATACAAATTAAACTCTTTTAAATATATCTCTAATCAATAATATGTCTTTCCGAAAGAAATATTTTAATGCACAACTATGAAGACTAGTCCCTCGAGGTAATAGACGACATTGAAGGACTGACCTCTTCCAAATAGATATAGATATTCTCTATATGCAAGAGTCAGGTACGGAGACTAGTCCCTCGAGGTACTAGACGACATTGAAGGACTGACCTCTCCCAAATAGATATAGATATTCTCTATATGCAAGAGTCAGGAATCGAATCATTGACTACTTGCTTAAGGGGTATAAGCTCGTTACCACTCGAACCAACCACATATTGGTTAATTTATCTATATCTATAATTTATTTATAAAATTTTAATTTCTATGCACTGTCGGTGTAAAGGAGTTTTATACAAACATCTAATGATATTTTGACAAATCGATATTATTATTGTTTCTGTCTCTTAATACTTAAAATAGAAGCACACATGTTCATATGTTAGCGGATGTCGGTGTAAAACTTTTTACACTAACAATATATACTACTTTAATCATATTTATAATCTATAATATACTGATGTTAGTATAAAAAATATATATGGGAAATCCCTGTGAATAAAGGTATAGTTCTAAAACCGTTTGCAAAAAAGTTGTTCTCAGTTGTCATAGTAACCGAAAAATAACCATTGTACCCGTTTTCTTTAAAATAAAATCATGGTTCCAAAATAATACTATTTAATTTAACAATTATAACTACATTAATCCAACAACATAATAGTTCAAAACCCTTTCATAATCAGACATCCAATAAATCAATTCCAAGGACAATCCACAGCATGTGTTGACATCACACAGTCTTCCCCTTCCCAAAAGGAGATATCCGACATCCCTTCCCAAACGGTGATGTTACTCATTACTCAATACCTCTTACTAAAAGGTGATATTTCTCATTTTTCAATATCCATTCCCAGACGTTGATATTACTCATTATTCGATAATATCCCTACCCAAAAGGTGATGTTATTGATTCACGTTATTCCTAATCATCCAAGATGACAAGAAAACATAGAATTTGGCTCATACATCCAATAACAATGATTATTTAAAGGTCATGCCAAGGTCACACCATCTAGTCATCACAAGAAAATGTCAATCAACCATAACTCATAGCAATCAGACACATTATCGGATATTCATAGCATCCATGTGTAGTTTAAAGCCAATTTATGTCTTTAGGAAAAAACCAAGTTAGAAACAAAATAGGATTTTTGCCAACCATGCCTCGTTACATTGAAAATTCTCCCTAAAATCACTAGAGTTTATTTCCAAAAGCTCAAAGTGCCTCCTAATCACCAAGAAATCCTTCTTTCCATTTTTTCCTATTCTCCTTCAACAAATTCTACCTCCTAAGCCTTGGAATCCTCTTTAACCTTCTTTTCTTTCTTCTTCTCCTTTTTTCTCCCATCTGAGTCATCTTTTTTCCTTTGATGTAAATATTCCTCTCTCCTGAGAGCCGATGTTTTTATCATTGCAACAATTGAACTTGTCTAATCTCTTTTCATTCTTTGCAAATTTTTCAAGCTTTGTTTTCTTTTTGGGTACTTAATGGATTATCTGTGTTTGACTCTATTTCTTATAGATGATAAAACTTGATTGTAATAAAATTTGTCTTGTTGCAGAGACAAATCTTGGTCAGCAGGGTGTCAAGCATTATTCTTAAAAGGTAAGTAATAATACTGTTTATTATTATTAATCTTATATGTAATTAATAATAATTATTTTTATCATTAGATTAGTTGTAATGATAGAATGCATTAAATTTCGTCAACTTGTAGATGCAACTAATTTGACTAATTTCTCATGGATTTTGTTTATCTATTGACCAAGAATTCCTCATTTCTTGGAAGATTCTATAAAATTATGGAATTCAAGTGAAGTAGTAGTGATACTTTACATCATCAGTTTATTGGTTTTTTAAAAAGATTTTTGGAGTTGTTTGATTTTTTATGAAGCTACAAACAGAGAGCATTATTTCAGTGTTGGTGTGTTGTGATGCTTACGTTTCTTGCGGGTTTTCTGTGTTGGCTTGGATTTCTATGAATAGCTTGAGTTTTTTTTTTTTTTCATTTCTTGTGCTCATTATTACATCTTTGTAACTCTGGTGGTCTTTTCAATTACATAACTTTGCATCACCACCCAAGTATTATTCAGATAACAAGATTTAAAATCTTTAGGCATGAACTAGGTTAAGACTTCGGAGCAAAATCTTAAATATCATAGCATACTATCAAGAATTGTGCCCTTTGCCTCCAACAACTCAGCATGTGCTTGAGCTGTTTCAATTTTTATATTTAAAAGAAGAGCATCATGCTCCAAAATTGACCCTTTTGAAGCAATAGCTCTAAGCATCTTATCTTGCAACTTCTGCCTAAGACATTTTTCCAATTGATAGATAACATGTACAAAATTATGAGCAGAATGTAACATAAGAACTAATATAGATACAATGAACACAACAATTTTTTCCTGTTACCTTTTCCTTACCTACAACAACCTTAGATTTGCTTCTTTCACTTCATCAGCAAATATTAAATTTTGATCATCGATATAACTCCTTAGTTTCCTGGACATATTGAGCAAAAATGAAGACTACTATTAAGAAGACAATGGAAGAAAGAGATACAAAGATAGAAGAAACAATATAATAACCACAAAGTTCTCTGAAAAATTATTTTTTAATTGAACCTAAATTACTTACTTTGTACCCAAAGCATCAACACACAGAAAATTCAATAGACTAAGCTTCTTAGATAAATCCAAATCGTAATATCAATACATTTGTATGAAGAGGGTGCTATTTATTATCAATGACTATTTGGATTGCAGCTAGTTATCTTTTATGGGTGGGTGTTTGCTATTTGTATCTCATTTTTTGGGTCCATTGTGTCATTTATTGGCTGCCATGAATTGATAGGTTTGGCATTTGGTTCTTTGGTCATGTTCTTTGGCCTATTAATATAAGTCATCAGTACCATCATCTTCAGTGTCAATCCTATTCAGCACGATTTATCCGATTAAAGCAATAAATCTCATATATGCATCTTAATTAGTGCTAAAAAATAAATATGGTATTACTCGCAAACAATAAGTTGCCATTTAAAATGGTAACCTTTTACAATTTAAGGTAGGATAGACATCATGCATCTTACTAATTGGTGTGTATATGTGCAAAATGTATTGCATTATACTTGTCTAAGATAGATGTTCAAGATACTTGTCTAAGATATCATCCTTCAAAAAATTGTACACATATACAAGAGTTTGTAAGATGTCATATCTCTATCCTACCTTAAACTGTAAAAGAATACCATTTTAAATGGCAATATACTGCTTGTGAGTAATACCTTATTTATTTTTGAGCACTAGTTAAGATGCATATATGACATTTAGTACTTTAATAAGACAAATGGTGTTGAACCGGAGTGAAATGTAAGATGTGTTAAACTCAATGACTTAGAAATTTTGATATATGACAAACACAACTTAATGTATATGCAAGTGTTTTTAGTGTCAAATTGTAAAGACAGGTATCAAGCAATATTCAACAAGTTCAGTGAGCAATCAAATGAGAATATTCAAGGAAGAACTTGGAGGAATCAAAGAGCAAGGACGAATATCAAGGAATCATCAAGACAAGAGCTTAACGAAGAAATTAGTATTAAGTCTTAGATGATTTGTAAGAGATGAAATCTCTTATTCACAAATAAGCTCAATTTGAAACGATGCATGAAAGAAAATCATTTTTCATAACCTGCATTAAAAGGAATAAGTTTTCGTAAATGAAAATGATTTTTGAAATAAGATTTCAAAGCGCTCTTCCAACATTGGAATGATACGAGTGCTCGTCCAACACTGGGAATAGTAAAAAATGGCATCCAAGAAAGTGATACAAGCGCACGTCCACTAAAGTGATGCAAGCACACGTCCACTAAAATGACACAAGCGCACGTCCATTGAAGTGACACAAGCGCACGTCCACACAAGTCTTTGGACTTGCTAAGATCTTAATGAGAAGCTTCCTCCACTGACATGGCATATGGAGCTCGTCTACTAGTTGGAGCACGTCCAATTAATTTGTGTAAGTACTCCCGTCTGCTGACGTGGCAAATGGACGCGACTATTTTCTTCAAATGGACTTGGCAATTTTTTAAAGATGGACGCGTGTATTTTTTAAGATAGACACGGCTATTTTTCTTCAAATAGACGCGGCTATTTTTCCAAATGGACTCGGTTATTTTATGGACGCGAATTCTACAAGAACAATCAGAATCTTATTTCAAGAACAAGAATCAAGAAAACATATTTTGTTAATCAGATCCAAATCTGTTTTGATTGATCCCAACGACTATAACTTGTTTTCTATATAAAGAGGGATCAAAGGAACACTTAAACAACATATACGAATATCATAACATATCACAGTTTTATGAAATCGTTTTGAGAAATCAATTGTGAAAATCATTCATCATCTTTATTGAGCTTACTGAGAAAAGAGTGTTTCAATACTCAAAGTACTTCAATTTGTTTATCTGACTACTGAGAGTTAGGGATCAATTTTTGTTTTTACTTTTGATTGTAAGGAGAGAAGGAGTCTCTCTGAGTGATTAGGGTGAGGTATCCCTAAGGTTAAACATTGAGGCTCTTCACAAGAGTGCGGTATCTCGAGGTGAAGGAGTGCTCTGTGGTGTGAAGGTTTTTTCAAGCTACCTGGAAAAGCTTGTGTGTTAGTGTGTGAAATCCCACAGGTGGAGTGGGGACTGGATGTAGGTCACAGTGGAGGTGACTGAACCAGGATAAATCTGGTTGTGTGGTATCCCTAAACTCAAACTCCTTTACTTTATGTTTATGTTCAAGAACCTGCAACTTTGATGTTTAAAGTTCAATATAATTTCTGTTCTTGATCTGTATAAACTGTATTTTGTTATTATTAAGTTATTAAACCCGAACCTATTCTGAATCTTTCTGAATTAATCTTTCTTATCCTCATCACCTTCTATTCAAGATTTTGTAAAAACCCTTCATCGATTTTGTAAAATATCCTGAGAACACTAATCCGCAACTCTGATTTATAAAGCTTTGTGAAAATGTTTTAAGAGGGAAATACTTTTTGAAAACTCAATCCCCCCCGAGTCGTTGAAGCCAAAACAACAAGATGATGGTACTAATGGCTGACACTAATAGGTAAACGAACAGGACCAAAGAACCAAATGCCAAACCTATCAGTTCATGGCACCTAATATATGGCACAATGGACCCAAAAAATGAGATACAAACAACAAACACCCACCCATAAAAGATATTAGCTGCAATCCAAAATTTAATTGATAAAAAAAAAAGCACCCTCTTCATACAAATGTATTGATATTATGATTTGGATTTATCTAAAAAGCTTAGTCTATTGAATTTTCTGTGATGTTGCTTTGGGTACATAGTAAGTAATTTAGGTTCAATTAGAAAATAACTTTTCAGAGGACTTCGTTGTTATTATGTTGTGTCTTCTATATTTATATCTCTTTCTCCCATTGCCTTCTGAATAGTAGTCTTTTTTTTTTTGCTCAATATGTCCAGGAAACTAAGGAGTTATATTGATGATCAAAATTTAATATTTGCTGATGGAGTGAAAGAAGCGAAATCTAAGGTTGTTGCAGCTAAGGAAAAGGTAACAGGAAAAAAATTGGTGTGTTATGTGTATCTATATTAGTGCTTCTGTTATCAATAGAAAAAATGTCTTAAGCAAAAGTTGCAGGATGAGATACTTAAAGCTATTGCTTCAAAAAGGTCAATTTTGGAGCATGATGCTCTTCTTTCAAAAATAAAAATTGAAACAGCTCAAGCTCGTGCCGAGTTGCTGGTGGCAAAGGGCACAGTTCCTAATAGTATGCTATAATATTTAAGATTTGCTTTGATGTTTTAATCTAATTCATGCCTAAAGATTTTTAATCTTATTCGCTGAATAATACTTGGGTGGTGATGCAAAGTTATGAAATTGAAAAGACCACCATAATTACAAAGAAGTAATAATTAGCACAATAAATGATAAAAAAACTCAAGTTGTGCATAGAAATCCAAGCCAACATATAAAACCAGCAAGAAACGCAAGCAACACATCACGCCAACACTGAAATAATGCACTCTATTTGTAGCTTCATAAAGCATCAAACAACTCACAACTCCAAAAATCTTCTAAGAAACCTATAAACTCATTATGTAAAGTATCACTACTACTTCACTAGAATTCCCTAATTTTCCAGAATCTTCTAAGAAATAAGGAAATCTTCATCAATAGATAAATAAAGTCCATGAGAATTTAGCCAAATTAGTTGCATCCACAAGTTGACGATGCAAATGTAATGCATTCTATCATTACAAGTCAGTTTAGGATATGCTAATGATAAAAATCTTTATTATTATTAATTACATTTAAGATTTTTAATAATTAACAATAGTATTACCTACCTTTTAAGAATAATGCTTGACTCCCTGCTAACCAAGATTTTCTTTGTAACGAGAGAAATCTTAATACAATGAAGTTTTATCATCTATAAGAAACGAAGTCAAACATAAAAAAAAAATCAATTAAGTACCCAAAAAGAAAACACAATTTGAAACATTTGCGAAGAAGAAAAAGAGATTAGATAAGGTCAGCCGTTACGATGATAAAAACATTGGCTCTTAGGAGCGAGGAATATTTGCATCGAAGGTAAAAATATGAACTAGATGGGAGAAGAAGGTACCTGGTGAGCGAATGCGAACGTGAAAGAGAAAGCTTTGGATTAGGGCATGCTAAAGGATTGGAATGAGTGAAGTGAAAAGAAAGAAGGAAAAAAACAAGGGAAAGAATGAGTATTGGATGTTGATACCCAAATTTATTCTGGTTATTTTAGACCACTTGTTTTTTGGTAATGCCAAACTTGGGCCCAATAAATAAAAAAGATGAATATTTGTAATTGGCTTGCTAGATTTGAAAATAATCGTATTGAAAAAAGAAATCAAAGTCAGATTTTTTTTTAGTATAAAAAAATTCCAATTATTATTATGAAAATATTTGGAATTAAATGGTGTGATTTGAATAATTAATTCTTTTAGGTAAGATACATGTTTTTTTTTACCATTTTCTTATCTTAAAATTTATGTTTTATTCATTTTTTTTGGTAACAGTGTTATAGGTATGAAGTATCCACTACCGTTAGCAGTGATTAATCTCCATCGGGGAACCTGTTGGGCACACAAGGTGGGTTCTCCCCTCCCAACCAAGTTTTCTCCATACACAAGAGTCATGGTTCGAAACCCTGACCACTTGTTTAAGGTGTCCAAGTCCCTTACCACTTGGACCAACCACATGTTGGTTTTTGTTCTTTTATTTAATTCATAATCAACTAAAGAAAACAAATATTCAAAAAGAAAATCAACTAGTTAATTTGATTTTATTTTTATATCAGAAATTGAAGAACAATTAAAGGAATATAATTAATTGAGAATCATGAACATTTTGAAAAGATGCAACCATTGTAACACCTCAAAAAAATATGCTTTATCTGTGGATTAATTTCTTGTGTGAATAAATTGTTTGAGAAATTGATCATAAATAATATTTATTGTTTGTGACTGAGAATTCAATCGAATAGGAATTAAAAACTCAGTAAGAACAAGACTATGAGACACCCCCAATGTCTAATCAAAGAAGAACCTAATTAACTAAGCTTTAATCCGTTATTAACGTCATCACAATTTATTACACTAAAAAATATTATAATATTAAAATTGTAACTTAAAAACATTTAAAACATGCACGGTAGTAAGCACAATAAATATATATATATATATATATATATATATATATATATATATATATATATAATATTTGCAGTCATCCACAAGAGTACGAGATGTCCCCTCCATGGGACTACAAACTCCTAACCTCCTATACAAACACTGATAAAGAAAAAGATATACGAAACTGGTCATAGAAAGGATATACGTCAGAAGGTCCTAAAACTACCCGACCTGCATCTCAAAATATAACAAAAGATTAAAAAAGGCTCACAAAGGAACTCACCATGCAGACAGATCCAGCAAATCCACACCCTCAGTGGTGTGGGTGTATAGAACTACCTTCGCCCTCGTCGAACTGTCATTGTAGCACCTCTATTTCTCGATTAATGTGTGAGGAAAAGATTAGGCAAGTCTCGAGGCTTAATCCACTTCATATCAAGTTTGAGGTCAATCGGACTTAAACCGGACTTAGAGTGCATCGAAACGCGCAAAATCGGGCAATCGACGTCATTCAGAATGCTAAAGCGTGGCATGGCTGGCGCTCAAGCGTTCTGGGGCTTCTGACACGTGGCAACACATGTCAACTGCATGGACATGTGGCTGAGCACCATGCAACGCTCAAGCATGGCAGGGCTAGAGCTCAAGCGTGGGAGGTGGGGCGCTTGAGCACCCAACGCTGATCCACCAACCCCCACTTTCTCTTCTTCTTCAACCTTGCATGTGTTTCATTTACACATTTTTTACCCAGTTTCGTATAGAGAGAAGGTAGAGCTATTCTAGAGAGAGAAAGTGAGGTTTGAGTTCGATTCATCCGTTCTTTTTCGATTCCGACTTTGAATACGCGTTTAGGGCAATAGGTACATCATATACTTGCCTTTGATTCATCGAGGTAATGCTCGAATCCTTAACTTGTCGACACGTCGACATTGTCATTTTCCTTTTTTGTAAATCTTGCTTTGATTATGGCTTTATTGGTGAAACTGTAGCAAGATTAGGGTTTATGACATTGTCAGGACTCTGTCCATGTATCAGGGTCAATTTCGGAGCATCGAGGAGCACCGTAGAGCACTTGGCAACAACTGTACTAGTGAGAGGGCACGAGTTTCGAGGTTTGAGGCAATGACACTTGATTGTTTAAGGTGGGGAGAAAGTATCTGATACGTCGGGGAGGCAAGCATAACATAGTGTATTATGTTGTATGAGTAGGGGTGCCCCAGTCCCTACTAGTTGTTAAATAACCTGTAGTGATTAAATCCATAATGAAAATGACTTTAAAACTGTACGTGGGATTTAGTTATGGCACACTTATCGATGTTAGGTTAATTTTATCATTTTATGTGAAATATGCTGAGGTTGTCTATTTTACTACTTTATATGGTTTATGGTTGTGATGCTGCTTGATATATGTTGTCTGCTATATGCTTGATAATGTTGATGTTGATGAATTATGATATATGATGCGTGATGAGGATGTTGATGATATTAAGTTATGATACATGTATTGATGCTGTTGAGGTTGATTGTCTGTTGTGCTATTAGAACCCTAGTTGACACTTGAGGGTACACTGGTGTGATAGCGACGAGAATGGATTGTGAAATCGGTATATGGGTACCGAGTTAATGTTGTGGATGCCTAGTGCATCGTAATGCATGTAATTGAGTGTTGGTACCGGTGTCAACTTAGGTTTGTGTTTCATTACATTTTGCCAAAGTGGCGAGCCGTGTGACTAGGTTGGTGTACCCAGGTGCGGGTATGGAATGCAAGCGGGACGGTTGAGGGAACCTTGGGGATGTAGCCGGGTTAGAATTGACCGACAGTGGCCAATGGTTTGCACTCATTGTGTCGTTGTTGTTGGGAATTTGCGTATAAAACAAAATAACGCAGCGGAAAAAAATTCCCATCGAAGGATCCTTGCGAATGGTCATGATTCATGGTTAGAAGATTTACCTCTTGAAGCGATGACAATTGATTGAAATCGAGTATCACGAACACCGCACAAACGATGTCTCTAAGGTATCCACACGAGCAGATCCCGTGAACTTCCAACGTCACGAACACGAAGCGTCTCTGCCTCACAGTGCTAGCTTCGAAAACCGAGACCTGCTGCTCACTGTCACTCTCTATGTGCGGCTAGGGTAAAAACCGTGTAGGCACAATAACTTAAGTGGTCTACTTATAGTAGCACCTCCTTAAGTGAGTTAGTGAGCAGCGTTTGACCTAAGCCCCATGTACTATGTGCTAGGCCCAATAGAAGAGTCCAACTCTCCTTTTAATGCTTCTTTTGATTTGCTCTTATGTGTGTGACCCTATAGGTTCCCAAAACGTTAGTAGTAATATTAAATCCCATTTAATATTACAAACAGTGAGCGGTATCTAGCAATACATCACTGCCACCTAAGTAGTGAGAAAGTCAGTGATTTGACGAAACCTTTCTGTGACAAATATTCATGTGCATTATTATCGCTTTGTCCATATATCTATATTGAACACAAGACATAGAATGTGTCACCCTTGTATGGTTCAATATCATGTTCCCTGATACCCGAGTAGACTTAACAACAAATGAGGTCAATATCTCATATTGACTCATTTCAGCACGACCATGCATTTTACAGTCTCACTCTATCAGGGGGCCCACATATATTACTCCTGTTATGTAGGAGGGACAAATTCCATCCAGGTCACTCACATCCCTTTGCATGGCTCGTGGTATGCCCAATGACCGTCTTTATAATCATCCTATTACAGATGACGTTTGACGATATTAAATCACACGACTCCTCATGTAGGGATGTAGGGATTGTAGCGATTTCAGGTCGAAGGATTGCATACACCATTGTCACTATGAGAACTACTTATGACACTCACATAACGTTCCATGTAGTGTTCTCATGGTGGGTCAATCCAGTACATCATTACTCTAATGTGTACCTATGTGGCGACTCGATATCTCATATCCATGACCCGTGAGATATGGTCATCAGTCTGCACACATAATAGTCTCAATGTATTATTATTGTCCTTATTAATAAAATACTTGACTGCGGATATTTAAGAATAGGATTTCATTGTTCAATAGTGTCTCACGATCAAGTCATGTACTTGATATTCTATTAAACTGAAATTTCTATTCTAAGGACTTTATTATGTTTAAACATGTAACACAATAAATTGGAATGCCTCATATCATATATATATATATATATATATATATATATATATATATATATATATATATATATATATATAATGGCAAGATACAAATGTAAGTCTAAGAAATACACTGGTCTCTAGGGCTTACACCAACAATCTCCCACTAGCACTAGAGCCAATCAGGCATAAATCTAATGCCCATCGATCTAGTGTGACCTTCATGCTTCTGTTGAGAAAGAGGTTTCGTAAGTGGGTCAGCAACGTTATCAAGTGTTGGTACTCTGCATATTTTCACATCTCCTCTATCGATAATCTCTCGAATGAGATGGAAGCGCCTAAGTATATGTTTGGATCGCTGATGAGATCTAGGTTCCTTAGCTTGTGCAATGGCCCCATTGTTATCACAATAGAGATCAATGGGGTCCACAATACTAGGAACTGTACCAAGCTCAGCAATGAACTTCCTGATCCAAACAGCCTCCTTTGTTGCATTGGAGGCGGCAATATACTCAGCCTCTGTAGTAGAATCGGCGACTGTCTCTTGCTTTGAACTCTTCCAGCTCACCGCCCCGCCATTCAGGCAGAACACATAACCAGATTGCGATCTAGAATCATCCTTATCGGTTTGGAAGCTAGCATCGGTGTAACCTTTTACAGCAAGCTCTTCCTCGCCTCCATATACCAAGAACGAATCCTTAGTTCTTCTCAAGTACTTAAGGATGTTCTTGACAAAATGATGACTTTCACCGGCATCGATCGGTACCGCTCGTTATGCTTAAAGCATACGATACATCAGTCGAGTACATAACATGGCATACATGATAGATCCAATTGCGGATGCATATGGAATCTTACTCATGCGATCCCTTTCTTCTTGAGTGGAAGGGGATTGTGCCTTTGATAGGCATATACCATGTGACATAGGCAAGAGTCCTTTCTTGGATTCATGCATGTTAAAGCGTCTCCACACTTTGTCTATGTATGTACTCTGACTTAGGCCAAGTAATTTCAGCGATCTATCCCTATAGATCCTGATTCCCAATACATAGGTAGCTTCACCCAAATCTTTCATAGAGAAGCAATTCCCTAACCATGTCTTTACATTTTGTAGTGTAGGGATGTCATTTCCAATGAGTAATATGTCATCTACATATAACACCAGAAAAACAACAATGATCCCACTAACCTTCTTGTAGACACAAGGTTCATCTTCATTTTTGATGAATCCGTACTGTCTTACAGCATCATCAAAACGAAGGTTCCAAGTTCTGGAAGCTTGCTTCAATCCATAGATTGATCGCTGCAATTTACATACCTTTCCGGCATCCTCTGAAATGTCAAAGCCTTCAGGTTGTGTCATGTACACATCCTCAAGAAGCTTTCCATTAAGGAAAGCAGTTTTGACACCCATCTGCCATATCTCATAATCATGGTATGCAGCGATAGCAAGTAAGATCCGGACGGATTTAAGCATCGCAACAGGTGAAAAGGTCTCATCATAGTCGACACCATGAATTTGCTTGAAACCCTTAGCGACCAATCGCGCCTTAAAGGTGTGTACCTTACCATCCATGTCAGTTTTCTTTTTGAAAACCCACTTGCACCCTATGGGTTTCACCCTTCGGGTGGCTCTACCAAGGTCCATACCTGGTTGGTGTACATGGAATCCATCTCGATTTCATGGCCTCAAGCCACTTCTCGGATTCCGGGCGGTGATGGCCTCCTGGTAAGTCACAGGCTCATCTTAATCCATGAGCAATACATCACCTTGTGGAGTCATGAGAAATCCATATCTCTCAGTCGGGTGACGTATCCTGTTTAGACCTACTTTGGTCTTGTGCTACACGGAGCGGAGTTGTTCCTCCGACATTTTGTGAAGGTTGCTCATGTTCCACCAATGGTAGGTCACTACTCTGTGATTCTTGAATTTATTCAAGTTCTATCTTCCTCCCACTGGTTCCTATGGAGATAAACTCCTTTTCTAGGAATACACCAGTCCGTGCGACAAACACTTTGCCTTCGGAAGGATTATATAAATAGTACCCCTTGGTTTCTTTGGGATACCCCACAAAGAAGCATTTATCAGATTTGGGATCAAGCTTATTAGAAACTTGACGTTTTACGTATGCTTCACAACCCCAAATCTTCATAAAAGACATGCTGGGTCGTCTACCAGTCCATATCTCATATGGTGTCTTTTCTACCGCTTTGGATGGAACACGGTTAAGTGCAAAAGCTGCTGTTAATAGAGCATGTCCCCAGAAAGAGTTTGGAAGGTTTGCATGACTCATCATAGACCGAACCATGTCCAACAAGGTTCGATTTCTCCTCTCAGAGACACCATTCCATTGTGGTGTTCCAGGTGGAGTGAGTTGAGATAAAATTCCACACTCTCTCAGATGATCATCAAACTCTAGGCTCAAATATTCACCACCTCGATCTGATCGAAGAGTTTTAATATTTTTACCAAGTTGGTTTTGTACCTCATTTTTGAATTGCTTGAACTTTTCAAAGGATTCCGATTTATGTTTCATAAGATACACAAATCCATATCTACTGAAATCATCAGTGAATGTGATGAAGTACTGAAAACCACCTCTAGCTAATGTGTTTAGGGGTCCGCATACATCGCTATGTATAAGACCCAAAAGATTGTTAGCTCTTTCACCTTTTCCGGTGAATGGAGCTTTAGTCAACTTTCCCAACAAACAAGACTCACATATCTCATATGATTCATAATCAAATGAGTCCAAGAGTCCATCTTTATGGAGCTTCGAAATGCACTTCTCATTTATATGGCCTAAACGACAATGCCAAAGATAAGACGGGTTCAACTCATTTGGTTTGAACCTCTTAGTATTTATGTTATAGATGGGCATTTCAAGATCAAGGACATAAAGCCCGTTACTCATGTGTGCACTAGCATAGAAAATATCATCCAAATAAATAGAACAACTTTTGTTCTTTATTATAAAAGAAAAACCAGTCTTGTCCAAACAAGAAACGGAAATGATATTCCTTCTAATTGCAGGCACAAAATAATAGTTCTCTAACTGAATAGTAAGCCCAGTGGGCAAAGTCAATACATAAGTCCCTACAGCTAAAGCAGCAACCTTTGCTCCATTTCCAACTCGTAGGTCGACTTCGCCCTTTGCCAATGGTCTACTCCTGTTTAGATCCTGCACATTTGTACAAATGTGAGAACCACATCCAGTATCTAATACCCATGATGCAGAAGTAGATAAATTGACTTTTATAACAAACACACCTGAAGTGGAAGTCTCACTTCCCTTCTTCTTCTTGATTTCTTCCGGTATTTTGGGCGGTTCCTCTTCCAATGTCCGGTCGACCACAATGGAAGCAATCGCCTTCCTTAGCCACACCACCCACGTGATTCAAGCCGGAAGCACCGGGCTTGATCTTGTTGATGGCCTTGCCCTTGCCCTTGCCCTTTTGTTTGTGCGTGGGCTTCTTGGGCTGCTTCTTGCTATTTCGGCTGGACCATCAAAATGGCCTTCCCTTTTCCTTTGTTAATATTTTGTTCAGCAGTTCTCAACATGCTCAACACTCGCAAAGGTTTGTCAAGATCATTCATATTATAGTTCATGACAAACTGACTATAGCTCTCGAGCAACGATTGCGAGAACTAAGTCGGTTGCCAACTCTTGGCATAAAGGAAATCCAAGTCTCTCAAGATTCTCAATGTACCCGATCATCTGGAGTACATGAGGACTCACAGGGCTTCCTTCTGCCAATTTACACTGGAAAATGGCTCTGGAAACTTCGAACCGCTCATGCCTTGCTTGCTCTTGGTAGAGCAGCTTGAGGTGCATGATCATATCGTACGCCTCCATGGTCTCATGTTGCTTTTGCAGCTCAGAGGTCATGGTAGTAAGCATAAGACAACCGACGTCTAAGGTGTCATCCTGATGCTTCTTATAAGCATCCCTGTCAGCCCTAGGAGCACTTGAAGCCGGTGGCTCCTCAGGAATAGGCTCCTAAGAACATACAACTTTTTCTCGTGTTTGAGGACAATCCTCAAGTTTCTGTACCAGTCCAGAAAATTTGTTCCGGATAGTTTGTCCTTCTCAAGGACGGATCGCGATGACAGGTTACTTGATGTGTTTGATGCCATGGTAATCTACAGAGATAAATATGCAAAATATAAGTATCATGCCATGAAGTTATTTAATAAGGTCTTTAATTAAATACGCCTCCCACTATTTTACTCAAAACAATGACCCTCATCATTGATTCGGAAAATCCCGTTGGAAGATTTTCTAGTGGGCCAAGATCCATATTTCACCTAGCTTTAAGTCAGCTTTGGCTGATCACTCAAAATTCGGTTATATAGGTAGGAAACACTTTCCGATTGCATCTCATGCAACTCTTGGACAGTTGGGTGAATAACTCTTATTCTAATCCATCACATGGACCAAAGCCCAACTTATAAGCCTCTAAGCCTTTCAATCCTATTGAAGTTGGCTTAGTTAAGTCAGACCCAATGGATAGAAGTTGAACATTACATTTGTCCCATCGCGTCTTACTAGTATAGATAAAGGTACCCCGCTTTGGCGGACCCACACTTAATCGATCCTAGTCTTGACGAGTGCCATGCATTGGAAGCCCTTTAAATGTGACTTAATATTTCCTTTTGAGGGATTTGATTAAAATTTGATCTCATCATTTGTTAAACTCTTTAACTTACTATTTACATACACGCATCTCATACATATATTAGTTAAACCCCTTTTAACATACTATATACATACATGCATCTCATACATATATAAGGCAAATAAATGTGATATGGTTATGGCCCCTAACGCATTGATTCTCCCAAGTCAATGAGAGAATCTAAACTGAAACCTAGGAGCGTCCAGGCTTTTTCAAGCATGATCTCCCACAAGATAACGTCTTCTTGTCTCCATCATTACATTACATAAACAGAAACCTCATTTTACATATGAGGGGAGTGAGATGAGAAAAGAATATACATTTGGAATATAAGAGAAAGGCATGGCACGCAGGCCGTATTTCAAAATATAAACCAAAAGATTAAAGGACTAAGGCCATAACCATTCACCATACATTACCAAATAAATAATCAACCAATAATAATACACAATTATTATTATTATTATTATTTATTATTATTAATTAGAGATTTCAAAATCTGAATTTTGAAAACATAACATATATATAATAAATCACATTTATTGTAATTGATGTTACTATAAATCACATTTATTGTAATTGATGTTATTATTAAATGGTGACATAAAATATTTCAAAATTGAATTTCGAAATAACACACTACGCAGAGGTAGCACGGGGTTCCCGCTTCCTTGGCGGCTAGGGCTTCAACCTCTCAACCCTAAAACCGCAAGGCCCGCAAGAACATGAACTCTTCATGTCTGAAACCCCTTAACGCCGCCAACAGAGAACTGAAACCGATCATGTTTAACATCAACACTTGACGCCATCGCAGAACATAATAAGGATTCCAGAACCAATGTACATATCTCATATATACATAAACATGCTATAGACGCATATATCATATACATACGAAAATTACAGAAACAAGGTTTCGCAAAAACGGATGCAAACGATTTTCAGAAAACAATTTTCAGAAAAACGATTCACATTATAAACATGTTATCATACATAACAGGTAAACCACGTAACAGAATCATGGTTTCGCAAGCGGCTCTGATACCAATGTTGGGAATTTGCGTATAAAACAAAATAACGCAGCGGAAAAAAATTCCCATCGAAGGATCCTTGCGAATGGTCATGATTCATGGTTAGAAGATTTACCTCTTGAAGCGATGACAATTGATTGAAATCGTCTATCACGAACACCGCACGAACGATGTCTCTAAGGTATCCACACGAGCAGATCCCGTGAACTTCCAACGTCACGAACACGAAGCGTCTCTGCCTCACAGTGCTAGCTTCGAAAACCGAGACCTGCTGCTCACTGTCACTCTCTATGTGCGGCTAGGGTAAAAACCGTGTAGGCACAATAGCTTAAGTGGTCTACTTATAGTAGCACCTCCTTAAGTGAGTTAGTGAGCAACGTTTGACCTAAGCCCCATGTACTATGCGCTAGGCTCAATAGAAGAGTCCAACCCTCCTTTTAATGCTTCTTTTGATATGCTCTTATGTGTGTGACCCTATAGGTTCCCAAAACGTTAGTAGTAATATTAAATCCCATTTAATATTACAAACAAAGCGATGTGGTATCTAGCAATACATCACTGCCACCTAAGTAGTGAGAAAGTCAGTGATTTGACGAAACCTTTCTGTGACAAATATTCATGTGCATTATTATCCCTTTGTCCATATGTCTATATTGAACACAAGACATAGAATGTGTCACCCTTGTATGGTTCAATATCATGTTCCCTGATACCCGAGTAGACTTAACAACAAATGAGGTCAATATCTCATATTGACTCATTTCAGCACGGCCATGCAGTTTACAGTCTCACTCTATCAGGGGGCCCACAGATATTACTCCTGTTATGTAGGAGGGACAAATTCCATCTAGGTCACTCACATCCCTATGCATGGCTCATGGTATGCCCAATGACCGTCTTTATAATCATCCTATTACAGATGACGTTTGACGATATTAAAGCACACGACTCCTCATGTAGGGATTGTAGCGATTTCAGGTCGAAGGATTGCATACATCATTGTCACTATGAGAACTACTTATGACACTCACATAACGCTCCATGTAGTGTTTTCATAGTGGGTCAATCCAGTACATCATTACTCTAATGTGTACCTATGTGACGACTTGATATCTCATATCCATGACCCGTGAGATATGGTCATCAGTCTGCACGCATAATAGTCTCAATGTATTATTATTGTCTTTATTAATAAAATACTTGACTACGGATATTTAAGAATAGGATTCATTGTTCAATAGTGTCTCACGATCAAGTCATGTACTTGATATTCTATTAAACTGAAATTTCTATTCTAAGGACTTTATTATGTTTAAACAAGTAACACAATAAACTGGAATGCCTCATATCATATATATATATAATGGCAAGATAAAAATGTAAGTCTAAGAAATACACTGTCTTCTAGGGCTTACACCAACAGTTGTCTCCGCTGGTACTCGACTATCTCGACATCTGGGCCAGAGTGTTCTAGTACATGGTGGACCTTTCGAGGAGACCAAGATACCCCTATTGGAGTTGAGCTCATAGGGGGAAGCACCCTTATTGGTCACGACGAGCGGGACTGTTACGACAAACCAGCCCGAGAAAGAAAGACACTGTCTGGAGGATTAGTATCCCTAGTTTGAGAGATCGACCAACATGCATAGGAGTGTGACTCCTTAGAGGATTGTTCCTAGTTGAATAATCGAGGTTGATTGTGAAAGTATGACTTGAGAGATGTTTGCTGTATGTGTTGATTGTTGTTTTATAGTATGCTTTACTGTGTTTTCCCCATCCCTATTTTCACGGTAGTGTTAAAATTCTTATCTCCCTTCTTTCCTTTATCGGTTTGTCAGATGAGCAACAGTCATACACCGACGGCGATCGGACCAAAGCATCGTCCGATGCATTACCTGCAGAGGATCCCGCCGAGGGTCCAGACCTTGGGGGATATTGAGATCGTATACCACGTTGATCGTGGGTGGCAGGTCCACCACTCACAGTTCTTTGTGTGTTACGTCGGTCTGGTCAGCATCGAGGTTCGCTTAGGAGGAGGACCTTTCTTCATGTTGCTCGGCTCTTATTGGATCTCTCAACGATTACCTTTTTCATAGCTTTGAATTCCACCCTGCCGTCAAGAGTTTCTGGAAGATATGTGGAATCCGGTGGACCATATGCTTGCACTGGAGTTGGTGTGTTGTAGAGAGGTCGTGGGAGGAGGAGCTTGCACCACTACCGTCGCAGGAGGGTTGTCATTAGTAGTGATAAGCTAGAGTTTATAGGCACCGCTACGGCGAGGGCGGGGGTAGTTCCAGACGCCCATATCGTCTGTGATATGGTCCGTCAGTAACATATGCTAGGGAGTGCCTCTGTGAGCTCATCTTTATTTTGATTTTTGGATGTATTTATGAGAGGCGGGTGGGTAGATGTTGTCTGTACTAGGTTTTATCTTCTCTATGAAGAGTGTTTATGATACTTTTACTCTTTTACCAGTCTGTACAATTACTAGGTTTACGGTCCCTGTGATCGGATAGCACCGTACTTGATGATCCTTTGTATATATTATGTATGTATTTGTTGTTTTATCTTTTCGTTCCATTGTATATGCTTTAAACGGTTTTAATTTTGTCGCTTCCACAAGTTTATGTTATTTTTGGCATGTATATATGTGTTATCGCTTAATAAACGACTTAAGGCTTAGTTAATTAGGATTTTTCTTTAATGGGATATCGGGGTGTCTCAGTCGTCTATATACCCTCGTTTGTGGCTCCGACACAGACTCGTCGCTGCTCATCAAAATCCGGCGACATCGGTAACCAAACAACTCCTCCTCCTCTTACCTCTGTTCACCATCCCAACTTCTCTCCTGGCTTGCGAGTTATCCACCATATTCCACATGTCATGGGAAACTCCCGCTGACGTGGTGGATACCACACCTCAGAGAATGGCAGTCGTTGGGAAATGCGGTATGGGCCAATCACTTTGAAGTATGGGCCTTGTCGCGACGGGGACGACAAAAATAATGGATTTTAAGAATAAAGAGTAGAGTCGCCACCAATTTTATTTAATCTAGGAAAAAATTGGAAACCCTTTAAAAATGGTATTTGGAACCAAAACCGAGTTCGGAAGCATATTGCGCATAGGGGAGGGTGAGGACTTAACCCCACTGCACCCCTAATACACCCAGTGAAAAAATGGTTACCCAAATTAATCGTGCAAATATTTTTAATAGATTTTAAAAATGTTTATTTTATCTTCAAAAGAATCACAAAATAAAACAAGTTAATAGTATTCTCTAAAAATAAAATAAAGACGTCATGGCGACATGGATACTCCAGAAAAAGAGATCTACATACCTTTGGTTTGCACTTAGTCCATAGTGTACTTATAAAAAGATTAAAATAGAATTGCTATTCTCACTCTTGCCTTCTTGTCAACATTTCCGACAAAGTATTCTATCAATCAAGCTCCCAAGTAGACATTCACAGCAGCTAGTGTTTTCCACTTAGATCCTATAAAAAAGGACATAGTCTTATTAATGGAGCAGTAAAACAATATAGCATTCAAAGGGTCTTTAAACAATCACGAGAGGCAAGTATAAATGACCTTTGATCATCAAGAAATAACCTCACCTTGACCTGGTTAAACGCATACATTTAGTGCTCAAATGCATGATGAATGGCTCTAGAGGAAACCAAACCCAAATTACAGTTCGATGCACAGTTAACTCCCTGAACCATTAATTTTGTAATCATGTCGAAGTTTGGATATGAACCCAATTTTTGGATGAAAGGGCCAGCACGACACAAAGATTGTTATTCACTAACCACTTACCATTAATCCAATCAACCACCTTTAATCCTCAACACACCCGAAGCTTTACATAAAAAACACAAACCATTAAACCTTTGCTACCCCACACTGCAGCCTACCTCACAGTCAAACTAAGCAAAATTAAGCCTCTTTATCTTCAAAAGTTATACACAAATAACAACCTGTTAATAGAGGCAACATGTCAAAACCAGAACATGAATCGAATACAGTCACACCCAACATAACAGTTCAGGAAGTATCATCATTCTAAATGCATCAAGATCAGTATACACATGGTTTAGTAGTTTGGGCATTTAGTCATACAACAAGTGACTGACAGAACAAAGTAGATTATTTCTAACTATACCGTATTTATTAATAGTTGAAAAGAAACAAGTAAAGTTGCCTAGTTAGCACCAGATCATTCTCACACATTAATTCAGGCATAACAACATAATCCCATAATAGAAGGAGATGAGTAAAACAGAAAATGTAGGCTATCAATGAACAACAAAAAAATGAATTAAGGTGAAAATAGACTGAGAGATATCAAAATGATAACAATAAACTACTGCATTGATACTTGAAGGTTCTTCCATACAAATAATAGAGAAAGAAAAAAAATTGTTGTTCCAAAAACAACAAATATAACCAACAATTACATGTTCTTTCTCTCTATATTTTCGGTCTCCCTATCTCTCTCTTTTTTTTTGAATTTTTTTCCTTTCCTCTTTATGTGTTCGTCTCCCCCAATCCTACCACTAGTGCTGTAGTAACTGGAAATGGTGCAGATGTCTGAACAGTATGCACTGGTCTGGTATACGGCCCCCGCCTCCACTGGGAACCACTGCCCCCTCTCTTGTGTTCCTGATCTGATAGGACCTCCACTATTCTGCTGCCTCTGCTCAGCCTCTCTCCATTGATCTATACTCTCTATAGCACCCATATCTCTCAACCAGCTCTGGGAAACTATGTATATCCAATGGCACTATCACCCTATGTAGCTCATGCCACAGGCCCTCCTCGAACCGTCCACACTGCCAATCCTCATCAGGAAACCTCTGGTGAAACTCTAAAAACTGCAAGAAGGCCTCAAACCGTGCTGCATAATCCCTAACAGACATGTTACCCTGTCGTAAGCACATGAACTTCCTCTCCTTCTCGCGTCTGACCAACCGCGGGAAGTACTTCTCAAGGAAGCACTCTCTGAACAACTCCCAGCTGATGATCCTACCCTCCGCCTCCAACAACCTCCTCTTCCCTCTCCACCAAGCCTCAGCTCCACCAGTCAACACAAAAGCAGCATAAGTCACCTTCCAATCCTCTCTGTAATGCATAGTATCAAAGATCTTCTCTAACTCTCGTATCCACCACTCTACCCTCTCAGGATTAATCTCCTATGAACGGTGGTGGCTTCCCTTTCAGGAAGGTAGGCATCCCTGCACCCTCAGCCTCAGCAGCTCTCCTCTGGTTCTCCTGCTCCTGCTGCTCTCGTGTCATCTACATCATCTGTACATTATGTTGCGTCTGCTGTAGCATAGCGGTAGCTAACTCCCATATATTCTGGAGGGTCTCAGCTGACTCACCTCCACCTCCTGTACCTATGGGATGGGAAGTCTCTCCGATGCCATCCCCGACAACTCTATCTATGGCTCTACCACCCCTCCGTCCTCCAAGTATACCTCTACCTCGATCCATGATCATGTTACAAGAAATCATTAGCTCACATTTATATGACATATAATATTACCTAAATCAAGTATATGAATACTATATTCCATACAAATGTTAACTATCGCGTCCGGACTCACTACCCAACTTCTAAGTATAGTCAATATCCGATGTGGATTCAACTAAAATGGCCAGTACACCCTATCCTCACAGTATGAACAGAATTAAACTGCTCTGATACCACCAAATGAGATAACCCCGATGTTCCATTAATGAAAAACCTAATTAACTAAAATTTAATCGCGATATAAAATTAAATGTATATACAGAACAACAAATATATAAAAACTTTAAATATAAAGACCATGACTATACACATCACACCACACATACATATATATAGTACAAACATACTGTGCTGATACACTGTGGAGGGTACCCCATCAGTAGGGTCCCGATAATACAAACCACGATATAAAGAAAATACATAAAAAGATCCAAAGAAAGATAATCTCACCATCTCTCCGCACAGAACCCGCCCCGCTCAAAATGTACATAAAAAATGAGCTCACCACACACAACCTATGTACACTGTACACACTGGATTCTACTAACCCTAGCGTGGACGAGTAGATCTACCCTGACTCTCTCCACATGCACGTCTGTACATATGTTGCTGCGGTCTGGATGGTCGAGATGCTGCAGCTCCATTACTACCAGAGATACTCTCGCGACGAGGACGATGGAACCGTCACCGATAATAAGCACTGTGACGAATGTGATCCTGGAAAATCACTAGAGCTGGATCCATCATCTCTGAACCAGGAGGTTCCCAAGGGTATGGTTGTGGCGTGGGTAGGGGATACCAAGCTATTGGATGGGGAAGCGTTTTTCCAAGACGGAAAGTCCCGACGAATCCAAAGTGAGGTCCCTCTCCGAATCTCACGTAAGCTGAAACAGGATCTGTATAAACAGCAAAACGGGTAGCTGGGACCACTAGCCACCCTCCTTCATCATGATACTCTAGCTCAATAGTTCCCATAAGTGGGAATACTGTCGGTCCCGTAATCTGACAGCGCGCAGCTCGAGCGACGCGACGCGTGCGATTCCGGCAAGTGTACCGGACTGTCGCCAAGTAATAAAAGATATCGATCCCACAGAGACTGTGATCCCGAATCGTAACTGATTTTCAAACTGGGTAAATCTGGACTGTGTAAAAAGTATTTGAATTTTGAAATAAGGGATAAGTAAAACAGAATCAAATAAACAGAAAACAAATCTTTTTATGGTTTTTCAGATCTAAAATGGGTTTCTAGGGATTTAGGTTACCAACGAGGCTGTTTATGTTGCTAAGTCGATTTACCCTTGTTAATTATTGAAATTGCTTTGAAGGCGAGTTTATCCTCTAATAGCTTAAGCTCCCTCTCGGGTTACAAAAGCCGTGCCCAATTGACTCGACCCCTACTCTCGTGGTAGTCGATCCCAGATTGGACCCTTTGCGTTTCGTGACAACTCGTTGATCCTCGAGGGACGGCTTCTAACTCTCGTGATTTCAGTCCCAAGTCTGACTCTATAGATCCGACACCTAAGTTCACCGCTAGGTTCCTCCTTAGAATGTCTAAGTCATGCAAATAAACCTAAGTTCACTGCTAGGTTCCTCCTTAGATCATCCACGTCTCGCAAATAAGCGGCCGCCGAATTTTACGAGTGAAAAACACTAGAAATCCTAAGTTCACCGCTAGGTTCCTCCTTAGAATGTCTACGTCCCGCAAATGAGCGGTCGCCGAATTTTACAAGTGATTAAAACACTAGAAATCAGATCTAAAGCAAATCGAAATTAACAAAGATATTACATCAAATTCAACATCATAAACGAATCTCGGGCATAGCCCCAATCCCTAGAAACTAAGCTACTACTCAAGCCTTGCCATGGAGATGACAAGCTTGGTTGACAACATCATGCAAAATACAAAATCAGAGAAGAGAAGAGGAAGAAGAAGATAGATCCTAAAATGTAGCCTAAAGTCTATGTGTGTTGTGTTGTCCCTCCTAGATCCTCCCTTCTGCATCTGCCTGGTCCATATTTATAGATTTGGGAAGTTAGAATCCCAATCTAACTCAAATTCTGATCCAATTCGGTTTCTTCAGGTCCAAGTAATGCGCGTCACGGCCGTGATGTCCATCACGGGCGTGCCGTGACGGCTTCTTCCTCGATCACATCTATGGAACTCAGATCTTTCGCGACGCGAAAGCATGTTCGCGACGCGAGCCTTCATTTTCCAGATTGTCACGGGCGTGATGTAATTACGGCTAGGCCGTGACGGTCTCTGACTTGTGGGGGTTTTTGGTCACGGCCGTGATGTCTATCACGGCCATGCCGTGACAGACTCTGACTTCAGCCTTTCTTCCTTTTCAGTTTTGCTCGATCATGGCCGTGATGGGCATCACGGCTAGGCCGTGATGGGCTCTGTTTGGCTCATTTTCTTCACTTCTCAAGCCCTATTTTCATCCAAACTCCATCATGGTTGATCTTGAGCATTTTACCCTTGATTTCTGCAAAACAACACCACGAAAACCGCCTTACCCGTTCCAAAGGAAAATTAACCTAAAATCAAATTAAATGTGCCTAAACTACATGAAAATGCATGCAAAATGATAGACAAAGATGATGTGAAATCACACTCATCAAATCACCCCAAGCTTAAGATTTTGCTTGTCCTCAAGCAATTACTAAGGCCATAAGATAAAAATCATTCAAAGCATGGATAGTGAACCAAGAACCCGAGAAGCTAATCCAAGTGACATGCATATTCAATAAGCACCCGAAAGATAATCGATTTCAAGTCCAATTAGAAGCTTAGGTTCATCAAATTCATACTCTCACTGATTTGGGCACTCATCTCACCTCACTCAAGTATTTTAGGGTATATGACAATTCGCTCAATTTCCTCAAGGAAAGTATTTTACCATAGGCTTGACTATTAACCAAATCTCTACTTTATTAATGAAAACACATAAGAATCAAGAGGTCTTTCACTTTGGTTGTAATGTGGCCATGGGATTTATTGTTAGGTGGGAAGATCAAGGAAAGGGAAATTCAAGAAGGCTAAACAAATTATCAAACATTGCAAAGCATGACACCTTCTAAAATACCTTTTTTTTGGTTCTAATTCACTTTTCCACCTTTTTTTCTTTCTTTTTTTTTTATTTCTCACTTTCTTTTGTCATCCCCTTCTCCATTTTTTTTCTTTTGTTTATTTCATTTTTATTTATTTGGAGAAGGGGAGATTTATAGCTCAAGAGAAATTATTTTCTAGCTTTTTCATCCCAAACTTTTTCAAACTACCATTTACCCTTTTTGTAATACTTTAAAAGGTGCCGTACCAAGCATTATTTATCAAAGCAATTCAAGGTACCAAGAAAAGTATTTTAATCTTTTAGGCTCAAAACTGGGTAACTAAGGGGTAGCATTTAATCAATCAAAGCTCAGAAGGCCGGAAAAATACCTAGTGCCTCAATCATTTTCAAAAAATGTTTTAAAAAATTTTCAAGTTTCAAAATGGTTTCAAGTCAAGTTCTAGAAAATACAGTCCAAGAGGAATTAAATCACTCTATCACAAGGAATGGGGTAGATTTATTGAGTACCCCTTTTTGGCTCAAAATCTCACATTTAGTAGTTCAAAAATCAGTGAGGAACACAAATCTAAGGAACCACATGCTAATTATTAACTATCAAAAGATTATCTCAAGAATTTTTTATTTTTAGCCTTATCACAAGAATAATAAAAAAATTGGGTTCAAAAATTCACTATCTCAATTCATTTGGCACCAAGTTCTCACAATTGGATGCATATTCTAAGTGAGGGGCAATCTAGAGAATGTGATCATACCAAACTATGCCTATGAGAATGCAATATGAATGCAACAATGCAAATGCAAAAGATACCCCTACCCCAAGCTTAACACTTACATTGTCTCCAATATAAATAATCAAGTCGGAGAGAGGAGAAAAATTGGAACAACTTACCGAGTTGGTCGCGGGTGTTGGCTCACATTCCAGTCATAGCTTGGGTGGAAATAGCATCATGGCCGTGAGGCATATCACGGGCAGACCGTGATGGCTTCTGACTTTATTAGTCCTTGCTCTTCTTGCTCTTCCTTCCTCTTTACCCTCAAAACACTAGACAAACCTATTAATTTATGATTTTTTGCCTCTTGATCTTCTCAAATTATTCAAGAGATAAATTCAAAAACAAAAGGAAAAGGGAAAGAAAACATGGGTTGCCTCCCAAGAAGCGCTTATTTACGGTCCTAAGCTTGACCAAACTTCCTTCAATCAACCGGGGTCGGCTGGGCGTAGATGTGCCGGAACACTTCTCTTCCATGGAACTCCCTCAAAAAGTCGTTTATGCTCATACGGCCAATAACGCTTCCGCTTCGCTCTTTTCTCTCGGAGCTTCCTGGCCTTCCTTCCTCCCGGCGGAAGTTTTGTTTCCGCATGGACAGCAACTCCAATTCCATCACTACTGGGTGTATCATTAGCCATGCATATCTTCGGAGTTGCTTCCATGTTGAGCTCTACTTTTACCACTGGAGACGTTAAATCGATCCTGCACACATGGCTCTCAAAAGGAGGGTTGTTATAAGAGTTAGTCAATTGAAAATCTACCCTACCTTCCTCTACATTTAGAGAGAGTTTACCATTCCTTACGTCTATTACTGCTCCAGCGGTGGCCAAGAATGGCCTTCCTAAAATGATGGGGAATTTAGAATTCCCTTTCATGTCCAATACCAGGAAGTCGGTAGGGATGAAGAATTTCCCTACCTTCACAGGGACATTCTCTAGTATGCCTAGAGGAGTCCTAGTTGAGCCATCCGCAAATTGTAAGGAGAATTTGAATGGTCTCAACTCTTTCATTCCCAACCTTTCCAAGATAGTGAGCGACATCAAGCTCGCACTAGCCCCTAAGTCACATAAGGCTTGGTCGATTTGCACTTTTTCAATCGAGCAAGAGATAGAGAAACTACCTGGGTCTTTCAGTTTAGGAGGCATATTCGATTTTTTCATGACAATTGGCTCCTCAGTTAAGCTCTTAGTTTCTACTTCCACTTGCTTCCTCTTGACCAACCTTTGTGGGAAAGGTATCGGGGGTTGGTACGGTGGTGGAGGGACATACTTTGGTTATGTCTCTTCATCTTCGCTCATGTCCTCCTCCGGTTCCACGTCTTTTTCCCCCACCCCAAGCTTATCATCCCTCAAGTGTATGGCATTACAATGCTCAATAGGATTAGCTTCGGGTTGACTCGGGAACGTACCCTTAGGTCTAGTGTATGTGCTGGCTTGTTGGGCAATTTGTGTTTCTAGCATCTTGTTGTGGATTGCTAAGTTGTCTACCTTAGACGCTAGCTCTTTGATTGCCTCGTTCACTGCCCTGCCTTGTTGTCTAAACTCCTCATTTTGTTTTCTCTGAGTTTCAACAAAACTTTCAAATAAAGTCTCGAGTTTAGATATCTGCACCTGAGGATACCCCGGTGCGGCTCTCTTATTACCTTGGCCTTCTTGGAACTCATGGTTCAGAGTGTTGCTGTAGTTGCCGTAGGAGAGGTAAGGGTTGTTCTTCCTTTGGTTGTAGGGATTTGGGGGAGCATAATTGGGCAGCTTCGGGTTCGTGTCGTAGAAGTTGTGACAAGAGTTCACTTGTTCACCCGAAGCGCCGGATCCATGAGCGATACCACGTGGGCATTCCATCATGTCATGTCCCTACATTCCACAAATCTCACAAACAGTGTTAGTAGCACCTAATGCACTCACATTAGCTCTTTCAAGCCGATCAAAACGTTTATTAAGTGAGTCTATTTTTGACATTATAAGATCAGTGCTATGTACTTCAAACTTACCCCCCGAGATCTTGTTCGGGTTGTTACCTCTTTCGGAACCCCATTGGTGGTAGTTGGTGGCGACATTCTCGATGATGTTGAATGCCGCAGTCAGAGGCCTATTCATAAAGGCTCCACCAGCTGCAGAATCAAGTGACACCTTCGAAGAGTAGTCTAATCCGTTGTAGAAGGTGTGCACTAGTAACCACCTCTCGAGTCCATGGTGTGGGCAAGACTCCAGCAGTCCCTTGTAGCGATCCCAAGCTTCTGATAAGGATTCTCCGTCTTTTTGGAAGAAGCCGGTGATCTGGGTTCTTATGTAGGCCGTCTTGGATGGAGGGAAGAATTTCTCCAAGAACGTCTGTTCCAGTTGGTCCCAAGTAGACAAGGTGTTGGCGGGCAATTGCTTTAGCCAAGCCTTTGCCTTTCCAGTCAGAGATGAGGGGAATAACCTTAAGCGTATAGCATCGACCGGTGCACCATGAATCCTGATTGTGTCAGTGAACTCCAAGAATGTTTCTACGTGATCAGTTGGGTCCTCCGAGGGCAATCCTCCGAATTGGTGCTGCCTAATCATGTTGATTAGCATAGGCGGTATAGTGTAGTTCTCCGCCTCAATCTCTGGCCTTGCAATCCCAGTTCGCAAACCTCTCGCATTTGGGGCTGCGTAGTCCTTTAAAGGTTTTGTATCCGGTTGATTCGCTATGAGTGGAATGGGAATCGACCTTTCTCCCTCTCTTTGTAGTCTCCTACGTCTGTGGAAGGTCCTCTCGATTTCTGGATCAACCTCACTAAGGCTCCCAAGACTTAGGGATCTTTGCATATAACACACAGAGAGATGGATACACTAGAAGGAAAAAAAATTTGATTT
Organism: Sophora flavescens; assembly: GCA_030762895.1. NCBI lineage: Eukaryota > Viridiplantae > Streptophyta > Magnoliopsida > Fabales > Fabaceae > Sophora > Sophora flavescens. The sequence continues at coordinate 92,333,052 of CM061066.1, forward strand.
TTTTTTCAGATATAAAAATTAAATAAAAAGAAAAGGTCCAGAAAAATCAATTTAAAAACTAAATTGAGATTCGAAAAGGCACAGTCCCCGGCAACGGCGCCAAAAACTTGACAGCGCGCCGCTCGAGCGACGCGACGCGTGCGATTCCTGCAAGTGTAACGGACTGTCACCAAGTAATAAAAGATATCGATCCCACAGAGACTGTGATCCCGAATCGCAACTGATTTTCAAACTGGGTAAATCTGGACTGTGTAAAAAGGATTTGAATTTTGAAATAAGGGATAAGTAAAACAGAATCAAATAAACAGAAAACAAATCTTTTTATGGTTTTTCAGATCTAAAATGGGTTTCTAGGGATTTAGGTTACCAACGAGGCTGTTTATGTTGCTAAGTCGATTTACCCTTGTTAATTATTGAAATTGCTTTGAAGGCGAGTTTATCCTCTAATAGCTTAAGCTCCCTCTCGGGTTACAAAAGCCGTGCCCAATTGACCCGACCCCTACTCTCGTGGTAGTCGATCCCAGATTGGACCCTTTGCGTTTCGTGACAACTCGTTGATCCTCGAGGGACGGCTTCTAACTCTCGTGATTTCAGTCCCAAGTCTGACTCTATAGATCCGACACCTAAGTTCACCACTATGTTCCTCCTTAGAATGTCTAAGTCATGCAAATAAACCTAAGTTCACCGCTAGGTTCCTCCTTAGATCATCCACGTCTCGCAAATAAGCGGCCGTCGAATTTTACGAGTGAAAAACACTAGAAATCCTAAGTTCACCGCTAGGTTCCTCCTTAGAATGTCTACGTCCCGCAAATGAGCGGTCGCCGAATTTTACAAGTGATTAAAACACTAGAAATCAGATCTAAAGAAAATCGAAATTAACAAAGATATTACATCAAATTCAACATCATAAACGAATCTCGGGCATAGCCCCAATCCCTAGAAACTAAGCTACTACTCAAGCCTTGCCATGGAGATGACAAGCTTGGTTGACAACATCATGCAAAATACAAAATCAGAGAAGAGAAGAGGAAGAAGAAGATAGATCCTAAAATGTAGCCTAAAGTCTATGTGTGTTGTGTTGTCCCTCCTAGATCCTCCCTTCTGCATCTGCCTGGTCCATATTTATAGATTTGGGAACTTAGAATCCCAATCTAACTCAAATTCTGATCCAATTCGGTTTCTTCAGGTCCAAGTAATGCGCGTCACGGCCGTGATGTCCATCACGGGCGTGCCGTGACGGCTTCTTCCTCGATCACATCTATGGAACTCAGATCTTTCACGACGCGAAAGCATGCTCGCGACGCGAGCCTTCATTTTCCAGATTGTCACGGGCGTGATGTAATTACGGCTAGGCCGTGACGGTCTCTGACTTGTGGGGGTTTTTGGTCACGGCCGTGATGTCTATCACGGCTAAGCCGTGACAGACTCTGACTTCAGCCTTTCTTCCTTTTCAGTTTTGCTCGATCATGGCCGTGATGGGCATCACGGCTAGGCCGTGATGGGCTCTGTTTGGCTCATTTTCTTCACTTCTCAAGCCCTATTTTCATCCAAACACCATCATGGTTGATCTTGAGCATTTTACCCTTGATTTCTGCAAAACAACACCACGAAAACCGCCTTACCCGTTCCAAAGGAAAATTAACCTAAAATCAAATTAAATGTGCCTAAACTACATGAAAATGCATGCAAAATGATAGACAAAGATGATGTGAAATCACACTCATCATAATCCATGTATGATCCAGGTGCGGCATCTTATGAAACTAGGTCTGCTTCGCGAATCGAGAAGAAACATACATAGTAAGAGATAAGGAGATAAGAAACTACATATCATCATAAACGAAAATGGATGCAGAGCATATAAAATGAAGGCACACAGACAAGCATCACGTAATAATAGCATATGAATAACAATCATCCTCGAGACATGTTATCAACCTCTACCCTTCGCACTCATGCAGCTGATCCTGTATACTGACGTGGCCAACATATAATCCTGTCACACATCCCTCGTCTGATTAGGGCTCTTAGTTAGTCATCCAAGAAGCTCATCCATAAACGCCGGTGCAATCCCCCATTCCCGTTAAGGCACTCATTCAAAGAATGACACTATTCCCCAATTCGCGTTAGGGAATAACTGCACAATATAAAAGTATCCCCTTTCCAGTTAGGATACGGGACGACTCGGCATGGACTACAAGAGTATCACGGTAGTTTCCACCATTCCCGTTAGGGAACTGACCCGTGACATCCGGCATTCATAATCGAATACGCTGACCTCATGTGTTCCACTCACACGGTTGTCAACAACTCAATGCATCTATATGAGTCTCACCGACTCGTCTCGGGTCAGAACCTAGTGCCTCAACCTTCCATCACAATCACATATCATATCTCAATTCACACCACATAAACTTATCATGAATGAAATATTATTTAATTAGGTTACACACAACTAAGTCTCATGTAGTTACGCTCCCCAACATGCATCCCTCCAAAACATCATATATCAGTGCCTAGAAGCCTAACTACGCACATAACGGCAAATATCTCATACTATCACAGAGCATGTTATCAATAATAAAATACTTATATATCACAGATAAGCATACTTAGCATGTTAACACAAACAACACATAGCAAGCAGCTCAACGGGCAAAATCACAGCCTCGAATAACATAATATTAACCTAACGACGATAAATCTAAAATCTCCATATCATCATTGGTACCACGGAGTAGTTGTCAATGTGATATTGACATTGTCGATTACTCGTATACTAGTAGGGTTTAGGTCTCCCTATGCCATTATTGTAAAATATACTACTTAGCCAATTCCAACGATAGGTGCCTTCTTTCTCCCACCTGAGATTTATAAGGCTAGCTCTGGAACAACGAGATGAAACTCCTTCTATCCTCTAGCTTGCTTCCACGCACAGATATAGCACCCCCGGTGCTCCGAAAATTCACCTGAATACATAGATACGAAGCACGCGTCACAGGTAACCCGAATATGAAGACAAAACTTGAAACTGATAATTGAGTGAGGAGAAAACCTAAATACCATCACCGACAGTATTTAGGCATAATAAGGACATAGCCTTACCTTAGCTAAAGCAAGAAAAGAAGAATAGGGTTAGGAAGCTGACGTCGCTACGATCATGATGACGTATTCAGAATTGCGTTAGGACGAACTGATTGATCGCGCCGAGCTTCGGAAGTTTTCGTTTTCTCTCCAACTCTCCTTCACTCTTTCTGTCTTTCTGTTTGATGTAGGGTCAGCGGGTGAAAGTCTCAGACTTTCACCTCCTGACCCCTTTTATTTTTCAAAATTTCCCTTCCCACACTCGAATGTGGGGACTCCCACATTGGAGCGCCCCAGCGCTCGAGCGCTTGGTTACCCACGTTTGAGCACTGGGGTTCCTTTTGGATCAGGTCACCACCCCCACCGTCCCCGTGTCCAAATGTTACGTGTCATGTGGAGAGTCAAGTCACGTCTGTCAGGTTGACCAGCCACGCTCGAGAGCCCAGTGCTTGAGCGCAGACTCAGCCATGCTCGAGCGCCCAGCGCTAAAGCGCACACTCAGCCACGTTCGAGCGCCCAACGCTCCAGCATAGACTCAGCCACGTTCAAGCGTGTTGTACTATGCAGAAACCCTAGTTTCTATTCTCGCTAGTTTCGAAGCCTATTCATCTCGTATTTTCCAAACAAGGTTCCACATATGTAAACACGCACCTCAAGCATATAAACAAGGTCTTAAAACACCGATGTTACATAAGTAGGAATCCTACCAATCACATTACACCTCCACAGATCTTGCCGTTACACTATTTGGTGCCTATAGGCCATGCGCGTGCCTCACCATTCATGAGTGCTCTAGAAATTACACCACAATTTCATAGGAGCGGCCTCACTCCACAATTATATAGGTGATTTCATCAAGTGTATACTGTACTTTATACACCACCCACAAGGGATATGAAATTTATTAAAAGCTTTTAGCACTTCTCACACCTTAGGAAGAGACAAAATTAATGGTGCTAGCAGAACTAACAAGTGATTTGGTATTACCCATATGAACCTTCTTCATGGGATCACTAATCACAAAGGTTGGGTTACCTTCACCGTTAATTTCATATTGGCTTAAGTCATTCCCCTCGATGTTTCATTTGTTAATTTCCTTCCAAAAGGCTTTGTCAGAGGATCGACCAAATTCACTTCTGACTTCACATAATTAATAGACATAATTCCATCTTGCAGCAGTTGCTTAACCACATCATGTCTTAATCGAATATGTCTATTCATCCCATTGTAAGTCTTATTCTTTGCAAAGGCTATTGCCGCTTGGCTATCACAATGCATAGACATAGGAGGAGTTGGTTTAACTCCTAATGGAATACTTGCTAAGAGGTTTCTCAACCACTCAACCTTATTACCAGCCAACTCTAGAGCAATAAACTCCGATTCCATGGTAGATTTAGCATCAATAGTTTGTTTGACTGATTTCCAAGTAATTGCACCACCACCAACGGTGAACACATAATCTCTAGTGGATTTTGTCTCATCCGAATCTGAGATCTAATTAGCATCACTGTATCCTTATAATACATTGGGAAATCCACTATATAGAATACCATAACTCATGGTACCTCTCAAATATTTCATTAGTCTAACAAATGCATCCCTATGTTCATTATTGGGATTATGTGTATCTGCCTCGCAATAATCTGTGCATACTCATATTGAGCAACAGGGTTTCCTCTATTTTTCTTCAGTTGGGTGTTAGCATCATAAGGGGTGCTTACTGATTTAACTTCAAAGTACACAAACTTCTTTAGAAGTTTCTCAACATAATGTTCTTGGGATAGCATTATAATATCACCTTTCCTTATCAATTTAATACCCAATATTAGGTTTGTTTCACCCAGGTCTTTCATGTCAAACTTTGAAGCAAGAAACTCTTTAGTTTTATTTACTTTTTTTAAAGCAAAACTGCATGCAAAAGCATTACTATGAGACACAAGATCCTAACTAGGTTGGCTCCTTAAGAACCCACAAACATTTGCAGCAAGCCCAAATATTATTAAGAAGAGAAAATAATAAAGACTACAAAACCCATGGGGGGACCAAACCAAAACCCATGGAAGAGCAAAATCATTTAAACCTATAATTAAGAAGCCAAAACCTGTTACGGTTAAAATCTTCCAAAACAAAACTAGGAACCAAATCCCACCAACTAATACCATGGACATTAATACCATAATTGGCAAGTTTATATGCATAGGAATTCCTTTCCTTAAAAATATGAGAAACAATAAACTGCATTCTCTTTGAAAGAAATAAACAATTTTCTCATCTAACTTTAAGCTTCCAAGGAACTAAGTGTATTGATTTGAAGGCATCAACAACTAATTTTGAGTCACACTCAAGCCAGAGATTATGCCAACCTCTTTCATAAGCAATCTCAATGGCTAACATGGCACCAATGAGCTCAGCATGGAAAGAGTTAGCTAAACCAATGTGAAAAGCAAAACAACCGAGTATAGATATACGCAGTAACACAAGCTCTGATATCATAGTGCAAAAACTCTGTTAAAATTGTAACACAAGTTGATGTGTAAATCTTGTTGATCTTAAACTTTCAAATCCTCACACATAGTGAGTTCTTAGATCAAAGCTTTAAATCTCTTTGTTAGAGTAAGAGCCTGAAGAGGCTTGGTAGAGAAAGAATACTTGTAGCCTGAAGAGGTGTTGATTACTTGTAAAGCTATTGGATTATAGTGGAGAAAAACCTTTAGGTAGAAGGGACTGGACGTAACTCTTGGTTGGAAGAGAGTGAACCAGGATAAAACACTTGCTGAATCTTCTAAACCCTTATCTTTTACTGTTTTTGTTTATACTAACTGTGGGGTTCTGAATCTGAGTTTATTAACTCTTCAAAAACATTTTCCTGTCTGTGTGTTGTTTTTAGTATTTTGCTTGTAAAAGGTTTGAGAAAAGACTTTTTCGAAAATCTGTTAAGAAACACAATTCAACCCTCCTTCTTGTGTTTCCCTGTATCAACTTCAGTTGGTATCAGAGCTCAGCCTCGAAAGGGTTGAGCATCTAGCAAGTGCTGAGGGAGTACGATCCAACAAGCATGGATACAGAAGGACATGCAATCAACATACCTCCTCTCTTTGATGGTAGTGATTATGACTACTAGAAAAAGAGAATGATGACTTTTCTTGATGCACAAAACATGGACATCTGGGAGCTGATTGAAACTGGCTACATTGAGACAAGAGGTGATGCTGGAGCTTCTATTCCTAGAGCTCAATGGACTCAAGAGCAAAAAAATCTACAACAACTCAATCTGAAAGCTAAGCACTATTTGATGTGTGCTATCACCAAATCTGAGCATGATAAAGTCCACAGATATAACATTGCTAAGGAAATATGGGATACTCTTACCCTAGCTCATGAAGGGTCATCCCAAGTTAAGGAGTTAAAAATAAGCATGCTGGTTCATCAATATGAGTTATTTAAAATGACTGAGCAAGAAACTATAGATAAAATGTTTGGAAGATTCCAAACTATCACCAATAATCTTAGATCTCTTGCAAAAACCTATGAAAATAGAGATCATGTTAGAAAAATTTTGAAGTGGACACCTAAGGCCACTGCTATTCAGGAAGCAAAGAACCTCAATACTCTCACTTTGGAGGAACTTCTTGGATCTTTAAAAGTTCATGAGCTTGAGCTCAATGAATAAGAAAGTTCCAGAAAAGGAAAATCTATTGCCTTAAAGGCAAAGAAGGCTAGCTCTTCCAAAGTTCTTAAAGCTGAGGAATCATCTGATGAAGCAAACCCCTCTGACAGTGATGAAGGATCTGATGAGGATGAACTGTCTTTCATCTCCAGAAAGATTCAACATATGTGGATAAATAAAGGTGGTTTCAGAAGGAAGAAGTTCAACAAAAAGTTCATCAAATAAAAATCAGACTCTAAGGAAAAAGGTCCACCTCTGTGCTTCGAGTGCAAAAAGCCTGGTCATTTCAAAGCTGACTGCCCAGAATTGAAGGACAAAAAGAAATTCCTCAAAAAGAAGAAGGGTTTGATGGCTACTTGGGAGGATCTGGATCTGTCTTCATCTGATGAAGTGAATGAAGCAGAGGAAGAGGCAAATATCTATCTCATGGCTGGTACATTACCAGAAAGTGAATACAATGATGCTGAGACTTGCTTAACAATAGGAAAGAAACACACATCCGGGTACTTGGACAGTGGTTGCTCACGTCACATGACGGGAGAAGGGTGTATGTTCCAAGACCTTAAACATAGGGATGGCGACTGGGTTACCTTTGGAGGTAATTAGAAAGAGAAGATCACAGAGTAGAGCTTGATGAAGCTATTACAGATTTGGATCTCAAGGACTCTGAAATTCAAGCAAATGTCAAACCGAATGATCAAGTGGACGACCATCAACAACATGAGTCAGAAGCTTCAACTTCTCAACAAGAAATTGTTGAGAGATCTTGGTACTTCAGGAATTATCATCCACAAGATCAAATCATGGGGAATCTTAATGATAAGCTAAGAACCAGATCTACATTCGAAGAACAAGATGATTCTGCCTTAGTCTGAGTTAGAACAAAAGACAGTAGACAAGGCTCTATTAGACGAGGGCTGGATTCTTGCAATGCAGGAAGAACTGAACCAATTTGAGAGAAGTGAAGTGTGGACTCTTGTTCCTTTACCAAAAGATAAATCAGTTATTAGAACCAAATGGGTGTACAGAAACAAACTTGATGAAAATGGTAAGGTAGTAAGAAATAAAGCGAGACTAGTAGCACAAGGTTATTCTCAAGAAGAAGGTATAGACTATACTGAAACTTTTGCACCAGTTGCTAGATTAGAGGCTATTCGCATCTTATTATCATTTGCTTGCACATCATAATATAATGTTATTTCAAATGAATGTAAAAAGTGGCTTTCTGAACGGTGTTATTTGTGAGGAAGTATATGTTATGCAACCTCCGGGTTTTGAAAGTGAAACCCAACCTGAACATGTATATAAGCTAAAGAAAGATTTATATGGTCTTAAACAAGCTCCTAGAATTTGGTATGAAAGGTTAAATTCATTCTTAGTGGACAATTGATTTATTAGTAGAGGAAAGCTTGATACATGATTTAAAAAATCCAATAAATCAAGTTTTATTGTTGTTCAAATATATGTTGATGACATAATCTTTGGTGCTACTAATGAATCTCTATGTAAAGAATTCTCTAAGCTTATGCAGAAAGAGTTTGAAATGAGTATGATGGGAGAACTCAAGTTCTTTCTTGGACTTCAAGTGAAGCAAACAGTGGACGAGGTGTACATCCATCAAACTAAGTATACAAAGGAATTATTAACAAATTCAAGATGGATGATTGCAAACCAATGAATACCCCTATGCATCCGACGTCCATACTGAACAAATATGACAAAGATAAGAAGGTAGACCAAATGGTATATAGAGGTACGATAGGATCTCTGCTATATCTTACTACATCTAGACCTGATATTATGTTCAGTGTATGCTTATGTGCTCGATTTCAATCTGATCCAAGAGAATCTCATTTATCAACAGTTAAGAGAATATTTAGATATTTAAAAGGTACTACTAATTTGGGTTTGTGCTTTAAGAAAAATGATGATTGCAGATTAGTTGGTTTTTGTGATGCTGACTTTGCTGGAGATAGAATTCAAAGAAAAAGCACCAGTGGAGGATGTCACTTCATTGGAGCTAACCTAGTATCATGGTCAAGCAAAAGGCAAAGTACCATTGCTCTATCAATCACTGCTGAGCGAGAATACACATATCACCGCAAGTTACTCTGCTCACAACTTTTATGGATCAAACATCAATTAGAGGACTACAATGTATTTGTAAGTAGTATTCCACTTATGTGTGATAATACTACTGCAATAAATTTATCTAAGAATCCAATATTGCATTCTAGAGCTAAGCACATAGAGATTAAACATCATTTTATAAGGGATTATGTGCAAAAAGGTGTTTTTTTGATATACAATTTGTAGATATTGACCATCAATGGGCAGATATCTTTACTAAAACTCTTGTAGAGGACATATTCATATTTATTAGAAAACATCTTAATATGATTTGTGTGGATTAACTATGTGTCCAATGCTTGCGTCTATTGCATAAGTGCATCCAATGCATGTTGCATGCACGTCTATTGCATGAGTGCGTCCAATACATGTTGCATGCGCGTCCAGTGAATATTACGTCTATTGATTGTTTGCATGGTTTTATCAGACTCGTCTATGCTATCTATTGTTATATTTGCATTAATTTATGTCCAAGACATATTTAATAATATCCTTATGCTGAGTCAGTTATTTCCATCAATCCCATCAATACCTTTTTATGGTTTCCAAATCCTAGCTCTCAAACCTTCAACAATGGCTTCATCTTCTGGTGGTTTCAATGTGGACAAGTTGAACCTTACTTCTGAACATCATTTCAACTTTGAGATTATGCAAGAATACAACTTGGATGTAAGCAAGAATGTTAATGCTGCTGGCTGGGGAGGACTTTTCGTGGAGAAAGTCTCCATCTGCCCTAACCTGATTAGGGAGTTCTGGGGAAACCTTCAAGTTTCAATGTCTGAGATTTCTGCTGAAGTTCTCGGAAAAAGGATAGTGGTCTCTGAAAAGACCATCTCTCATGCTATCAACTGCCCTCAAGAAGGAGAGGTTTTCACTGATTCAAGGGAGACAGACCTTGGTGGTTCTGAAGTAATAGCTGCCTTCCTAATGAGAGAAGACACGGTAAGAAATCATTCCTGGAAGTCAGTGGAGATGAAGGATCATGTTCGCATTCTTCATCAATTACTGAACAAGGTGGTGTTGCACAAGACTGGGTCGAAGGACAACTCATCAGCTCTGCACAAGTTTTGTCTCTGCCATCTAATCATAGAGACTAAAATCAACCTGCCCAGAATTATGTATAGAAGATTCAGAGATGCTTCTGTTCACAAGAAGAAGCTCTCTGCAATCTCTTACTGTCATCTTCTGTCAAAGATTTTCAAGTCTCAGGGAATCTATGACTTTCTTGCTGCTAAGTCCCTTGAAGAACAAGCAAGGATTCTACCTGAGAAGGGAATGTCTGCTGCTGATTTTGGCAAGATGAACATAGCCAATATGAATCTCAGTACTTATGTTGCTGCTGCCTTGGCCAAAACAGAAGAATTAATGAAAATCAAACAGGAACAAGTTGAGCAGAACAATACTGATGTTCTAGGACTGAAAAGAACTGTGAGAAAGAAGACTACTGTTGTTAGGAAACCATATGCAAGAAAGCCTGCAGCTGGAATTGTGATAAGGGAACCTGAATTTGTTGCCCCTCAACCTGCTCCAACTCAGAAGAGAACAAGGAATGTGATCTTTTCTCATAATGAAGATGAGGATGATGAGGACAGTATCCCAATCAGTGTTGTTTTGAAGAAGCAAAAAATTGTTGCTGTTGCTACTGATGTTTCTGTTCCTACCAAGAGAAGGCAACCTTCAAGAAAAGCTTAGTCCTTTGTGAATTCTGTGGTAAATGTCTCTACTAGTGATCATGTTCAATTAGCAGTAGAAGCCTTGGTAGAGAGTTTAGAAAGTAGGGATGATACTTGTACTGTGAACACCCATTTTTGTCCGTCTTTTATTCTAATTTTTATGATATTATGTTTCAAGGAGACCAATAATAATAGCGAAGAGAGAAAAAAGAAAAAATGAAGAAAGGAGGGGGCTCATAACTAATTTGCTGTTGGACGGGGTGGTCCCGTCCAGTCCATTGCACTTGCTGTTGAATGGGGTGGTCCCGTCCATTACATTGGACTTGCTGATGGACGGGGTGGTCCCGTCCAGTCCATTGCACTTGCTGTTGGACGGGGTGGTCCCGTCCATTACATTGGACTTACTGATGGACGGGGTGGTCCCGTCCAGTCCATTGCATTTGCTGTTGGACGGGGTGGTCCCGTCCATCACATTGGACTTGCTGATGGACGGGGTGGTCCCGTCGATCCCATTGCACTTGCTATTGGGCGAGGAGGTCCCGTCCAGTCCATTGGACTTGCCAATGGGCCAGGGTGGTCCCGTCGATCCATTCCACTTGTTGTTGGACCGGAAGGTCCCGGCCCATCACATTGGACTTGGCTGATGGGCAGGGTGGTCCCCGTAAATCCATTGCATTCTTTGTTGGGACGGGGTGGTCCCGTCTATCACATTGGACTTGCTGATGGACGGGGTGGTCCCGTCCAGTCCATTGCACTTGCTGTTGGACGGGGAGGTCCCGTCCAGTCCATTGGACCTGCTAATGGACGGGGTGGTCCCGTCCAGTCCATTGCACTTGCTGTTGGACGGGGAGGTCCCATCCAGTCCATTGGACTTGCTAATGGACGGGGTGGTCCCGTCCAGTCCATTGCAATTGCTGTTGGACGGGGTGGTCCCATCCATTACATTTGACTTGCTGTTGGACCGGGCAGTCCCGTCCATTGCATTTGCTGTTGGACGACGAGGTCCAGTCCAGTGCGTTGCATTTTCTGTTGGACGAGGAGGTTCCGTCCACTTCAATTATTTAATATTCTGTTGGATGAGGAGGTTCTGTCCACTGCACTTATCTAATTTTCTGTTGGACGAGGAGGTTTCGTCTTCTGCAATTATTTAATTTTCTGTTGGACAAGGAGGTTCCGTCCACTGCAATTATCTAATTTTTTTTGTTGGACGAGGATGTCCGTCCAGTGTATATCTACTTTTGCATATCTAAGTTTCTGTTGGACGAAGAGATTCCGTCCACTACAATTCTATTTTCAGGTTGGAGGCTAAAGAATAAAGAAAGAAGAAGAAGAAGGTAATGAAGAAAGGACGAAGAAAAGAAGGAGAAAAGGACAATCAACAAAAAGGAAATGAGATTGAGTTACTTCTCCTAACCCTAAAAAACCCTAATTTACATATCAGACAATACCTCTTTTCCTCCTCCCACTCCTCTACCCATTGGTCCTTCTTCTTCCTCATCTCCTCCCTCATTTTAACCTAACAACCCCACTCCTAACCCTAAAAAAACCATCGTACACATCATACAAAATCCCCCATCTCATTCTCTCTTCAAACACGCAACCTTCACATCAAATCACCTCCCTTCCACTGCTCGTGCCGCCCCATCTGGACACATGCCATTGCTGCTCAGAACCACCCAAGCTTCGGATTTTGTGAAGACCAAACTAGAAGCCACTGGGTAAGAAGAAGCATGTAGCCCTCTCCTCCATCTATAAAAGGAGGGGATGGAAACAGAAAAAAGGGGGGGGGAATTGGGAAAAAATAGGAGAGAACGAAAAAAATCAAAGAGGAGATAGAGAGGAAAGGGACAGAAACAGAAAGCGGGATTAGAGAAGGGAATTTTGGATTTTTGAGAGAGATTTTCATCTGACATTTTTCTTTGTGAAGAAAAGATATTAGAGATCTGAGTTTTTTTTTCTCTTCTCTATTATTAGAGTGGTTAAGAAGGAAGAGTTGAAAGAGTTAGTGAAGTTGAAATGTAAGGGTTTTTGATCTTGAAATCTTACCACTGGGAGAAAACAAAATCATTGTTATTCTTCTCTCATTTGGTAATCCTTGTTCTCTTTGTTGATATTATTCATAAATTTCTCTTGAAATTCTTATTTTTTGTGTCTCTGTTTACTGAATAAGTTAGTAAGACGTTTCATTTCTACGTTTCATTTCTGTTCTATTTCCAAGAAGTAAAATTATTTATTTTACATAAAAATAGAAAATGACCACTTGATTAAAAAAAACTTATTTCTTGGGTTGCCCTATGACAAGTGTCATATTCAACCCTTTAGATTTTGAGGTTGCCTTGTGGACTTACGTGCCATATTCAACCTCATTTAGCTTTAATAAAAAATTTCACAACTAAAGATGTTTCCTTTTTTTTTAAAAAAAAGACGATTTTCGGGGTAAAACAAATATTTTCAAAGTTATTAATAATTTATACAACTATTTTTGGGTAACCATTTTATGGATGTTCTAGGGTGCCGTGGGGTTAAGTCTCCATGCCTTCCCTAGACATAATCGACTCCCGAACCCAAAGCTTTTTCTTAAAGGGTTTTACAACTTCCCCGAAATTAAATAAAGTTGGTGGCGACTCCATATTCACTCTCTAAAAGAAAAACAAGTAGTTTTTCTTTTTGGTCACTACAGATGGCGACTCCGTTGGGGAAGCTTTTAAGAGAGTCAAGCCCGTAAAAATTGGTTTTGTAAATTTTTAGTAACTTGTAGCTTATTTGTTTTACCTTTTTTGGCTATATCTTACTTTTTTTTCTTACAATAATTAAATGAAAAAACTAAAAAATGTTTTTTTATTTTTAGTGATGTTTGTTTGGATTGTCCTTTTTGTTGGGTTTTCCTTTTATTTAAATGAGAAGAATTAGTTGTATATACATTTTAACTCATGTTATTGTTATATATGTTTCACTAACAATGTTTTTGTTTCCTCCTCCTTTCTTTTCTTTTTTCCCATGTTTTAACAATAGAGTAGAGGACTTAAAACCATTTTTATATATACCTATGTTTTTGTTTTATAGGTTTTTCTTGTCTTCTCTTTTTATTTTTACTTTTAAGTGTTACAGTTTTTATGCCCCCTTCACACACATCACTATCACATATTGCACACACGCTTAGCTCTATACCCGAGCTTGCTCAAAAACCCAAGGATTAGGCGACGCTCTGACATTGTCATTGAAGAGGTCTTGTACCTCCCTGATACTTGTCGGTTCACCACTCAGATTGTACATGAGATCATGGAATAGTCACATTGAGAGGGTTTATCCCTACTTGTGGCTAGATTCATGAATCATATCCTTATAGGGGCAATCTGGGGACCATGACTTTTAGAGGTCTAGACCCGTCCCAATTTTCACTAATAGAGCAGACCTAGTGGCCGACCTGTTTAGAGTCCTAACCTTAGGGTGTGTCCATCCGTAGGTTTTACCTGGCTCAGGACAAAAGGGGGCGTACTTTTCTTTCCTCTCTCTATCATCATAAGTGTAAATTGTCATGCATGTTTATTGTGAATATTCATAAAACTAGGGGCGCCACATTGCTGCCTCAAACCTGAATGACATATCCGAATATTATTGCACATCTAATAGGCGCCATGTCATAATGAAGGGGATCCATACCCATCAGGGTTTTCAACCCCATTGGGTCCCCTACAACATGAATCATGCAAGATACATTTGCTTCACTATACTCATTTTTTTGTGTCTCTTTGTTGGAAGATTTTGGTATTCAACTTATAGAAAGAAAATGGAAATTGGTGGTGAAGTATGTAATGAATGAAAATGAAGCATGGAAGAGAAAATACGAGGACATGATGGATAAACTCCAATATCACACTTCCCAGTTGGTGGAGCGATTTGAAAGGGCATCTATCCACATTCGTATGAACCATTTCCTTCAGCTACCACCGAAGGTGACCGAATTTTTCAATCATTTTGGGAAACTTGCCAGAGGGTTCAGGAAAAAGAAGATGAGACTCTTAACATAGAACTTTGTAGACCTCGGAGAAAGATGGAAACCATCAATGTACTTCTTTTATTTTGATCAAAGACTCGTGATTTGTATCGAAATATTTATAATGAAATGGAAGTTTTCATCTATGTCTATCGAGCATTTTTTAGATGACATCTATCGAGGAGTGCGTTCTCCCTTAGATACGTCATCAACTATATTTTTACCCTAAAAATGACGTGTTTTCTGGGTAAAAATGAGGACGTTGCTAGTACGAGTTTGGTCTATTGAGGAGTGGATTCTCCCTTGGACTTGACACCAACTGCATTCAATCTAGAGGGAACCATACCACTAGATTTGATTGCAGGATGAGTTTTCTTGATATTGGTGCATACGACAGTCTTCCTAAGAGTACTTTCGCGATCAAACAAAGGATGTTAACTTGCACATGCATACATACACACACACACAAATTTTGGGTTTACTAATGAGATTCTAGGATGCTTTACAGAGTCACATCCTTATAAGGATTCGGGAACCATTGTGCGACCTAGGAAAGGTGACACCAATCAAACCCGAGTTCACAATACCAGATCTCGGACCTGGATGTCTACCCGCATACCTAAGGAAGGAAGAAACTTAAGCCCTGCTAGCAATGAAGTTCTGAATAATTGGCGGTCTGAATCATTTGTTGATGTTATTTCCATGAAGTAATTATCTTATCGTACTAAATTATGAACTGATGTTTACTTTCTTTGAGACATGAATGAGAACGTAACACTTTGTCTGGTGTTTTCCTTTTGATTCCATCGTTTCTTTTCTCTCTCTTTCATTTATTTATTTTGTTTAAGCTTTTCTGTCATAAATAAGACTCTTACCTATACTTATCCTATTCCCGACTTTTTTTCCCAGGGATAATTCTTCCACTAAAGATCTACCTCAGGAGAGGGACTTTGAAAACTCATTTATTGATTCCCTTGCGGCCGTTGATAAATACAGCCTTGAATCCGATGAGGAAGAAGAAGACATTGAAGAATTCGTAAAGAGGGTGAAACAGTCATAAGAAGGGATTAGCTCGAATGATAAGGTTGCAGAAGTAATCAATATGGGAACCGAAGAAGACAAAAAGGAGTTGAAAATAGTGGATAACTCAAAGTGTGAAGAAATGGTTGCACTATTCAAAGAGTATCTGGATGTTTTTGCATGGTCCTACAGAGATATGCCAGGTTTAGATCCTGAGATAACATCACATAAAATTCCCTTGTACCCAGATGTGGCTCCAAAGAATTTTTTTTTAAGGAGAATGCATCCTGAGATGTCACTGAAGATCAAGGAAGAAGTAACCAAGCAGTTGGAGGCTGGCTTTCTGGAAGTAGCTAGACACCCGGAATGGGTAGCTAATATTGTTCCAGTACCAAAGAAGGATGGAAGGGTCATAATGTGCGTGGATTACCAAGACCTGAATAAAGCCAGTCCAAAGGATGATTTCCCCTACCTCATATTGATGTCCTTTTAGACAGTACAACCAGAAGTCATAGGTTTTCTTTCATGGACGGGTATTCTGGATACAATCATATCCTCATGGACAATGACGATAAAGAAAAGACAACTTTTATCACTCCTTGGGGAACTTTTTGTTACAAAGTGATGCCTTTTGGATTAAAGAATGCTGGAGCCACTTACCAACGTGCTATGGTAGCATTGTTCCATGATATGATGCATAAGGAGGTAGAGGTATATGTTGATGATATAGTGGCTAAGCCCAAGGAAGGAGAAAGCCATGTGGCGGTTTTGAGAAAGTTGTTCGAGCGGCTAAGAAAGTTCAAGTTGCGCCTCAACCCTGCAAAATGTACTTTTGGTGCATCCGCAGGGAATTTACTTGGCTTTGTTTTCAGTAGAGAAGGAATAAAGGTGGACCCTAACAAGGTAGAAGCAATACGTGACATGCCAGCACCTAAGAACGAGCGAGAAGTAAGGGGTTTTCTTGGAAGATTGAACTATATTGCGCGCTTCATTGCAAATCTGAATAGCACATGCGAGCCAATCTTCAAACTCCTCAGGAAGAATAATCCAGGAAGATGGGATGATGACTGTCAAGAAGCCTTTGATAAGATAAAGGCATATCTACTGAATCCCCCAGTGTTGGTACCACCTACCCAAGGTCGTCCATTGTTACTCTATCTCACCATATTGTCAACCTCAATGGGGGCAATGCTGGGACAACATGATGAATCTGGCAGGAAGGAGCAGGCAACTTATTATCTGAGTAAGAAGTTTAATGCCTGTGAGGCTCGTTATATGGCAATCGAGAAGACTTGTTGTGCACTAGTATGGACCTCCAGAAGACTCAGACAGTACATGTTATGTCACACCACTTGGCTAATTTCTCGAATGGATCCTTTGAAGTATATCTTCGTAAGTCCTCATATCTCCTTAAGAGTTTCGAAGTGGCAAGTGATATTGTCAGAATTTGACATCAAATATGTGACTCAAAAGTCCACCAAAGGAAGTAAGATTGCTGACCATTTAGCAGAGAACCCTCTTGAGGATGGATGGCCTGTCAATTCCGAGTTCCCAGATGGAGAGACAATGTCCCTCGAGGAAGATGAAGAACATGAAGATGTGTGGAAAATGTATTTTGATGGAGCAGTCAATATGCATGGCAGTGGTATAGGAGCAGTGGTTATCTCACCAAATGGCAAGTAGTACCCGGTGGCCATAAAACTGAAATTTGAATGTATGAATAATATTGCAGAATACGAGGCATGTGCTGGTGGATTGCAAATGGCACTTGGACTTGGTATAAAGTAGTTGAAAGTCTTTGGGGATTTAGCTTTAATCATTTACCAAGTCAATGGTGAATGGCAAACCAAAGGCTCCAAGTTGATTTCGTATCAGAAATACTTGACTCAGTTGATCGGAAAGTTCAACGAGATTACTTTCTCGCATTTAAGTCGAGACAAGAATCAGTTTGATGATGCTTTAGCCACACTAGCTACCATGACCAAGCTGGATATCCATATCAATGTCCAACCCATCCAAGTTAGAGTGCAAGATGAGACGGCATACTGTGCTCATTTGGAAGGAGAACCTGATGGTAAGCCTTGGTATCATGATATCAAGCAATATATTTAGAACAAGGAATACCCGGTAGAGGCGAGTGAAGTAAATAGAAAGACCATTCAAAGATTGGCTATAGCCTTTTTCTTAAGCAAGGAAGTCCTGTATAAAAGAGGATATGACGGTACCCTACTCAGATGTGTGGATGCTCTCGAAGCTAAATTGATCATGATCGAAGTTCATGAAGGAATCTGTGGGACTCATGCCAATGGTTACATGATGGCTAGGAAAATCTTGATAAGTGGTTATTATTGGTCTACTATGGAGTCAGATTGTATAGAGCATGTTCGTAAATTCCAGAAATGTCAGATGTATGCAGACCGGGTTAATGCACCTCCGTTTCGACTACACAATTTAGCATCCCCATGGCATTTTTCGATGTGGGGAATAGATGTCATCGGTCCCATTAATCCTAAGGCTTCCAATGGTCATCGTTTCATTTTGGTGGCGATAGACTATTTCACTAAATGGGTAGAAGCTGCTTCATATGCCAGCATAACTCAAAGGGTGTTTCTCAAATTCCTCAAGAAGGACATCGTATGTAGATACGGGATCCCAGAGAGGATGATCACAGATAATGCTGCTAATCTTAATGGTACCGAGATTCAAAAGTTTTGCGATGGTTTCAAAATCAAACACCACAATTCGGCTCCTTATAGGCCTCAAATGAATGGTACAGTTGAAGCAGTAAACAAAAATGTTAAGAAGATCGTTGCCAAGATGGTTGTAAACTATAAAGACTGGCACGAAATGCTGCCATATGCTCTACATGCTTATCGGACTAATATACGATCAAGCACTGGGGCAACCCCTTTCTCTCCGGTGTACGGGATGGAGGCTGTCTCACTTATCGAAGTAGAACTCCCTTCTCTAAGAGTCTTGATGGAAGCAGATTTAGAAGAATCTGAGTGGGTGAAAGCTCGATATGAGCAGTTGAACATGATAGAAGAGAAAAGACTGGCAGCTATCTGTCACGGGTAATTGTATCAAAGCAGAATGGCAGGAGCTTTCAATAAAAGGTTTGTCCTAGAGAATTTTGCACGGGAGACCTGGTTTTAAAGAAAATCCTCCCTAGTCAGGAGGATGTCCGAGGAAAATGGGCACCGAATTATGAAGGACCTTATATTGTCAAACAAGCATTCTCGGGAGGAGCTTTGATTCTGCAAAACATGGATGGGGAAGAGTTACCAAGGACAGTAAACTCTGATGTTGTGAAAAAGTTCTACGCTTGAAGGCCCGCTAGGTTGAAAATCCGAAAGGGCAACTTAGGCAAAAGTTAGGGCAAAGAATAATGAAAACAAAAGAAAAGAAAAGGCCCGCTAGGTTGAAAACCCGAAAGGGAAGCCTTGGAAAAAGTTAGGGCAAAACACAATGAAAACAAAAGAAAAGAAAAGGCTCGCTAGGTTGAAAACCCGAAAGGGCAACCTAGGAAAAAGTTAGGGCAAAGAAACCTTAGACTGAAAACCTGCAATGGCAGCCTAGGAGGAGGATATGATCCAACATTTCCGCAAGCATTCACCATACTGGGGCAATCTTATCCAACTGAGTATACTGGGGCAAAATTGCTAAGGAATGATCGAAGAAGGTGTGTTTGAGGAATCAAAAACAGAAGCCAAGATCTGTGTCATCAAAAGGCTGAGGGGAATCAATTAAATAAAAATCAAAGGACGAACACTGGGGCAAATTTTATGTGATTATCGTAATTTTCTTTACTTATCTTTGTTTTTAAATCTTCATGATCCCTTTTGTAATTTTGTTCTCATTGTTATTGTCTCTTAACAAACTAAATTCTCGTATTAAGGCAAGAGGCTTTTCTTCCACACTCCCCTGTCGTGTTCACTCTCATGTTCAATCACTATGGTCATGTCTCAATAAAATTAAATATAAGTTTAATAGTATGATTTGATAATTCTAATGGTAGCACCAATGAATGGTTTAAACCAAGAGAACTCAATACATCGAATTCAATGGAAGAGGTAGCATGCACTGGACGACAAAAGAATGATGAAAATAAGCTTGGGAGGACAAACATAACATCCACCTCATAAGTTATCAGATTCTTGGGTGACCAATGTTGTTAAAAGAATGAGTGAAGCCTCGTCCCAGAGTGGCCGGTGACCGAGGGTTTGGTTGGTGAAAGTTTTTCCATGGAGCATTTGGTTCCGGTGTCCTCAGAAGGAAGGGATTCTCAATTGTTTCAGATTACTGATTGTTTATTTTTGAGCTCTAAGGCTCACTGCAATTTTATTCTCGAGCTCTGAGGCTCACCGCATCTTTATTCTCGAGCTCTAAGGCTCACTGCAATTTTATTCTCGAGCTCTGAGGCTCACTGCATCTTTATTCTCGAGCTCTAAGTCTCATTGCAAGTTTATTTTCGAGCTCTGACACTCGCTGCACATTTAATTTTCTATTGGACGAGGAGGTTCTGTCCATTGCACATTTAATTTTCTGTTAGACGGGGAGGTACCGTCCATTGCATTTAATTTTCTGTTGGACGAAGAGGTTCCATCCATTGAATTTAATTTTCTATTGGAATAGGAGATTCCGTCCATTGCATATTTACTTTTCTGTTGGACGAGGAGGTACCGTCCATTGCATTTAATTTTCTGTTGGACGAAGAGGTTCCATCCATTGCATTTAATTTTCTATTGGATGAGGAGGTTCCGTCCATTGCATATTTACTTTTCTGTTGGACGAAGAGGTTCCGTCCATTGCATATTTACTTTTCTATTGGACGAGGACGTACCGTCCATTGCATATTTACTTTTCTGTTGGACGAGGAGGTACTGTCCATTGCATTTAATTTTTTGTTGGACGAGGAGGTTCCGTCCATTGCATATTTACTTTTCTATTGGACGAGGAGGTTCCGTCCATTGCATATTTACTTTTCTATTGGACGAGGAGGTTCCGTCCATTGCATTTACTTTTCTGTTGGACGAGGAGGTTCCGTCCATTGCATATTTACTTTTCTGTTGGACGAGGAGGCACCGTCCATTGCATTTAATTTTCTGTTGGACGAAGAGGTTCCGTCCATTGCATATTTACTTTTATGATGGATGAAGAGGTTCCGTCCATTGCATATTTACTTTTCTGTTGGACGAAGAGGTTCCGTCCATTGCATATTTATTTTTCTGTTGGACGAGGTGGTTCCGTCCATTGCATATTTAATTTTCTGTTGGACGAAGAGGTTCCGTCCATTGCATGTTTATTTTCGAGCTCTAAGGCTCGCTGCATATTTACTCTCCTGTTGGACGAGGAGGTTCCGTCCGCTGCAATTTTATTTTCAAACTGTAAGGTTTTCTTCTGAGCTCCTCGTGTTTTTTCGGACAAAATATGTGTTCATTTTTCTTTACTTGTTCATTACTACAATACATGAAAAGTCACGACTAATCATGTCTTCTAGTATGCAACAAGTAAAGAGGGGCAACTGTGAACACCCATTTTTGTCGATCTTTTATTCTAATTTTTATGATATTATGTTTCAAGGAGACCAATAATAATAGTGAAGAGAGAAAAAAGAAAAAAAGAAAAAATGAAGAAAAGAGGGGGCTCATAACTAATTTGCTGTTGGACGGGGTGGTCCCATCCATTGCATTTGCTGATGGACGGGGTCGTCCCGTCCAGTCCATTGAACTTGCTGTTGGATGGGGTGGTCCCGTCCATTACATTGGACTTACTGATGGACGGGGTGGTCCCGTCCATTACATTGGACTTGCTGATGGACGGGGTGGTCCCGTCCAGTCCATTGCATTTGCTGTTGGACGTGGTGGTCCCGTCCATCACATTGGACTTGCTGATTGACGGGGTGGTCCCGTCCAGTCCATTGCACTTTCTGTTGGACGGGGAGGTCCCGTCCAATGCATTGGACTTGCTGATGGACGGGGTGGTCCCGTCCAGTCCATTCCACTTGCTGTTGGATGGGGAGGTCCCGTCCAGTCCATTGGACTTGCTAATGGATGAGGTGGTCCCGTCCAGTCCATTCCACTTGCTGTTGGACGGCGAGGTCCCGTCCATCACGTTGGACTTGCTGATGGACGGGGTGGTCCCGTCCAGTCCATTGCATTTGTTGTTGGACGGGGTGGTCCCGTCCATCACATTGGACTTGCTGATGGACCGGGTGGTCTCGTCCAGTCCATTGCACTTGCTGTTGGACGGGAAGGTCCCGTCCAGTCCATTCCACTTGTTGTTGGACGGGTAGGTCCCGTCCATCACATTGGACTTGCTGATGGATGGGGTGGTCCCGTCCAGTCCATTGCACTTGCTGTTGGACGGGGTGGTCCCGTCCATTACATTTGACTTCTTTGTTGGATGGCGATCCGGCCCACTGCATTTCTTTGTTGGACGGCGAGGTCCAGTCCAGTGTGTTGCATTTTCTGTTGGACCAGGAGGTTTCGTCCACTTCAATTATTTAATTTTCTGTTGGACGAGGAGGTTCCGTCCACTGCAATTATCTAATTTTCTGTTGGACGAGGAGGTTTCGTCCTCTGCAGTTATTTAATTTTCTGTTGGACGAGGAGGTTCCGTCCACTACAATTATCTAATTTTTTTGTTGGACGAGGAGGTCCGTCCAGTGTATATCTACTTTTGCATATCTAAGTTTCTGTTGGACGAAGAGATTCCGTCCACTGCAATTCTATTTTCAGGCTGGAGGCTAAAGAATAAAGAAAGAAGAAGAAGAAGGTAATGAAGAAAGGACGAAGAAAAGAAGGAGAAAAGGACAATCAACAAAATGGAAAGGAGATTGAGTTACTTCTCCTAACCCTAAAAAACCCTATTTTACATATCAGACAATACCTCTTTTCCTCCTCCCACTCCTCTACCCATTGGTCCTTCTTCTTTCTCATCTCCTCCCTCATTTTAACCTAACAACCCCACTCCTAACCCTAAAAAAAACCATCTTACACATCAGACAAAATCCCCCATCTCCTTCTCTCTTCAAACACGCAACCTTCACATCAAATCACCTCCCTTCCACTGCTCGCGCCGCCCCATCTGGACACACGCCATTGCTGCTCAAAACCACCCAAGCCTCAGATTTCGTGAAGACCAAACTAGAAGCCACTGGGTAAGAAGAAGCATGAAGCCCTCTCCTCCATCTATAAAAGGATGGGATGGAAACAGAAAAAAAGGGGGGGAATTGGGAAAAAATAGGAGAGAACGAAAAAAATCAGAGAGGAGATAGAGAGGAAAGGGACAGAAACAGAAAGGGGGATTAGAGAAGGGAATTTTGGATTTTTGGGAGAGATTTTCATCTGACATTTTTCTTTGTGAAGAAAAGAGATTAGAGATCTGAGTTTTTTTTTCTCTTCTCTTTTATTAGAGTGGTTAAGAAGGAAGAGTTGAAAGAGTTAGTGAAGTTGAAATGTAAGGGTTTTTGATCTTGAAATCTTACCACTGGGAGAAAACAAAATCATTGTTATTCTGCTCTCATTTGGTAATCCTTGTTCTCTTTGTTGATATTATTCATAAATTTCTCTTGACATTCTTATTTTTTGTGTCTCTGTTTACTGAATTAGTTAGTAAAATGTTTCATTTTTACGTTTCATTTCTGTTCTATTTTCAAGAGGTAAAATTATTTATTTTACATAAAAATAGAAGATGATCACTTGATTAAAAAAAACTTATTTCTTGGGTTTCCCTATGACAAGTGTCATGTTCAACCCTTTAGATTTTGAGGTTGCCCTGTGGACTTACATGCCATGTTCAACCTCATTTAGCTTTAATAAAAAATTTCACAACTAAAGATGTTTCTTCTTTTTTTTTAAAAAAAAGAATATTTTCGGGGTAAAACAAATATTTTCAAAGTTATTAATAATTTATGCAACTAATTTTGGGTAACCATTTTATGGATGTTCTAGGGTGCCATGGGGTTAAGTCTCCATGCCTTCCCTAGACATAATCGACTCTCGAACCCAAAGCTTTTTCTTAAATGGTTTTCCAACTTTCCCGAAATTAAATAAAGTTGGTGGCGACTCCATGTTCATTCTCTAAAAGAAAAACAAGTAGTTTTTCTTTTTGGTTGCTACATGTACTGCTGCTATGGTTGTTGACACTGATGTGAACATACCCACACTACAGCCTCATCTGCAAACTCACCTATAAAAATCTCACCAAATAGACCACACTTTCAACCCATAATACCTGTAGATGATCCCTGGTTCAATCAACCAGATGATGTAGGGATTAACCCTGGATCCCCGTTTCCCAAAATACCTAGAACCAAATTTCCTTACACTCACCCGTCAATTCTCTATAATGGCAAAGCTGAAAGCTGGACCAAAGTAAAAAGAGACTGGAAAATCCTCTACCATCAACATGAACTTGAAGCTGTTTCAACCAGACCTTTCTATCCTTTACCAGAATATGAGTATGAACCTGAGTCCATACAATACCCAGAATACATACCCATTCCATATGTGCCAAGCCACAACAATCCTCTTCCATCCACTCTGCAAACCACAACAATCCTCTTCCATCCACTCTGCAAACCCCAATAATCCACTTCCATCCACTTTGCACATCCATATTGGACCTGCCCTTACTCACCTTTCACTACAAAGTTCCCACCTAGAAAAATCTACCCAAACCTCATCAAATTCCCTCCTTTCAAACCTTTCACAGATGGTGTCAACAGGCACATCATACCTGTGTGGGAAATTGGCCATTACAAAGCAAATGCTCCACCAATCATCCATAAAAGGTTAAGAACAGAAGGAAGACCTAAACTAAACTTCTTGGGAGACTTTCAGACATCCAAGTATTTTTGACAGAGCTATGAGTCTTGTGGACCACCTCATGTATGCCTTCCTGCAGAATGAGTTTGAATTACCAAGATATGTCAGGACTACAAACTTTGTCCCACCAACTTGACTGTTTCACACCAAGAAGAAGACAAAGATTGGTGTCAGACCCTATATGATTGCTCCAAGATTACCAATGATAGATCTGAACAAAGACAAGGATCTAAAGAAGCAGAGGAGCACTGCAAAGAATCTAGAAGATGGTTCCTGCTTTATCAATCCTGATACTGTTGAACCTTATGATCAAACTATGATTAATTTCTGGTTATCACAGCCAGTTGAAGACATTCATCAAGATTCTGCTTTTGCCATTTGGGCAAATCACATGCTGGACTGTGCTAAGGAAGCTTCTCCTTCTGATCTGAGTGATGAAGAGAAGAGAAGAATTCCTAAAGTTAGAGGCAAATGTGGACTCTCAAATGCCATATTCTTCATTTACAAGGACACTCTTTGGATTCCTGTCATTAGTCCTGTCTATGAAGAAGACCCTGTCCACTGGGCTAAAGAGTTGCCTCATCCTGTACTCACCTTTGCTTCATCACCACCACCATCTCCACCTTTAGAGGAAATAATAATCAAAGACCTGCTATGGATGTTGACTCTGTTCAACCAGTTGCTGAGGTTGAGGAAGTTACTGAGTCTGTTCCTAGACCAAGCACTTATAAGAAACACTCATATCAGCCAATGGCTCTGACTGTCATTCATCCTAATGAGCACCCTCAAGCTTCCAGAGCTCTAGACACTGTTCCAAGCCAAGCACATGCTCAAGACAGTGCTGAAAGTTCAAGGCCCTCACTGCCTCCAAACTTTGAAGAGACAATTGGAAAAATTATAGAAGAGAGAGTAAAGGTTGAGGTCAAGGAACAAGTGGGAAAGCAAGTTGCAGAATCCTTGGCTCCAACGAATTTAATGATCAACCTGATGATGAGCATTGTGCAAAGATTTCAACAGATTCACAATCTGCCAACTCAACCTCATCCACCTCCACCAAACCAGAACCCTCATTCACCACCTTCACCCTCTTCTTAGCTTTCTTTTATTCCTTTATATTGACAATGATGGTCCACTCCTGTTTCCTTTTTGTCTGATGACAAAAAAAGGGAGAAAGGATATAGAAATTAAATTTTATATATAAAGTCAATTTTTGGTTATACATATCTGTTTTCATATGCATACTATTTTGCTGCATATTTGTGCTTAATATGATCTGATTTTGCTATCTGTGTTTGGACTTATAAGCTATGTTAAAATAGTTAACTCCGATACTATGTTTTCAACATGACTGATCTGATATGTTAAAACCGTTATATGCTGCTGCTTATCTGTTTTACTCTTTAAGTTTGAATGCTTTATCTTAGGGGGAGCTCTGTACCTCTCTTAGACTTTGCTCATTCAAATTTAATTGGTTTTTGTCATCAGCAAAAAGGGGGAGATTGTTAGAACCAAAGTGGTTTTGGATTAAAATAATCTCTTAAGTTTTGATGTTAACAAAAAGGTTAAATTTGTATGGCAAAGTATTTGTCAAATATCTAACTTGTTTGTTATAAGTATGCAGGGATTACTTGATTTTATGCGAGTCAGAGGAACTAAAATTTAAAGTATGGAATCTACAGATTCTAGTTCAAACCTCTAGACCAGTTTACAACTTTTGGTTAAATTCTGAGGCTTTAGCTTTATGGTAGACGAGATCGTTAAAATAAGAATAGACGAGGTCTTAGAGTTAACTAAGGTAGAAGTGTTACTAAGTCTAAAGAAAATTTAAGTAGACGAGACATTGAAATATAACAAGTCCAAAGACTTGATTGACGGAGTTGCTTCACTAT
Organism: Sophora flavescens; assembly: GCA_030762895.1. NCBI lineage: Eukaryota > Viridiplantae > Streptophyta > Magnoliopsida > Fabales > Fabaceae > Sophora > Sophora flavescens. Next base: position 92,359,340 of record CM061066.1, read on the forward strand.
ACTCCACATCAGCAGATGAGCTCTTAAGTATAGCACGTCCATCTCTCTGGGCTAGGCGGAAAGTATGTAGATGCATTATTAGTAGACGAGCCCGTCTCACTGATAAGTAAATCTTGTTCGTCCAAAGACCTCCGCGTCCACTAGTTTTAAGATGTAAACCAGTCTTAGCTTAAACGTATTTATTTCAAATAATTGCTTATTTAATTCAAAGAATATATGTCTTTTACCTTGATGCTTCTTTTGTATAAAATCTTTATCTCTTGGATAAAAGAACTTCGTACCATCGAAACCATAAACCTTTGTACTCTGTGAAAATACATTGTTGTAAAGATCAAGTCAAGTACAAATATGGTAAGTCAGAAAGTAACCTTTGGTACAATTGAGAAGTGACAGTTCTACTTTGAGCATTCCTCTATTAAACAAAAGCACTTCTCAGTGAAGTATATCAAGTTATCAGTCTCAACGGATCCAAGCATTTAATGCTAAGTCTAAACGGATACAATTTGAAGACCGTTGAAGAAGATTAAGACAGAGAAGCACTTCAGCTATATATATACTTGAAGAACTTCAAGGAGAAAATAGACATAGATTCAATATATAGATATATGCAGTAACACAATCTCTAATATCACAGTGCAAAAACTCTGTTGAAATTGTAACACAAGTTTACGTGTAAATCTTGTTGATCTTAAACTTTCAAATCCTCACACATAGTGAGTTCTTAGATCAAAGCTTTAAATCTCTTTGTTAGAGTAAGAGCCTAAAGAGACTTGGTAGAGAAAGAATACTTGTAGCCTGAAGAGGTGTTGAATACTTGTAAAGCTATTGGATAATAATGGAGAAAAACCTTCAGGTAGAAGGGACCAGACGTAACTCTTGGTTGGAAGAGAGTGAACCAGGATAAAACACTTGCGTGAATCTTCTAAACCCGTATCTTTTACAGTTTTTGTTTATACTAATTGTGGGGTTCTGAATCTGAGTTTATTAACTCTTCAAAAATGTTTTCCTGTCTGTGTGTTGTTTTTATTGTTTTGCTTGTAAAAGGTTTGAGAAAAGACTTTTTCGAAAATCTGTTAAGAAACACAATTCAACCCCCCTTCTTCTGTTTCCCTTATTCCACTTCAGTTGGTATCAGAGCTCCGCCTCGAAAGGGTTGAGCATCTAGCAAGTACTGAGGGAGTACGATCCAACAAGCATGAATACAGAAGGACATGCAATCAACATACCTCCTCTCTTTGATGGTAGTGATTATGACTACTGGAAAAACAAAATGATGACTTTTCTTGATGCACAAAACATGGACATCTGGGAGCTGATTGAAACTGGCTACATTGAGACAAGAGGTGATGCTGGAGCTGCTATTCCTAGTGCTCAATGGACTCAATAGCAAAAAAATCAACAACAACTCAATCTGAAAGCTAAGCACTATTTGATGTGTGCTATCACCAAATCTGAGCATGATAAAGTCCACAGCTGTAACACTGCTAAGGAAATATGGGATACTCTTGCCCTAGCTCATGAAGGGTCATCCCAAGTTAAGAGTAAAAAATAAGCATGCTGGTTCATCAATATGAGTTATTTAAAATGGCTGAGCAAGAAACTATAGATAAAATGTTTGGAAGATTCCAAACTATCACTAACAATCTTAGATCTCTTGGAAAAACCTATGAAAATAGAGATCATGTCAGAAAAATTTTGAGGAGCTTACATAAACAGTGGACACCTAAGGACACTGCTATTCAGGAAGCTAAGAACCTCAATACTCTCAATTTGGAGGAACTTCTTGGATCTTTAAAAGTTCACGAGCTTGAGCTCAATGAAGAAGAAAGTTCCAGAAAAGGAAAATCTATTGCCTTAAAGGCAAAGAAGGCTAGCTCTTCCAAAGTTCTTAAAGCTGAGGAATCATCCGATGAAGCAGACCCCTCTGACAGTGATGAAGGATCTGATGAGGATGAACTGTCTTTCATCTCCAGAAAGATTCTACATATGTGGAGAAAGAAAGGTGGTTTCAAAAGGAAGAAGTTCAACAAAAACTTCATCAAAGAAAAATCAGACTCTAAGGAAAAAGGTCCACCTCTGTGCTTCAAATGCAAAAAGCCTGGTCATTTCAAAGCCGACTGCCCAGAACTGAAGGACAAAAAGAAATTCTTCAAAATGAAGAAGGGTTTGATGGCTACTTAGGAGGATTTGGATCTGTCTTCATCTGATGAAGAGAATGAAGCAGAGGAAGAGGCAAATATCTGTCTCATGGATGGTACATCATCAGAAAGTGAATACACTGATGCTGAGACTTACTTAACAATAGGAAAGAAACACACATCCTGGTAATTGGACAGTGGTTTCTCACGTCACATGACGGGAGAAGGGTGTATGTTCCAAGACCTTAAACATAGGGATGGCGACTGGGTTACCTTTGGAGGTAATCAGAAAGGGAAGAACACTGGAGTAGAGCTTGATGAAGCTATTGCAGATTTGAATCTCAAGGACTCTGAAATTCAAGCAAATGTCAAACCTGATGATCAAGTGGACGACCTTCAACAACATGAGTTAGAATCTTCAACCTCTCAATAAGAAATTGTTCAGAGATCTTAGTACTTCAGGAATTATCATCCACAAGATCAAATCATTGGGAATCCTAATGATAAGCTAAGAACCAGATCTACATTCGAAGAACAAGATGATTCTGCCTTAGTCTCTGAGTTAGAACCAAAGACAGTAGACAAGGCTCTATTGGACGAGGGCTGGATTCTTGCAATGCAGGAAGAACTGAACCAATTTGAGAGAAGTGAAGTGTGGACTCTTGTGCCTTTACCCAAAGATAAATCAGTTATTGGAACCAAATAGGTGTACAGAAACAAACTTGATGAAAATGGTAAGGTAATAAGAAATAAAGCGAGACTTGTAGCATAAGGTTATTCTCAAGAAGAAGGTATAGACTATACTGAAACTTTTGCACCAGTTACTAGATTAGAGGCTATTCGTATCTTATTATCATTTGCTTGCACATTATAATATAATGTTATATCAAATGGATGTAAAAACTGCCTTTCTAAACGATGTTATTAGTGAGGAAGTATATGTTATGCAACCTCCGGGTTTTGAAAGTGAAACCCAACCTGAACATGTATATAAGCTAAAGAAAGCTTTATATGGTCTTAAACAAGCTCCTAGAGCTTGGTATGAAAGGTTAAGCTCATTCTTAATGGACAATGGATTTAGTAGAGAAAAGGTTGATACATCCTTATTTAGAAAATCCAATAAATCAAGTTTTATTGTTGTTCAAATATATGTTGATTACATAATCTTTGGTGCTACTAATGAATCTCTATCTAAAGAATTCTCTAAGCTTATGCAAAAAGAGTTTGAAATGAGTATGATGAGAGAACTCAAGTTCTTTCTTGGACTTCAAGTGAAGCAAACAATGGACGAGGTGTACATCCATCAAACTAAGTATACAAAGGAATTATTAAAAAATTCAAGATGGATGATTGCAAACCAATGAATACCCCTATGCATCCAACATCCATACTGAACAAAGATGACAAAGATAAGAAGGTAGGCCAAAAGGTATATAGAGGTATGATAGGATCTCTGCTATATCTTACTACGTCTAGACCTGATATTATGTTCAGTGTATGCTTATGTGGTCGATTTCAATCTGATCTAAGAGAATCTCATTTATCAGCAGTTAAGAGAATATTTAGATATTTAAAAGGTACCACTAATCTGGGTTTGTGCTTTACGAAAAATGATGATTGCAGATTAGTTGGTTTTTGTGATGCTGACTTTGCTGGAGATAGAATTCAAAGAAAAAGCACCAGTGGAGGATGTCACTTCATTGGAGCTAACCTAGTATCATGGTCAAGCAAAAGGCAAAGTACCATTGCTCTATCAACTGCTGAAGCAGAATACATATCAGCTGCAAGCTACTGCTCACAACTTTTATGGATCAAACATCAATTAGAGGACTACAATGTATTTGTAAGTAGTATTCCACTTATGTGTGATAATACTACTGCAATCAATTTATCTAAGAATCCAATATTGCATTCTAGAGCTAAGCACATAGAGATTAAACATCATTTTATAAGGGATTATGTGCAAAAAGGTGTTTTTTTGATATACAATTTGTAGATATTGACCATCAATGGGCAGATATCTTTACTAAAACTCTTGTAGAGGACAGATTCATATTTATTAGAAAACATCTTAATATGATTTGTGTGGATTAACTATGCGTCCAATGCTTGCGTCTATTGCATAAGTGCATCCAATGCATGTTGCATGCACGTCTATTGCATGAGTGCGTCCAATACATGTTGCATGCGCGTCCAGTGAATATTGCGTCTATTGATTGTTTGCATGGTTTTATCAGACTCGTCTATGCTATCTATTGTTATATTTGCATTAATTTATGTCCAAGACATATTTAATAATATCCTTATGCTGAGTCAGTTATTTCCATCAATCCCATCAATACCTTTTTATGGTTTCAAAAACCTGCGCCGCATCAGTACTCATTATTCCTTGTCTCTCACGTTTTTTTTAATTAATTTCTTTGGGAAAACTCTTCAAATTCGAAACCTTTTTAAGTAATACTCTTTCCCTCTGAAAAACCTTTCACGATCTTCTCTTTTGAACCCTCAAGTGTACTCTGTTTTCTTGCTTCCAAATCCTAGCTCTCAAACCTTCAACAATGGCTTCATCTTCTGGTGGTTTAAATGTGGACAAGTTGAACCTTACTTCTGAACATCATTTCAACTTTGAGATTATTCAAGAATACAACTTGGATGTAAGCAAGAATGTTAATGCTGCTGGCTGGGGAGGACTTTTCGTGGAGAAAGTCTCCATCTACCCTAACCTGATTAGGGAGTTATGGGGAAACCTTCAAGTTTCAATGTCTGAGATTTCTGCTGTTGATCCCGATTCGACATTAAAAGTATATTGATTTTTCACCAATAACCGAATACTTTTGTCTGTAAATACTGCGTATTTTATCTCTCTTTCTCCTTCAAGTTTACCTACTACGGTACCAGCGTGAATATGATCTCCACCAGACAAACGTAAGGCTTTAGCTAGTACACGAAAGTGCATACCATGATTGATGACAGTGTCGCAATATTAATTCAACCTAGTACGAGAGGAACCATTGATTCGCACAATTGGTCATCGCGCTTGGTTGAAAAGCCAGTGGCGCGAAGCTACCGTGCGTTGGATTATGACTGAACGCCTCTATGAAGTTCTCGAAAAAAGGATAGTGGTCTCTGAAAAGACCATCTCTGATGCTATCAACTGCCCTCAAGAAGGAGTGGGTATCACTGATTCATGGTAGACAGACCTTGGTGATTCTGAAGTAATAGCTGCCTTCCTAATGAGAGAAGACACAGTAAGAAATCATTCCTGGAAGTCAGTGGAGATGAAGGATCATGTTTGCATTCTTCATCAATTACTGAACAAGGTGGTGTTGCACAAGACTGGGTCGAAGGACAACTCGTCAGCTCTGCACAAGTTTTGTCTCTGCCATCTAATCACAGACTAAAATCAACCTGCACAAAATTCTGTATGGAAGATTCAGGGATGCTGCTGTTCACAATAAGAAGCTCTCTGCAATCCCTTACTGTCATCTTCTATCTAATATTTTCAAGTCTCAAGGAATCTATGACTTTCTTGCTGCTAAGTCCCTTGAAGAACAAGTAAGGATTCTACCTGAGAAGGGAATGTCTGCTGCTGATTTTGGCAAGATGAACATAGCCAATATGAATCTCAATACTTAAGCTGCTGCTGCCTTGGCAAAAACAGAAGAATTGATGAAAATCAAACAGGAACAAGTTGACCAGAACAATGCTGATGTTCTAGGGCTGAAAAGAACAGTGAGAAAGAAGACTACTGCTGTTAGGAAACCTTATGCAAGAAAGCTTGCAGCTGGAATTGTGATAAGGGAACCTGAAGCTGTTGCCCCTCAACCTGCTCCAACTCAGAAGAGAACAAGGAATGCGATCTTTTCTCATAATGAAGATGAGGATGATGAGGAAAGTATCCCCATCAGTGCTGTTTTGAAGAAGCAGAAAATTGTTGTTGTTGCTACTGATGTTTCTGTTCCTACCAAGAGAAGGAAACCCTCAAGAAAAGCTTAGTCCTTTCTGAATTCTGTGGTAAATGTCTCTACTAGTAATCATGTTCAATTAGAAGTAGATGCCTTGGTAGAGAGTTTAGAAAGTAGGGATGATACTGGTACTGCTGCTATGGTTGTTGACACTGATGTGTACATACCCACACTACAGTCTCATATGCAAACTCACCTCTAAAAACCTCGCCAAATAGACCAGACTTTCAACCCATAATACCTGCAGATGATCCCTGGTTCAATCAACCAGATGATGTAGGGATTAACCCCGGAGCCCCCTTTCCCAAAATACCAAGAACCAAATTTCCTTACACTCACCCTTCAGTTCTCTATAATGGAAAAGCTGAAAGCTAGGCCAAAGTAAAAAGAGACTGGAAAATCCTCTACCATCAACATGAACCTGAACCTGTTTCAACCAGACCTTTCTATCCTTTACCATTATATGAGTATGAACCTGAGTCCATACAATACCCAGAATACATACCCATTCCATATGTACCAAACCACAACAATCCTCTTCCATCCACTCTGCAAACCACAACAATCCTCTTCCATCCACTCTGCACAACCACATTGGACCTGCCCTTACTCACCTTCCACTACAAAATTCCCACCTAGAAAAATCTACTTAAACCTCATCAAATCCCCTCATTTCAAACCTTTCACAGATGGTGTCAACAGGCACATCATACCTGTGTGGGAAATTGGCCATTACAAAGCAAATGCTCCATCAATCTTCCATAAAAGGTTAAGAACAGAATGAAGACCTAAATTCATTCTAGACAAAGAAACTTCTTGGGAGACTTTCAGACATCCAAGTATTTTTTACAGAGCTGTGAGTCTTGTGGACCACCTCATGTATGCCGTCCTGCAGAATGAGTTTGAATTACCAAGATATGTCAGGGCTGCAAACTTTGTCCCACCAACTTGACTGTTTCACACCAAGAAGAAGACAAAGATTGGTGTCAAACCCTATATGATTGCTCCAAGATTACCAATGATAGATCTGAACAAAGACAAGGATCTGAAGAAGCAGAGGAGCACTGCAAAGAATCTAGAAGACAGTTCCTGCTTTATCAATCCTGATACTGTTGAACCTTATGATCAAAATATGATTAATTTCTAGTTATCACAGCCAGTTGAAGACATTGATCAAGATTCTGCTTTTGCCATTTGGGCAAATCACATGCTGGACTGTGCTAAGGAAGCTTCTTCTTCTGATCTGAGTGATGAAGAGAAGAGAAGAATTCCTAAAGTTAGAGGCAAATGTGGACTCTCAAATGCCATATTCTTCATTTATAAGGACACTCTTTGGATTCCTGTCATCAGTCCTGTCTATGAAGAAGACCCTGTCCACTAGGCTAAAGAGCTGCCTCCTCCTGTACTCACCATTGCTTCACCACCACCACCATCTCCACATTCAGAGCACACTGATGAGGAAATAATAATCGAAGACCTGCTATGGATGTTGACTCTGTTCAACCAGTTGCTGAGGTTGAAGAAGTTACTGAGTCTGTTCCTAGACCAAGCACTTATGAAAAACACTCATCTCGGCCAATGGCTCTGACTGTCATTCATCCTAATGAGCACCCTCAAACTTCCAGAGTTCTAGACATTGTTCCAAGCTAAGCACATGCTCAAGACATTGCTGAAAGTTCAAGGCCCTCACTGCCTCCAAACTTTGAAGAGACAATTGGAAAAATTATAGAAGATAGAGTAAAGGTTGAGGTCAAGGAACAAGTGAGAGAGCAAATTGCAGAATCCCTGGCTCCAAAGAATGTAATGATCTACCAGATGATGAGCATTGTTCAAAGTTTTCAACCAAGTCACAATCTGCCAACTCAACCTCATCCACCTCCACCAAACCAGAACCCTCCTTCACCACCTCCACCCTTTTCTTAGCCTTCTTTTATTCCTTTATATTGACAATGATGGTCCACTCCTGTTTCCTTTTTGTCTGATGAGAAAAAAAGGGGGAGAAAGGATATAGAAATTAAATTTTATATATAAAGTCAGTTTTTGGTTATACATATCTGTTTTCACATGCATATTATTTTGCTGCATACTTGTGCTTAATATGATCTGATTTTGCTATCTGTGTTTGGACTTATAAGCTCTGTTAAAATAGTTAACTCCGATACTATGTTTTCAATATGACTGATCTGATATGTTAAAACCGTTATATGCTGCTGCCTATCTGTTTTACTCTTTAAGTTTGAATGCTTTGTCTTAGGGGGAGCTCTGTAGCTCTCTTAGACTTTGCTCACTCAAATTTAATTGGTTTTTGTCATCTGCAAAAAGGGGAGATTGTTAGAACCAAAGTGGTTTTGGATTAAAATAATCTCTTAAGTTTTGATGTTAACAAAAAGGTTAAATTTGTATGGCAAAGTATTTGTCAAGTATCTAACTTGTTTGTTATAAGTATGCAGGGATTACTTGATTTTATGCGAGTCAGAGGAACTAAAATATAAAGTATGGAATCTACAGATTCTAGTTCAAACCTCTAGACCAGTCTACAACTCTTGGTAAAATTCCGAGTCTTTAACTTTATGGTATACAAGATCGTTAAAATAAGAATAGATGAGGTCTTAGAGTTAACAAAGGTAAAAGCGTTACTAAGTCTAAATAAAAATTAAGTAGACAAGACATTGAAATATAACAAGTCCAAAGACATGATAGACGGATTTGCTTCACTATACGCCACATCAGCAGACGAGCTCTTAAGTATAGCACGTCCATCTCTCTGGACAAGGCGAAAGTATATAGACGTATTATCAGTAGACGAGCCCGTCTCACTGATAAGTAAATCTTGCTCGTCCAAAGACCTGCACGTCCACTAGTTTTAAGACGTGAACCAGTCTAAGATTCAACTTATTTATTTCAAATGATTGCTTATTTAATTCAAATAATATATGTCTTTTACCTTTATGCTTCTTTTATATAAAATCTTTATCTCTTGGATAAAAGAACTTCGTGCCATCGAAACCATAAACCTTTGTACTCTGTGAAAATACATTATTGTAAAGATCAAGTCAAGTACAAAGACGGTAAGTCAGAAAGTAACCTTTGGTACAATGGAGAAGTGACAGTTCTACTTTGAGAATTCCTCTATTAAACAAAAGCACTTCTCGGTGAAGCATATCAAGTTATTAGTCTCAACGGATCCAAGCATTTAATGCTAAGTCTAAACGGATACAATTTGAAGACCGTTGAAGAAGATCAAGACAGAGAAGCACTTCAGCTATATATATACTTGAAGAACTTCAAGGAGAAAATGGACATAGATTCAATATATAGATATACGCCGTAACACAAGCTCTGATATCATAGTGCAAAAATTCTATTGAAATTGTAACACAAGTTTACGTGTAAATCTTGTTGATCTTAAACTTTCAAATCCTCACACATAAGACTTTTTCGAAAATCTGTTAAGAAACACAATTCAACCTCCCTTCTTGTGTTTCTGTGTCAACTTCATTTCCTTTGAAGATGGGGACTCCCAAGTAGATAAAAGGCAATTGACCAGCAGCGAACCCAAAAAATCTACTAACGTCAGCAATTCTTGTAATTGACATAGATTCAGCATAGAATTTGTACTTGCCAAGACTTAGATATTGTCCTGAATCTTTACCATACTCACCAAAAAGATTCATAAGCACCTGCAAATTAGACTTGGGTCCCTTACAGAAAACTAGAATATCATCTGCATATAACACATGGCTAGGAGTACTAAAACCCCTAGGACCTGCCATTTGCTTAAGCTTACCATTATCAACTAAGCTTGAAATTCCTCAGCAGGCAAAAAAGAAGAGGAGAGAGGGGATCACCCTGGCTTACACCTCTATTACAATTAAAAAAACCATCAGAATGGCCATTCACTGAAAAGGATAACTTAGCAGGCTGAAGGATAATTTTAACCAAGTTATAGAAGATATCTTCAAAACCAAAATCCTGAAGAACATGAATTAAAAAATTCCAATCAACTGTGTCAAAAGCTTTTCTCATGTCCAATTTAAGAGCCAACTTACCACCAAAAGCCTTGGAATCCAGAAGGTTAACTGTCTCAGATGCAATACAAATACATTCAGTGATTTATCTACCTCTTATAAATCCTCTCTGCTGAGGTGAAACTATTTTTGAAGCAATGCCAGCTAATCTTTCAGCCGAGACTTTTGTGATAATCTTAAACTAAAAATTAGCAAGAGCAATGGGTCTAAAGTCTTCTATTCTGTCAGCACCTTTAAATTTAGGGATAAGCGCCATCAAATTAGAATTCAATTTGGATAGCAACCATGATTGAGAAAAGAACTGTAACACAAATTTATGGACATCCATTCCTATGATGTCCCAAAACTTTTGGTAGAACATCCCACCAAATCCATCTGGACCAGGAGATCCAGAAGCATTCATAGCAAAGACAGCATCCTTTACCTCTTTTAAGGAAGGAATATTGGTTAGCATGGCATTATCCTCCCTTGTAACACTTCTAGGAATTACCTCCTCTATAAGAGATGAAGACTCACAGTCATTCTTAGAAGCATAAAGAGCATAGAAGTAATTTAGGACATGTTCAATATCAGAAATAGAATCCAGAATTGTATCACCATCTTTAAGTATAGACATTTGCTTTGAGGGATACTTAATCTATGCAACCTTATGAAAAAAAAACTGGTGTTTCTGTCTCCAAAAGCTTTCCTGGAAAGAGAGAACTAATTCCAAATCAAATTGAGCTTTCCTTTCATGATTTTGCAGCACATCCGTGATGCCCAAATCAGAGATGTCGGCCTGAATTACGTCCACATCAGCTTGAGCCTAATCAACTTTGGTGGATACATCACCAAAAACTTCCTTATTCCAAACTTTTAGCTCCTTTTTTTAGAATTTTCAGTTTTTGAGACAAGACAAACATTGGACAACCAACAACTTGTCTTTCCCAAACATCGTTCACTAGTCTCCTGCAGTTCTTGTGGTCAGTCCACATACTGAAAAATTTGAAAGAAGGGAAAGTAGCATTGCCTCTCTTAAGAACCATTAAAAGGGGAAAATGATCAAAATGGCTCCTGGTTAAAGTGTAGCATGTGGAACTTTGCCAAAAAGATAACCAATCGTCATTGCAAATAGATATATCAAGTCATAACTCAGTTTATGAATCTCCTCTTCTACCATTAGCCCATGTGAACTCAACACCTTTAGTAGGAAGATGAAATAAGTTGCAAGAATCAGTCCAGCTCTGAAATTCCTCACAAGTAATCTTAGATGTCAGATTACCACCTCTTTTTTCACGAGCCCCCAACACAGCATTATAATCACCAATAAAAAGCCAAGGCCTATTAAATTGCTGCTGCAGAGAAGCCAACTCCAACCATAGCTGCCTTCTGATAATGTGACTAGACTGGCATAGATTGCAAAAACATATAAAGTCTGAGAGTCATATATAAAGGAAACTGCAACCTACTGATCATAATTTGAGATAACAATACCAAAAATAAGCATGTCATCCACATATAAGCAAATAATTACACATTCACCATTTACTATTTTTGTATAGACACACTTATCTACTTCATGAGATAAAAATGCATCACCCATCAAAACTTGATCAAATTTCTCATCCATTTTTTTGGCCTTTGTTTCAAACCAAACAAAGATTTAAGAAGTTTGCGAACTTTATTTTCTTGTCCAGAAGCTGTAACACCCCGATTTTTCACTGCTCTCTAATATCGGAAATCTATATAAATACGTTTATATTGTTATCCGAGACTTAGAAAATGTTTTTAAATAAACCAAAACCTTATTTACACTCTACTTGATGGTAGAGAGTTACAATTAAAATTTAGGTTGAAAAGTCAGGTGAAACCCGGTCTGTGAATTTCACTGACAATATGATTATATTGATCAGAAAACCTAATTTTGACTCGTGAACGAAAAACTTAAGGTTTTTATTTATTTTCCATCGACTTTGATTATTTTGAAATATTTCACTAAAAAGTGAAATAATATTTTATATTCGGGCGTTATGTTCAATCGGGCGAACGACGGAGTGGAATACAGGATTTCCGGGAGCTGTTAAAGGATTTATCTCAAGTCTTCAAGATGGTTCACATGGATGAGTCATTCATGTAAAGTCTTTAAATGTACGCATGGTTAGGATATCAAATTTTATAGTTTGCATTTTGGTCCTTGAACTTTCCTTTAATTTCCTTTTGGTCCTAAGTTAAATTATCAAGTTGTCATTCAAATTGGGCCAATTTTAGATCATCCAAACCCATCTTAGGATGCGGCCATGAGGCCCAATACCATGATCATGAATACATTTTGTATGAAACAAAATTGTACTCTTAAACTTTCTTTGGTTGTATTAAGTCTTAAGTTTGTTTTTCAAGCTTCAAAACACCTGGACCCTTATTGGACTTCAAGCCCATTTGCGCAAGCCCAAGGCTTTCTTTTCTTGCTCATAAAGTCATGAAGCAACTTGAAGACTCCACATTCTTCTCCACACTTCATTCATCATCTTCATCTTCTAACTTTCTCTTAAGCTCCATAAGCTTACTTTGTGAAGCAACTTAGTGATTCTTGCATTTTTCTTCAATTCCAAGAGATAATACATGATCCTCAGCATCATTTAACAATATGTTCTTCATATATTTTCACGATTTAAAGCTTTGTTCATAATTTATGCGACACCCCTTTTTGGGACATCACATAATTACCCACGTACGGAAATAAAAACAAAATCGTAAATCGTTGGTTGCTTTCGGAAAATAATATTTTCTCAATCAATTATCTTTTCCCAAAAACGGTGATAAATTTTTTTTTGTTTCTTTTCTTTTTCTTTTCGACAACCACTACAACAACCTAAACATGACTGTATATGGATATATATATATATATATATATATATATATATATATATAACATCATACAACTATACTGCATCATACTGTTTTCACACCTAGACCTTTATAAGTATAAGTCCTTGTTGAAAAACAACAACATACGATAAATAAAACCTAAGCTGGTCACACCTATAAGACAGACATAATAGTAGCAAAGAAACATCGGCATGCCCAGAATTAAGGAACTTTCTTCTTGTATACATCATAACCCCTGAGCGGTTCATCTGAACTCCCCAATATAGAGCACAACAGAGACAATCCAACAAAAATAATCCAAGGGTGAGATACCAATATATGGATTTAACACGATAACTACATGCGTGATACAAAAGAAAACATATACACATATGCAACTTCATAACAACATATTCCTCATAAATAAGCAAGTAGTATATCAATGGGTTTCATACCCGATCATCGTCATTTGAAAATTATGCATGAACAAAGCTTTAAATCATGAAAATATATGAAGAACATATAGTTAAATGATGATGAGGATCATGGATTACCTCTTGGAATTGAAGAAAAATGCAAGAATCACTAAGTTGCTTCACAAAGTAAGCTTATGGAGCTTAAGAGAAAGTTAGAAGATGAAGATGATGAAAGAAGTGTGGAGAAGAATGTGGAGTCTTCAAGTTGCTTCATGACTTTATGAGCAAGAAAAGAAAGCCTTGGGCTTGCGCAAATGGGCTTGAAGTCCAATAAGGGTCCAGGTGTTTTGAAGCTTGAAAAACAAACTTAAGACTTAATACAACCAAAGAAAGTTTAAGAGTACAATTTTGTTTCATACAAAATGTATTCACGATCATGGTATTGGGCCTCATGGCCGCATCCTAAGATGGGTTTGGATGATCTAAATTTGGCCCAATTTGAATGACAACTTGATAATTTAACTTAGGACCAAAAGGAAATTAAAGGAAAGTTCAAGGACCAAAATGCAAACTATAAAATTTGATATCCTAACCATGCGTACATTTAAAGACTTCACATGATTGACTCATCCATGTGAACCATCTTGAAGACTTGAGATAAATCCTTTAACAGCTCCCGGAAATTTTCCGGTCCGTCGTTCGCCCGATTGAACATTACGCCCGAATATAAAATATTATTTTACTTTTTAGTGAAATATTTCAAAATAATCAAAGTCGTTGGAAAATAAATAAAAACTTTAAGTTCATCGTTCATGAGTCAAAATTAGGTTTTCTGATCAGTATAATCATACTGTCAGTGAAATTCACAGATCGAGTTTCACCTGACTTTTCAACCAAATTTTAATCGTAACTCTCTACCGTCAAGTAGAGTGTAAATAAGGTTTCGGTTTATTTAAAAACATTTTCCATGTCTCGTATAACAATATAAACGTATTTATATAGATTTCCGATATTAGAAAGCAGTGAAAAATCGGGGAGTTACAAAAACAACACAACCCCCAGGTTGTGTCATATAAATTTCTTCTTCCAAATCTCCATTTAGAAAAGCTATTTTAACATCCATTTGATGAATAACAAGTTAAAGCAATTAAAACTCAGATGGATGAAATTCTAGTCACAGGAGCAAATGTATCAAAATAATCAACATTTTCTTTTTGGGTAAAACCTTTTGCAACCAATCTAGCTTTATAGTTATCAATAGAACCATCGGGATTATGTTTCCTTTTAAAAATCCATTTGCACCCAACGGGTTTAGCTCCTGGTGGTAAATCTACTAAAATCCATGTATTACAATTTGTAATAGAATCAATTTCAGATTTAATAGCTTCTTTCCAAAGATGTGCATTAGAAGAATTAATTGCATCCTAAAAACTCCGATGACGATTTTGGCAAGTGTACCGTATCGTTGTAAGTAATAAAAAAGATGAGAACCAGATATCGTCCACAGGGATTAGTTACCAAGTACCAATTCACAAATTAAACAACTATCTAGACATTAAACAACTATCTAGACTAAAATTTGGTATGAAGAGAACTCAAAATAAATAAATAAAAGCAAAAGAGAAATAAAATATTTTTTGAATTTTTGCTGAGATAAAATTGGAATAAAAGCGTTAGGGATTTGATTACATCCAATTATGAATCCGGATTCCTCATAGACAAGGAATCCTGTGAATTACCGACACTCTAGTTATCCTAGTCCCAATTGACACGTTGAAGGAAAAATTCCCATAACTAATTGAAACTTAGTTCCTTAGTGAATCAATTCTACCGAACCTCACTAATTATACTAATTCCTTAGGTCTAATTAACAAGACATGATGATAAAAACTCTATGGAATTTGTGAAATGCCCACATTATTCAAGTTATCTATGCCTAGATTAACCCATTTAACAGTGATGATTACAAGAGGTATGTCCAGATATCACTATTCCTAGCATATAAACCCTCAAAACACAGGAATGATAGCTAAGCATTCAAATGTAAGCAAACATAGTAAACATGGCATCAACAATATCAATTGTTTATAAGATAATCAAACTGTTACATAAAACTTAATCATAAAAGGATTACATCAAAACCGTAATAAAAAGGAATTTAGCTAGACATGCTAAATCCTAAAATAAAATATAAAAGATAATCAGTGAAAGAAAAACTCAAAAAATTGAGAATTTGAGGATGCTGTTGTGCAGCTCTAGCCACTGCCCTTTTTCTTTTTCCCACACTGTTCCTCCTCCTTCCTTTCGTTCATGCTCCAGAACCTCTATTTATTCACTCCCTTCACTTCCTTTTCGTTACTTTTTCAATCGCTAACGCTCCCTTTTTTATTCTTACTGTGCGTTACTTTCTTTTAATTTTCGATGTTGTCCCCTCCTATGCGTTACTGTGCAGCTTATATTACAATCATCTCATTCTTCAATCCAAATTGAATTAGCATGGGCCCAGCACTTCCTTGCAATAACCAACTTTAATTGCTATTTCATTGTTCCCGTTGGGCTTTCTTTCTCTCGACCCTGTTCATTCCCGTTGACACCAAGCCTCCAACTTGTCAAATTAGCATTGTTCCTTTTAAAAACATCACGCGAACTTCTTTGGAGAGCTGCCTGCACTCGTTCCTTTGTTCTTTTAATTTGAAATGATATAAACAAACAAAAAATACTATTAGATTAACTTAAAAAAAATATAAAATAAACAAAAATACGTAAAATATTATTAAAAGCTCAATTACCGAAACCTAAGGACAAAATTCAATCAATTAATACAATTAGGAGGAAAAACTCACTCAATAAACACACAAAAATCACATAATCTAGCAGATTATCAAACTCAAAGGGTCATTTTCAACAAGATATGCATAGAAATCATTTCCAAAAGCAGTCTCTTTTCTTTGCCTTTTACTTCTTCTCAAATCTTCATGTGTGTTTTCAAAATTAGTTTGTGAAGATTTATTTGAAACACTAATATTCTGAGAAGGTGAAGGAGGCAACTTTTCAAATTTTAAAGGAAAAACATGTTCTAAAAATTCAACATTTTTAGTTTCAAAAATAGTATTGTAATCAAAACATCACTTTTCATAACAAAAAATCTATAGGCAACACTATGTTCTACATATCCAATAAACACACAATCAGAAGTTTTAGAATTGATTTTTCTTTTCTTAGGATCAGGTAGCATTACCTTAGTTAGACACCCCCACACTTTTAAATATTTAAGGTTAGCCTTATAACCTTTCCATAACTCATATGGTATCCTACTGGTTTTCTTGTAAGTAATTCTATTTTGTAAATGAAATGCACTTAATAACTCTTCACCCCAAAGATTACCAGGTGTAGAGGAACTAACAAGTAAAACATTCATCATTTCTTTTAATGTCTAATTTTTCCTTTCTGTAACTCCATTAGATTCAGGTGAATGAGGGAGTAGTTTCATTTATACATTACTTTTCACAAAAATCATTAAACAAACTTGTCCTTTACCCACAAACATTATTTTTTGTCATTACAATCTTATCAGATTCAAATGACACTTTAACCCCAACTTTACTCAAAAGTGCTACATAAATCAAACTTGCCCTAATACTAGACACATGAAGCCCTTCATTCAAGGCCAAGGTCTTGCCAGTTGTGAGCTTTAGAAGAACTTTTCCCTTCCTAAGAACTGCAGCGGTTCGGGAATCTCCAAGATACACAAGTTCTTCTCCATCCCCTACAGAAGTGTAGGAGGTCAATGCATTTTTATTATTACAAATGTGGCTGGTAGCCCTAGAGTATACTACCCATTGCTTCACACTGGCCACTAGATAGGCCTGAGAAATTACCGCAGCAATTATGTCATCTCCTTCAAACAAATTAGCTTTTGGCTTAGGAAGATTGTCATTTCTCTTCCTAAATCTGCACTGATTAGTATAATGACATGGCTTTCCACAAATAAAACAACTTCCCTTTTTTTTCCGTGAAAGTGGGGTTGGAAGCATCTTTAGGCACATAGGAAACATGATTAGATTTTTTATTTTCGTACCTCTTTTTGTTTTGAATAAGATTTGCCCTTGAGGCCAGTGCTTTTGCCTTGATTCTTTTAGTTCATTTATGTTAGTATCTTTGATGATTATTTGTGTGACAAGTGACAATTGCTTATGCTTGTGTTTTAGTAGTTGTTTGTAATCCTTCCATGATTCTGATAACTTTTCAATCAACAAACCTGCAATGAACTCATCCTGCAACGTGATGTTTTCAACTTTAAGGTCTTCAAGTAGCTTGTGGTACTCGTTGATATGCGATTTGATGTCCTTCTCATCTGTCACCTCCCATTTGTAATAGTTTCCAATGACGAACTTTTGTTTCCCGATGTCCTCGACAGTGTATGTGACACCCTTAACCCGAGTATCACATTAACTACATTAATTAATCACTTTTAACGAGTTGTTGATTTACTTTCGGAAAACTTAGGATTTTTAAAAACTCTTTTCTAATAATGATGTTTACTTACTTAAACAATTTAATACATAACATCATGCACAAAGAAAAGACAGAGAATTCTGAAAGCATAACAAGTTCATTAATACTTAAGCCTTTACATAGTCAGGCTCCATGACAAATTTACAGAGTGATAATTCATAAGATCCACTACATGATTACTAAGTTGAAGTTAAAGTTAAGGTTAAAAGTCACAACTAACCACCAGTTTCAAAATACATGATTGATATCAAACTACCCCAAAAGATAGACTTCCTAAGAGCTGGCCAGACCTACAGATGCCCATTAGGGAGACCATGATAGTCATCCCCATCCCTAGGAGGTGTAGCTGGTGCAACAACCTCCATCTCTACTTCTTCGCCGGGAGCATCGACTTCAGCATCATCACCAAAAGGATGAATCGGGGGCTCCTCTTCCATCAGCTCAATGGGATCCTCCTCCATCAATTCTTCAGGATCCTCCTCGATCAACTCCTCCGGATCCTCCTCAATCGGGATAACTGGAGCATCTTCCGGCTGAGGCAGGGTTTGAGGAAACTCAAGGTCCAAAAGACCCAGGTGGGCCAAATGCTACAGATAAAGCTCCATAGGTGGCAGTCAAATATGAACAGTCTCCACAGTATGAACACGTCTCATAGATGCTTCCTCTGAACCCTCTACGGAACAAACAGGTCCCGTATACGTCACTGTGCGGGCTGAGACTGGAGAAAAGGTCCACGCAGAAGGATCATCCCCGTTCTCAAATAGAAGGGCCCGGGACCGGGAGTGTGCTAACTGTATCATGGCCGGATCCATCTATTCTCAAGTATATGGCATATACACATATAACAAGAAGGAAAAAAAAACAAAAATGCAAGGGTGAGATACCAATATATGGATGAATTATGACGACTAAAATGCCCAAATACAGAGTAACAAGTATATACAAATATTCATGTTCAAGATATAATTTCTCACAAAAATTATTACATCCATCATCAATTGTCGTCGTTTTTGAAAACATGGCACTTCTATATTTCATCGGTCTATCCTAATCTCCGGAGATCCCGTCACCATGCAGTTTTTGAAAAACAGCGAGCTGATCAGGCTCAATTGCCACACAGGCTCAAATTGCCATTAAGGCACAACGTCTCGAATACCTCCTGCACCAAGATATACGGAATAACACCGTCTGGAATACCCCGTACGTCTACCAAGATAATCAGAATAACACCGTCTCGAATACCACTTTTATCAAGATATCCGGATTAATCGGCACGTCTGCCAAAAACATTAATGCATGTAAAATCTTTTATTTTCGCGGCTTTTCTTTATGCTTCATTATTTCCTCGTCGAGGCTCAAAGCTCATGACCTCACGTGACATTTAAATGTCTTAAAGCTTTTAATATCAACATAGGACATTAAGGTCTGAGTGTCCAATCACAACAGTCCTAGACCTGTGCACTAGCCTAGAACTTTGTGGTAGTCGAAAAACAGTCTTTACCCTTTTTTACTCCGTTTTCCCACGTTTATCACAACGTTTGTAGGACACACAGTCCACAACAACGCATCTAGGACACACAGACCACAGCAACATATATAGGACACACAGTCCACAGCAACTTGTATAGGACACATAGTCCATAGCGTTGTGATACGAATCATGGATCCACGTGCCAGAACTCTAGTATCCCGACGTCTCGGTTACTAAGTTCACTTTTCTTCTTATTTTTCATTCAGTGTAAAACAAATACAAAACCGAAAGTTTCCGTAACTTATCCAAGTTATCGGACATTTTCTTTTGAACAAAATCTCTCAAACACAAACTTTTCTTTTGAAATCCTTTTATTTTAAAACTTTAAGTTTTTGGAAAATCCATTTCTATTTCCATAAAACCATTTTATTTTCAAATCTTCTTTTTCCTAAAACACTTGAAAATTTCCAAATAAATTCCTTTCAAGATCCAAAATAAACTTTGATTTTCTTCAAACATTTTCAAATAATTTAATTTTATTTTTGTATAAAATCATTTAATTTTTTTAATTGAACTTTCCATATAAAATAATTAATTTGATTTTTCTAAAGTTTTCACCAATCATCAAAATTTTCTTCACTTTCCTTTTTATCAAAACCTTGTTAAAAGAAACCTTTATTTATGATTCTCTTTGTCAATATTTTATTAAAGCTTTTATTGTCATTGTTTGAGCTCTAACTAGTGGTTACGCTTCCATGCAACAGTAGTCACAACACAACTTCAACATATATATATAAGCATCAAGTACATCATCAATCACAACATGAACTCAAAAATCCAACCAAATCAGTCACAGCAAGAACCATATCAATCAAACACATCAAACAAGCACACAAGGCATATAGTCATCATAATATAATTATCCCTCAGGCTTTCTCCCCTTACTTTGAAGCGAAGTGAAAAAAGAGTGCAGTTATCTCGCAGTTTCAAGAGAACGGACTTGGACTCCATTCCCGGTTGTGAATCTAGACAAAACCACGTATTTACATAAGTTAAAATTTTATAAAATCATCCTAAATCTCTTATGCATGTCTCGGTCTTACTAGAAAAATTGAGTTTTAAAATTTTAAATTTTTACAAGCTTTTGGATCAATGATTCTTAAGTATTATAGGAATAAAATCAAGTCTTAAAACTTCAAAAATGAAATTTTCAATTCCTTCACACTATATATAAAATAGGTTTCGGCCTCTTTTAAAATAAATACTATAAATTTATTTTTCAACACTTCTCTTACAAGCTTGTACTCAAAATGATGATTTTAAAACATATAACATTCTAAAGATTTTGAAACTAAACTTTCTTAACCTTAAAAATATGATTTTCGGCCTACTCAAGATATAGTTGAGAAAAATTAAATTTTTCAACTTTATACACACTTGCTTGAATCTAAAATAAAGATTAAAACAAGTATTTTTCTTAAAATAAATATATCTTAAAAGTTCTTCAACTTTGCATCAACATGCAAGAAATCAATATGATGATCAAAGTGGAAAAAAATAATCATTTGTATAAGAAATGATGTGTAAATAGTGAATATGGTCACTATTCATCTCAATCAAGTCTACTCAAAATCTGCATAAAATCCGAGTTTGATAAATTGGTTCGTTCCGGTTCCATTTGTTTCCCGTCGGTAAAAATTGATCGTATTTTCTTTCGTAAGTTTTCCATTCCAAAAATTTTTTATATTGAAAGAAAATTTTTAAAATCATGAAAATGATTAAAATCGGGTTGGAAAAATAAAAATTTATTTCACTAATCGAAATTCATTTCTCGGGTCAGTACTACTTAACTGACAGTGAAAACTCAAACCGGAATCATCTGAATTTTCTACCGGAAATTTTATAGTAGTTTTCTACCATAAAAATACGTTATGAAAATAATTTAGATTCATTAAAATAATTTACTCAAAAATTAGAATATTAATTATTCTCAGACATGCATAAGTATAGATTATAGAGTAACCGAAAAATCGGGGCATTACATTACTACCCCACTAAAAAAGTAATTTCATCCTCGAAATTACATACCTGAAAATAGATCTGGATACTGTAATCTCATCTTATCCTCTACTTCCCAGGTTGCTTCTCCAGTTGCTTCGTTCCAAATAACCTTAACCAAAGGAATTTGCTTCCCTCTGAGTTGTTTAATTCTTCTATACTCGATTCTCATAGGTAGAGTCTCAAATGATAGGTTCTCTCTTAACTGTATGACATCAGGCTTAATTACATGTGACGGTTCGGGGACTTACTTTCCAGTTGCGAGACATGAAAGACATCGTGGATATTTGAAAGAAAAGGTGGCAAACCAATTTGATATGCTACTGGACCGATACGACGAAGAATCTGGTAAGGTCCAATGAATTTTGGTGGAAGTTTTCTGGATTTTATAACCCTACCTAACCCATTAGTGGGTGTGACTCTTAGAAAAACCGTGCTCGCCCTCTTGAAATTTAAGAGGTCGTCTTCTCCTATCGGCGTAGCTCTTTTGTCTGCTCTGTGATGCCTTCATCTTTTCACGGATCTGCTTCACCTTTTCCGTTGTTCGTTGCACAATTTCAGGCCCTAAAATTGCGCTTTTTCCATCTTGGTACCAACACAGCGGTGTTTGGCACTTCCTTCCATACAGAGCTTCATAGGGTGCCATTCCTATACTCGAATGAAAACTGTTGTTGTACGTGAACTCGATAAGTGGTAAGAGATCATCCCAACTTCCACGGTTATCTAAGACGCAAGCCCTCTAAAAGTCTTCAAGCATCTATATCGTCCTTTCTGTCTGTCCATCGATTTGCGGATGATAAGCCGAACTTAGCCTTAGTCTGGTTCCCAGTGCTTTTTGCAAGCTCCCCTAGAAACGCGAAGCAAACTTCGGGTCTCGATCAAAAACAATACTAGAAGGCACTTTGTGAAGTCTAATCACCTCCCTGATATACACCTCAGTTAGCCTTTCCACCGTATAATTAGCCTTGACGGGTAAAATGTGTGCCGATTTCGTCAGTCTGTCGACGATCACCCAAATTGAGTCAAAACCTTTGGATGTCCTTGGTAACCCCACCACAAAATCCATGGATATACTCCCACACTTCCATTCGGGTACATCCAAAGATTGTAACATTCCTTCGGGTCATTGATGTTCTATCTTTGCCTTCTGACAAGTCAGGCAAGACGCCACATATTCTGCTACTTGTTTCTTCATACCGGGCCACCAAATCTCTGCTTCAGATCTTGATACATCTTGGTTGATCCGGAATGAATGCTCGGTTTGCTCTTGTGTGATTCTTCGAGGATCACCTTCTTCATTTCAGGATTATCAGGTACGCATACTTGTCCATTGCATCTTAGGATGTTGTCTGGTCCGATACTGAATTCCGGGGCCTTTCCTTGCTCCATGAGTTCGTTATTCTCTTGAAGAAACGCATCGGTAGTTTGTTGTTCTTTGATTTCTTCCATTAATCCGCTTGAGATCTTAATCATTCCGACACTGATCCTCTCCGGAATTACTTCTATCATCAAATTGAGATCGCGAAACTTCTCAACCGACTCTAATTCTTTCACCATCATTGCTGAGACATGTATGGCCTTCCGACTTAAGGCATCTGCTACAATGTTCGCCTTTACAGGATGATACTCATGTTAAGCTCTTTCTGGTCAAACAGAGACTTTAGGCTTTTGTGATTGCTGAAAAAATCGAATTTAGCTCCATACAGATGATGCCTCCATATCTTTAGTGCGAAGACCACCGCAGCTAGTTCAAGATCGTGCGTTGGATAATTCTTCTCATGAGTCTTCTGTTGACGGGACGCATACGCTACGACCTTCCGATGTTGCATCAACACACAACCCAGACCTTGATACGAAGCATCACAGTACACCTCGTAAGGTTCATTAGGTTTGGGAAGTATTAACACTGGTGAAGTTGTTAAACGTTCCTTTATCGTTTGAAAGCTTTCTTCACATTCCGTCGTCCACACTAAAGGTTGATCTTTTCGTGTAAGCTGGGTCAACGATGCAACTATCTTGGAGAAACCTTCAATAAATCTCCAGTAGTATCTAGCCAAACCGACAAAACTTCTAATCTCTGTTACTGTCTTTGGTCTTTCCCAAGAAAGCACTGCTTCCACCTTGGCAGGATCTACATCATTCCCTTCTTTAGAAATCACGTGCCCCAAGAACTTCACTTCTTCAAGCCAGAACTCACACTTAGAGAGTTTTTCATAGAGTTCCTTCTTGTGTAAGATCTGTAGGACTTGTCGCAGATGTATTTCATGTTCTTCAGGACTCCTAGAATATATGAGGATGTCATCTATGAACACGACCACAAACTTGTCAAGAAACGGTCGAAAAACTCGATTCATATAGTCCATGAAAACAGCAGGTGCATTAGTCACTTCAAAAGGCATCACCAGATACTCATAATGTCCATAACGGATTCGGAATGTCGTCTTTGGTATATCTTCAGTCTTCACCCTAATCTGATGATAACCCGTCCTCAAGTCTGTCTTTGAGAAAATAACGGCTCCTTGTATTTGATCCATCAGATCATCTATTCGCGGCAACGGGTACTTGTTCTTAATCGTTACCTTGTTAAGTTACCTATAATCAACGCAGAGTCTTGAACCCCCATCCTTCTTTCGTACCAAAAGAACAGGTGCTCCCCACGGGGAAACACTCGATCTTATGAATTGTTTCAATAACAAATCCTCCAGCTGAGCCTTCAGTTCAACGAGTTTCGTAGGTGACATCCGATACGGAGCAATCAATATCGGACCGGTTCCTGGAACAAGATCGATGGAGAATTCAATATCCCTCACTAGTGGTAGTCTTGGTACATCATTTGGAAACACTTCCAGAAAATACTTCAAGACATGTATCATACTCACATCAACTTCCCTTTCGGCTTCTAAGTTAGTCAGAAGCAAACATTCCTGGCCTTTTCCTTTCGAAAGAGTCCTCACTTGTTTGGTGGACAAAAATCCAGAAATCTCGGGATCAGGAAAAGTTAGGGTTCTATGAGCACAATCTAGAAGAACATGATTGGAAGATAGCCAATCCATTCCTAATATCACATCTAGTTGTACTAAGGGTAAACAAATTAGGTCAACAAGGAAGTGTCGATCCTGAATGACGATAGGACGGTTTAAGCACACAGTATTGACAGTTATAGGTTCAACAGTAGGAGTTGAAACAATCAAATCATACGGCAAATAAGAAACGGGTAACTCTAACAGTTTCACATAATCCACTGATATAAACGAATGCGTTGCACCTGAATCGAAAAGCACAGTTAAGAGGTTACCAGCTATGTTTCAACTACCTTTCATGAGATCTTTGGAGTTCGAGGCTTCAGCTCCACTAATAGTAAAAACTCTCCCTCTAGCTAATGGTTTGTCAACTCCGGCACTGCTGACGGTAGGTTCCCGCTTTGGTGCCTTTCCATCCCTTGCCATGTGTCCCAGTCGATTACAATTGAATCACTTTACTCCCCTCATAGGACATACATCAGCGAAATGACTTGGGTCTCCAGATTTATAGCATTTCTTTCCTTGGCCTTGGCTTTGTCTTCTCTGGTTGCCACTTCCAACTGCAGAAGCAACGGTACGATAAGATGGCTGGCTCTGGGTGGTTCCAACGGGTTGACTGTATGGTTTCTTTCGATTTTGTCCCCCTTTATGATTCTGACTTCTGGACTTGAAAGGTCCTCCAACAATCCCTCGGTTGTCTCTTCCCTTCCTCATATGCTCCATTTTTATGGATTTTTCTACCAGCGCTTGAAAATTTCAAATCTCCGGCGGCAGTACCGATTCCTTAATCTCGTATCTTAATCCTCATTCGAATCTTTCACATTTCCATCCCTTATCTGGGTTGTCTTGGAAAAAGCGAAAATACCTGTCAAGTGATTCGAACCTTGTCGAGTATTCTCCAACTGTCATTTCTCCCCGTCGCAGACGCAAAAATTCCTGCTCCTTTTCGCCTCGAGCACTCTGGGGAAAATACTTGTCCAAAAATGCGGTACGGAACACTTCCCAAGTAATCTTTTGTTGATCTGCCTCGAGTAGTTGTCTGGTGCCTCTTCACCAGTACTCAGCATCTCCCATCAACAGGAAAGTGGCATAAGGCATTCTAACTGCCTCAGGGCTGTTGATCAGTTCGAAGATCTTCTATATCTCTTGAATCCACAAGTCAGCTTTTGTGGGATCAGCATCACCATGAAACTGTGGTGGATTCTGACGTCGAAAAGCTTTCAGAGCACGACTCTCACTGGCTTGCTTAGCACAAGCTTGCTCCTGTTGGTGGTGTGCAGCCATAGTAGCAGTCTGTTGAGCAATAGCAGCTGCAACATCTGACATGGCTTGTGCTACGAAATCCATTCCTCCATATAATGGTCCACGGCCACCAGCAAAACCACCTCTACGGCCTCCTCTGCGGCCACGTCCACGCCCAACATCTAGTTCCATAACTGACCTATAAAATGAAATCAGTTATATGGTAACCAGATAAGAAACACTCGACTTCTTTCCAACACTCATTACTTCCAACTACTTCCTTGGAAGTAATTCAAACAAACCAAATCAGAGATCACACAACAAGAACACAACAAGCCTATTCCCCAAAGGTTCTCAAAAGACTCGACCAGCTCTGATATCACCCTTAATATGACACCCTTAACCCGAGTATCTCATTAACTACATTAATTAGTCACTTTTAATGAGTTGTCGATTTACTTTCGAAAAACTTAGGATTTTTTAAAACTCTTTTCTAATAATGATGTCTACTTACTTAAACAATTTAATACATAACATCATGCACAAAGTAAAGACAGAATTCTGAAATCATAACAAGTTCATTAATACTTAAGCTTTTAAATAGTCAGGCTTCATGACAGAAATTTACAGAGTGATAATTCATAAGATCCACTACATGATTACTAAGTTGGAGTTAAAGTTAATGTTAAAAGTCACAACTAACCATCAGTTTCAAAATACATGATTGATATCAAACTACCCCAAAAGACAGACTTCCTAAGAGCTGGCCAGACCTACAGATGCCCATTAGGGAGACCATGGTAGTCATCCCCATCCCTAGGAGCTGTAGCTGGTGCAACCACCTCTATCTCTACTTCTTCGTCGGGAGCATCGACTTCAGCGTCATCACCAAAAGGATGAACCGGGGGCTCTTCTTCCATCAGCTCAATGGGATCTTCCTCCATCAATTCTTCAGGATCCTCCTCGATCAACTCCTCCGGATCCTCCTCAATTGGGATAACTGGAGCATCTTCCGGCTGAGGCGGGGCTTGAGGAAACCCAAGGTCCAAAAGACCCAGGTGGGTCAAATGCTGCAGATAAAGCTCCATAGGTAGCAGTCGAATATGAACAGTCTCCACAGTATGAGCATGTCTCATAGATGCGTCCTCTGAACCCTTTACGGAACAAACAGGTCCCGTATACTCCACTGTGCGGGCTGAGACTGGAGAAAAGGTCCACACAACAGGATCATCCCTGTTCTCAAATAGAAGGGCCTGGGACCGGGAGTGTGCTAACTGTATCATGGGCGGATCTATCTATTCTCAAGTATATGGCATATATACATATAACAAGAAGGAAAAAAATGCAAGGGTGAGATACCAATATATGGATGAATTATGACAACTAAAATGCCTAAACACAGAGCGAGAAGTATATACAAATATTCATGTTCAACATATAATTTGTCATAAAAATAATTACATCCGTCATCAATCGTAGTCGTTTTTGAAAACCTGGCACTTCTATATTTCATCAGTCTATCCTAATCTCCGGAGATCTCTTCACCATGCAGTTTTTGAAAAATAGTGAGCTGATCAGGCTCAATTGCCACACAGGCTCAAATTGCCACAAAGGCACACCGTATCAAATACCTCGTGCACCAAGATATCCGGAATAACACCGTCTTTAAATACCAAGTACGTCTACCAAGATATTCGGAATAACACTGTCTCGAATACCTCGTTTATCAAGATATCCGGATTAATCGGCACGTCTGCCGAAAACATTAATGCATGTAAAATGTTTTATTTTCGCGGCTTTTCTTTGTGCTTCATTCTTTCCTTGTCGAGCCTCAAAGCTCATGACCTCCCATGACTTTTAAATGTCTTAAAGCTTTTAATATCAACACAGGACATTAAGGTCCGAGTGTCCAATCACAACAGTCCTAGACCTGTGCACTAGCCCAAAACTTTGTGGTAGTAGAAAAACAGTCTTTACCCTTTTTACTTTGTTTTCCCACGTTTATCACGTTTGTAGGACACACAGTCCACAACAATGCATCTAGGGCACACAGTCCACAACAACATATATAGGACACACAATCCACAGCAACTTGTATAGGACACACTGTCCACAATATCATATATAGGACACACTCCACAGCGTTGTGATACGGATCATGGATCCACGTGCCAGAACTCTAGCATCCCGACGTCTCGGTTACTAGGTTCACTTTTCGTCTTATTTTTCGTTCAGTGTAAAACAAATACAAAACCGAAAGTTTCCGTAACTTATCCAAGTTACCGGACATTTTCTTTTGAACAAAATCTCTCAAACACAAACTTTTCTTTTGAAATCCTTTTGTTTTAAAACTTTAAGTTTTTGGAAAATGCATTTCTATTTCCATAAAACCATTTTATTTTCAAATCTTCTTTTTCCTAAAACTCTTGAAAATTTCCAAATAAATTCCTTTCAAGTTCCAAAATAAACTTTGATTTTCTTCAAACATTTTCAAAGAAATTAATTTTCTTTTTGTATAAAATCATTTAATTTTTTTAATTGAACATTCCTTATAAAAAAATTAATTTGATTTTTCTAAAGTTTTCACCAATCATCAAAATTTTCTTGACTTTCCTTTTTATCAAAACCTTGTTAAAAGAAACCTTTATTTATGATTCTCTTTGTCAATATTTTCTTAAAGCTTTTGTCGTCATTGTTTGAGCTTTAACCAGTGGTTAGGCTTCCATGCAACAGTCACAACACAACTTCAACATATATATATATATAAGCATCGAGTACATCATCAATCACAACACGAAGTCAAAAATCCAACCAAATCAGTCACAACAAGGACCATATCAATCAAACACATCAAACAAGCACAAAAGGCATATAGTCATCATAACATAATTATCCCTCAGGCTTTCTCCCCTTAACTTGAAGCGAAGTGAAAAAAGAGTGCAGTTATCTCGCAGTTTCAACAGAACGGACTTGGACTCCGGTCACGGTTGTGAATCTAGACAAAACCACGTATTTACATAAGTTAAGATTTTATAAAATCACCCTAAATATCTTATGCATGTCTCGGCCTTACTAGAAAAATTGAGTTTTAAAACTTTAAATTTTTACAAGCTCTTGGATCAATGATCCTTAAGTATTATAAGAATAAAATCAAGTCTTAAAACTTCAAAAATAAAATTTTCAATTCCTTCACACTATATATAAAATAGGTTTCGGCCTCTTTTAAAATAAATACTATAAATTTATTTTTCAACACTTCTCTTACAAGCTTGTACTCAAAATGATGATTTTAAAACATATAACTTTCTAAAGATTTTGAAACTAAACTTACTTAACCTTTAAAATATGATTTTCAGCCTACTCAAGATTTAGTTGAGAAAAATTAAATTTTTCAACTTTATACACACTTGCTTGCATCTAAAATAAAGATTAAAGCAAGTATTTTTCTTAAAATAAATATATCTTAAAAGTTCTTCAACTTTGCATCAACATGCAAGAAATCGATATGATGATCAAAGTGCTATATCTTCTCAAAAACTAAAACAAACCATTTTCAATTTGGTACCACATGCATGTCAAAAATACAAAGATCAAAACAACATATTCTCATGAAAATCAAAATCAACCCTTCTTAACCCTAACAATTAGGGGTTCGGCCCTTATACTCTAAATAGGACAGGAAAAACTCAATTTTTGTATGAAGTTCTTAAGCTTAGAAATCACATGCAAGTTGAAATTTTAACAAAACCCCAACTTTCCTTTTTATGTGTTTTTCGGCCAAGTTTAAGAATAGGCCTTGGAAAATATTTTTATAACATGCAAGTATAGAAGTTGAAAGTAAAGATGATGATGAGTTTAGATAAATTAGTTTTGATGAACATGAATTCAAAAGAAAATCAGTTGCAACATGAATCATTAACATGCATGTGAGGATTTTGAACAAAACACCATTTTCTTCCTCTCTAGGGTTTCGGCCACCACATCACAATTGGCCTTGGAAAGCAGTTTTGTGACATGCAAGAGTAGTAGATGATGGTAAAGGTAAGGTTAAGCTCAAATAAATTGGTTTTAGGGACATGCATCATAAGAAAACCACTTGGAACACAAAATCCTTAACATGCATGTAAATAAAAGATAGTTTTTTTTTAAAAAAAGATTAGAGAATAGAGTAGAAGGATTATACCCTTGATTGATGTCGATGATGATGAGAATGATGGGCAAGAGCTTGGTCTCTCCAAGAACAAGAAGAGCTTTGAAGCTTAAGAGTATGATAATGGTGAAAGTGTGAAGTGAGTGAAGTGGATTTGGAAGGAAATGGAAAAAGTGAGAGATGATGTTTGAAGCACATATTTATAGAGGAGTGGGGCAGGGGAGGTGCTGCTGCCTTATAGACCAAGGGAGTAGGTTTTTAATTTTAATTAATGATAAAGACTTAATTTTAAATAAATATAAAAATGATGTTTTCTTGTAAAAGTGGAAAAAAAATAATCATTTGTATAAGAAATGATGTGTAAATAGTGAATATTGTCACTATTCATCTCAATCAAGTCTACTCAAAATCTCCATAAAATTTGAGTTTGGTAAATTGGTTCGCTCCGGTTCCATTTGTTTCCCATCGGTGAAAATCGATCGTATTTTCTTTTGTAAGTTTTCCATCCGAAAAATTTTTATATTGAAAGAAATTTTTAAAATCATGGAAATGACTAAAATTGGGTTGGAAAAATAAAAAATTTATTTCACTAATCGAAATTCATTTTCCGGGTCAGTACTACTTAACTGATAATGAAAAGTCAAACCGGAATCATCTGAATTTTCTACCGCCGGAAATTTTATAGTAGTTTTCTACCATAAAATACATTATGAAAATAATTTAGATTCATTAAAATAACTTACTCAAAAATTAGAATATTAATTATTCTTCAGACATGCATAAGTACAGATTATAGAGTATCCGAAAAATCGGGGCGTTACAGAGTACTTTAAATTCATGGACTCCCAAATCTCATTGGCTTCCTTGTAAGAACAATAGACATCAAACAATCATTAGTTAATGTACTAATAATCGTATGTCTACCCACCTTATTAGCATATGTCCAAGTTTCAATTTGTTTGAGGTCAGCATATGGTGGAGGTTTAGGATCCGTTAGTGCTGTAGCAACACCGTGCATATCCAGGATAGAGAAAATGCGCTCTTGCCATCTATAGTTTTGGCCTCCAAACATCTCAATTTTCGAGACATCTGGAAACGGTTTGGCGTAGGCGACAACATTAGCAAATGGCTGAGGGATGACATTGATAACAGCAGGAGAGACATTGGAATTGTCAGCATTCACAACATTGTTTGCAAAACTCCTTATAGGATATAACAGACTCTTCTGACACAAAGACTAGGAACAGAACAGCAAGATCGGACACCACTCAAAATTTTGGAATAACTCAGAATTCTGTTTTTAACGCACTTCCAAAAGAACTTTTATTATACATATATATTGAGCAGCTTGTATCTTTCCTTTTTTCCCCCGTTGAAACCGAGTAGAGAAGCTGCCCAAAAATAAATAGGAGTAAAGGCAAATTAATTTTTATTCAAGGCAATTGTGGCACGTTGCACTTCCAACGGACAACCAAATAATAGCCATTGAATGTCTAGCTGTCCAACTTAAAAAAAACTTCATTTGCCTTCCATAATAAAAATGCACGTTTCCAAATGCCACAATCAATCATATTAAATTGTTTTCAAAAACAAATTGATGGTGATAAATTTATGAATCAATTTTATATATCTCACATGGGATAATTTTATAGACAATCTGATAGCTATTAAAATCAGATAAAAACAATCAAAGGAAATTAAAAATATTAATGATGCAGTTTCGAAAATTAAATGATAAATTTAAATACTTTTGATTCAAAATTCAAAATTTAAGTTTCAAAATAAATTGAAAATACAACAACATGTTCACCACAACACAAAGATTAATCAAATGATCTAAAAAGGAACCACAAAATTTTTATTCCAGGATAAGGAAAAACAAGCAAACCATGCATGTTCATTACAATAAAACTTCAAGACAAAATAAACACAAAGAACAATATGATCAAACAATCTTTATGTGGCAGTCATGGCTCAACAACATATCACTAGTGCAGGAAGCACTTTTTACATCAGTTAAAAATATTGTTTAACGTCAGAAAAAAGCATGACGTTATTCCAACAGACGTTAATAGTATAACTTTTAATGTCAGTTTAACAACTGACATAAAAGTAGCACTTTTAACGTCAGTTATTAATATAACGGATGTTAAAAGTTCTACTTTTAACGTCAGTTTATTTAAATAACTGACGTTATAAGTTTTTTTTTTGAAAATTACTTTTAACGTCAGTTGAATAGATAACTGACGTTAATTTTTTTTAAAATAAACTTGTTACAATATATCCCTTCCCTCAGCTATATCTCTGCATTCAGTAAACATTCCACAATCCAGAATATGCACACATTACAGAATTTGCACACACTCAAATTTAGCAAATAAGGGCCTCATTAAAACCTTATGATGCAAAACCCTCCTTAGGGATAAAAACATTACTAAGGAAAAAGAGTACCCTTAAATTTTATTAATAAAAGAAAAGAAATACAAAGAACCAATGTGGGGACAAAAAACCAAAACCCATTAATAGAAACAACATAACTAAAAGTTTCTAAGTATTTAAATGTAAATTCATATACAGATGTTATTAACCACACATCTTCTAAGTATTCAGGAGGTATTTTTTCTATTCCTTTTTCTTTAGCATACTTAAAGAAGATTTCTGAAAAGTGCATCCTCAAATCTAGAACTTTCCTGGTTTAAGAGGAGATTGGTCGCTAAAAGCCTGCACACGTTCAAATAATTAATAATAACATTAACTCAAGTCATCACCAAAACTAAAATAATAATTAAATAAGTTATTTAAGTGTTTACCTTTACCCATCCCTCTGTAATAGATGCAGAGACTATGTTTAGCATATGATGCATCACATAACCACACGACCAACTGTCCTGCTGCTTACAAGACTACAAAAGAAATGAAATTTAATGTCAGTTAAATATACATATATATTTGTAATTAGTAATTATAATATTAATTACTATTTAATAAACTACCAACCTTGAGTATAATCCAATCAGGATTTCCTTTAGACTTAGTAGTCCTACTCCTCCCGTTGCCGCAACTTATGCTACATGCCTTCAGCGCGTTATCATAAACAGAGTATTCATATCAATTAACCAATTCATCATGTGTGTAATAAAATAAAGCAAATATTAAAACTTAAATAAAATAGAAGATTATTTACTCACGTATTGATGGATTCCACTACCCGTGGCTGGTTCTGGTGGAGAGAGCATAAGAATATGACAGTATGTCCGGCGGCATGATGAAGTATGGGCAAGTGCCAATGTTTGTTCATTGTATAGGGTGCCAGATATATTTCTTTCCGATCATCACTTCCCAGTAATCTTCCAATGTATGAATTGATTTCATTGTGTTTGGCAAAGAATTCAGGCACAAGGACGTAGGAGTCTAAGAAGCCATAAAGGTTGGAGCCCCTTTGAAGTTGAAGACGACTCAGATACCTAAGACTAGACGATGAACCCATGAAACAAAGTTTTATGAGAATAATTTTGCATTTTTATTTGGAAATTTATTTTTTATCTTAAAAATAATAAGATTATAAAATATTATCGATAAATAAATATTAAGGTAACATGAACACAATCCTCCTAAGTAATGTAACTCGAATACAATACACTCGTGTATCAAAAGTGTACCCATGTGATGCGCAAATAAAGCATTTGTTAGAATAATTTATTTTGTAAATTAAAAATTATAAGATAAACAAAAATTATTGACAAATTAATATTAACATAATATAATAAGATCTAATGATTTATTGCATAAAATAAGACCCGATATTTGTTCAAGAAAATAAAAATTATTATACTTCAACATTCATTTGCTATAATTCCTTCCACTACCACAGATGTATAACCAGTGGTCTTTATCACAGTGACTATCACAAGAGGGGGAAATGGCGACCACGCATAATGTAAGCCAAAGTGGGTCCAAATCGGAACCGGAAACCCTTATCAGTTCATGCGCAGGGCTGCTTGCTCGCCGTGATTTCACCGGATGTCAAAAGTTTATTCAGAAGATCCCAAGATCCGACCCCAACATCTCCCTTCAAGTCGATCAAATCCTAACAATCGCTGAAGTCCTCAGTGCTGCCCGGAACAGATTCAGTGATAGCAACCTCGACTGGTACTCCATTCTCCAGCTCCGCCGCCGTGAGGACGCCGCAAATCGTGACCTGGTGCGGCAACAGTTCAAGACTCTGGTCCGTCTGCTTGACCCAAACAAGAACAAGTTCCCCTTTGCAGAGGACGCCCTAATGCGAGTCCGCGAGGCCTGGTTTGTCATCTCCGACCCGGCCAGACGAGACTGCTTTGACAAAGAGATTGGCCGGAAGATGCGGTCATGCAGTGGTGGTGATGCGCCTAACGAGGGTGGCGCGGTGTCGTCGTTTTGGACCATGTGCCCTTACTGCTGGTACCTGCACGAGTACGAGAAGAAATACGAGGGGTGTTCTCTCCGGTGCGGGAACTGCCGGAAGACGTTTCACGGCGTGGCAGTGAAGCCGCCGGCGCCGGACATGGTGGTGAAGGGGAAGGAGCAGTACTATTGCTACGAGGTGAGTTTGCCTTTGAGATATCTAACTGGTGAACGGCGTCGTTTTAGTTTTGATGATGTTAGGGAGAGGGTTGTTGTGGGAGATGGAAGAACAAAGTTTCAAAGCAATGGAAATAAAAGGATGAGGATTAAAACTGTGGCTAACAGGGTGAGAATGAAGGGGTTTATTGAAGCCAATAGGGATTCGGATTCGGATGCAGAAGGTGGTGATGTATTGTAGTTTGCACAAGTAGATGGAGATATCTTTGTTGGTGTAAGATGAGTGATGGAATGGAAGGGGTTGGAAAAGGTGAGAACTTTTCTGGTTTTGTTGAGCAGTTCTTCTAGCACGTAGGTCGTGTGTGGTGTTGTTGGCTAGTTATGCCCAATTTTGGTGAAAAAAACTAACAAAAAGAGAGGAACTTGCTAGTTGGTAGTGTAGTTGTTTATCAATCATGTACTTTATCTCTTAGGAAAAGGGGCATGCATTGTTTGTATTTTGCAGTTTTGCTATGCCCTTCAACTAATTATAATATGTACATACTATGAAGGAATTGGTTTATTCTCTGTGTGATAAAAAAAAAAAAAATTCTTCAACTACCCCTGGTGCTCGGTTCAATCAATACTTATAGTATATATCATAAACACAATATATAATGTAATGAAATTTCACTTCAAAACACAACTTTTAAATAAAGGAGTTCTAAGAAATTTTGTAAATATTATGACATGTTTTAGACTAAACTGATTTGAGTTATGTTATCTATCCGTCGAAGCAAACATATGAAGCAACTTCTCAAAACTCAAATGTATAATCAAATTTGTCTCACTTACACAAAATTCCACACAAAAAATAAATCACTAAACACAATTTTCAAAAAAAGAGCCCTATTTTTTTTTTAAAATATAATGATATGTATTAGATTATAGCAGTTATGTTATCTTCCCGTTGAAGCAAATATAGGAAGTAACTCATCCAAACCCAAATGTATAATCAAATCGGTCTCACTTGCACAATATTCCACACCAAAAATAAATTACAAAACACAACTTTTAAAGAAAGGAGTCCAAAGAAAATTTTAAAGACATGTGTTTGATTAAACTTATTGCAGTTATGTTATCTCCCAGTCGAAGCAAACACGTGAAGCAACTTCTTAGAATCCAAATTTATAATCAAGTTGACATCATCTGCACACTTGTTACATACATTTTCTATCATTTTATTTTTTATTTTTCATGGGCCAACCTGCTAATCTGTCATAAAAAATGTAGGAAATAATATTTTTTATCAGTGTGGTAAAACTTGTGAAAACTAAAAACAAAAACAAAATTTTAAAAACCAAAAAAAAAAATTGTATAGAAAATTTAAAATTGCTTAAATAAAAGAAAATCTTGAAAAATAAATATATTTATGTTAAAATTATTATAACAGTCATTTTAAAAAAGTGCTTAAATTATGACAAATTATAATTTCCCCTAGTAATTTATTTGTTAATGTGATTTTAAGTAAAATGTTCAACCTTTGTAAAAAAAAAGGAAAAATGTTCAATTGGTGAAGTATAACCACAAATTTTCTTAAGAGTAAAATTTCCTTATTTTCATGTAAAATGTTAATTATGTGTATTATATTTCATATATTTATATTAAATAATTATAATAATATATTAAAAAAAAACTAAATTACAATAAAATATAAATTCTCCTAACAAATCATATGTTAGGTTTTACCTAAAATATTCACTCTCGCATAATAAGTGTAATTTTCTCCTAAAATATTCATTTTTTATATTTTATATGTAGTTTTGTCTACATGTTTCCATGTAAAATATTTTTCAGTGTTGTATTATTATTTTGTAATTTCTAATTTACATAAATTTTGTAAAT
The DNA here is from genome assembly GCA_030762895.1 of Sophora flavescens. Classification (NCBI taxonomy): domain Eukaryota; kingdom Viridiplantae; phylum Streptophyta; class Magnoliopsida; order Fabales; family Fabaceae; genus Sophora; species Sophora flavescens. The sequence goes on from CM061066.1 coordinate 92,395,628, forward strand.
TAATTTACTATTTGGAAATATAACAAATAAATTAAAAAATAACATAGGAAAATTTACTAATTATTTAATATTTTTGTTATAATAGGAAGAGTTAAGAAAATTAACCATTCTTTTTTTTTTTTGATAAGAAAATTAACCATTCTTGTGACATGGAGAAACATTTTCAAAATATAGCAGACAACATCAAGACATTTAAATAAGGGGTTGGACTAAGGTGTACCACCCATATTTTCCACCACCCACTACGTACACCACATATATGTGACAAATTTTGGACCAATCAAATTGCCACATGGGTTTGGTTAAAATTTCAAACTTTCTAGTTGTATTTCTACTGTAGTCAAATATATGAATACAATATATTGTAGTATAGTATACTCTTTGTATTCGCAAATTTAACCCATATTAAAATAATGTTTTTTTATTAAAAAAACTGATTATATTGTAAAATAATATTTCAATATGAATTAAAATAATGTTCGTTGTCAATAATATTTTGCAATATAATTAGTTTTTTTTTAATCAAAAAACATTATTTTAATATGCGCTAAATTTGTAAATACAAAATATACATATATTATACTACAATGTATTGTATTCATATAATTTGACTACAGTATAATACAACAAGAAAGTTTGAAATTTTGACCAACCTATGTTGCAATTTGATTGGCCCAAAATTTACCACATGGGTGGTGTACACTACAAAAAAACAATTGTTTAGCGACCGTAAGTTTCGGTCGCTAAACCATGTAAATCGGTCACTATTTGTTTTAGCGACCGAATCAGAGACCGATTTATGATGGTAGCTGAATACCTGGTCGCTAAGGTTTTAGCTACCGAATTATTATTTCGGTCGCTAATTAGCGACCGTAAATTCGGTCGCTATATAATAATAATCGGTCGCTATTAGGTTGGTCGCATTTTTTGGGTAACCATTTTTAGCGACCGATAATCGGTTGCTAATTCGGTCGCTAATTTTGGTTACTGTTAACCTATATTAGCGACGGATTTTCGGTCGCTATACATCATCTGTAAATCTTAAATAAAGTTTAGCGACCGAATTATTGGTTTCTAATTTGGTCGCTAAACTGGTTATTATTAAAAAAATTTTAATTTTAATTTTTATAATAATTTTTTTTTTCTGATTTTCTTTAAACGTTAAAAAAATTACTAATAAAACACACCAAATAACTTATGAAATATACAATCATAAAAAATAATAAATATATATAAAAAGAATAATCCAAAATGTCGTACAAGAATCGTTTAAAGTCAAAAATATGGAGAGAAAAAATCAGTCATGATGGGGGGGAGATGGAGGAATCCAATCATCCTCAGCGTCCGTACCACCGACGTCTGCTAGTTGATCGTCCTCAGCAGAGCAGACATCGATGGGCGGCGGCGGAGGAGCGGCAGCAGGCGGCACAACCGTTAGAGCATCATCCTGAGCAACTGGAGTCTGGATCCTCATCTGCTCCAACACCAGCCGCAGTGTCTGGCCCTGCTCGATGCTCGCCTGCATCAGCTGCTGGTGTGCCCGAGTCAACTGTGCAATCTGGTTCGCCATCTGCTGCTCTCTCTTGCTCTTCTCCCGAAGCTCCGCGTTCAGCTGCGTGATGGTGTCCTGCATTTGGTGGAACTGCTCCTGAGGGACGGTATCGGCGCAGCAAGGAGCAGGCGTGCCGGACGATGAAGCGATGAACTCGGCTCCCAGGTGTCCGACGCCATACACGTGCCCCTTCTTGTTCCTGCCCCCGACGACCTCCAAATAAATGGCATTATCGTCGACGGAGACAGGAGAGCAGACATCACCAGTCAAAGCCTCATCTTGTGACTGTGAGGCACGTGATATGGCATCGTCCTTCTTCTCGTTGAAGCCCGCCTACAAAGTATAGTTGAATAGATTTAGTTAAAATAATTATATCCAAAATTAACAAATCATTTATAATAAATTACAAGTAAACACTAACTCCACCAACTCTTCAACTTCTTCGTCCTCTCCACCAACTCCATAGCAGTCGGGGCCCGCTGTTTCTGTGCTTTCTGCATAGAATAATATAATATTAAATTCATAAGAATAATTAAAAATGAAAACTAATTAATTAAATAGTATATTAAGTCAAAAGTTTAATGTATTACCAGCTCGTCGTAGTGGGCGGCGGATGATTTAGACCCACCGGTCCAAGCACATACTACAAGAAAATCAGCTTTTAGCGTAGGCCAAAAGCCCACTCTACAAGGCAAAAGCCGACGCTAACGGCCACTTTAGCGTCGGCTTTGCGTCGGTGTCGTGGTCGACGCTAAAAGCCTCGACGCAACGTTTAGCCTCGCAAATGATGGCCGACGCTAAAATTAGCTTGGCAGCAAAGACAATAGGGAATGACCGACGCTAACCTTAGCGTCGGCTTTAGCCGACGCTTTGTTAGAGCAGTTTAGCGTCTGTAACACCCCGATTTTTACTGTTTTAAATAACAGTAATACCTATAAATATGTTTATAAATTTATTTGAGTTTTATAAAATTATTTTAAATAAACGGAGGTTATTACTCAATCCAACTTGACCGTAGGAAGCTACGATTAAAATTTAGGTGGGAAAGTCAGGCGAAAACCCGGCCCGCGAATTCCATTGACAGTATAATAATACTGCTCAAAAGACCTAATTTTAATTCGTGAACGAAAGACTTAAGTTTAGTATTTTATTTTCTACGATTCTGTAATTTTAGAATTATTTCCAGAAAAAAATAAAATAATTTACGTTTTTCAGGCGGAACGCGTAATCGGGTAGACGACGGAAGGGAAATTAGAGTTTCTAAGAGTAAATAGAGGGTTTATCTTAGGATTTTGAGATGATTCAAGGGGATGAATCATATTTTTAAGTCTAGAAGGTTTTTCAGGGTTAAATAGAAAATTTAGAAATTTTACGGTTAAGTCCCTGAACTTTCTGTAAATTACCCTTTTGTCCCTAAATTAGTTTTTTTCGTTTTTTCAAGTGGATTGGGCTAGAATCCTTGTTTCTAACCTTAAATGGTCGTGGATCATAGGCCCAAATCTTTTTAGTTCATAGTTGAGTCCATAAAGCCATTCAAGTTTTCTTATCTTATGTTTAAAGGCCAAAATCTTCAAAGTGGGTCCCACAACAAACAAGAAAATGAAACCAAGCCCAAATGTGTCAAGCCCAAATACATAAGCCCACGAGAAAAGATGACTTTCTCATTTGATGGATGAATCAAGATTTTTCTAGAATGTTCCACACTTTTCTACATCGTTCTTGATTTTTCTTCAACAATCTTCTTCAACAAATCTTCTTCAACAAGTTAGGTTTTTCTCTAAAATATCTATGACACCAAATCAGCCAATTAAGTCAAAGATAAGCTAGCATTTAATGTGATTAAACTCATCATCATGACATTCTATTGTCTATTTGCAAACTAGTCCTTCAACTATTGGAATCTTTGCAATTTGGTCCTTGGAACTTAATTGCACTTTGATCCTTATAACATGACAACTCATCTTCATCTAGATCCTTCTTGAGATGTCGCCACTTACACTATAAATACCTTTCTCTCACTTTTCATTTAGTTCTTTGGTTAGTTGTCTTCTAAAACTCTAAAGTTCTAAGTTCTTAGTTCTAAGTTTTTCAAAGCAAGTTCTTGGATTGTCTTCATCATTGATTCTCAAGAGGTAAATCCTAATCTTTGTCTTAAATCATGTCTATGTTCTTTAGATAGTTTCTTGATTCAAGACTTATATCATGGTGGTTCATCATTTTCAAGTTTCAAACCCTAGAACTTTGGAAAAATCATAATAAATCATAGGAAAATCTAATGATGATGAAACTACTTTCTATCTTCTAGATATCATGTCTACTATCTAAATCCAAGAGCATGAAGTAATCAAAAATCTCTTTCTTGAAAAACTAGCCTTGGCCGAATCTATCACCTTAGGGTTGGTAGAGTTTTGTTCATGTGTTTTCATGTATGATCATGTATTCTATATGGCATGTATGACTACACACTCTAATCCATGTTAGTCTCTTAAAATGACTATTTTACTCAAAAATATTCATGTTGGCCGAACCCTAAATGGGTGAGTTTTATTGAGTTTTGTTCATGATTTTCATAGATGATCTTAGAAATCAAGTGTTTAGTAAGTATGCTTTATAAATCCAAGATGATTTGTTAAACTAAGAACCCTAACCCTAAGATCATGTTGAGGCCGAATCCTTGTATAAAAGAGATAGGAAGTTTTGAGTTTCAACTTTAGTTGTTTAGTCACTAATCCATGATTTAGGTTAATCAAGGATCATTAATCTATGAATTAATCATGATTAGCAATTTTAAGGATTTTGAACCCTAAAGGTCAGCCCTTGGCCGAAACCCTAACCCTAAAGGTTAGAGGATTTTGTTTCAAATTTTAGTCTTGTAATAAGTAATCTATGATAGTTAAGACTTTAGTAATTAGGATCCAAAAGATGACATTAAGAAGATAATCCTAAACCTATTTCTAAGTCTTGGCCGAACCTAGCTCTAAAGTGTCATAGATGGGTGTTAGTTGATTAATTATAAGTATGTTGTTTGGTTGAAGGTGGTTGTGTTAACTCGTGGCGGGATAACGAGGATCGTCGTGTACGTGTTTCCGGTGCAAACTCAAGTGGGGAAAAGAATCAACCTATCGTCGGAATCGATAAGTAGTAGATTATATGATAATTGTGTAGGGCGACCTAAACCCTACTAGTAGTCGAGTAATCGACAAGACCAAAATCCCATTGGAAACCTTTTCTGTAAAACCAATGGTGATTCGGGGATTGTAGGTTTATCGACATTAAGTTGATTTTAAGTATTTGAGGATGTTTGAATTATTTAATTTTGACTGTTTGTGATACGCTGGTTGAGGTATTCCATCTGCATGTGACGTATTGTTTCGGTGTTTGAATAATTATGATTGTGAGGATGTTTGTTGTCTGTCACGGCCGTGATGGTTGTCATGGCCAGGCCGTGACAGGCTCTGTGTTGTAGGATTCTTGTCTTTGTTGTCAGTCACGGTCGTGATGGCTATCACGGTCAGGCCGTGATAGTGTCTGAATTTGTTATTTATTTGGTTTGATTATTATGAGTTGTTTGTGATAAATTGCCTAATATGATATGGAGATGTTGGAATATTCTGTTGATTAATGTGTTATGCATGATCTGCCTGGGTTTAATATTGTGCTTAGCTGATATTTAAGTAAGGATATATGTGGTTCGGGAGATAATTGTTTGGGTGAGAGAATGAATTGACTTGGAGGTGCCTAGCTTATTTAAGTTATCTAATGGATGAGATGTGACATAGAATGCGAGTTGAGGTTATGATAGGAGCTTGAAGTACAAGGTTGTTATTGATTTGAGATAATGAGATTTATATAGAGGCTTTGATGCAAATACTTTTTCAGTCCATGATGCGTAGATATGATTTATCCTATCGAAAGATAGAAGGGCACTATGTTGAGTTTTATCCTATCGAAAGATAGAAGGGCACTATGATGAGTTTTATCCTATCGAAAGATAGAAGGGCACTATGATGAGTATTATCCTATCGAAAGATAGAGGGTACTATGTTGAGTTTTATCCTATCGAAAGATAGAAGGGCACTATGATAAGTTTTATCCTATCGAAAGATAGAAGGGCACTATGTTGAGTTTTATCCTATCGAAAGATAGAAGGGCACCATGATAAGTTTTATCCTATCGAAAGATAGAAGAGCACTATGTTGAGTCTTATCCTATCGAAAGATAGAAGGGCACTATGTTGAGTCTTATCCTATCGAAAGATAGAAGGGCACTATGTTGAGTCTTATCCTATCGAAAGATAGAAGGGCACTACGATGAGTCTTATCTTATCAAAAGATAGAAGTGTACTATGCTGAGTTCTTTGCATCGGACTACCCTGGACTACTAACGAATGTGAAAGGAATAGAGAGAGTTATGATAGTATAAGTGTTTAGACTACATGAGCTGAGGGTAGAGGATGATATAGTGAATTGAGGATGATTGTTGATTTTGAGTGATGTGTGTTTGTGACAATTACTGTATAATTTACTATTACTCTTTTTCCGCTTTTTGATGATAGAACTGTTTCTTATTCCCTATATCTTTTTGTGTGTTGTATTTTATTTCTGATGTGATCGTACGAGAAGACCCGATGGAGGAACCAGTTGCTGAGGAGTTAGATGGAACTCCGTATGAACCGGATCTTTGGAGGTTGAGCTGTGATCCAGGGCGATTAGAGTATAGACATGATGGCCAGTGTGTCTAAGGAGTATTTATATTTCCGCTAAGTAAGCCTGTAGTGAAGTTTATACCTGTGTGGGATCCTACGGAGAGGGTACCCTTAACAGTGTTTTGGTTTTGTAATAAATAAACATGGTTGTATTATGTAATATAGTTTTGGTGTGCTTTATATCTGCATAAGTTATATAATTATTATTTTAAGTTTTAAATTTGTACGTATTTTCAACGTTAAGCGCACGATTAAGTAAGTAAATATTAAGGTTTTTATTTTAATAATACAATGGGGTACAATGGGGTGTCTCATTTGGTGGTATCAGAGCAGTTCGATTCTAATCGGACTGTGAGGTTTAGGATGTTGTTACTGGCCGTGTCTAGTTGAATCCACATCGGATTTTAACTATGCTTAGAAGTTGGGTAGCGTGTCCGAATCCGATGCGTTAATTAACATTAGTGTGGCATATGGTATTTATATACTGGTCTATGTGGTATTATATGTCATACTGATAAGAGCAAATGATTTCTTTTACAGAATCATGGCTCGTGGAAGAGGACGTCCGATTGACAGTAATGACAGAACTCCTGAAAGAATTGTGGGAGCTAACAATGTGGAAAATAATCATACTGGAAGTGGAGGAGAGTCATCTGAGACTCAAGATACCATGAAAAACATAGTTCTTGCTCTGTTATTACAAACACAGTGAGAATCTTTGAGATGTTGATGAGATGAACAAAGAACAGCAGGAACAACAGAATCAAAGGAGAGAGCTGCTGCATTGAAGATGCCGGAATGGCTACTTTCCCGAAAGGGAAGCCACCCCAATTCCGAGGAGAGTATGACCCGAGAGAAGGCAGAATGGTGGGTACAAGAGATCGAGAAGATATTCGATACCATGCACTTGTAGAGAGGATAGGAAAGTGATGTATGCTGCCTTCATGTTAAGCTGGAGGAGCAGAATCTTGGTGGACAGCAAGCGAAGATTCTTGGAGGTCGAGGGAAGAATTATCACTTGGCCGTTGTTCAGTGACTGTTTCTTTGAGAAGTATTTTCCGCGTCTAGTTCGACGCGAGAAAGAAAGGGAATTCATGAGTCTCAAACCGGGCAACATGACTGTTGGTGATTATGCATCACGATTCGAGGCGCTGATTAAATATTCTGAATTTTATCAGAGATACCAAGATTAAGATTTGCAATTTAGAAGTTTTGAGGAAGGAATCCGACATGGACTACATAGAGATATAGTATCTCACGATATCCAGAGATTTTAGGAGCTAGTGGAGAGATGCAGTGACATAGAAAGCATTGATCTGAGGCAAGCTGATGAGTAGAAGCAGCAAAGGATTGTAGGTCCTATTCGATCAGATGTGCAGAGGAGAGTAGATAGTGGTTCCCAGTGGAGACGGTAACCATATAACAAATTAATGCAGACAGTTGCACCATCACCAGTTCCTACGACCCGGTGGGTGGAGCGAGCCAGCGAACAGAGAGGTTTAGGTTGTTACTTATGTGGAGGGCCGCATTACGCGGGATTGCAAGGAGAGACCTAGTTGTCTCCATTGCGGTAAACCAGGTCATTTTGCTCGTGAGTGTAGACAGAGAAATAGGCAACAGAATGTAGCTACTGGTAGAGGAGCTGGAAGTTATGGAAGTGAAGCTGGGAGAAGAGATCCAGGAATCGGTCAGCAGATGGTTAGCCCTCAAGCTGCTGGGAGAGTGGTTACCATAAGAGGAGTTGAATCCCCTCACGCTGCAGATCTCATACACGGTATGTATGATTTTGATATAAATTGGAATAATAGGATATGTTCGAAGGATTAAGTTTTAATTATGTCCTTTAAGGATGTTAGATCAAGTGGGTAAGGTTAAGGACAATGAATAGGATATAGTGATGGATAAGTTTGAGGATAAATAGAATGATATAAGAATGAATTCTGTTATGAAGTTACCGCTGTCACCTAGGGGAAAAACAGCGATGAGAAATATATTGTTGGAGCTTTATATTAAGATAAGATTACAAGATGATGTCTAGTGTTGAGTTAAGAAATTCCGAGGACGGAATTTTTTTCTAAGAGGGGTAGTAATGTAACACCCCGATTTTTACTGTTTTAAATAACAGTAATACCTATAAATATGTTTATAAATTTATTTGAGTTTTATAAAATTATTTTAAATAAACGGAGGTTATTACTCAATCCTACTTGACCGTAGGAAGCTACGATTAAAATTTAGGTGGGAAAGTCAGGCGAAAACCCGGCCCGCGAATTCCATTGACAGTATAATAATACTGCTCAAAAGACCTAATTTTAATTCGTGAACGAAAGACTTAAGTTTAGTATTTTATTTTCTACGATTCTGTATTTTTAGAATTATTTCCAGAAAAAAATAAAATAATTTACGTTTTTCAGGCGGAACGCGTAATCGGGTAGACGACGGAAGGGAAATTAGAGTTTCTAAGAGTAAATAGAGGGTTTATCTTAGGATTTTGAGATGATTCAAGGGGATGAATCATATTTTTAAGTCTAGAAGGTTTTTCAGGGTTAAATAGAAAATTTAGAAATTTTACGGTTAAGTCCCTGAACTTTCTGTAAATTACCCTTTTGTCCCTAAATTAGTTTTTTTCGTTTTTTCAAGTGGATTGGGCTAGAATCCTTGTTTCTAACCTTAAATGGTCGTGGATTATAGGCCCAAATCTTTTTAGTTCATAGTTGAGTCCATAAAGCCATTCAAGTTTTCTTATCTTATGTTTAAAGGCCAAAATCTTCAAAGTGGGTCCCACAACAAACAAGAAAATGAAACCAAGCCCAAATGTGTCAAGCCCAAATACATAAGCCCATGAGAAAAGATGACTTTCTCATTTGATGGATGAATCAAGATTTTTCTAGAATGTTCCACACTTTTCTACATCGTTCTTGATTTTTCTTCAACAATCTTCTTCAACAAATCTTCTTCAACAAGTTAGGTTTTTCTCTAAAATATCTATGACACCAAATCAGCCAATTAAGTCAAAGATAAGCTAGCATTTAATGTGATTAAACTCATCATCATGACATTCTATTGTCTATTTGCAAACTAGTCCTTCAACTATTGGAATCTTTGCAATTTGGTCCTTGGAACTTAATTGCACTTTGATCCTTATAACATGACAACTCATCTTCATCTAGATCCTTCTTGAGATGTCGCCACTTACACTATAAATACCTTTCTCTCACTTTTCATTTAGTTCTTTGGTTAGTTGTCTTCTAAAACTCTAAAGTTCTAAGTTCTTAGTTCTAAGTTTTTCAAAGCAAGTTCTTGGATTGTCTTCATCATTGATTCTCAAGAGGTAAATCCTAATCTTTGTCTTAAATCATGTCTATGTTCTTTAGATAGTTTCTTGATTCAAGACTTATATCATGGTGGTTCATCATTTTCAAGTTTCAAACCCTAGAACTTTGGAAAAATCATAATAAATCATAGGAAAATCTAATGATGATGAAACTACTTTCTATCTTCTAGATATCATGTCTACTATCTAAATCCAAGAGCATGAAGTAATCAAAAATCTCTTTCTTGAAAAACTAGCCTTGGCCGAATCTATCACCTTAGGGTTGGTAGAGTTTTGTTCATGTGTTTTCATGTATGATCATGTATTCTATATGGCATGTATGACTACACACTCTAATCCATGTTAGTCTCTTAAAATGACTATTTTACTCAAAAATATTCATGTTGGCCGAACCCTAAATGGGTGAGTTTTATTGAGTTTTGTTCATGATTTTCATAGATGATCTTAGAAATCAAGTGTTTAGTAAGTATGCTTTATAAATCCAAGATGATTTGTTAAACTAAGAACCCTAACCCTAAGATCATGTTGAGGCCGAATCCTTGTATAAAAGAGATAGGAAGTTTTGAGTTTCAACTTTAGTTGTTTAGTCACTAATCCATGATTTAGGTTAATCAAGGATCATTAATCTATGAATTAATCATGATTAGCAATTTTAAGGATTTTGAACCCTAAAGGTCAGCCCTTGGCCGAAACCCTAACCCTAAAGGTTAGAGGATTTTGTTTCAAATTTTAGTCTTGTAATAAGTAATCTATGATAGTTAAGACTTTAGTAATTAGGATCCAAAAGATGACATTAAGAAGATAATCCTAAACCTATTTCTAAGTCTTGGCCGAACCTAGCTCTAAAGTGTCATAGATGGGTGTTAGTTGATTAATTATAAGTATGTTGTTTGGTTGAAGGTGGTTGTGTTAACTCGTGGCGGGATAACGAGGATCGTCGTGTACGTGTTTCCGGTGCAAACTCAGGTGGGGAAAAGAATCAACCTATCGTCGGAATCGATAAGTAGTAGATTATATGATAATTGTGTAGGGCGACCTAAACCCTACTAGTAGTCGAGTAATCGACAAGACCAAAATCCCATTGGAAACCTTTTCTGTAAAACCAATGGTGATTCGGGGATTGTAGGTTTATCGACATTAAGTTGATTTTAAGTATTTGAGGATGTTTGAATTATTTACTTTTGTTTGTTTGTGATACTGCTGGTTGAGGTATTCAATCTGCATGTGACGTATTGTTTCGGTGTTTGAATAATTATGATTGTGAGGATGTTTGTTGTCCGTCACGGCCGTGATGGTTGTCATGGCCGGCCGTGACAGCCTACGTGTTGTAGGATTCTTGTCTTTGTTGTCGATCCACGGTCGTGATGGCTATCACGGTCAGGCCGTGATAGTGTCTGAATTTGTTATTTATTTGGTTTGATTATTATGAGTTGTTTGTGATAAATTGCCTAATATGATATGGAGATGTTGGAATATTCTGTTGATTAATGTGTTATGCATGATCTGCCTGGGTTTAATATTGTGCTTAGCTGATATTTAAGTAAGGATATATGTGGTTCGGGAGATAATTGTTTGGGTGAGAGAATGAATTGACTTGGAGGTGCCTAGCTTATTTAAGTTATCTAATGGATGAGATGTGACATAGAATGCGAGTTGAGGTTATGATAGGAGCTTGAAGTACAAGGTTGTTATTGATTTGAGATAATGAGATTTATATAGAGGCTTTGATGCAAATACTTTTTCAGTCCATGATGCGTAGATATGATTTATCCTATCGAAAGATAGAAGGGCACTATGTTGAGTTTTATCCTATCGAAGATAGAAGGGCACTATGATGAGTTTTATCCTATCGAAAGATAGAAGGTACTATGTTGAGTTTTATCCTATCGAAAGATAGAAGGGCACTATGTTGAGTTTTATCCTATCGAAAGATAGAAGGGCACTATGATAAGTTTTATCCTATCGAAAGATAGAAGAGCACTATGTTGAGTCTTATCCTATCGAAAGATAGAAGGGCACTATGTTGAGTCTTATCCTATCGAAAGATAGAAGGGCGCTATGTTGAGTCTTATCCTATCGAAAGATAGAAGGGCACTACGATGAGTCTTATCTTATCAAAAGATAGAAGTGTACTATGCTGAGTTCTTTGCATCGGACTACCCTGGACTACTAACGAATGTGAAAGGAATAGAGAGAGTTATGATAGTATAAGTGTTTAGACTACATGAGCTGAGGGTAGAGGATGATATAGTGAATTGAGGATGATTGTTGATTTTGAGTGATGTGTGTTTGTGACAATTACTGTATAATTTACTATTACTCTTTTTCCGCTTTTTGATGATAGAACTGTTTCTTATTCCCTATATCTTTTTGTGTGTTGTATTTTATTTCTGATGTGATCGTACGCGAAGACCCGATGGAGGAACCAGTTGCTGAGGAGTTAGATGGAACTCCGTATGAACCGGATACTGGAGGTTGAGCTGTGATCCAGGGCGATTAGAGTATAGACATGATGGCCAGTGTGTCTAAGGAGTATTTATATTTCCGCTAAGTAAGCCTGTAGTGAAGTTTATACCTGTGAGGGATCCTACGGAGAGGGTACCCTTAACAGTGTTTTGGTTTTGTAATAAATAAACATGGTTGTATTATGTAATATAGTTTTGGTGTGCTTTATATCTGCATAAGTTATATAATTATTATTTTAAGTTTTAAATTTGTACGTATTTTCAACGTTAAGCGCACGATTAAGTAAGTAAATATTAAGGTTTTTATTTTTATAATACAATGGGGTACAGCGGGGTGTCTCATTTGGTGGTATCAGAGCAGTTCGATTCTAATCGGACTGTGAGGTTTAGGATGTTGTTACTGGCCGTGTCTAGTTGAATCCACATCGGATTTTAACTATGCTTAGAAGTTGGGTAGCGTGTCCGAATCCGATGCGTTAATTAACATTAGTGTGGCATATGGTATTTATATACCGGTCTATGTGGTATTATATGTCACACTTATGAGAGAGGATGATTTCTGTTACAGAATCATGGCTCATGAAAGAAGAAGTCCGATTATTAGTGGTGACGGATCTCTTGAGGGAACCATTGGAGCTGACAACGGTGAGGTTAATCCTACTGGAAATGGAGGAGAGTCATCTGTGACTCCCAATATTATGGAAACGATAGCTGCTACTTTGTTATTACAAACACAGCAGAATACGAAGATGCTACAAATAAACAAAGAGCAGCAGGAACTGCAGAATCAAATAACAGCCATGGAAACTGAAGAGGCAGAATTGATTACTTTCCTAAAAGGGAAGCCACCACAGTTCCGAGGGGACTATGACCCAAAGAAGGCAGAATGGTGGGTACAAGAGATAGAGAAGATATTTGACACCATGCGCTGCATGGACGAGAGGAAAGTGACTTATGCTGAATACATGTTAACTGGAGAAGCAGAGTCTTGGTGGAGAGGTAAGATAAGAATACTGGAGTTAGAGGGTAGGATTATCTGCTGGCAGTTGTTTACTGAATGCTTCTTCGAGAAGTATTTTCCGAATGTAGTCCGACGTGCGAAGGAGAGGAAGTTTACTAGTCTCCGACAAGGAAACATGACTGTAGGCGATTATGTATCACGCTTTGAGGCTCTGATTAAGTTTTCAGAATTCTATCAGAGATTCCCAGATGAGGATTGGCGGTGTAGAAGGTTTGAAGAAGGATTGCGACATGAGCTGCGAAGAGCTGTAGTGTATTTAGATATTCAGTGTTTTCCGGAGTTGGTTGATAGTTGCAGTGCTATAGAAAGCATAGACCAGAGGCAAGATGCTGAGCTGAAACAACCAAGAAGTGGAGGCCCTAATCGATCAGGTTCTCCAAGGAGGGTAGAGAGTGGTTCTCAAGGGAGATGGGGACCATATACTAAACCAGTGCAGACAGCTGCACCAACACTAGTGGTTAGATCGGATCAACAACAACAAGTCTATGCTTGCTTCGGATGCAGAGGATCGCATCATTTTAAAGATTGCACGGAAAAACCTAGTTGTTTCCATTGTGGTAAACCAGGTCATTATGCTCGTAAGTGTAGACAGAGAAATAGGCATCAGACTGTAGCTGCTGGTAAGGGAGCTGGAAGTTATGGAGGTGAAGCTAGGAGAAGAGATCCAGGAGCAGGTCAGCAGCCGCAGAAGAGCTTAGCTTGCTTCAGATGCGGAGGACTTCATCATGTTAGAAATTGCAAGGAGAAACCTAGTTGCTTCCACTGTGGAAAACCTGGTCATATAGCTAGAGATTGCGGACAGTGGGTCACTGGGGGAATGGTTACAGTGAGGGGAGCTGAATCTTCTCACTCTGCAGATCTCATATAAGGTATGTGTTTGACATCAGTGTCATATAGTTGTTAAGAATATGACATTTATTGTAAAACACTTGTCGATGATCTTACGGAAGTGGAAATCGTGCTCTTGGTGGGAAAGTCTGAAGATGGTAACGGAAATCCGCAAGTTTTTTTTTAGTTAGTCGGTTGTGGTTTTCATACTTGTTTAAAATCAATTACAGTGAAAGTATAGATTGTTGTGGGATAATTGTTATTAAGGGAACTTTATCTTAAGTGCTTGATATATTTGGATAGTATGGGTAGTCCTTGAAAATAATAAAGAGATAACGAATTAGTTTGGAGCTTAGCTAGTATATGATTGATTTGGTTGAAGCTTTGTAGCCTTTTATTTTTGAGATAATGGCTATAATGATATGTTGTTCTTGTTTAAATGGTGAGTTAGGATTTCTCCTTAAGCTCTGATGGTTATGGATTGCAATAAAGACTTGATTGAGCAACATATAATCTAGGTATAGTACCTAAGTATTGTTTCCCTATAGTAGGATAAATAGGAAGTGATGGGAGTTTTGAGATATAGATATGACTGGTAAGATTAAGATCAGTATCAGTGAGTAAGACAATTACTATAAATCAAATGTTGATCGAGGCATAGTATCATTATGGAATCTAGGGCAATGATTAATGATCGTAGTTAAGATGGATTGTTTGAGTTTGGGAAGAGTAAACGAAAGTGTATATAGTAAGTTCACCTAAGTTGAATATGAGCTTTCACCTAAGATGAATATGAGCAGAAAAGATGATTTCTGATGTAAATTGAGGTTACTAGAGAAATTCAAATTTGTTAAGTTAGATAATCCTTACAGGTGTTGTTCTTTTGATTTTATCTTACGTAATGTTGAGATGTTTATTTGGAGACTTGAAAGATGTGATTTTGATATAATCTAGAATAGTGAAATACATTTTAAGGAACTAAGACTGTGATTGGATACATGAAATAGGAAGTTAGGGTAGTTCGATTTCGGTGTTAATTGTAGAAGTTAGATGTTGAAATTGATTGTGGTGTTAATTGCGGTTAATTATAGAAGTTAAATGTTGGAATTGATTGTGGTGTTAATTGCGGGAGTTATATGTTGAAATAAAGTTCTTTAGTGGATCAATAGTAAGAAGAATGAAATGATTAAGTTTTAATTATGTCCTTCAAGGATGATAGATCAAGGTGAAACGTTAAGGACAATGAATATAATGTAGTGATGAATTGTTTTGAGGATAAATAGAACGATATAAGAATGAATTTTGTTATGAAGTTACCGCTGTCACCTAGGGGAAAAACAGCGATGAGAAATATATTGTTGGAGCTTTAGATTAAGATAAGATTACAAGATGATGTCTAGTGTAGAGTTAAGAAATTCCGAGGACGGAATTTTTTTTCTAAGAGGGGTAGTAATGTAACACCCCGATTTTCGCTGCTTTGTAATATCGGTAATAAATATATAAATATATATTTTATCCGAGACTTAGAAAATGATTTTGGATAAACCAAGGTCATTTCCTTGTTATACTTATTTTCATAAGGTTACGGGGAAGTTTTTGGTTGAAAATTCAGACGGAAGTTTTCTGCAGTTTTCTGTGTTTTTATTTGACAAGTAAAAGTTTACTGCTCAGAAAACCTAATTTTAATTCGTGAACGAAAGACTTAAGTTTAGTATTTTATTTTCTACGATTCTGTATTGTTAGAATTTTTTCAGAAAAAAATAAAATAATTTACGTTTGCAAACTAGTCCTTCAACTATTGGAATCTTTGCAATTTGGTCCTTGGAACTTAATTGCACTTTGATCCTTTTAACATGACAACTCATCTTCATCTAGATCCTTCTTGAGATGTCGCCACTCACACTATAAATACCTTTCTCTCACTTTTCATTTAGTTCTTTGGTTAGTTGTCTTCTAAAACTCTAAAGTTCTAAGTTCTTAGTTCAAAGTTTTTCAAAGCAAGTTCTTGGATTGTCTTCATCATTGATTCTCAAGAGGTAAATCCTAATCTTTGTCTTAAATCATGTCTATGTTCTTTAGATAGTTTCTTGATTCAAGACTTATATCATGGTGGTTCATCATTTTCAAGTTTCAAACCCTAGAACTTTGAAAAATCATAATAAATCATAGGAAAATCTAATGATGATGAAACTACTTTCTATCTTCTAGATATCATGTCTACTATCTAAAACCAAGAGCATGAAGCAATCAAAAATTTCTTTCTTGAAAACCTAGCCTTGGCTGAATCTATCAAAGTAGGTTTGGTAGAGTTTTTGTTCATGGTTTTCATTAATGATCTTGTTAATCAAGCTATTAGTATGTATGATTAATAAATCCAAGTTGGTTTATTAAACTAAGAACCCTAACCCTAAGATTATGTTGAGGCCGAATCTATGTATAAAAGAGTTAGAAAGTTTTGAGTTTCAACTTTAGTTGTTTAGTCACTAATCCATGATTTAGGTTAATCAAGGATCATTAATCTATGACTTAATCATGATTAGGAATTTTAAGGATTTTGAACCCTAAAAGTCAGCCCTTGGCCTAAACCCTAACCCTAAAGGTTAGAGGATTTTGTTTCAAATTTTAGTCATGTAATAAGTAATCTATGTTAGTTAAGACTCTAGTAATTAGGATCCAAAAGATGACATTAAGAAGATAATCCTAAACCTATTTCTAAGTCTTGGCCGAACCTAGCCCTAAAGTGTCAAAGATGGGTGTTAGTTGATTAATTATAATTATGTTGTTTGGTTGAAGGTGGTTGTGTTAACTCGTGGCGGAATAACGAGGATCGTCGTGTATGTGTTTTCGGTGCAAACTCAGGTGGGAGAAAGAACCATTCCATCGTCGGAATCGATAAGTAGTATATAATTTATAATAATGGTGTAGGGCGACCTAAACCCTACTAGTGGTCGAGTAATCGACAATACCAAAATCGTATTGAAATCTTTTCCGTAAAACCAATGACGATTTGGGAATTGTAGGTTTATCGCCTTAGGTTGATTATTCATATTTGAGGATGTTTGAATTATTTACTTTTGACTGTTTGTGATATTTGGTTGAGGTATTCCATCTGCATGTGACGTATTGTTTCGGTGTTTGAATAATTATGATATTGAGGATGTTTGCTGTCTGTCACGGCCGTGATGGTTGTCATGGCCAGGCCGTGTGTGAGTTCTGTGTTGTAGGTTTCTTGTCTTTGTTGTCTGTCACGGCCGTGATGGCTATCACGGCCAGGCCGTGACAGAATCTGACTTTGTTATTTATTTGGTTGAACTATTATGAGTTGGTTGTGATAAATTGCTTTATATGATATGGAGATGTTTGAATATTCTGTTGTTTAATGTGTTATGCATGATCTGCCTGGGTTTAATTCTATGCTTAGATAATTTTAAGGAAAGATATATATTGCTCGGAGGTATTTTGTTTGGGTGAGAGTTTTGAATATGAATTAGAAGTGCCTCGCTATTATTTTATAAAAGTGATGTGATATAGAATGTCAGTGGAGGTTATGAGGAAAAGTTTGAGGTGCCCCATCGTATTATTACATTAAAACCTTAATATTTATTTACTTAATCGCGCGCTTATCGTTGAAAATACGTAAAAATTTAAAACTTAATTAATAATCATATAACTTCTACAAATATAAAACACACCAAAGTTGTAACATATATAATTACACACATGTTTATTTAAGACAATACCAAAACACTGTTAAGGGTACCCTCTCAGTAGGATCCCTCACAGATATAAACTTCACTACAGACTTACTTAGCGGAAATATAAATACTCCTTAGACACACTGGCCATAATGTCTATACTCTAATCGTCTTGAATCACAGCTCGAACTCCAGCATCCGGTTCATACGGAGTTCCATCTAACTTCTCAGCAACTGGTTCCTCCATCGGGTCTTCTCATACGATCACATCAGAAATAAAATACAACACACAGAAAGATATAGGGAATAAGAAACAGTTCTATCATCAAAAAGCGGAAAAGAGTAATAGTAAATTATACAGTAATTGTCACAAACACACATCACTCAAAATCAACAATCATCCTCAATTCACTATATCATCCTCTACCCTCAGCTCATGTAGTCTAAACACTTATACTATCATAACTCTCTCTATTCCTTTCACATTCGTTAGTAGTCCAGGGTAGTCTGATGCAAAGAACTCAGCATAGCACACTTCTATCTTTCGATAGGATAATACTCATCGTAGTGCCCTTCTATCTTTCGATAGGATAAGACTCAACATAGCACCCTTCTATCTTTCGATAGGATAAAACTCAACATAGTACCCTCTATCTTTCGATAGGATAAAACTCAACATAGTGCCCTTCTATCTTTCGATAGGATAATACTCATCATAGTGCCCTTCTATCTTTCGATAGGATAAGACTCATCATAGTGCCCTTCTATCTTTCGATACGATAAGACTCAACATAGTGCCCTCTATCTTTCGATAGGATAATACTCATCATAGTGCCCTTCTATCTTTTGATAGGATAGGATTCAGTTTAGTGCT
This sequence comes from Sophora flavescens, assembly GCA_030762895.1. NCBI lineage: Eukaryota > Viridiplantae > Streptophyta > Magnoliopsida > Fabales > Fabaceae > Sophora > Sophora flavescens. The sequence goes on from CM061066.1 coordinate 92,414,102, forward strand.
CTTCTATCTTTTGATAGGATAGGATTCAGTATAGTGCTCTTCTATCTTTTGATAGGATAGGATTCAGTATAGTGCTCTTCTATCTTTTGATAGGATAGGATTCAGTATAGTGCACTTCTATCTTTCGATAGGATAGGATCCGGTATAGTGCTCTTCTATCTTTTGATAGGATAGGATTTCAATATAGTGCACTTCTATCTTTCGATAGGATAAATCATATCTACGCGTCATGGACTGAAAAAGTATTTGCATCAAAGCCTCTATATGAATCTCACTATCTCAAATCAATAACAACCTTGTACCTCAAGCTCCATCATAAACTCAACTCGCATTCTATGTCACATCTCATCCATTAGATAACTTAATTATGCTAGACACCTCTGAGTCAATTCATTCTCTCACCCAAACAATCATCTCCCGAACAACATATATCCTTACTTAAAATCAACTAGGCATAGTATTTAAAAACCAGGCAGATCATGCATCACACAATATCATGAAATATTCAAATATCTCAATATCATATAAAGCAATTTATCACAACCAACGCATAATAATCAAATCAAATAAATAACAAAGTCAGACTCTGTCACGGCCTGACCGTGATAGCCATCACGACCGTGACTGACAACAAAGACAAGAATCCTACAACACAGAACCTGTCACGGCCTGGCCATGACAACCATCACGGCCGTGACAGACAACAAACATCCTCACAATCATAATTATTCAAACGCCGAAACAATACGTCACATGCAGATGGGATACCTCAACCAGCGTATCACAAACAGTCAAAAGTAAATAATTCAAACATCCTCAAATACTTAAAATCAACTTAATGTCGATAAACCTACAATCCCCGAATCACATTGGTTTTACAGAAAAGGTTTCCAATGGGATTTTGGTCTTGTCGATTACTCGACTACTAGTAGGGTTTAGGTCGCCCTATACAATTATCATATAATCTACTACTTATCGATTCCGACGATAGGTTGATTCTTTTCCCCACCTGAGTTTGCACCGGAAACACGTACACGACGATCCTCGTTATCCCGCCACGAGTTAACACAACCACCTTCAACCAAACAACATATCTATAATTAATCAACTAACAACCATCTATGACACTTTAGGGCTAGGTTCGGCCAACACTTAGAAAATAGGTTTAGGGTTATCTTCTTAATGCCATCTTTTGGATCCTAGTTACTAGAGTCTTAACTAACATAGATTACTTATTACAAGACTAAAATTTGAAACAAAATCCTCTAACCTTTAGGGTTAGGGTTTCGGCCAAGGGCTGACTTTTAGGGTTCAAAATCCTTAAAATTCCTAATCATGATTAAGTCATAGATTAATGATCCTTGATTAACCTAAATCATGGATTAGTGACTAAACAACTAAAGTTGAAACTCAAAACTTTCTAACTCTTTTATACATAGATTCGGCCTCAACATAATCTTAGGGTTAGGGTTCTTAGTTTAATAAACCAACTTGGATTTATTAATCATACATACTAATAGCTTGATTAACAAGATCATTAATGAAAACTTTGAACAAAACTCATCTAGTTCCAAGAACTAGGGTTTCGGCCTTGATGAAATCACTAGGTTAGAGTTTTGATTTTTGATCTTCTATATGCTTGGATACAAGAACTATCAAGATATTTGAAGATTGAATCATGAATCAAGACATGAAAATGAAACAAAACCTAGGAACATGATATTGACCTAGATTCGGCCATGACCAGAAATCAAGGAAAGAAATTTCTCATGATCTTATGCTTCTAGATGATGAAAATAGGGATGATTATAAGATCATAGCAATTGGTTTCATGTCAAAAGGATTTTTCTAGAATTAGTTATGAATTTTCAAAGTTCTAGATCTAGAAACTTAAAAGTGATGAACAACTATGATATAAGCCTTGAATCAAGAAACTTGTTAAAGAACATAGGCATGATTAAGAATGAAGATTTGAATTTACCTCTTGAAGATCAATGACAAAGGAAATCCAAGATACTTGCTTCACAAATCACTCACTTAAGAACTTATGAACTTAGGGTTTTGAACACAAATGGCAAAAGAAACTAAGTGAAAAGTGAGAGTATGGTATTTATAGTGATAGTGGCGCCATTATGGGAAGGTTCTAGATGATGATGAGTTGTCTTGCTAAAGGATTCAAATGCAATTAAGTTCTAGGGACCAATTTGCAAAGATTCCAAAAGTTGAAGGACTAGTTTGCAAATTGTCAAGAAAGTGTCATGATGATGATTTTGCCACATTAAATGCTAACTTATCTTGACTTTGTTGGCTGATTTTGGTGTCATAGATATTTTAGGGAAAACCTAACTTGTTGAAGAAGATTTGTTGAAGAAGATTGTTGAAGAAGATTGTTGAAGCTTAAAGAACAAAGTAGAAGAATGGAGAACATTCTAGAAAATTCTTGGCTCATCTAAGAATTATGAGGGCAGCCCCTTCTCCCTCATGGGCTTGCGCATGGGCTTGCTCAATTTGGGCTTGGTTTCATTTTTGTGGGGCCCACTTGAAGATTTAAGCATTAAGCTTAAGATAGGAAACTTAAGGAAACTTTAATGGCTTTTTGAACTCAAACTATGAACTATAAAAGTTTGGGCTTCTAAGCCACGACCATTTAAGGTTAGAAACAAGGATTCTAGCCCAATCCACTTGGAAAAACGAAAAAACTAATTTAGGGACAAAAGGGTAATTTACAGAAAGTTCAGGGACTTAACCGTAAAATTTCTAAATTTTCTATTTAACCCTGAAAAACCTTATAGACTTAAAAATATGATTCATCCCCTTGAATCATCTCAAAATCCTAAGATAAACCCTCTATCCACTCTTAGAAACTCTAATTTCCCTTCCGTCGTCTACCCGATTACGCTTTCCGCCCATAATACGTAACTTATTTTATTTTTTATGAAAATAATTCTAAAAATACAGAATCATAGAAAATAAAATACTAAACTTAAGTATTTCGTTCACGAATTAAAATTAGGTCTTTTGAGCAGTATAATTATACTGTCAATGGAATTCGCGGGCCGGGTTTCGCCTGACTTTCCAACCTAAATTTTAATCGTAGCTTCCTACGGTCAAGTAGGATTGAGTAATAACCTCCGTTTATTAAAAATAATTTTATAAAACTCAAATAAAATTATAAACATATTTATATGTATTACTGTTATTTAAAACAGTAAAATACAGGGTGTTACATTACTACCCCTCTTAGAAAAAAATTCCGTCCTCGGAATTTCTTAACTCAACACTAGACATCATCTTGTAATCTTATCTTAATCTAAAGCTCCAACAATATATTTCTCATCGCTGTTTTTCCCCTTATGTGACAGCGGTAACTTCATAATAGAATTCATGCTTTTATCATCCCATTTATCCTCGAACTTATCCATCACTATATTCTATTCATTGTCCTTAACTTTTCCAACTTGATCTAACATCCTTAAAGGACATGATCAAAACTTAATTCCTTCCTCTTCTTACTACTGATCCACTAAAGAACCTTATTTCAACATCTAACACCCGTAATTAACACCACAATCAAAACTACCCTAACTTCCTACTTCATGTATCCAATCACAGTCTTAGTTCCTTAAAATATATTTCACTATTCTAGATTATATCAAAATCACACCTTTCAAGTCTCCAAATAAACATCTCAACACTTCGTAAGATAAATTGCAATAAAAAGATCAACACCTGTTAGGATTATCTAACTTAACAAATTTGAGTTTCTATAGTAACCTCAATTTACATCGAAAATCATCTTTTCTGCTCATATTCAACTTAGGTGAAATTACTATATACACTTTCGTTTACTCTTCCCAAACTCATACAATCCATCTTAACTACGATCCTTAATCATTGCCCTAAGTTCCATAATGATATTATGCCTCGATCAACATTTGACTTATAGTAATTGTCTTACTCACTGATATTGATCTTAAGGGTTCACATCCTACCAGTCACAACTATACCTCAACAAAACTCTCATCACTTTCTTGTCCATCATGCTACTTAGAAAAACAAACAAAGTCTACCAGATATCAAATACATACCTTGTATAAGATCCCGGATTGAGCATTCTGCTCCCCTCACGGTAAACACTCTTTCAAGTGGCCCGAGGTCCGACCATCTACCTTGTCCTCTGCTTTGGAACTCCTTTTCCAGCTCCACCTCTCTGAACACTAGTATACAACATATAATGCTACATAAAACTGGTATATATATATATGCCATATAACTGTTAACTATCACGTCGGGACTCACTACCCAACTTCTAAGCATAGTTAAAATCCGATGTGGATTATAATGATAGTTTTGTTGCTTATATTTTGAGATATTGAAGTTAAGATGTGGATTAAGGAGATATATATTTTTTTTTTATGTTAACTTTTGGTCACTAAGTTAGTGTTTGGACAGAAAGGTAGATTCTTAAAATAAGGGACTTACTTATGTTGACTTTGTCATTGTTGATCATGCCTTGAGGATTGGAATAAAGACTTGATCAGGCAATACGTAGGATAAATTCAGATTTCCCTTGAGTGCGATAATTCTAAATTGGTTTTGTTAAGATTTATGGTGAATTAGAGACATTGAAAACTATGGGACATGCAGTGGTAGGGATTTTGTTGAGGTGTAGTTATGAATGGTAAGATTAAGAGTAATATCAGCAAGTATGACAAATTACTATAGATCTAAGGATCAAATTTTGATCGAGGCAGATATATCATTAAAGGAATTTAGAGTAGTGATCAACGTTTATGGTTAATGTTGACTTAGTGAGTCCGAGGATTAACGGAAAAATATGTATGGTAGTTTTCCTTAAGCTGAACGGAAATAGTAAAGAGGAGTTTTTGAGTGAAACTAAGTTAGAAAAGTTTAAGAATTGTGATTTTGGATAATTCAAACTGAAGTAATTCCTTTTTGGTTGAAGTTGCATGGAGGAATGTAATCGTATTCTTTAAGATTGAAATGAATGACTATGATATAATTTGGAGTGGTGGAATATGTTCAAAGGAAACTAAGACAACAATTGTATACTTTGAGTTGAAGGTTGATGTATGATGGGGTAAAGTTAGTGTTGAACTTGATGCTAGTCGTGAGGATAAGGTGTGGAATAAGTTTTGCTAGCAGACAAATTTTGAGGCAAGAAGTGATTAAGTTTTGATTGTGTCTTTCGATTGTAATAAGCTATGACGAAATGTTTATAATCTTTGAGGACTTATTCTGGTAAATATGTGGTTGATGATCCATAGTGGAAACTGGACATTTTTAAATTCAAGATTGCCATTGGGGAGCATCCACCTGGATTTCTTGGCTTTGTTTTGGTGCAACTCTTAGGGGTAATGGCCTTAGAGAAACTCTGTTTTATAATCTCTTTTCTCGGCTGCAAATATATAAGGGCAGATAGGATACAAGCACTTCCTTGCATAAGTGATAGAGCTATGTCTTTAGATGGAGAAATTGTTAGGAGTTGTGTATTTTCCTTGGACAATGGGGTAGATATGTACGAGAAATTTCTTAAACCAGGGATACAAACGGGGCTTGAGAGCCAAATTGAAAATGAGAGGCAAATGAAGGATATGAAATCGAAGTAGGCAAAAGATTCGAGAGGAATTAAGAAGAGAACGGACTATGTTGGATATGGTAAGATTCAATTTCAATCAGATTGAATTTCTTAGGTTCTTGGAGCAAAGTTTGTCATGTACAACTCAGGAATGTTATGACGTTTTGATTGGGGACTTGAAAAGTGTGAATTTGATAGAACTAGAAGAGTAGACTAAGCCCAAATGAACTAAGACTATGATTGCATCTCTTGAGTAGAAGGTTAATTGATGTTATGGTATAGATAGTGTTGGTTTTAATGTTAGTTATGAAAGTTGGATATTGGAGAAAGTTTTTTTAATGGATCTATATTAAGAAGTGAAGAGATTAAGCGTTCATTTTGTTCTTTGAAGTGTAATAGACTAAGGTGAAATATCGAAGGTAATGGGGATAATGCGGTAGTGAAAAGTTTCGAGGATAAGTAGAATGGCATAAGAATTGATCCTGTTATAGTGTTATAGATGAAAGGAATGAAGCGATGAGAATACAAAGCAAGATTTTAGGGTTAAGGTGTGATTACAAAATCCTGTTTAGTTTTGAGCTACGAAATTTCGAGGACGAAATTTTTTTTAAGAGGGGTAGTAATGTAACACCCTAGTTTTTACACCTAGGATTAATAATTTTATTTGGATGTTTATGTTTATTATGTTAGGTGGTTTAGTTTGAGTAATTAAATTACTCTCTTCAAATTATTTTATTTGGGTGCGTTAAGACCGACTCAATCGGTGAATGCACGCTTACTAGACAATAATTACGTTATTGTCACTAATATACCAGTACAGAAAAATATTTTTCATAATATGATTAATAGAAAAAGCATTTTCATATTCTCATCCTATTTAATTTTAGAGTTAAAAATATTTTGGTTTGACCTTAATCGGAGATTAAATTTTGGACTGAGTATTTTCTTAGTGGATCAGTTCAACTATTAATCTTTACTCTAATTTGAATTTCGAAATTATATCTTTATCAATCTTTATTTTTTTGATTCAAAAACTAAAAACATGTTTATTTTAGGCTTAATATTTATCACTCATTATTTACCCACTAGTACAAAAATAAGAAATTCTTTCTCCTATTTCTACCCGTAACCCCTCCCCTCACGTGCTCTTTCTCTGTTCCTTTTTCCTTCTTTTTCTCTTTTTCTCTTTCTTTCTTTTTCTCCTTTCTCTCTTTCCTTCTTTTTCTTCTTTCTTCTTTTTCTTTCTTTCTCGGCTGCTGCTGTTTCTTCTTCTCTTCTTTCTTTTTCTTTTTCTTCTTTCTCTTCTCTTCTTCCTCCTGACCTTTTCTCTCTCTTCCTTTTCCTATACTACCCGTGTTGTCTCTTCTTCAACATAACATCATATTTTCATTTCTCTTCTTCATACAACATAACATAAACCTCATCTTCTTCCTCCCATCTAAACTAGATCGCGCCACCACCTCAGCCCAGCTGCGACCGTGCCGTAACCACCGCCCGCCGGAGCTTCGACGCCGCGACACCACGCTTGGTTCGTGTCTTTGTCCAGATCGTGTCTTGGTTGTTCCTGTAGCGCGAAATCGCGCTAGCCACCGCGGTAGGAGCTGTCTGCCGCCGTTCTCCACCGTGGTTGCTGCCGCAGCCGCCACGCCGGAGGTCCTGGTAGCCACCACAACTTCATCTTCTTCCTTGGGTAAGTGGTTTTCTCACTTCCTTTGCTCAGATTCAAAACCCCCAAATTGATTTTGAAACCCTAACCCTAGGTTTTGATTTTAATTCTCAAAATCTGAAATTAATTGGTGTTTTCTGAAATTGGGAGCATGATTAAGTGTCTCCCTAAATCAATTTTGTCAATCTCTTGTTAAACTGATTTTTCTCAATTCTCATCTTGAGACTAAAAACCCCCAAATCTGTTTTAATTTAAATCAATGATGTTTTTGAGAAATTAAGTATTTTAGTGAGTTAAATTTATAGTATTTATGTTGAGAAATTAATTTAGTATTTTGTCTGGTTGTTTCAATGCTGGGATCGTCTCCCTGGGATGTTTTTCATGTTAGTGCTTGCTCTGGGGAAGCAGAAATTACTTTCTGGGAACTGTTTGGAGCTGACTGCATCACTGCCTAGTGCTTGGAAAACTCTGAACACCTTTAAGGTGGGGGAAAGAATCATTCTACCGTCGGAATCGATAAGTAGCATATTATATAATAATTGTGTAGGGCGACCTAAACCCTACTAGTAGTTGAGTAACCGACAAGACCAAAATCACATTGGAAACCTTTTCTGTAAAACAAATGGTGATTCGGGGATTGTAGGTTTATCGACATTAAGGTTGATTTTATGATGTTGAGGATGTGTGGCTTTATTACTTATTTGAGTTGATTGTGATATGTTGGTTGTGATAATTTGCTATATGTGATATTTTATGATATTTGAATATTTTGTTGATATTGTGTTATGCATGATCTGTCTGGTTTGATAAATTGCTTAGTTGATTTTAAGGAAAGATATATATTGCTCGGAGGTATTTTGTTTGGGTGAGAGTTTTGAATATGAATTAGACGTGCCTCGCTATTATTTTATAAAAGTGATGTGATATAGAATGTCAGTGGAGGTTATGAGGAAAAGCTTGAGGTACTAGGTTGTTATTGATAAAAGTCAGTGAGAATCATGTGTTGCATTGTTGTTCATAACCGTGTATTTGAGATACACGAGGTCCGAAGTTCTTGTAGACCGTTCCAAATTAGAATTTAAGTTGTGCAACTATAGTGTCATTGCTTTGCATGAGCACCCTTGACAGAGTGAGAGAGACAATCAGGGTGTGCACCGACGATACAGTGCAGCTATAGTGTCATTGCTTTGCATGAGCATTCTTACCATGGATAAGAATGTGCACCGGCGTGGGGAACGTGTCACTTGGACGACTGACTGGCATCCCTAACGAGGGATGTGTGACAGGAGTAGTAGTGGCCACGTCAGCATAAAGGTCTAGTTGCATGAGTTGAAGGGTAGAGGATGATGTTATAAAGTATGGATGATTGCAAACTGTGAGTGATGCATGTCTGTGACTGTTATTGTATTATATGCTATGAATCTTTTCCGTTTTTGATGATAGAACTGTTTCTTATCCTCTGCATCTTTCTGCATGTTGTATTTTGTTTTATTATGAAATCGTACTAGAAGACCTGATGGACAAACTTAATGATGAGGGATTGGATGGGATTCACTATGAGCCGGATGCCGAAGCTCGAGTCTTGACCCATGGTGATTAGGGTCCAGGTAGTATATGGCCAGTGCGTCTTGTGAGACGTTTTAGATGTTTTCAGTGGTTTAGTATTTTTGTCTAAGTCTATGCCTGTGAGGGCTCCTACCGAGAGGATACCCTCAACAGTGTTTTGGTAATGTAATAGATAAACTTGGGGTATTTATATATTATAATCTTGCGAATATTTTATGTTATTAATGAAAACTGTTTATGTGCGTGAAAACCAATTTGGGATTATTGTATCTATTTATCTCCTAAGTCTTTATCACGACTGGAGTTTGTGTATTTATTCTTCCGCTCCTGACAGTTGATGTAAGACCAGAGACCATTTATGGTTGGATTAAGTTTTGAAGTTATAAAACTGTTTATCAGGTGTTTTTCCGACGTCATACAAATCTCCGATTTTTAAAGGGGACATTTCGAAAATGATTTGTGAAAATCTCTAACGCTAAACGCGCGCTTAAGGAACCAATAACTGAGGTTTTAAACTAAATGTCACAAAGGGGCACATTCGGGCGAAACACGTAATCGGGTAGACGACGGAAGAGATTTCGGAGTTTCTCAAAACCGATAGAGGGTTTTTCTTAGGATTTTTAGATGATTCAAGGGGATGAATTATATTTTTAAGTTTAGAAAGTTTTTCAGGGTTAAATAGAAAATTTAGAAATTTTACGGTTAAGTCCCTGAACTTTCTGTAAATTACCCTTTTGTCCCTAAATTAGTTTTTTTTGTTTTTTCAAGTGGATTGGGCTAGAATCCTTGTTTCTAACCTTAAATGGTCGTGGCTTATAAGCCCAAACTTTTTTAGTTCATAGTTGAGTCCATAAAGCCATTCAAGTTTTCTTATCTTATGTTTAAAGGCCTAAATCTTCAAAGTGGGTCCCACAACCAATAAGAAAATGAAATCAAGCCCAAATGTTTCAAGCCCATACGAAAGCCCATGTGAATTGTGGCTGCCCATTTTAGTTGGAATTGTCAAGTTGGTTCTAGAATTTTCTATAGGTTTCTACTTATCCTAGATTTGTCTACAAGTTTCTTGATTCTTCTAATACATTGAATTATCTTACTTTCTTAACTTGTCTTGCACTCATAAAACTCAGCCAAGTAAGTCAAAGATAAGATGGCATTTAATGTGATTAAACTCGTCATCATGACATTCTATTGTCTATTTGCAAACTAGTCCTTCAACTATTGGAATCTTTGCAATTTGGTCCTTGGAACTTAATTGCACTTTGATCCTTTTAACATGACAACTCATCTTCATCTAGATCCTTCTTGAGATGTCGCCACTCACACTATAAATACCCTTCTCTCACTTTTCATTTAGTTCTTTGGTTAGTTGTCTTCTAAAACTCTAAAGTTCTAAGTTCTTAGTTCTAAGTTTCAAAGCAAGTTCTTGGATTTTCTTCATCATTGATTCTCAAGAGGTAAATCCTAATCTTTGTCTTAAATCATGTCTATGTTCTTTAGATAGTTTCTTGATTCAAGACTTATATCATGGTGGTTCATCATTTTCAAGTTTCAAACCCTAGAACTTTGAAAAATCATAATAAATCCTAGGAAAATCTAATGATGATGAAACTACTTTCTATCTTCTAGATATCATGTCTACTATCTAAAACCAAGAGCATGAAGCAATCAAAAATTTCTTTCTTGAAAACCTAGCCTTGGCTGAATCTATCAAAGTAGGTTTGGTAGAGTTTTTGTTCATGGTTTTCATTAATGATCTTGTTAATCAAGCTATTAGTATGTATGATTAATAAATCCAAGTTGGTTTATTAAACTAAGAACCCTAACCCTAAGATTATGTTGAGGCCGAATCTATGTATAAAAGAGTTAGAAAGTTTTGAGTTTCAACTTTAGTTGTTTAGTCACTAATCCATGATTTAGGTTAATCAAGGATCATTAATCTATGACTTAATCATGATTAGGAATTTTAAGGATTTTGAACCCTAAAAGTCAGCCCTTGGCCTAAACCCTAACCCTAAAGGTTAGAGGATTTTGTTTCAAATTTTAGTCATGTAATAAGTAATCTATGTTAGTTAAGACTCTAGTAATTAGGATCCAAAAGATGACATTAAGAAGATAATCCTAAACCTATTTCTAAGTCTTGGCCGAACCTAGCCCTAAAGTGTCATAGATGGATGTTAGTTGATTAATTATAATTACGTTGTTTGGTTGAAGGTGATTGTGTTAACTCGTGGCGGGATAACGAGGATCGTCGTGTACGTGTTTCCGGTGCTAGCTCAGGTGGGAGAAAGAACCATTCCATCGTCGGAATCGATAAGTAGTATATAATTTATAATAATGGTGTAGGGCGACCTAAACCCTACTAGTGGTCGAGTAATCGATAATACCAAAATCGTATTGAAATCTTTTCCGTAAAACCAATGACGATTTGGGAATTGTGGGTTTATCGCCTTAGGTTGATTATTCATATTTGAGGATGTTTGAATTATTTACTTTTGACTGTTTGTGATACGCTGGTTGAGGTATTCCATCTGCATGTGACGTATTGTTTCTGTGTTTGAATAATTATGATATTGAGGATGTTTGCTGTCTGTCACGGCCGTGATGGTTGTCATGGCCAGGCCGTGACAGGTTCTGTGTTGTAGGATTCTTGCCTTTGTGGTCTGTCACGGCCGTGATGGCTATCACGGCCAGGCCGTGACAGAATCTGACTTTGTTATTTATTTGGTTGAACTATTATGAGTTGGTTGTGATAAATTGCTTTATATGATATGGAGATGTTGGAATATTCTGTTGTTTAATGTGTTATGCATGATCTGCCTGGATTTAATTCTATGCTTAGAAAATTTTAAGGAAAGATATATATTGATCGGAGGTATTTTGTTTGGGTGAGAGTTTTGAATATGAATTAGAAGCGCCTCGCTATTATTTTATAGAAGTGATGTGATATAGAGTGTAAGTGGAGGTGATGAGGAAAAGCTTGAGGTACTAGGTTGTTATCGATAAAAGTCAGTGAGAATCATGTGTTGCATTGTTGGTCATAACCGTGTATTTGAGATACACGAGGTCCGAAGTTCTTGTAGACCGTTCCAAATTAGAATTTAAGTTGTGCAACTATAGTGTCATTGCTTTGCATGAGCACCCTTGACAGAGTGAGAGAGAGAATCAGGGTGTGCACCGACGATACAAAGTGCAGCTATAGTGTCATTGCTTTGCATGAGCATTCTTACCATGGATAAGAATGTGCACCGGCGTGGGAACGTGTCACTTGGACGATCGATCGGCATCCCTAACGAGGGATGTGTGACAGGAGTAGTAGTGGCCACATCAGCATAAAGGTCTAGTTGCATGAGTTGAAGGGTAGAGGATGATATAGTGAATTGAGGATGATTGTTGATTTTGAATGATGCGTGTCTGTGACTATTATTGTATTATATGCTATGAATCCTTTCCACTTATGATGATAGAACTGTTTCTTATCTCCCTATTTCTGTATTTTTGTGTATGTCTACTTTGTTACGTTAGAAGACCAGATGAACGAATATGTTGATGAGGAGATGGATGGAACCCCATACGAGACGGAGATTGTTGACGAGTTGAACGACGTTCCGTATGAAGTCGACGCTGAAGAACCATCTATTGATCCTGATAATGTAGCGTAGTAAGTTTAGGGCCAGTGAGTCATATAAGACGTTTCTTGCTTTCAGTTAGTTATAAGCATGTTGGTATAAATAAGTACAGGTGTGGGATCCTACTGAGAGGATACCCTAAACCGTGTTGTGTAAAATAAAGAATAATTATGTGTGTATTTATGTAATATAGTTTTGGTGTGTTTTGTATTTGTAGAAGTTATATGATTATTATTTAAGTTTTAATTTTTACGTATTTTCAACAGTAAGCGCGCGATTAAGTAAATAACTAAGTAAGGATTTAATGTAATAATACAATGGAGCACAACGGGGTGTCTCATTTGGTGCCATGGCCTTCGCTAAAATTAGCGTCGGCCTCAGCCCACGCTATTTCAGATCATTTTAGCGTCGGCTTGGCCTTCGCTAAAATTAGCGTCGGCCCAGCCTTCACTAATTTACTTTGTTATAGCGTAGGCTTTAGCGTCGGCCTAGCCTACGCAAATAATGTTTTTTTTTAATTTTTTTTTATTAAGTAGCTATATAACAAACCTGGAAATATAAAATAAAAATTATCCTTAATAAACAATAATAACCCTGCTTTAGCACCGATATCCTTAATAAACAATAATAGCCCTGCTTTAGCACTTGCGGTACTCCAACCTTTTAACAAGTCTAACAGAGTCAAATAAAGCATAAAACTTGAAATATCACCCAACAAAAAAAAACATAATAGAACCAACTCTTTCTCCACTTACAACTCAAACCATTATAATACTTCTGTCTCAAGAACAGCTTGTATAATTGTTGATGAACCAAAACTGCCCATGATAATCCACACAGTACATAACAAAGTAAATGAACACAAACTTCAAAGTACTTGAAAAGTAAATGCGAAATGTCTAAAGTAAAGGAAATCAACATCTGCGAGGGACCATGACATGATGCCTAATCTAACGAATGGTCGTCAAGATCGTCATCATAATCAGGATGCGGACGACCCCGACTACTATTACGCTCTAAAGCTGCCATTCGCTCCATCATAGCGTGAAACTGGGCCTCCAAATTGACAGTCTGTTCCCTAGCTAATGCAGCCTCCTCCCTAGCTTTGGCTGCCTCCTCCCTAGCTCTGGTAGCCTCCTCACGAAGTGCAACGACCTCCTCAGTCTAGAAGACACATGAGACTCCCGAGTTAATGAAGACATACCACGACGGACGTTCAAAGACATGTCTGCAGTTCCGTAACATCGTCCCCGGGTCCTACCCCCAACAACAACCTGCCACAATTGAAGCTTCCTCGCCCCATCCACTTCCTGCATCCCATCTGTGGAGGCGTCATTAACCTGTGTCTGTATCTGAATCAAACGCTCGCGATACTCTTCCTAGTAAAGAACACAAACAAATCTTATTAAGGTACATACATTGATAACAAAGTTATATAAAAATGATGTATAAGACCAACTTACATATGTTCTTTTTGAGCGGCTATCAACCCATTCGCCAGAACTCTTCTGGTGGGTGGCTCTAAAAAACTCAGCAGGATCCACAGGCCCCTGACTTGTTTGGACCTACCCAAAAAGCCAACACATGTTCATTTACAAAGAAAATCAGTATATGATAATGGACTAAACGATGAATATTAAGTAAATACATACCATGTCTAGTGCCACCTCAAGGTGAGATCTGCGACCTGTCGTGTGAACTGCACCACCCTTTTCTGAAGCCCGATTGGTCTTATTTTGTGTTGATATCTTTAGGAAGGCATCACTTTGCCAATATTCAAGAAGACCAATCCATGCCTCGTCCCCCATCCATTTAGGTTGCGTCCCCTTCTTCCTCTTCTTGCCGAGGATGTCAGAAAGACGCTTTGCACATTTTTGCTGAAAGATCTTAAAGATGGTGTCGTAATGACGAGGATCCCAAGAAACTCTATCCTGCAAGAAGAATTAATCAAAATAGTTAATCAGATAAATAAGTATATATATAAGCTCTTCACATGTGTTAACTTGAATAAAACTGTGAACTTGTGTTAATTAAACAAACGTAGGCTTAAAGATAAACAACTTGAATGAAAAGCAATCTACTAAAATACTCCCTTACACTGACTAATAATAAAAAGCAATATAGAACTTACCCTAAATCTGGCCCACCAAAAGTCCCTCACTTCATCAGGGGTCACAGTCCAGCAATGGTGAACACCCCGAAATTGTGAGGTGATGGCAAACTTAATCGCATCAGCAGCAACTTCTGCTGGAGTCCACCTACCAAAAATCCAAACTCAATGTCAAATGTCAAATCAAATGCATATATAAAACCAAGTGCTTAATAAATATATAAAGAAACAAAGAAAGTTCCAACTTACCCTTTCCCAATAGGACATATAATGATCTTCCCGTCAGCATCCTTCTGGTACTGCCTCGGTCGACGCTGACTAGGGGCGTGCTCGTCATGCCCCTCCTCTTCCTCCTCCCCCCCTTCCTGCTCCTCATGCTCCTCATCCCCCTCCTGCACCTCCTCATGTTGGTTTACCTCCTCGTGGGGAGGCTGCTGCAACACCGGCTCCTGTGGCATGCGGTATGAAGATGAACCACACTCAAATTGCCTAGGGGGCATGTATCCCGGAGTAGGGATCATAGTGACTACGTCTGGGGTAGGCTCGGAAGGTGGTGGTGTGACGACCGGCTGGGAAGGAAGGACCGGCGGTGCTATAGGCTCAAAAGGTGGTTCTGTAGTCTGTCTCTGACGGATTTTGCGGTGTGTCTCTGCAGCAAGATCGCCAGGTCGTAGAAGCCTCCCTCGACCTCTATTGGTAGGCATCTTCCCTCGACCTCGTCCTGACATCTACTGTAGTGCAAAATATAACATATAGATATACATATGATCTAATCATGCATATAAAGTTGAACTTGTAAATAATAAGATACACATTAAAATAGTTAGATACATATTCTAAACATATATGTAAAGTTGACTTGTGCATGTTAAGACACATTAGGATACATATTAAAATAGTACAATGCATATTCTTAACATATAATCTAATCTAATCCTCGTCACTATCCTCATAATCGTCTTCATCCTCATCCTCGTCCTCCCCCTTCTCCTCATCTTTATCACTACATTCTATCGAAACACCTTCATCTTCTGATTGACCATCGTGATCCATTGAATCGTTATTACGGTCAACTATTTGTTCGAACCCATTTATGGTTTCATCAAGTAAGCCTTGTAATGGTTCAACTTCTGTAATTGGTACAACGGGTGACATCTCATCAGCCTGATAAGGCTCTTCATCCTCTATGTCCTCGACTTCCACATGACCCCTTGGTTTTGTGGTGATTACCGCAGACCAACCACGTGAGGTCTTTACACGTTTCTGGATAAGGGACATAATATACTTGTCTTGCTTTTTCTGCAAGAATGAACGGATCATATCGACCATACCGTCTATTCATCTTAATATCGACAATATTATAATGTGGATGGACCCTTGTGCCTCTATTCCTTGTTGGATCAAACCATTCACAGTAAAATATAGCAATCTTATTACTCAAACCATGATATTCCAATTCAAAGATACGTTGGATAATGCCGTAAAAATCATCTTCTCCTCCTTCAGTAACACCTTTTACATGCACCCCACAATTTATGGTTTTTTTACCATCACTCCAATCCTTAGTGTGAAACCTGTACCCATTTACAAAGTACATGTGCCATGATGTTGCTTTTGTTATAGGACCCCAAGCTAATGCCTTTATGTTTGTGTTGATCACCCTATTCCTCTCATCATAAACCTACATAGAAGAGACACATATGCTTAGAGGGTGTGATTGCTAATAATTTCATCATTTCTGTACATTACACTTACATATTCCTTCAACCACGTGGGAAATTCTGCATGTATACGACCAGAAGCATCTTGATCATTGATGGAGTGATTTTGCAAGAATGCACTGACATCAAGCACAATTTTGATAAGTAACTCTACAATACTCAATGCGTCAAGCACACACTTGAAGGGATACAAATTTTACTTACTCAAGATATGATTTAACCTCATGGCAATTGATCAGCACATGCACATGAGCAGATTTCCATTCATCATCTGTAAGCCAATGGGTTTGACACTTCCCGCTAGGACGACCAGATTTGTTCAAGAGTGATAGCGTTGGGTGGACGCCTTCATGTCCCGATCGAGGATCGTTCCTAAAACTTGTGGTAGGCAACAAGCTAAAGGTCTTGAAATAGTGAGAGCAGAAATAGGTTGTCTCACGTTGTAAGTAGAAAGCACATATGGAACCTTCCACTCTAGCCTTATTTTTCACCGCCCGCTTTGCGTCGCCCATGAATCTACATGTAAAATGACCATACATCTTTGAATTCGAAAGAAATCAAGATGTAAATACTTAAAAAATTAATTTAATTACCTTTCAAATGGATACATCCACCGATATTGAACCGGACCACCAAGGATTGCTTCATTGGGTAGGTGAATTGGAAGATGCTCCATTGAATCAAAAAATCCCGGTGGAAAAATCCTTTCCAACTTGCATATGATGATGGGAATATTTTGCTCCAATCTAACCAAGTCGTCCATCCTCAATGTATTACAACATAGATCTTTGAAGAATCGACTTAATTCAGTTAGTGCTTTCCATACACATTCTCGGCAACGAACGAAAGGCAATTGGGAGTAAGCACTCCATGAATATATGACAATCATGGCTTTTCATCCCATGCATCTTACCCTTGGAGACATCGGCACACCTAGCAAGGTTTGAAGCGTAGCCATCCGGCATTTTCAGTTCGCTAATCCATTTACACACTAACTTTGCATCTTACGGTGACAAAGTGTAGCTTGCCTTTGGCTTTCCCATCTTTCCATTAGGTAAGAGTTGCATCTCCAAGTCCCCTGCGTGCCTAGAACACAGATATATCCATTCTCGCCTTTTCATTGTCCTTTGTTTTACCCTTGACATTCATGACAGTGTTTAGCACATTATCAAAGAAATTCTTCTCTATGTGCATCATATCAAGATTGTGCCTTAACAAGTTGTCCTTCCAGTATGGAAGATCCCAGAATATACTTTGTTTGGTCCAATTATGATACCCGCCATACCCTTGCAATCTGCCCCAACCAACCTCTGTCACTTTTGGGAAATCACGAACTAATTCCCAGATTTGTTGCCCTGTTAACATGTAAGGTGGGCCATCTTTCTCATCCTTGTTTCTTGTAAAACCCCTTTTACTTCTTCTGAAAGAATGATTTTCTGGCAGGAATCGACGATGACAATCGAACCAAGAATTTTTTCCACCATATTTCAAGGTGAAAGCTTTTGTGTCTTCCATACAATAAGGACATGCCAATTTACCCTGTGTACCCCATCCAGATAACATGCCATAGGCTGGAAAATCATTAATTGTCCACATTAAGCATGCTCTCATGAGAAAGTTTTGTTTCATCGAGATATCGTAAGTCAAAACACCAAATCTCCACAACTGTTGCAAATCATCAATCAAGGGCTGCAAGTAAACATCTATCTTTGATTTTGGGTTAGATGGTCCAGGAATGAGACAAGTCAAGAACATGTATGGTTTGGTCATGCACATTTCTGGGGGAAGATTGTAAGGCGTAACTATGACCGGCCAACATGAGTATGGAGAAGTCGACGCTTGGATGTAAGGTGTAAACCCATCAGCACATAGGCCCAATCTTACATTTCTTGGCTCACTGGCAAAATCTGGATAAACATCATCAAAGTATTTCCATGCCTTCCCATCGGACGGATGGCGTAGAACGTTCGAACTCGCCTTATTTTCATGATGCCACCTCATTCGAGCCGCAGATTCTATTGATGCATACAATCTTTGTAACCTGGGAATGATTGGCAAATAAAACATTGTCTTCACCGGAACATTTTTGTGTTTTCCCATCCCTTTCCTTGGAGGAACATACCTTGCAGCTTGACAAAATTTGCACTCAGATAAGTTTCTATCCAGTTTGTAATATAACATGCAACCATTTACACAACAATCAATCTTCTCAGCCTTTAACCCTAACTTAGACACCAACTTTGTTGCTTGGTAATGGTTCTCGGGTAAGCATTGTTTTGATCCTAGCTCTTTAGCTACGTTGGCAAGCATTTGTGCAAAATAATCTATTCCCTTTTGAGGAACATGCCAGTTAGATCTACCGCCAAAAAGCTTAACAGATATTGATAACCTAGATTCGGTAGCTCCTTCACAAATGGGCTGGTTTGCAGAGATTAATGTATCGTAAAACCGTTGAGCTTCGGGATTGGGCATCTCATCTTCATTAAGTGTCTCGTTCCCCATGTTAGCATTGACATGGGAGGCATCGGCAAATGGCCTTAAAGCATCATACACCATATGATTCATTGACATAAATTCATCATCATTATCCACATGACAAGTACTGTTTGAATGACCCCCTAGGTCCATATCTGGCTCCACTTCTCCATGTTCAGTCCAGATCAAATAGTTTGTCTTAAACCCGAACTTGTACAAGTGAACCTTTACCTCGCTTGCAGCCAATAGCTTCATGTACTTACACTTTGCACAAGGACATCTGATCCCTCCTTCGGAAAAAAAGTAGGGTTGTTCCTTAGCATGGTTGACAAACTCATCAACTCCACTAAGAAACTCATCTTTCAAGCCTCGCCTATCAGGATTGACCCTATCATACATCCAACTACGATCCATTTTCTACGTGGTAAACATACAATTATCAGCCACTAGGGGTACCAGAAAAACTTCGGAAATTTTTTGTGAAAATAGCAATGTATAGCACCTAGTCCAGCATCATGCATCTCAGGAAATGAATTTATAGCACACAACATGATCGTATTTCAATAACTGTTCATGAATTTAAAAAAGGCATCTCAAAGGGTTCATCACACACAGAGAAAACTAAACATAAGCAGATTACATGAAATACATGGGGTATCAAACAAAATTACTCAGATTCATAATGATGGGATGAAGCTACTTGACTATATGCATATAAATCACTAGGTGCATGTTTATGTATGTTTAGTATTTAGATACACAATAAAGATCTAAATACGTGATAATCAAATTTAACCTCAAACCAGTAAGGTAAGAAGTGTGTCAAATGCTATACAGATGCATGATAATGGATTAATTTAGGGGAAGGGATATGCAATAGCAATTAGCAACTGTTTCACAAAACCAATCAAAACTATATGGCATGGTAAAAAAAAATCATCATAGGGAAACATCAAGTTCCAGTTAGAAACAAATAAAACACTGACCTTCAAGAGCAGGATTTCGTGGGATCTAAAGGAGTAACAGGTTTGATCATTGCTTGTATTCTTCGGTAAGCAACAGGTTAATGGAAACCCACTAGCTAGAAATAAAGAGCAGAGTAAAGTGAGTAGTGAGTACCAAAACCAAACAAATATGATAGATTGGCTTCACAAACAGAAGAAAGCAAAATGGGGTCAGTTTCCTCTCTGAGAAAGCAAAAGGGAATTTTTTATTATTTATATGAATAAAACTTTTCCTTTTCTATTAAACATCCATGCAGCTTGTCACAAATAGATGATAACCTGACTACTATTCATGATTCTTTTGCAGATTGATACTTGTAACTCATTCTACTGTGATCAATTTGAACCTATTTCTCCAAAGAGGCCAAAAATTTGGACCGAAACTGGCCTGGATGGTATGTTGGATTCACTTTTAATCTTTGCTCCTGTATAGTCCATTATTCATTTTACCATGTGACAAATGATAATGTATCTGTCATAATCTGTTGTATGATGACTGGTTGCTAATGATTATTGTATTTGTTGAGCATAATTCAGAAATGCTCTTTATCTAAATTTCATTGACAATCATGTCTTAAGCAAAACTGAAAATTAGTGCATCTGTTATCTTTTTTGCCTCATTGAAGGATATTTGCTTTGCAGACTTCCTAACCTTCGACTGTTGAGCCCAAAAAACAAAATTGTAACCATCACACACTGTAGAATATGCTAAATAGCAAGTTCGTGAATTAATATTAAAATCATGGCATCAATCATGAAGAAATTAATATGCAGTTATAACTTTTATCCATTAAATCATGGCGCATAAGGGTTCTCTAACTGATTGAAGAATGCCATTGATTAATATCAACTTCAAAACCACATTTTAAGATAAGCACCAACGAAAAAAAAAACCATGTATGGAAATCATAACAACCAACCACTCCCAAGTTTAAACTCATTCAACCGTGACATATATAACTCCTAATTCATTGGTTACTCATAAGTCTAACTAGAAAACCCATTCAACCGCCTAATAACTCCTGTACAGTGGTATGCAAGAATTGCCATCATTCAAGCACGACCAAAGTAGGTCCTTTTCCAACTTCAATCATTTAATTAGAAGAAACTAAGATTTATCCTATTCTTACCACAATATATGTGACCTTGTGCATCATATTATATGAAGACCATCTAGTGTACGAAATATGATATATAGGAATAGGAATAAACGAAAATCAATTGAAACGGACGATCATGAAAGGTAAAGCACAAGCACGAGCACAAACAGAGGAAAGGTAAGGTAAAGCTCGAGCAAAATTAAACCAATCCCATTTCCACCATATAAGTGAACATATGTATCCATCACATTGTCAAACTCAACAAATTTGAAACATGAAAAATGAACAATCCCTCACAAAATAAGCATTCAAATAAGAAACAACCCAAAGTTTCAAAATACCAAGAGGGTTAGAGCCCTTACCTCATTTTGCACAAACCCTAAGTCTTAGAGAAAGAATCTCCTCATTAGCTCTCCTTCCTCGTGTTTCCATCAGGGCTCCAAAGCTCCCTCTACTCTCCCTTTCACTCTCACTTTTTTTCTGATTTTTTTGTTTACGTTAAGGCAAAAATGGAGGAAAGGGAAAGAGACCCGAGGAGATGTATCTCGACTGCAACGGTGGCATTGAGGGACGACGAAACATGACTGGAACAATGGGACCAGAGAACCAGAGAAGAAATTCGCGGCGAAGGAGAGAGGGGAACGATGGTGGCGAAACAGACACGGGCGATGGCGGTGAGATGGAGGAGAGAGAAAAATGATTTAGGGATTTGAAGAAGAAAAAAAGATAGGAGATGGGAGAGTGAAAGTATGCGGGGGAAAAAAAAGAGCGAGGAAGATGGAGGAGAGAAATAGAGAAAGAGATAATGTGAGTGAGAAGGAGAAGGAAAGATAGCGTCGGCTTGGCCCACGCAAAATGTCTTAAAATAGCGTCGGCCTGGCCCACGCAAAATTGAATCCAAAGTAAAAAAAAAAAAATCGGGTAACAGTATTGCGTCCATTTTGCGTCAGCTTGGCCGACGCTATAGCGTCGGAGTCGTGGCCTACGCTAATAGTTCGGCGCTAAATCGTGACTTTCTTGTAGTGATGCGCCACCATCAGAAGCTCGATTACGCCGAGTTGTGGCCTGGATCTCCTGGAACTTCTCAGTAGCCCAGTACTGGTCCAGCTGCCTCTTGATCTCAGGATCCACCCACCTCCCCTTATTCTGTCCCTTCCTCAGCTTGTTCATCAGATTCTTCATAACCAGTGAGCCTTTATGCTCAAATATGTCCCTGACGAGAGCCTCTAAAGCTAAGTCCCACCTATACTCTTTCTGCAACTTACAGTTGTTAGGAAATTCGTATGTACATATATATAATGTAAATTTAATTTAAAAAACTTAATAAACTGTTACCTTAAACTCTAGAAACAACTGATCCCTATGGGCCAGTGGGATGGCCTTCCATGTAGGCCATGGACCATCAAACTTGCGTCGCAGGATCTTCGATATCGAATCAGAAGGGCCCTTCATGCGTAAAGCTGACAAAATTAGAGCATTAATAAATGTTATAATTAAATTTTAAAAACAAGTAAATAGAAATTAACGATACTTTATATATATTAAAAAATTAAATTAGCATACTCGTTATCCCCCCTGGGGATAAGAAGAATCCTCCTGTCGGATGGACCACGACTCTCCTGTCCCGATGATGATGATGGTCCTATCATCGTAGGTGTGGATGATGAGGGTGCAGCCTGTGTCCCGACCACATGAGGATGGGTGGGGGGTGCAACTCCATCACCCTGAGGTGTCCCGTCAACGAGAGGTGCTGGTAGGATGGTCTCGATCCGAAAGGTCGTGGGTCGGCCGGCGAAGGGACTCTTGCAGCACGACCTCCACGACGACCCCTACCTCTGGAGGAATCTACCATCTGTGAAAAAAATGAAAATATGATTACACAACAGTGTAAATAATACAAAAATAAATTACCTAATAAGTAGAATGACATTCACACAATGAATTATGACATAAATAAATTACCTAAGTAGAATCTCCGTCACTAAATTCACCCTCGGTCTCATCGGTATCACTTGATCGGAATGTACCTTCGCTAGATGCGTCCAACTCGGATTGATCCATTAACTCTCTTTCAACTTCTTCCCCATTTTCGGAAATGTCCGCTGGAGAATTAACAATAATGTCCGGCGTAATTTGCAAGCGATACGTGGGGTCTTGAAAACTCATCATCTTGGTACGGAGCATCTTTTTCAGGCTGGTTGATTACATTATCGAATTAATTATCTGCGAGCCTTTATCTTAATAACACCCAACCAGCCATGATGTCCTTCGGGATATGGCGAGTAATAAACCTGCTCTGCCTGTTGTGAAAAAATGAATGGGTCGTATGCCTTATTATACCTTCGAGACAGCCTAACTTGAACAATACCATAATTTTTATCTATTTTTGTCCCTGCGTCAAGAGTAGGATCAAACCAATCACACTTGAAGATAACTAATTTCATCACGGGGAAACCGGTATAATTGAGTTCAAGGATGTCAGTTAGAACCCCATAGAAATCATCCTCTACATTGCCATCAGTGGCTCGCACACAAACACCATAGTTACACGTCTGCATTCCTTCATTCCATGTTTTTGTGTTAAATTTATATCCATTTACAATATAAGTATTCCATGATGTAACCCATCTGTTAGGCCCCCATGCCAAATTTGTCAACAATGGATTTTGAACATTGTTGTCTGGATCTAGTACCTAAACAATCAAATATTATATTATTCTTATACATGCTATATATTTAAGGAGATAAAATGTATGCTTCAAAAAATGAAGATGCTTAACCTACATATTCACTGAACCACGTAGCAAAGTGAGAAGTAATTTCTCGATCAAGGACATGAAGCCCTTCTCATAAAGATCGGCTACAACTCCATCCACACTTTTGAAAGATTGACACTTGCATCTTTTGCAAGGACACCTCAATTGATCACCGCCCAGCCGTATAAATCTCTCCTGGCTAACAACAAACTCTATAAACTCACCCACTCCAACTCTATACTCTTCCCTAAGACGTTTATTCCGATCCAACCTACGATACATCCATTTTCGATTCTCCGGAATATCCATTGCTGGAAATTAAATAGCCTGACCAATCCTACAATAACACTTATATATTACGGTGCATTCCAATAACTCCATCAATCTCGTTCTTATGACAAGGTATGAACCTATCCCATTCGAGAAGAAACCTTTGTCACACTCGGCTACTAATAGTTATTCCCATATTCAAATACCTTATACTTGACAAAATTCTGGCAGCATCTCCCATCGGTCTCCAAGTTACACGACTCGAGCACGGTCGAATCACCGCGATCAAGTATGCACCAGGAGAACAAAAGGAAATGCATCAGACCGAGATTTCAATAAGTATATAAGGCATTTGAACATTGAAATGACTATTGTATGCAGTGTGAAAAAGGTTTTTTCCCAAACTGTCCCACTTGGACAATTCAAGATTCAATACAATGAGCATGCATACCTTGATAAGTTACGCATGCTCATTAATATTGAATCTCAAATAGGAAACTAAGGCTTTAGTAAATTAATTATTAACTCTAACGAGAAAATAAAACCATTAACCTATAAATATTGCAACATTGTTGAGTTTATATAAATTGCAGCGTAAATCAATACAAACTTAGATTAAATATTGTAGCAAACATCCTATTGAGCTCCGCTCTCCACTAACAAGTAGCAGTTAATTGTCAAACATATGCATAATTTCTAAATTATCAGCACACAACCATCATCCCGCCTTTCAGACAGGATCACATCCTATTGAGCTCCGCTCTCCACTAACAAACAACACATATTGACAAACACATGCATAAACATTAAATTATCAGCATACAATCATACAATATCACATCCTATTGAGCTCCGCTCTCCACTAACAAACAACACATATTGACAAACACATGCATAAACATTAAATTAATTATCAGCATACAATCAGACAAGATCACATCCTATTGAGCTCAGCTCTCCACTACCAAACAAGACGATAATTCACATAATACATTACACTTGAGTGTTCGGAGAGAACCGACACGAGAGAGAAAACACAACAGAGAAAGGATAAGTGGAGGAGCCGGTAGAAGAATATGACAACAAGGACCTATCGTGCATAAATGAAATTATTCATTTCAACTCAAATCACTATTCTATTATGTTAAATTGTTATACCTAAATAATTTATCTCATGAATATCTAGTGTTAAAGCATGTGCTCACGAAAAAATAATCAATGAAGCATAAAAAATAATAAGATTGGAGAGCTGAAGGTCAATTTATTTTGATTTCGACTTTTTTTTTAAAATTATCCTTAAATCGGGCCTAACTGTTTACACAAATCGAATCAATATATTACATATCCAGTACCATAAAAAAATGTGGATAATGCTAGAATTTCTTTCTATCAAAGAGAAGATTTTCCATGTTGTTCAATGTTCATGTTAGTAAACATGACAGTGCCCATTAAAATAGAAAATAATAGAGAGAAAACTGAAAGGTGTAATTGATTGAATGAGAAAGTTTATTACATCAAGTCATATATAAAAGTGACTTATATTATATGTAAGATAAAGCAACTGATTTGTAACTAACCACTAATTAACTATATTAATTATATGATCTAATAGTCCATCCTAGATAGACAAGATGTTAGGGTCTTAGTTAGTAGGGAAAAATTGTCATAACTCACAAATTCCATTTCTATGATTTTCTAGAATTTAAATCATAAAAATCAAGGAATATGGAAAGTTGTAGCAACTTAGTGATTTGAATGAAAAACATGAAGAGAAAGGAAGGATGATCATTGATCACTAGACAAGCACAGATATCAAATTTGGAGATTTGTTTCCCTTTATGCAAAGAGTTACAAATTTTTGAAATCCAAGAGTAAAATAAAAGGGTATGGTTCGGCCAAGTGGGGGAAAATAGGGGAGAAATTTTTGTTCATCAAATCATTTGGCAAGCATGAAGAGTATGATTATAGAAGCACCAATATTAAGTTTCAAGACTTAAATCAATGGGCACAAAGAGTTATGATTTTTCTACCATTTTCAAGCTTAATTCTTTTTGAACAAAATTAAGAACAAGCATGAAGCTAATCAACTCAACATCAATTGTAATGAAGAAAGGTTGGAGGAAAATTACCTCTAAGTGATGATCCTTGAGTAAGAAATCAAGACACCTTGAGAAACTAAGAGAAAAGAGAGAAATGTGTTGGATGAAAAAATGAAAATGATAAGTAACAAAAACACACATCCCTAAACTCACACACATACACTAAACACACACACATACACTAAACACACATCTCTGCACACACACACACACACACACACACACACAAACATCCCAAACAGACACACACACATACACTAAACACACATCTCTGCACACACACACACAAACATCCCAAACAGACACACACACAGAGCACACACACCTACCCTATGATTACAATCCAATTGAACACACAAACTTTAGTACACAGAACACACAACAAACACACACTCACAACACACACACACACAACACAACAAACACACACACAACACCAATGTACACACAACACACAACAGAAACAACAATGTAGAGAAAGACAACGAGAGAAGCAATTACCTCGGTCGGTGTGTGGGGGAGGGCGTTGTGGTGGTGGTGGTGTGAGCAATGTGACCAGAATGAGCCCCGAAATGAGGGGGGAAATGATGAGACAGTGACATAGTGAGACAATGAGACAGAGAGATGGAGTAGAGGAGAGCTTACCGAGCGGAGGGGAGATGACGGTGGTGACGGCGACGACGGGAGGTGTCTTGGGGTGTTGAGGTGGCCGGGCGCGCCGTAGAAGAGAGAAACAGTGGGTGGGAGAGAGAAAACACCAGGAAAAAATGAGGAAGAAGGAGGTTCCGTCGAATTTAGGGATTTCGATTTTAGCGACCGAATTAATTCGGTCGCTAATTTGGCCGCTAATATGGTTAGTCTTAATTTGAATTTGTAATTTTAGCGACCGAATTAAATTTGATCGCTAACACGTGCAATTTTATTTTTCAACGCCATTTAGCGACCGAATTAATATCGGTCGCAAATATAAATAAAGTTTAAAGTGTGAATTCATAAATTTAGTGACGGATTTATAAATCGGTCGCTAATATAAACACAGTTTGACCGTTGCATTTAATTCGGTCGCCATTTCGATCGCTAACAATTCATAAATTTCTGACTTTTACTTTCCTTTGTTTAGCGACCGAAGTAGCGACCGATATCTCTGCTACGCTCTATTTCGGTCGCTATTTCGGTCGCAGAATCAACTCTAACCAATGTTTCATGTAGATCCTACAATCGGTCTCTATTTCGGTCGCAAAAAGGAACCTAAAAATTCGGTCACTATTTTCGGTCGCTAAATGACCTTTTTTTTGTAGTGGTAGTGGGTGGTGTAAAATGTGGATGGTGCACCATAACCCAACTCTTAAATGAGAATGAGATACAAAAATGTACAAAATAAATGTAAATTAGAGTTTGTAACTTACCTATGTTAAATTCTGAAAAACTTCCCTATATACTACATTCAAGATGGAGTTAGAATGTGAACTTCATTATAACATATGAGTTTCTTCAAACACGACGTGATATTGCAACATACAATTGTCCAAATAGAAAAAAATGATTGCGGAAGATAGATGCCTACATGTTTTAGAGATTATTCTTGAAATTTATATATTGTCACTGTAAAAGAAATAAGCATATACAGGATATTTTTTGCTATGAAATTGAAAAAAATCTTGTTATCAGATGGAGTGAATGACAACATAAGAATTTTACTTTAAGAAATCAGGGGTTAACTGTTTTTACAGACACAAATAATATATCGCGTTTGTGCTTTGGCAAGATGAATTCAACCATAATATATACCTTATTCAATTGACCCCAATTAATCGTACATATCTACAACCAATATTAATAAAATGATTGTCACTAAAAGTAACATGCTACATTTTAGATCAATAAAAGTAGTAGGCTTCCTTTCAGAGAAGCACTCACTACATCATCTACACCTACATGATAATGTAAAGTTATGGTGAAACAAATGCGTACACACTCGTTGAACCAACATAATAGTTACTTGTATGAAGATAATGGTTAATGTGCACATGTGAAGAAGACATATCGTTCAGAATTGCTAACATGGAAATAGTTTAAACACAAATACGTATAGTATCTCCCATCTTGAGTGCAAAACTTACAGGAACAACCTGATTCATACTTATAGAGTTCTAATAGCCTTATAACACAATTTATGCCAACTATTTATATATTCTATTCCACTCGGTGGGTAGCTCCCAATATTTATTCACTATCCATTGCAAAATGAAATATATCTTACACTAATATTTCTGATCCAAAGCCAAAGTAAGACCTCCTTTCTCTATAGTCTGAGCGAGGCTAGATATTGCGCTGAGTTATAAACTTAAGCATTCTCTTGCTTAACGTCTCTGCAATATTAAATGCAAGCTTGAGAGATTGAATAATTAAGCTTTGGTTCTCAATGAGTGTGGTAGCATGAACTCAAGTCATTATGAGTAATAATCTGTGAGCCTTCAACACCCCATGTCCCGTTCTGTCGAGTCATTTCCAAATGAACCCCTCCTGGGTAGCTTCCTTCTTGGTAGTGGACATCAAAGAATGTCTCCAATGCAACCTATCCAAGAACACATGAATTTATCATAAGTTTCAATAAAACTTGAATTATATAATAAAAACCAACCTAAAAAGAGACCTAGATCTCCAACTCAACCAAATAGTTGATCTTACTGGTTTGTAAATCACCCGGTGCTAGCCAGGTGGCTACTTTCTTAATTCCTCCTGAGTGCATCGATCAATCTCAAAAAATCTATTACTCCTAATCAGTATTCTCCTTGTTGAGAGTCCCACCGACTAGAGATATGATTTAAGTAGTGCTTATAATATTTGGATAGTCCTCACCTTTCAAGCCGATTTTTGGATTGAGTTAGACCCAAGCCCAAATTTTAAGATGAACTATTTTAGTATTAGCCTTCACTCTATTTCATATTCCCAATATTTTCATGCGTATCGCTAATTTGATCGGGTTATATTATCTTTCATTCATTGCTCCCATTTAAACTTTTCCTTAAATTTCAAAACACTGCAATACAACCACAGCAACAATATCATCAGATCAAAAACAAACTGCAAATTAATAACAACTACAGTTTAAAATTCCACATATTACTAAAATATAAAAGGTTTACTTCCATCCACGAAGCAATATATGACACGCTCTCTTTTTATGTCAGTCAGAGGACCAAATATTGTTGCACACCATCCCACTTGAAACAATTTAACTTGATCACACTCGTCAACTTGAACACAACAAAAACAAAATCGTATAATCATTTGCCAAAATAAATTCCTCATAAAGTTTGCATTTTTCCAGAGAAAGAACATAATCATGGTTTTTTATTCTCACTATTACATCATCAGGCAGAGGAAACTTTAATCCCAGCCATTTTTTGCACGGACCCTTTTTCAACCCCCATACTCTTAAAAACCTCACAAAAGATGTCAGAATCATACCCAAAATCTTCATTGAACAAATCAAATCTTCCTGATTTCAAACAATATGTGAAATTAAAATACATAAAGCTAGGCTATCATTACTTCATCGCCAATGGGATGTTCCTGATTTTATCAATCAAATCACCTGGAATCTTTTAAAAAAGACCCTAAAAAAACAATCAACATACACTAAAGATAGCCAGAAGAAGAAGAAGAAATGACATGCAAAAGAAGAAAGTTGTTATTTAAGAAAATGAAAATGAAGCGATGGATGTGGAATACCTGATACATATATTATTATATATTCTTTGCTTTGCAAAACTGATACATATATTTATATTTTATTTTATCTTTAAAAAAATAACATGTACTCAGTTTCAAATAGCTAACCTTTGATTTACCCGGTTGTGAAGTATGGGACTCTCTTGAGTCTTGACAACTGTGTGCTTTTGCATAGTAAATTGAAGCAATTTAAAACCCAAAAATGCTAAACAGACACACAATTTCGGACAACATACGGTACACCGTATGAACAGTGCCGTATTGTTCACAGTTTTTTTTTTAATTTTAAATTTTTTTTGTAAATAATTTTTTTGATTAAGTATGTGTCAATATCTGGTGAACCGGGTACAAATATCTGGTGAATTCAGTTCATTATCTGGTGAATGTGTTTTTTTGAGAAATAATTTTTTTGATTAAGTATGTGCAAATATCTGGTGAATCCGGTATAAATATCTGGTGAATTCAGTTCATTATCTGGTGAATATGTTTTTTTGAGAAATAAATTTTTTGGTTAAGTATGTGCAAATATATGGTGAATCGGGTATAAATATCTGGTGAATTCAGTTCATTATTTGGTGAATGAGTTTTTTTTTATAAATAAAATTTTTGCTTAAGTATGTGTAAATATCTGGTGAATCGGGTACAAATATTTGGTGAATTCGGTTCATTATCTGGTGAATGAGTTTTTTTGAGAAATAATTTTTTTGGTTAATTATGTGCAAATATCTGGTGAATCCGGTATAAATATCTGGTGAATTCAGTTCATTATCTGGTGAATGGGTTTTTTTTTATAAATAAATTTTTTGATTAAGTATGTGTAAATATCTGGTGAATCATGTACAAATATCTGGTGAATTCAGTTCATTATCTGGTGAATGGGTTTTTTTTGAGAAATAATTTTTTTGGTTAATTATGTGCAAATATCTGGTGAATCCGGTATAAATATCTGGTGAATTCAGTTCATTATCCGGTGAATAGGTTTTTTTGAGAAATAAATTTTTTGGTTAAGTATAGTTCATTATCTGGTGAATGGGTTTTTTTGAGAAATAAATTTTTTGGTTAAGTATGTGCAAATATCTAGTGAATCATGTACAAATATCTGGTGAATTCAGTTCATTATCTGGTGAATGGGTTTTTTTGAGAAATAATTTTTGGTTAAGTATGTGCAAATATATGGTGAATCAGGTATAAATATTTGGTGAATTCAGTTCATTATTTGGTGAATGTGTTTTTTTAGAAATAATTTTTTTTTAAAAAGTCAAAATTAAAAAAAAAAAAGTTGCTGCTACAGTAGCGCTACAGTGCGCTACTGTAGCAGTGTCCCGTATTGTGTCCATTTTTCCGTGTCTGTTTAGCACGACTGTTTAAAACCTACTCTTTATTAACTTGCTTCTAGACTATAGTAATCACTACAAATTAAAATAAATGAAAATAAAATAATTACTATGGAAATGTCAGCAATGCCCTTAGTTTTGGAGGGAATAATGCACCCAATGACTGCTTCTTTTTTATATATAAAGATATGAAATAAGTGGATGTTAATTGCATAATATATTGAGGTAGAAATAAATCATAAAATTGAAATAAAATATATAAAATGAATTAATTATAAAATTAAAGCATACTTAGGTGGACCAAAGACTCACAACCGTGGTGGCTAGTCACTCGCCACCTTTGCAAAGGTGCCCAAGATCATCACCACTGAATATAACACCAAGATCTACTGGCGGAGGTGGGCGTACCACCCATCCATCGTGTTCCAATGAGCATGTAAAAATCTCGTCATCATAATCCCCACTAATCGAGAACAAGCGACTCAAGGGAGACAGCGAACTCGACTTTGCCTTCAATATTAAATAAAGAAAGTATATAAGTAGTTGATAATAAAAAAAACATAAGTAATTAATTGAGAAATTTGATCATTAATTATGAATATACCTTCCGGGACAACTCGAGCTCCTGCTTCGCCGACTCAAGCTCTTTGCGTTTTACCTCCAACTCCCGCTCCCTCTCTACCAAGTCATCCACCTCCACATGTATCATATGATAGCTCTCTTTTGTGCTCACATGTGAAGGTTCGGCAGCTCCCACTGTGTCCTGAGAACCCATGGAGGAAAGCTCCTTTGCAAGCATCTACTTGAAGGATGGGTTTGATAGGAAGCGGCTCATCAGCTGATCTGTAATGGCCGGGTCGGTCATGAGCTGCTGTGTAACCACTTCTCTAAGTGCCTCCTTATCGACCTGCCTACGTGGAGCTCTTGTGCCGTAATATTTTTTGATGCCCACCGTCCCTGGAACACCAATCACCCGACCAGGGTGGTCGTCTTTGCCTAGGGCAGTGATCAATATATCTCGACGTCCATGTGGGACGAATGAGCTCTGGGAGTATTTTTCCTTAAGTTCCTCCTACAATGAAGAAATTAACAAACATGTAAGAGAATGTGTTAAAAATATCAACATATACAAATATCAACTACAAATGCAGTTAGTTTGCTACTTACAATCTTTTCTGCCACAGTGCGTGTGGCTTCAGCTTTAAAATCTCCTTTTTTTGTCCTTCGGGCCTCCAACCAAACATCCTCGTGGGCGATAGGAGATGGAGGATCAACAGCTGTGCCCTCAGGCACCTCTCCAACTGCTATCCTCTCATCCAGCTTCTCTTGTAAGTCCCTCAACTTATCTGCCAACATCTCCTTAATCTTAGTGTCATACCCACCCTAAGACAATGTGTGGGTGTGAATGTTCTTTTCTTGAGTCCTCTTACCCCTTTCCCTCTTAGCCTGTTAAAACAAAAACACATAATAAATTTAGTTAAATAAATTTTCTTTACTTAAATGTACTCTAAAATGGATAAGTAAATTAACTTCAACTAACCAGAAATGATGTTGTTTGTCACCTCCTAACAAAAATATCCCACATCTCCCTATCAACGTACGAGTAGTTTATAGAAACTTTCTCGTGATCCTTCGGTCCGAATACGTAGTTCCTAGTCAGATCGTGCTTAAACCCATTCCAACGCTTTGCCGCCAGTGAGAGCCATTTCGCCCTATGCTCTTCCGTGTTCGGCACTGTCCACACTATCTACACATTAAATACATAACAAAGAGGAAGAATTAGAGCTCAAATAATTCTTTAATAATGTACATCAAAAGAGTGTAAAAGTAAAATACCGTGATAGCCTCCCAAATCTGATCCTTAACGTTACGTGGCACTTCTTCCCAATCCTCATGTAGGATGTTAGTGTGCTGCTTAGCTTCCTTAGCCACCCAAGTTTTAAATTGCTTAGCATAGGGTCCCTAGGTATTCAATTTATCATCAAACCACACCTCAAGCTTTTGACCACTGAGCCTAGCATTTTCTAACTTTTTCAGACTAGTGGCTCCTCTACCCCATTTTTTCTTACTCTGTGATGCCTGTTTGGACAAATAAATATTAAATTAGAGGGTTATGTATAACATGTATAAATAAAGAATATGAGAGCCTAATTAATTAAATTATATGTATAAATAAAACTTACACTATCAACAGGTGTAGGCGCCACCGACCCCTCCCGTGCATGTGAGATGTCAGCTTTATCCATGTGTATGCCTGTTCAGAAACAAAAATTAATAAATTAGGTTATTTTAACATGGATAAATAAAGATAAAGATAAATACAGAAGGATAAATAAAAATAAATCTAAACTAACATGGAGATAAATAAAAATAAATCTAAACTTACACTATGTTCAAGTTTAACTTAGCTATATCAATATCCCTTCGTGATGATCATCACGAGTGGCATGTACATCGTCCACCTGTGTTTCCTCAATGATAGTAGGCATGTTTACTGAGAAAGAAGGAGTCTCACGAATATCAAGAGTTGAATCTTGATTTTCATCATTACCATTATTCATGCTTTTTCCCTGGAGAACCACAGACAACCTTTTATTAGAAGGATCTATGATGTAAAGCACTTGTTTTGCTTGGGAAGCCATGATGAAAGGCTCATTTGTATGACCTAACTTGCAAAGGTCTACCAATATAAACTGTGACACCCTAGAATAATTATAACATAATATGCAAAACTTAGTAAAAAAATTGTCCACTTTATCTAAAATAAATATTTAAGAGAGTAGTAGAAGACTGTGGTTTCCAAAAATATTTTTTTGAGTTTGTAGCAGAGTATAAAATCATCACGATCATTAACGTTTTTCAATACTTAATTATCGTATCTGAAAATTTCAAAAATCACTAAAATAATAGCAGAGTTGATTATTTACAAAAATTCTTCAGAGGACTAAGTGGACCATTTTAACATACTCCGATCCGGCTCGACCTGACTACAAGACTTTCCCCATTAGGATCTAACAACCATCCCGAAAATGCTATCAAGAGCCCAATGCCACATTTAAAACCTGGAAATGTCAGAAATCCAAAAAATGAGTAAAACTCAGTGACAATAGTAAATATATTCAAAACAATATGAACTATGACATTTCCAGCCATACCTGGCGTGGAAGGTATAGAAAATCCTCTATTCACAACCCAACACATAATCAAGATAAAATAAACACCAGAAAGTGGCATTTTCATATGTAAAGAAAAAACAACATATGCTGTAACAATTACGGTCCCTTTCTCGCCGGAAGGCCACAATCTTGCCCGAAGGCCATAACCTCATTTCACACAATGCTGACGTGGCCACCTACAATCCTGTCACCATCCCCCATTCCTGTTAGGGATATTAGTCAGTCGTCCAAGCAGTTTGTCCATAAACCCGGTGCACATCCCCATTCCCGTTAGGATGCTCATGCAAAACAACGACACTATTCCCCCATTCCCGTTAGGAAATAGTTGCACAAATTAAAAGTATCCCCATTCTCGTTAGGATACGGGACGACTTGGCAAGGGTAATAAGAGTATCACGGTAGTTACCCCCATAACCGTTAGGGAACTGACCCGTGACATCTGGTACGCGTAATCGGATACTCTGACCTCGTGTGTTCCACCCACACGACTGTGAACAACACTATGCATTCTAATATGAGTCTCACCAACTCTTATCGGGTCATAACCTAGTGCCTTAATCTATCATCACTATCTTGATGATGCTTGAATCCGCAAGTGAACGACTTCGTCATCAAGTAATAAGAAGATCGAATCCACAAGGACTGTGATCTTAAATAACTATCAATTATTAAATCAATTAAACTGGACTAGAAAAAGATTTGGAAAAGATTTGGTTTTTAAAAGATTAACTAACAAATCAAATATCTAAAACGCAATCAAACAAAATCGCAATCAAATCAAATATGGGATTTTTCAATATCAAAAGAGGTTTCCAGGAATTGGGTTACCAACAAGACTGCTCATGTTACTAAATTGACTACCCCTCTTGTTAATTATCGAAATTTGCTTTGAAGGTGAATTTATCCTAAATAAGTTAATGTTCCCTCTCGGGATACAAGAACCGTGTCCAATTAAACCAACCCCTACTCTCGTGGTAATTGAATTTAAATCGAACCCTTTAAGCTTTGTGACAATTCAGTGAACCCTCGAAGGACCACTTCTAACTCTCGTGATTTAAGTCCTAAGTTCAATCCCTATAGATCCAATACCTAAGTTCACCGTTAGGTTCCTCCTTAGAGTATCTATGACATGCAAATAAGTGCGCACCAGATTCACAAGTAATTCATGCAATAGGAATCAAATCAAAAGCAAAATTGAAATTTACAAGAAGTAAAACGTGAATTCATAACACAAAACTAATCTTGGGCATAGCCCTAATTCCTAGAAATAAAAAGACTACTCAAGCATTGCCATATTCATAGCAAGCTTGATTAACAAAAGCATAAAAAGAAAACCTAAGAGAGGAGAAGAAATTGAGAAAAAGAGAAATCCTAGTTTTTGCCTAAGGTAGCAGCCCAAGGGATCCCTATTTTCAAGCCATAGAGTCCTATTTATAATGTAGGGTAACTTTGGATTAAACTTGTTACAAAATCATATCAAATCAGCAATTAAATTTTCAGATTTTTCGCGTCACGACTGTGATGCCTGTCACGGCCAGGCCGTGACAGATTCTGTCTTGGAAAACTTGGCATTGATGGCCTGTCACGGCGGTGATAGGTTCTGACTTTTTCGTTCTTTTCTTTTCAGCCTTGCTCGATCATGGCCGTGATGGCTATCACGGCTAGGCCGTGATAGGCTCTGTTTGGCTCAGTTTTCTTGCTTTTCAAGCTCCGTCTTCATGCAAGCTCCATCATGGTTGATCCTGAACATTTTAATCTTCAATTCCTGCACATAAACACCACAAAACCACATTACCCGTTCCAAGGTAAAAACTAACAAAAATCAAATAAAAAAATGCCTAAACTACATGAAAATGCATGCAATATGATAAAGAAATATGAAGTGAAATCACACTCATCATATCTCAACACTTAAATCAAGTTATCTTACATCATTGTTCTCATCGTAATCTCTAGTTAGATACTTACTCATTTTACCTGTCAACTGTACAAGTCACATATCAAAAGCATTGCCAAACAAAATGATTCAGTTATCATCATGCTATAACACATTCTCACATATAGACATGTCAATCCAAACAAAACAAGCAAGCCAAGACCTATGAACAAACAAATCAAACATAGTATGTAATCACATCAATTCATATAATTAATCACACCAATTCAAATAATTACCCATGCCAAAAAAAGAGGTTTTGAGGGATTCTATTGTCACCTTAAATTTCCTTGAAAAAAAGATATGATATCGAAATCTAGCTCTTTTCTCGATGTCCTAGCTATGTCTTTGTTTCTTTTCCTTTTTATAGCCTCATCAATTACTCTTTTTTAACAATCACAGAGTCTGAATTGAATCCTCTCCTTCCTTCTTCTTGTACATCTTCAACCAACACAAAGAAAGAGGGCATCACATTCTAATTCAACAAATAGTCCATTTATTAAAGAAATATCAACTTACTTATTATATGGTTAAGGAAATTTGTAGATTAACTCTTAACAGAGGCAAGAACTGAGATTTATATGAAATTTTGGGTTAGGGTTTTAGAATGAAATTGGGGTGTTTTGAATATGAACACATTAGGTGAAATTTCACTCACCATACATGGAAGATGACTTGGGGGTGGTTGCAAGGTCTCCGACGCGGTGGTTGACGGCGACGGCCGCGGCGGTACACGGCAGCAGCAACGCCTAAGGCATCCCTAAACCAAGAATGAAGGTGAACTTCATTGAAAAAGAGAGGAAGGAGGTTTATAACATAAAGTATGGTGGAAGGCCACCGTAGAAGGCGACGACTGAGCTTACTGCGGCGGAGATGACGTCCCACGTGGCGGAGGACGCGAAACCGATGTGCGGTCATCTCCTGGTGTTGAGCGACGGCCAGCTGAGGTTCTCCCATGGTGGTCGCATGGCTCCGAGCGGTGGTGCAAGGCGGGCGACGTGCGGCTGACCTGAAGATAGAATGAGAAGGTCCAAGTGAAGTGAGAGAGAAAAGTGAGATGAGATGAAGAAGAAGAAGAATGCAGCAGAAATAGGAAAGAAAAAAGTGGGAGGGGTGCGACTTGCAATTTAATAAAACCAATTTTTAATAAAATATGTGTTATCTTAAAACTAGGTTGTTTCATAAATAAATTTTACTCTTTATAAACCCCAAAATAATGATATTTTCTCACTAGAATATCTCTTAGCCAAATAATATAATTTGAAACTAAATTATAAAATATCATTTTATAATTATCAAACACAAACAATTATTACTATATAAAAAAAAATCTACAAGCTTAATAATAATTATCTCGCTTCTAAAAACTGGGATGTGACATAAACCCCCATTCGTCGGTTTATACACCACCTTTACTATCAACCCACTTACATTTAAAAATTGGCACCGTAAGCTTAGTGTAATCGAGCACCCAAATCTCTTCAATGACTCCAAAGTAAGGTATCGGTGCAATAACGGGGTTTGTATCTTTTGAACTAAAGAAGTGCATTGATTCGGCCATGATCATAACCCTAATATTTTGCACGGTACTCTTGTTATCTTGTTTCTTTTTATAAAAGGAAAAGTTATTGATGTCGTATCCGCTCCAACATATGACATTAAAGCTAGGCCCACGTGTTAGCCATTTTAATTCGTCAGAAGCAGTACTACCATCCCTCAAGATTTCATCTTGAAATCATTTTAAGAAAGTCTTGTTATGCTTGTTCAACAACCACTTTTTATTCAATCGAGGGTTTTCTTCCTTGACTTTTCTTTTGTGATCACGAAAGTAAGGTTGAACCATATCGATGTTATTCAATATATACAAATGTGCTTGAAGCACTTCCTCTCGACCCTTTCTATTAATCATTACACCATGTGTACCCTTACCTTGACATATTCTCTCATCATAACGAGGCTTAGGAACCCCTATAGGATCCGTGTTAGGAAGGTAGTCTGAACAAAACTAAATAGCTTCTTCTGCAATGTACCTTCGAACAATAGATGCTTCGGGATGGTGTGGATTCTTTTCATACCCTTTCAAGATCTTCATGTATCGCTCAACTGGGTACATCCACCTCAAAAAAAACGGGGCTACATAATCTAAACTCCCTCACTAAATGAATAATTAAGTGACACATGATGTTGAAAAACGAAGGAGGAAAATACATCTCCAATTGGCACAAGATTGTAGCAGTCTCAACTTCCAACTCATCCAACTTATGGGGGTCAACGACTTTGATACATATAGCATTGAAGAATGAGCACAACCTAGTAATGACATGTCTCATATTTTTAGAAGCAATACCACGAATAGCCACAAGCAGATGTTGTTGCATCAAGATGTGGCAATCATAAGACTTTAAACCAACTAATTTGAGATCATTTGAGACAAGTCTCTTGACATTTGAAGAGTAACCATGTGGAACTTTGATGCCCTGAAGAAACTCACAAAAACTTTGTCTCTTTTTTTTTTACAAAGTATGACATGCTGGAGGAAAATATGTCCGCTTACCATCCTCAAGAACTGGAGCTAACTGCTCTCCTATACCCATCGCAACAAGATCGAGACGAGCATTCACACCATCCTTTGTCTTACCCTGAATGTGGAGAAGCGTTCCGATCACACTATCACACACATTTTTCTCCACATGCATCACATCAATACATTGTCTGACATCAAGCTTGCACCAGTATGGAAGATTAAAGAATATCGACCTCTTCTTCCATAAGTTTTTCCCAGTAGCCTTAGCCTTCTTTTTGGCCTTGCCGAAGATAACATTGATGTGCTTCACCCGTTGATAAAATTCCTCTCCATTTAAGGCCGTCGGAGCATTTCCAGTCTCTCGGTATCCATTAAAAGCTTTTTTCATCATACGATATGGGTGATCACGTCTAAGAAATCTCTGATGCCCAAGGTAAACCGTCTTCCTTTCATGACGTAACTGAGTGTAGCATGTGCCTTCTTCACATATAGGGCATGCTTTATGTCCCTTAACACTGTACCCAGACAAGTTCCCGTATGCTGGAAAGTCATTGATGGTGTAAAATAACATGGCACGCAGCTTGAAAGTCTCGTGAGAATACCCATAAACTACATCAACACCTTCGACCCACAGCTTTTTCAAGTCTTCAATCAAGGGACTTAGATAAACATCTAAGTCATTTCCCGGTTGCTTTGGGCCCGAAATCATCATAGATAACATCATGTATTTGTGCTTTATGCACAACCAAGGAGGTAGGTTGTAAATTATCAAGAGAACAGGCCATGAACTATGAATACTACTTAAGTTACCATATGGATTCATTCCATCCGTAGCAAGTCCAAGCCTTAGGTTTCTTGGCTCATCGGTGAAATCCGGAAACAAAGTATCAATATTCTTCCATTGCACAGAATCAGCCGGATGGCGAACCTTTCCATCACGTTTCTTCTCATCATGATGCCATCTAAGATTCTTTGCATATTTCACATTAGCAAAAAATCGCTTGAACCTTGTAATTATTGGAAGATACCACAACACCTTCACAGGATGACCCTTTTTTTCACATCACAAATCGAGTCATCAATATCATCACCATCCTTCACTTTGTAGCGTGATAACCCACACTTGGGGCAAGCGTGATTCTCTTAATAATCACCAGTGTACAAAATTCAATCATTGGGACCTGCGTGTATCTTCTTATACTCCATACCCATCGGACACAATACCTTCTTGGCCTCATAGTTACAGTCAGGCAATGTGTTGTCCTCTGGAAGCAAGTCTTTCAATAATTCAAGCAATTCGGTGAAGCTTTTATTTCTCCAACCATTTCTCGCCTTAACACAAATCAATTTTAACACCATCGAAAATCGTGTATGAGTAGTACACCCAAGATACAAAGGCTTATTCGCATCACTGCACAACCTTTCATACACATGTGCTTGCTGAAAAGGTTCTTGTCCAATATCACAGATCATGTCCTCTACTCGATCATC
Organism: Sophora flavescens; assembly: GCA_030762895.1. NCBI lineage: Eukaryota > Viridiplantae > Streptophyta > Magnoliopsida > Fabales > Fabaceae > Sophora > Sophora flavescens. Next base: position 92,454,290 of record CM061066.1, read on the forward strand.
CTTGATATCTACGTCAACGTCCTCACTTTGGGAGACACTTGGCTTAGTACTTAACAACACATCACCATGCCATATCCATCTTGTATAATTCAAGCAAATCCCAAAACAAATAAGATGAGTACATATATCATTTACCCTACATTTCCTCATATTCAAACATTTGACACAAGGACAACATAATATTCCTTTACTATTAGGAACATTCCTTTGAGTAAAATCTATAAACTCATCCACTCCCTTCAGATACTCATCACTTGTGCGTATACAAACCAACCAACTACGATCCATAGCTAGATAGGTTATGTAGATATACATACATATATCCAATATAAGCACAATAGGGGAGATTGGAAAAGCGCACTAGTATTTGAAAACCTAACAACCATATATATACACCACTAACCCAACCCGGCCCATGGCCATCCTTAAAAAAATCTATCAAAATCTATCATTTAAAAAAAAAAAACAACCAATATGGTGGTTTCAAAATCTATCATGTTTTTTTTATAAAAATAATAATAAAAGATTCAAACAAGCATAACAATCATAATCCAAAGATTCAAACAATATATACATAAAGATTCAAACAAGCATAACCCAAAAACACATAGCAAGACAAGCATAACCCCAATTCATGATTATTATAATTTCTTCCAGTATAAAAAATTTCGGCAAGTTCACCGACAATGGAGACTTGTTTTGAATGCTTCCCATATGATAACAATTAATAAATTAAAAATTTCAAAAGCATATGATACATTTTTTGTTTGTTTGTTGATTGCCATACTTGACTCATCAGCTATAACTCATCAGCATAACAAGCATATGATACATCCTTGCCATACATTTCAAAAGAATATTCTCTTCTATAACTCATCAGCTTCAGATAAAGGGGACGGACGAAAGCAAGAGAGTTTCAAAAAAGAAAAAACCTTTAGATGAGAAGCTGGTAATCTGAGAAGTGCCCAATATTCCTAGTTTCAAGGCTAGTGGGAAAATGCTTAGTTGTTGTTGTAAAACCCTGCAAATGAAAGCAAACAAAGGGTAAATGCATCATTATCAGTATCAAAAACTAAAAGAGCAAGAAAATTCTAAAAAAGTGGGAAATGGGTAAGCTTACCACAGAGTTCAAAGGGAGCGACGTACGTTCACAGAGAGGAGAATGAGAGAGTTAGTGGGAAATGGTGGTGGCGGTGCGATGTCTCGTGGTGGATTTACCCTTTGTTTGCTGAGATTTACAAAGAGGAGAAGGAGAGTGGCTCAATGCTATCAAGGTGGATGCCGTTTGTTGTGGCTGAGAGTGAGTGGGAAAGACAGGGTTAGGGTACGCACGAAGTGAGAGAAATAAAGTGTGTGATTCAGAGAGAGAGAGAGAGAGAGAAAGAGTGTACCTCGCGGTGGTGGTGGAAGTGACCTCACGGTGGTGGCAGTGCAATGGAGCTCGCGGTGGTGGAGAAGGATTAGGGCAGAAGAGATGAAAATGCAGAGGCAGAGAGTGAAAGAGCAGAGGCAGAGAGTGAAGGGGAGAAGGCGTGCGGGTTTTTGTGTTAACGTATACATTCTAAAAACATTTGATCAACTTTTAATGTCAGTTGTTTATACAACCGACGTTAAAAGTTCATATTTAACATCAACTGACGTTAAAGATGACTTTTAACGTCAGTTGTATAAACAACTGACGTTAAAAGTGACCCGCATCACATAAAGAAGGGGGAGAAACCATAAGTCAGAGGAGTCCTAGTCAATTCCAATAATCGATTATGCAGAAAAGGACACACCAGAGAAGTTATAATCGATTGCAATAATCGATTATGGGAAAAACAGTGGGAGTAAAATCAATTAGTAAAATCGATTATTTGGTCATCGACAAGTTTGGTAACATCTATCCCCTTATCTCATGATTATTTAGTTGCAATATACATGGAATTTATGAAATCATTATAGACATGTCGTAGTGCCATTAAATGCAATTCATATGAAAATTTCTTTGACAATGTGTTATGCTTGCTCATATTCAATAGTATGCCTTTATAACTATGCCTATGTCTTCAAATTTGTTATACGTAAAGGTATTACTTGAAATGGCTCGTTTTCTCTATTGGCTTGATAATATTGAGACATATACATGCTTAAAACAAGCTTTTGAACTTGAGTGCATTTGCGATAACCTCATTCATATTTAAATGACTAGTTGATGATGTAATACATGCTCTACATATTATCCATCAACCTAAATGTTGCTCACAGATGTGCCTTAACAATGCTTAATGAAATAAAATGGTTTTTCTACCCTTTCTCCAATACCCTCAGAAAAATGAAATGTTAACTTGAAAAATTATTTTAGAAAGGGGGAGAAATATTTATGTGCTTAAGGGAACTTTAAGAATACAAAATTGCATACTTGTTAAAGGAGGAAATTTTTTATTTAAATGTTCTTTTACTTTCCTTGTACTTGCTTCCACACACAGGTTTGAATTACACTGATGCTTGCATATACTTTTTGTCTATAATTCTTGTCTGAATATATGCCTTGCTTTATTTGCTTTTCCCTCTTTTTGATAATGCCAAAAGGGGGAGAGTTATATGAATGCATGAGTCAGGGGGAGTGGATTTGAATGTATGCATAAAGTGATGGGGAGTAGGGCATCAAACTGCGCTTAGAATTTTGATGTTTCTTATTTTTCTGCTCTAACCACTTTCTTAAGCAAATCCCTCCATGAGATGTTTGTCATCATAAAAAGGGGGAGAATGTGAATATATGTTTTGACAGGAAATTTTGTTTTGATGATGGACAAAAGGAAAAGGTCTAGGAGGACTTAAGTGCAAAAAGCGGATGATTATAAAGCAAGCCAGCAAAGGGGCAAAATGGGAATTTTCATATTTGTATTGATTGGTTTAGAAAAGTGTGTAAATGGTAAGTAGAGTTCTCAATTTAATATTGGTCTCACACACACATTTTAACATTTTCTATATTTCATTCTTGTTTGGCATGCATTTTTAGCTCATTTAGGCATTTTTTGTTTCCGTTTATGTTTATTTTCATTTAGTTCAGATAATTCTGGTGTTTCTAGTGGTGTTGTTTAGGAATTGTGTTTTTGAGCTTGGAAAATGGTGGAGATCCCATGATTTGGAGCTGGTATCAATTTGAAGGCAAACGGAATGCAAACTGACTAACACGGGTTAGGTGTGTCATTTGACACGACCATGCTGGATAGCGCGGGTGTGTGTGTAAACTGACACACCCGTATTTGCGTTAAAGGAGCGTCCGTTTAGGAGAAAAGTGGCAGCACGGGTGGGCCGTGTCAGCTGACACGGTCGTGTTACGCAGTCGGACACTGTTTTTTCTAATTTTTGTTTTGTACTTTCTTTGGGCTTGGACCAGTTTAGACCCAAAGGGTATTTGTAGATATTCTGAATTCATGGTTAGGGTTCGATTTTGGTTTTGTGGAGGAACACTTGGAGGCTCTTGTGTTTAGTTTTCCTCTTCTCTTCTTCCTACGTAACGAGTTTGAATGTTATCTATCTTGAATTCTTGTTTCTTCTTCTCCATGTCTGAGTAGTTCTCTTTGTTTATAGGATTGGGCAATGCCCTTTGGTACATTGATGATTATTAATTAACTTTGTTTATCCTTTTTATTGATTTTGAATGTTCTTTGATTCAATCCTTATTGCGCTTATTCATGTTAGTTTGTTGGCCACTTATTTACACGTCTTAAATACTTCAGGGAGGAACTGAGAAATGAACCTTGGTATTGGAACCACAAGAATTGAACTTAAGGTCTAAATCACGAGAGTATGTTTAGCCTTTCGAGGACCTAATGAATTATCATAAAAGGGTAAAGGGTTCAATCTAAATTCAATTACCACGAGTAGGAATTGGTATAATTGGGCACGGTTTTTGTATCTCGAGAGAGAACATTGGCTAATTTAGGGTAATTCACCTTCAATTGAACTTCAATTTTAATAAAAAGGTTGTCAATTAGGATTCATCTTGTATCATTGTGGTTACCCCAATCCTGGAAGCTTTCTTTAATTTGAAATCTCCTTTCCTAACAACTTGCTATTCTTGTTCTTGATCTCTTGCACTTTAATATTTTTGTTTATTTAATTGCTTGGTTACTACATTCTTACCACTTCACAAATATATTCCCATTGTTTAATTTAATTATTAAATTAATTGGTATTCATAAACATAGTCCCTGTGGATTTGATCTTTTATTACTTGACGGTGAAACCGTACACTTGCGGATTTCACGCATCAAGTTTTTGGCGCCATTGCCGGGGACTGTGTTCTTCTTGAATATAAGTTTAATTTTTAATTTGGTTATTTTAAAAATTTATTTTCATATTCTACGTTGTTGTTTTCTCTTAGACTCTCTGCAGGTTATTTCTCTTGTTTATACGAAGTACTAGACGTTCTAGGACTCTTATTGAAGCAGATCCTGAAATTGAAAGAACTTTTCGTAGAAGGAGAAGATAACAAAGGCGAAGAGCGAGAGGAATACTTGAACCAATACTTACCATGGCTGCCCCAGTAGATGTGGCCCCTAATGCTTGGAGTTTGCGATTTGGATTTGCTAGGCCAGTAATTGAAGCTGGACATTTCATCTTACCACCTGCTTTACTCTCTATGATTAGGCAGAACCAGTTTGGAGGATTGCCTTCAGAGGACCCGAATGATCATGTGGACATGTTCTTGGAGTTCCGTGAGACCCTCAGGATTGAAGGAGCCTCTGTTGATGCTATTCGCCTCCGCCTATTTCCATCATCTCTGAGAGATAGAGCTAGAGCATGGTTGGAGTCTGCGCCCGCTGAAACTATCACTACTTGGGACCAATTGGAGCAAGCTTTCTTGGACAAATTCTTTCCACCTTCCAAGACTGCTCATCTAGGGACCCAAATCACAAGCTTCATTCAGAAAGATGGATAGTCATTGTCAGAAGCTTGGGATAGATACAAGGCTTTGCTAGAAGCCTACCCACATCATGGGTTAGAGAAGTGGTTGATTGTCCACACCTTCTATAATGGGCTTGAATATTCTTCAGAGGTGTCTCTTGACGCTGCAACTGGCGGAGCTTTAATGAATAGAAGTTTAGCAGAAGCTTATGAGATCATTGAAAGTGTTGCTGCAAATCATCACCAATGGGCAAATGAAAGAGGTAATAACCCCAAAAAGCTTCCGGGAGGTAATTTTGAGGTAGATGGTATTGATTTGTTAATGTCAAAATTTGATTCTTCGAATAAGCATTTTGACAAACTTGAAAAAGCTACTGTTAATGCCGTAGGTTATTATAACATCTTTTGTGAGATTTGTGGAGCACAGGGACACATGAGTACCAAATTCCAAGCTGGAATTGGCTCTTCACAAGGTGCATCGGTGGAGCAAGTGGAATCATGCCATAATTTTCACGACTTCAACCAAAAGGGGAGGAATGATTCATATAATCAAACCTACAACCCTGGAAGGAAGAACAACACTTACCTCTCCCACCGGAACAACAACACGTTGAACCATCAATTCCAAGAAGGTCAAGGTAGCATTCAACCCTCTTCGGGGGTTCCTCAGGTACAAAATTATAAACTTGAGTCTCTTCTAGAGAACTTTGTTGAAGCCCAGATAAAACAAAATGATAAGTTTAGGCAACATGGTAGGGCTATGAGTGAAGCGATTAAGGAACTAGCATCTAAGGTAGATAATTTAGCAATACATAACAAGATGCTAGAAACCCAAATCGCTCAACAAGCTAGTTCTTCAACTAGAGCTCAAGGTAAGTTTTCGGGACAACCCAAGGTAAATCCCAATTAGAAATGCAATGCTATATTCTTGAGGGATGATGAGCATAAGGTAATTTATGAGGATGAGGAGAGTGTGGATATGAGAGAATTTGAGGAAAAGCCCAAGTATGTCCATCCACCACCTTACCAACCCCCAATTCCTTTCCCCCAAAAGATTAGTGAAAAAAAAGCTTGTAGAGCAAGAAACTAAGGCTTTAATCGAGGAGTGCAATAATTTGATGAAAATAAAATGCCTCCTAAATTAAAAGATCCAGGTAGTTTCTTCATTTCTATCTTAATTGGTGATGTCAAAATTGATCATGCTTTGTGTGACTTGGGGGCTAGTGCAAGCTTGATGCCACTTTCTATTTTTGAGAGGTTGGGAATAAATGAATTGATACCATCTAAGGTCTCTTTGTAATTTGCGGATGGTTCCACCAAACAACCTTTAGGCATCTTAGAGAATACCCCCATCAAGGTTGGGAAATTTCTTACCCCGGTTGACTTATGGTTTTAGACATGAATGAGAATTCTCAATTTCCCATCATTCTTGGAAGGCCTTTCTTGGCCATTGCTGGAGCCATTATAGATGTTAAACATGGGAAACTCTCTTTAAATGTTGGGAAAGAAAGAGTAGAATTTAATTTGACTAACTCTTATAAACACCTTTCTTTTGAGAATCTTGTGTGCATGATTGAGTCATCGCCTCTAATGGTGAAAAAGGATCTTAGCTCAGACGCCCCTCCCGAACTTCACTTTGCCAATGATTCCTCAGAGGATGATGAGGATGGGGTTGATGAGCCAGAGGATTTAAAGCTTCCGCTGATAGGAACAAAGCCACGAAGCTTAAGCTGAAGAGAGCTAAGAGGAAGTGCATGTGGTCACATTTGGAGCATGATTTGCTTTATGGAAATTTAAAGAAGGGAGTGACCCGTTCACTTCCAAGCCCAGATGATCCGGGTTGATATGAATCAGGAGTCGAGCTAATGACTTTAAATAAGCGCTTCTTGGGAGGCATCCCAAGTTTCCTTTGATTTTATTTTTAATTTATTTTTTTCTTTTTGATTTTGTTTGTCGGATTGTTGATTTACTCTTTGTCTCATGGTTCTTGTGTGCACCCCTTCCCACCACCGCAGTGAGTCCTTTTACTTTTATTCCTTCTATTATTTTTGATTTTTACATTAGGGACAATGTAAATTTCTAAGCTTGAGGGGGTATTTTCTTATTCATTTTTGTCTTTGTAAATCTTTGGTAGTTTCATGCATTCTTATGTGCACGTTGCATATTGCATTGCATTTCTTTAAAAAAATAAAAAATAAAAAATTCAAAATTTGCATTGCATTTTCACACCCATCATTTCTCTTTGCTTTTTAGTTGAACTTTGTGCCCTATGTCTCTTGCGGATTTTGTGATGATATTGATTTGGAACCCCATTTTATTGATTCTTCTGCTATACATCCGGCATGATTTTTGTTGATAGTAGAGGTAATCTTTTGAGGGTTGATAATTAGCTTGTGGTTCTCTGAATTTGTGCTTTTCATTGATTTTTGAACAACCAAATGTGAGATTTGAGCCTTCATGGGATGTGTACACTACATGATTTTTTCTCCCATTCTTTGTGTTGAGTTATAATTCCTCATTAATTTTGTGCTCTAGAACTTGATTTGAAACCATTTTGAGGTGAAATTTTTGTTTGCATGCTTGAATGTGATAAAGGCATCTTAGGTATTTTTCTAGGACTTCTGAAATAATTGTCACACTTTCATCCATTAGTTGCCCATCTTGAGCCTATTGCATAACTATTTTTCTTGATGCCTATGATGATTAATTGTTGGTAATTAAGTAGAATATTAAATGGAACAAATTGTGTTTGAAAGTTGTGTTGGGAATTATATGTTTTTGAGTTTTCTTCTTCTCAAATAAAAAAAATGTTGATGAAATCTCTCCCTTTAGTCAAACAAAAAAAACACGGAAAGAAGAAAAATATGAGGGGAGGTGGAAAAATAAAGCTAAAAAAAAAGGTAATGAGAAGAAGGCTTGAAAAAAGAGAATAAGGAGGGGGGGGGGGGGGGTTGATTGGAAATGTGAAGTTTTGTTCTTGATATTGAAAAATGCACCTGCTCATTTTTTGTTCTATTGGGTTACTTGTGCTTATTGAAAATTTATGTTAGCTCTTTGTGCATACCTTTCTTTCTTTATCCTTCCTAACATCATTCCCCTGGCCCCATTACAACCAATGAAAGACCTTTTGATTCTTGTATACTTGAAATTTATTAGTGGAAAATTGGTTTCTTATCAAGCTTATGGAAGTGTATTTTCTTTGAGGAATCTTGAGCGCATTGTCTTCACTCTTAAACACTTTGAGTGTGGTCAATGGAGTGATCGTAATTTAGTGATTTTTGAGAACTTTAGCCTCTAATTGGACTTGATTTTGGTTACCTATCTATTTCTTGGATTGCCTTTGCCTATTGCTTGGTTGTGTGTTTTCTCGGGTTCCTCATTTAATTTTGTTTTTTGATCCCGCATCTTTGTTTGGCCTTTGTTATTGCTTGAGGACAAGCAAATTCTTAAGCTTGGGGGATTTGATGTGTGTGAAATAACATCATATTTCATTCTTGTTTGGCATGCATTTTTATCTCATTTAGGCATTTTTTTGTTTCCGTTTATGTTTATTTTCATTTAGTTCGGATAATTGTGGTGTTTCTTGTGGTGTTGTATAGGAATTGTGTTTTTGAGCTTGGAAAATGGTGGAGATCACATGATTTGGAGCTGGTATCAATTTGAAGGCAAACATAATGCAAACTAACTAACACGGGGGTTGATTGGAAATGTGAAGTTTTGTTCTTGATATTGAAAAATGCACCTGCTCATTTTTTGTTCTATTGGGTTACTTGTGCTTATTGAAAATTTATGTTAGCTCTTTGTGCATACCTTTCTTTCTTTATCCTTCCTAACATCATTCCCCTGGCCCCATTACAACCAATGAAAGACCTTTTGATTCTTGTATACTTGAAATTTATTAGTGGAAAATTGGTTTCTTATCAAGCTTATGGAAGTGTATTTTCTTTGAGGAATCTTGAGCGCATTGTCTTCACTCTTAAACACTTTGAGTGTGGTCAATGGAGTGATCGTAATTTAGTGATTTTTGAGAACTTTAGCCTCTAATTGGACTTGATTTTGGTTACCTATCTATTTCTTGGATTGCCTTTGCCTATTGCTTGGTTGTGTGTTTTCTCGGGTTCCTCATTTAATTTTGTTTTTTGATCCCGCATCTTTGTTTGGCCTTTGTTATTGCTTGAGGACAAGCAAATTCTTAAGCTTGGGGGATTTGATGTGTGTGAAATAACATCATATTTCATTCTTGTTTGGCATGCATTTTTATCTCATTTAGGCATTTTTTTGTTTCCGTTTATGTTTATTTTCATTTAGTTCGGATAATTGTGGTGTTTCTTGTGGTGTTGTATAGGAATTGTGTTTTTGAGCTTGGAAAATGGTGGAGATCACATGATTTGGAGCTGGTATCAATTTGAAGGCAAACATAATGCAAACTAACTAACACGGGTTGGGTGTGTCATTTGACACGATCGTGATGGATAGCACGGGTGTGTGTGTAAACTGACACACCCGCATTTGCGTTAAAGGAGCGTCCGTTCAGGAGAAAAGTGACAGCACGGGTGGGCCGTGTCAGCTGACACGGCCGTGTCATGCAGTCAGACACCATTTTTTCTAATTTTTGTTTTGTACTTTCTTTGGGCTTGGACCAGTTTAGACCCAAAGGGTATTTGTAGATGCTATGAATTCATGGTTAGGGTTCGATTTTGTGTTTTTTGGAGGCACGCTTGGAGGCTCTTGTGTTTAGTTTTCCTCTTCTCTTCTTCCTACGTAATGTAACTGCCTGATTTTAATTATGTTGTTCAACCCGTTAAAATCTAATTAATTATATTTTAATCTGAGAGTTAGAAAGTGATTTTGAATAAAATAAAATCATATTCATAGTCTACTTTATGGTAGAAGGTTACAGTAAAATTTTGGGTTGAAAACTCAGACGAAACCCGATCTACGTTTTCACTGACAGTAAAAGTTTACTGAGCAGAAAACCTAATTTTGACCCGTGGTTAGTGTTTTTATCGTGTTTCCAACGACTTTAGTAATTTTGGAAATTTTACGTTCGAAATTAAAATATAATATTTTATCCGGGCAAAAACTTCGAGAATTACGATCGGAAACTTTAATTGGGTAAACAACCGAGCAGAATGGAGAGCTGAGGTGACTGAATTGACTTGATGGGGTGATGTGACTTGATGGCTAAAGCAAGTGTCACCTCCATGGAAAGTCATGATGATGACTTAGGAATTTAATGTATTTTAATCCTAAAACCTATAAATCTCTCTCCTAACCAACCAAACATGTCCTAAGACAAACTTGACATCCAAGTTTCTCTCCTCTCCTTCTCCCACACGTCTCTTTCTTCCCATCTCTATATATATACTCACTTTTCTTCACTCACATTTTCTACTCTCACAAACTAAGAAACATTTACATGTTCCATTGATTTTTCTTAAGGAGTTGATCATTCTTGTTCATTTTCTTCAAGCTTCAAGGGTAATACTTCTTCCTCTTACTCATCCAAGTTCTCTTCTTCACTTATTTGTTGAGTTTGTGCCTTGTTCATCCATTTTTTTTAAAGCAAAGAATGTTATGCAAAAGCATCACTATAGAGCAAGACATCCCAACTAGGTTGGCACCCCAAGCTCTACCCATCATTTGCAGCATACCAGAATTTATTCAAATCAAATAAAAGAAAAACAAAAGTATGGGGGGGCATGAACCTAACCCATGAATAAAAAAAACAAAATCAGCTAAATGGATACATTGGAAGACCCCATCTATTACAGAAAAAATCTTGCCTAATAAAACTAGGGATAAGGTTCCACCAAGAGAAACATTTTGAGGCAACTCCATAAGCAGCCAACTTGTCTGCACTGTGATTCCCTTCTCTGTAGATGTGAGAAACTTTGAAATTCATGTTTTTTTACAGAGATAAGGCAATTTTTCCATTTGGTCCTAACATTCCAAGGAACAATATCCGAGCAGGAAAAAGCCTGCACTACAAGGGAAGAATCACACTCTACCCAGAGATTCAGCCAACCTTTTTTCAACTCAATCTCAATGGCAGCCATAGCTGCAAATAATTCAGCCTGGAAGGCATCAAAATTGCCAAAAAAATCTGAAAAACAACCAAGAACAACACCACTTTTATCTCTAAAGATTCCTCCTCCACCTGCTGAACCTGGACAGCATATAGCCGAGCCATCTGTGTTGGCTTTAATCCAACCACACATCGGAGCAATCCAGCAAACATTAATGATTTTGGGAGCTTTACCAGGATGCTTAGCTACTTTGAATGAGTTAAGAATGGCAATTTCATTATTGGAAGAAAAAGCTTGCTTATTAGAAAAATTTCCAGTAAGAGAGGTTGAAGCAATCACCAAGTTAATTGCTGTTCTATGATATATCTTCTTATTATCAAATCTGAGCTTGTTCCTGCTAAACCAAATCACCCAAAGAATATTTACTATGGCAGCTGAAATAACATCTTTAACCTGCATGCTCCAATTTTGCTCACAGATGCCAAGAATGGAGATTAAAGAAGTTGAATCCACATTACAATTGATGGTAGAAGCTAGCAAATTCCACAAATTTCTTGCAAAGTTGCATTGGAGGAATAAGTGCTCCATGGTTTCAGCTTGTTGATAACAGTGACTACAAGCCGAGACTAAAACACACACCCTTTTCTGTAATTGCTCATCAGAAGGAAGCTTCTGGTGGAGTAACCTCCAAGCAACCAGGGATTTTGATGGAGGGATATTTTGGTTCCAAATTATCTTACTCCAATCCACTTTAGACGGAGGAGGATTGAAGAATGAGAATGCATCCTTGAAGGATAGATTGCCCGAGCTAGAGTTCCTCCAATTCAACCGATCTTTAGCTGAGAATTTCGGAACAGGAATTTGGGGCAAGATTATGCCAGCATTTGTGAGTTTGAGTAGTAATTCCTCTGGAACAAACCACTTTTCATCTATGACAAAATCGGCTACTGAAGCAGACAACGAATCATGCAGATTGGCTGGAATGTTTAGAGCATCCACTAGAGGCTTGTGACCCCAATTATGCAGCCAAAAGTTGATATCCTTGCCATCACCAATCATCCAAACAGAATTTGAAAAAGCTATCTACATAAGATTTTTTATACCTGGCCAGATTGAAGATCTCACATACTCGAGAGATGGTTTATTGTGATGGATGAATAAGCCTTTGAGAAAAGTTGCCCATTCTTTATCAAAAACCAATAAATCCCAAGAAAGCTTTAAGAGGGCAGCTTTGTTCAAAGCTTTGGGAGATTTGATATTAAGGCCCCCTCCAAAAAAGGGTGACACAGCTTTGATCAAGCCACAGTAACAAATTTCATGGTGGAGATGTCCCCCGACCAGATGAAATTACGAATGCACTTGTCTAGATGATTAAGAAGATTAATAGGCCATGCCTAAACTTGGAAGCTATATAGCAACATGTTGTGGATCACAGACCTTACAAGCTCTACTCTTCCCATGATTGACAGCAGGCTTCCTTTCCAAGAGGCTAATTTGGCCAAAATTCTGTCTGCTATGGGCTGCAACTGAGCTCTAGTAGGTTTCCCTCTAAAAATGGGGACTCCTAGGTAGTTAAATGGCAAGCATCCTATTGAAAACTCCAGTATCTCAGAGATTTGAGCAGTTCTTCTAGGAGGAGTCGTACCTGTATAAAATTTGCACTTGCTAAGATTGAGATATTGGCCTGAAGCTTTGCTGTAATCTTCAATAAGATGAAGTAAAGCCTGTAAATTTCTTTTTGAACCATTGCAGAAAACTAACACATCATCGGCATACATCACATGACTTGGAGAAGTGAAGCTATTTGGGCCTGAGACAATCTTAAATAGACCAGATTCCACCAGAAGGGAGATACCTCTGCTTAAGACATCTTCTGCCAAGCAAAAGAGAAGGGGAGAGAGAGGATCTCCCTGCCTCAGCCCCCCTATTACAAGAAAAATACCCAACAGATTTGCCATTGACAAGAAAGGATAGTTTTGCTGATTTTAGGATGAGCTTAATCTAACTGCAGAATTGATTACTGAAACCAAAAGCTTCCAAGACCTTTATGATGAAGTTCCAATCTAAGGTTTCAAAAGCTTTCTTGATGTCCAACTTGAGAGCAAGATTCCCACCAAAGGTTTTGTGGTCCAACAGATTTATCACCTCAGAAGCAGTGCAAATACATTCTTGAATATGTCTCTCTCTAACAAAACCTCTTTGCTGGCTAGAAATGATCTTTGGGGAAATGGAAGCAAGCCAAAACTTTGGTTATGATTTTAAACTTGAAGTTGGCTAATGCAATAGGCCTAAAATCCTCAATTTTGTCTGCTCCCTTGAACTTAGGAATGAGAACCACTGAGTTGGAGTTCATATTAGGCAGCATCCAACCTTGCGCAAAAAACTGAGCAACTTCCTTGCAGACATCATGACCAATGATTTCCCAAAAACTCTGATAGAAGCAGCCTCAAAACCCATCTGGCCCAGGAGCACCCTCACCATTCATTGAAAAAACTGCATCCTTAATTTCCACACCAGAAGGGATTTTTGTCAACAGATCATTGTCTTCTTGAGATATAGAGTTTGGCACCACAGAAAAGATTAAACTGTTTTCCTCACAGACATTTTGAGAAGCATAAAGAGAAGTGTAATGGCTTTCTCCCTCCAAAACTCCTCCTCAAAGCTAAGAGCTTGCTGGAGTTCGACTTGAGCCAAAATATCCTGATGTATAAGATCATCTGATGCACCAACAAAATTAATGTCTTGCTGAATTTTATCTACTGCAGCAAGAGCATTTTTAACTTCAAGATGAATGTTGCCAAAAACATTATGTTCCAGTCCTTTAGAGCAGATTTAACATTCTTAAGTTTCTTTGACAGCACATACATTGGACATCCTAGGACCAGATTACTCCAAACTTCCTGAATGAGTCTTTTGCAATCATGGTGACCAATCCACATTTTATGGAATTTGAAGGAAGATGGATATGTGTGGTTACCTTTTGTAGAAGTTAGCAATAAAGGAAAGTGGTCAGATTTACTCCCGACTAAAGTGAAACAATTAGTTAAGGTCCAGTGATCCAGCCAAGCATCTGTTGAACAAGAATGCAGAATTTCTGCCGTGTCAAGAATGCAGAATTACTGCTGTGAAAGAAATTGCAGAAGCGGGGTTCTGCTGGTTTGCTTGTGGTGCAAGAAAACAGAAAAAGAAGAGATAGAGAAGAAAGGAGACAGAAGAATTATCGTGATTCAGGGCACAAAACAATAGCCCCTACATCTACACTGTAGTTGAGACTTTTTCATCCACTATTGCAAGGCTTTACAGTACAAGAAAACTTCAAGGTATGAACTCACACACTCCTATACTTGCACTCACTTGTGATTTGTGAATCACTCAACTCACTCCTTTAGCACATATCACTCTTTCTAAGAGAATTCTATATGAGCTAAAGCCTAGCTATGACTTTATATAGGCAGCATAGGCTAGGCAGATACATTCAGTTTTCTAACTGTCAAAACAGAAAACAAACTCCTAGCTACACTTCCTATCACATAGCTAAATATGTACATGGCATAACTAACTAACTAACTTAGCCAATTGGAGATTCACCCAAATTCTACAATTCTCCACCTTGAATCTTCAATATCAATTGTTAGAGATGCCATTAGACCCGGACAGAAGCTTAGTTGCTGCAACAGGTTCCAACATTCACCAAATCTAGACAATGCTGGAATTTGGTGTTTGGAACCACTTTGGTTAACATATCGGCTGGATTATCTTCAGTAGAGACCTTCTTTACTTCGACCATCCCTTGTGCAATTATGTCTCGGATGAAATGTAGTCTTATATCTATGTGCTTTGTCCTCTCATGGAATACTTGATTCTTTGAGAGACAAATTGCACTCTGACTATCACACCAAACAGTTGAGGAAATATCCATTCCTTCTAGCTCAGTTATAAACCCTTTCAACCATATTGCTTCTTTGATTGCTTCAGTGAGAGCAATGTACTCGGATTCAGTGGTTGACAATGCAACAATGGATTGAAGATTTGCCTTCCAGCTTACTACATTCCCATATAGGGTGAAGATGTAGCCTGTTAGAGACCTTCTTTTGTCAATATCCCCTGTAAAATCAGCATCTACAAACCCTGCAAGTTTCTGGTTTGATGATTCTGTTTTTCCAAAGATCAATCCAAGGGATTTAGTACCCTTAAGGTATCTGAAAATCCATTTAACAGCAAGCCAATGCTCCTTGCCTGGATTTCCCATAAACCTGCTGACTAAGCTGGCAGCATATGCTAAGTCAGGCCTTGAGCAAACCATAGCATACATTAGGCTACCTGTAGCATTAGAGTATGGTATGTTGCTCATGTATCTTAGTTCTTCATCACTCTTAGGTGATTGATCTGTTGACAATCTGAAGTGTCCTGCTATAGGAGTCACAACTGTTTTTGCATCATGCATATTGAACTTGTGCAGAATCTTTTCAATGTAGGTGGACTGATTCAAGTAGAGAAGCTTTTCTGATCTTTTTCTCACGATTTCCATGCCCAGAATCTTCCTTGCAGCTCCCAGATTTTTCATTTCAAACTCACTGTTTAAAAGATCCTTGAGCTTGCTTATTGCATTCATATCTGAACTTGCAATAAGCATATCATCTACATAGAGTAGAAGATATATGAAGCAACCAGATTCCAGCCTTTTGAAGTAAACACAGCTATCAAATGAACTTCTGTCATAGTTGTTTAAGAGCATAAAGGAATCAAACCTCTTGTACCACTGCCTGGGAGATTGTTTCAAGCCATACAAAGACCTTTTCAGTAGGCAAACCATATGCTCTTTTCCCTTTTCTTCAAATCCCTCAGGTTGCTTCATGTAGATCTTTTCTTCTAGCTGGCCATGTAAAAATGCTGTTTTCACATCCATTTGTTCCAATTCTAGATCATAAACAGCAACAAGAGATAGAATGACTCTTATGCTTGTATGCTTTACTACAGGAGAGAAGATTTCATTGAAATCTATCCCTTCTTTCTGTGTGTAGCCTTTAGCTACAAGTCTGGCCATGTGTCTGCTGCTCTCTACTCCTGGAATTTCAGGTTTCTTCTTGTATATCCACTTGCAGCCAACAATTCTCTGCTTTGGAGGTTTTTCAACCAATTCCCAGGTGTTGTTCTTCCTCAAAGAGTCGATTTCTTCTGTCATGGCAACCTTCCACATCTCATGATCAGGGCCAGAAATTGCCTCCTTGAAACTGCCAGGATCAGAATCCTCCCATTGCTCGCTTTCAACACTTAAAGCATATGCAATTAAATCAGCATAACCAAACCTTTGAGGTGCTCTAACTTGCCTTCTTTCTCTGTCTCTAGCTAGATGGTAGGAAGGTGATGCTGCTGTGGACTGAGAGGCTTCAGCTTCTGGTTCAGTTTCTGGTTCAGGTGGGACTGCTGGCCTTTCTTTTTCAGTGTGCTCCACCTCCAACTGAACACTCTTGTCTGTCTTGTCATTATTCTGAGATTGGTTGGATTTATCTTCACCCTTTTCAAGCATAGCTTCTTCAAGGAACACAATGTCTCTGCTAATCACACACTTGCCTCCTCCTGGGCCAGTTAACCATACTTTGTAGCCTTTCACCCCATCAGGATATCCTAGAAAAACTCCTTTCTTTGATCTTGGCTCTAGCTTTCCTTGATTGACATGGATATATGCTGGACATCCAAATATTCTAATGTTATCATAGCTAGGTGCCTTTCCAGACCACACTTCTTCAGGTGTTTTAAAACCTATGGCAGAAGAAGAGGTGACCTATTGATCAAGTAAGTAGTTGTATGGACAGCTTCTCCCCGAAGCTTTTGTTCAGATTTGCAAATGAGAGCATGCACCGACCCTTTCTAGGATGGTTTCTGTTCATCCTTTCGCCAAGCCATTCTGTTGTGGTGTATGCCTAACTGTCTTGTGCCTGATTATGCCATGATCCTTGCAAAATTCAGTGAATTCTTCACTTAGATATTCGGACCATTATCTGTCCTTAGGACTTTCACCTTCTTACCGTTTGATTTTCAACAAGTATTTTCCATTGCTTGAAACACTTAAAAGCTTGGTTTTTATGTTTTAGCAAATAAACCCAAACCTTCCTTGAACAATCATCAATGAAAGATATGAAATAGCTAGCTCCTCCCAATGAGGGAACCTTAGCAGTCCCCATATATCCGAGTGAACATATTCCACTATGGCCTTGGTGGTGTGTGATGCAGTTTGAAACTTGACCCTTTCTCTTTTGCCATAAAGGCAAGTGTTCACGAGATTCGAGTTTTTCAAAAACTCCATTCCCAATTAAGCCTTGTTTGTATAACTCTTCAAGACCCTTACCACTTACATGAGCAAGTCTATAATGCCAAAGTGCAGTGGAGTTTATTCTTGACACAGAGACTAAGCTAGCAGGGCTTAAAATGGTTTTACCTTGGAGTCCTGTGACAGGCCATGCTTCCTGGTTCCTTTCATAATCAAGAATGATCCTTTGCTGATCTTTAAGGTTCCATTTTCACCAGTAAAACAGCATCCTGCTTGGTCTAGCATGCCTAGAGATATCAGGTTCCTTTTAAGCTCAGGTACATGTCTCACATCAGTGAGGACTTTGATGGTTCCATCACCTAGTTTGATCTTGACAGTGCCAACTCCCATTACTTTGCAAGCAATGTTGTTACCCATCAAGACTTTTCCTGCATCAGCTTCCTTGTAAGAATCAAACCATTCCCGATTTGGAGTCATATGAAAGGAACATCCAGAGTCAAGAATCCACTCATCACTTCCCATTTATTCAGTGATGGCCAAGACATCAGAGCTTTCATATCCATCTACCACAACAGCCATGTCATTGGAAGTGTGATTGCTGTTAGTGCTGCCTCCATTCTTTCTTTTCCTTTCAGGACAATTTTTCCTGAAGTGACCTTCCTTTTGACAGTAGTAGCACCTCTTCTTGGTCCTGGACTTTGATCTTGATTTATTCTTGCTCTTTCCTTCCTTTTTCTCTGATCTTCCTCGAGCATACAGACCTTCAGCATCACTTGTTTCTCCTCTATTCTCAGTGATCTTCCTCTTCATTTCTCTGGAATTCAAGGTTGCTTTGACCTCTTCCAGTGTGAGGGTATCTCTTCCATACAACATTGTATCAACAAGGTTCTCAAAAGATGGGGGTAGAGAACACAGAAGCATCACTGGCTGATCTTCTTCACTTATCTCGACATCAATGCTTTTCAGATCAAGAATGATTCTTGAAAAGGATGAGACATGATCCTTGATTGACATACCTTCTTCCATCTTGAGCTGATGAAGTTGCTTCTTCAAATATAGCTTGTTGGTTAAAGACTTGGTCATATAGAGACTTTCCAGTTTTAACCAAACGCCTGCTGCAGTGGATTCTTGAGCCACTTCCCTGAGAACTGCATCACCGAGAGAGAGGATAATGGTGCTATGGGCCTTGCTAAGCATGTATTTCTTGTCTTTTTCAGAAAGATCCTCCGGAAGCTTAGCTACTCCTAGTAATGCATCCTCGAGTCCTTGATGAACCAAGAGTGCCTTCATCTTGATTCTCCACAAGCTAAAATCGTTTTCACCATTAAACTTGTCTATGTCGAACTTGGCTGACCCCATTGCGGAAAACGCCTCCCAGAAGAGGCTCTTGATACCAGTTGTTGAACAAGAATGCAGAATCTCTGCCGTGTCAAGAATGCAGAATTACTGCTGTGAAAGAAATTGCAGAAGCGGGGTTCTACTGGTTTGCTTGTGGTGCAAGAAAACAGAAAAAGAAGAGATAGAGAAGAAAGGAGACAGAAGAATTATCGTGGTTCAGGGCACAAAACAATAGCCCCTACATCCACACTGTAGTTGAGACTTTTTCATCCACTATTACAAGGCTTTACAGTACAAGAAAACTTCAAGGTATGAACTCACACACTCCTATACTTGCACTCACTTGTGATTTGTGAATCACTCAACTCATTCCTTTAGCACATATCACTCTTTCTAAGAGAATTCTATATGAGCTAAAGCCTAGCTATGACTTTATATAGGCAGCATAGGCAAGGCAGATACATTCAGTTTTCTAACTGTCAAAACAGAAAACAAACTCCTAGCTACACTTCCTATCACATAGCTAAATATGTACATGGCATAACTAACTAACTAACTTAGCCAATTGGAGATTCACCCGAATTCTACAGCATCATTACAAACACTTCTATCCATCCTTTTTTTAGTTAAAGTTGCCCCTCTTCTACCATTGCTCCAGGTATATTCGGCTCCTCTAGTCAGTAAATGTGTCCAGTTACCAATAGTTGTAAAAGCTCTAAAATCTTCACAAGAGATTCTTGAAGGTAAACAAGATCCTCTTACTTCATGAGAGCCCAAAACTGTGTTGAAGTCTCCTATAATGCACCATGGCCCAGGGTTGTTTGATTGCAGATCATTTAGATCATTCCATAAATTTCTTCTCAACTGGTAAGTGGTACTTGCATAAACCACACCAATAAAGAAGACCTGATCATCTATCTTAACAAAAAAGAAACTTGCTGAGAGGAGTTAGAGATAATGGAGGGACTGAAATTGCTGTTACAGAAACCCCACAAATTAGGGAGGGAATGATTTATGTTATTAACAAAAAACAGCTGCAGATTGAGATGATTCCAGAAAGAAACAGGAACATCCTTGTTTAAGATCCAAGGTTCTGCGATGAACAGAAAATCTGGTTTATTAATGCTGCACAATTTCTTCAATACTAATCTTGTGTCAGTATTACCAATTCCTCTGTAATTCCTATATAAAATCTTCATTAGGCATATAATTGGGGACCACCCCTTGATTCTTGCATTGCATTTAGCATTCTGGATAACCTTTGCTTTCTTTTTTAGTTTTTTCTTCCGTGATTTGGAAAGCACAGGCTGGAAATCAGCCTCTGAACTTTGCTTGTCTGACACTGCTATATCTTGAAGATATTTACTTGGATCTACAGATTGGGTAGGTTCTGGAGTGCACAAAGTATTCTCTTCAGCTTCAGCATCCTTATCATTCCAAAAGGAGCCTACAAGTCTAAGGTCTTTGGCTACACTAGGATTATCTGTTTGTTGGACTGCAATAACCTCTGCTATAGGTTGATTACCTACAATTGGCATTGCTAGAGTTGGTGCAACCTCTCCAGCATTGGAATTTATTGAATCAGCAACTACATCAGCTGGAGAGTTAGCCAATGAGTCCATCAGACTGACATTGAGTCTATTTTGAGGAGTACTGATCAAAGAGTTTTGAGAGTTCTGCACCAGAGTTTGATTGGATCCAGAGTTGTTAGAAACTGAGATCATAGAATCCCTTATCACTGGTGAATGTTCCTGCATAATGGGAGCATGAATAACTCTATCAGACTCAGATATCAATTCCACCACATAGGGTACATTGTTTGGCAAATACTTATCTGTATTTCTTAGAGGATTACCCAATTCTGCCCTTTCCACAATCAAACCTTGAACAACTCGATTTGGATTGCTAGTTTCACCAAGGACCATAATAGGCTCAGCCCGTGGCCTACTATCAGGACCATCATTGTATACTATCACTTCTTTCCCTTTATTGAGAGAAACAGAAGCAACATGGCCTTCAATAACTCTATCAGGGCCATCAACAACATCCATATCTTTTGCATTATAAACGGTTGTTTTTTCATTAATAGATATGGTATTAATTCCAGTCTCCAATCCATTATTATCACAGGCTTCAATTTGTCTTCTGTCAGCTTTGACTACATAGGTAGGGCCTGCTGTCTTTATTTGGTTAACCAAGTTCGTTCTTTCTGAATCTTGGAATCCAAGAAACCCTCCTTCTTTTTGCATCGTTCAATAGAATGGCCAATAATTTGGCAATTGGTGCAGAAAAGTGGCAACCGTTCATACTCTATGCCTACATAGAAGGCAAATTTATCTCTCTCTACCATAATACTGTTAGGAAATTTAGCATTGAGGTCCACGTCCGCCAATACCCTAGCATAATGGCCAAAAACTTTGTTTCTTGTATTTTCATCCAGTGCAATTGGAGTACCTATAGCAGCATCAATTTCAAAAAAAATTCTAGATCTCCAATACTCTTGAGGAAGTTCATGTATTCTGATCCAACATCGTGAGTGTGTTTGTTTCTGTTTCTTGGGGTTAAAGTCTGCTATCCATTGTGACAATCGGAGGAGACTAGGATTAAGATTCCAAGTGCCTAATGACCAGACACTCCTGAGATCGTCTTGAGATGAAAAACAGAATTCATAGTATCCTCTCCCAAGAGGAATCATTCTCCAATTGCCTATAGGCTTCCAAAGCTTGGCAAGCTTTTCTCTCAATTCATTGAATTTTATTGGTTTATCCCCTTTTGAGAGTAACAATCGATCATGTAGATTAGTTTTGTATCCATTAAGACCTTTGTGATACTCTTCCTCGGATATCTTGATGGTCACGACATCACCCTTGACACATGGAGCAGGAAGTTGAGAGATTGAGATGTCCAATGCATTATTAAGAGCTTGTGCAAAGGTTCTGCATTGAGAAGGAGAAGAAGGGTGGGAGGAAGAAGGAGACGAGTTGGCAAGAAAACCCCAAGGGCAAAATCGACACGGAGGAAGCCATGAAGAAGCATGCAAAATCCTAGGAGATCACGTATGAAACCCTAGCAAAGACATCTTCCGTCTAATAGAACCATCACCATGTTCATCCATTTGACATTCTTAGATCTACAAATTTCTAAAATCTCTCGAAAATTATAGAAAAATAATAAAAATGTGAAACCAATTTCTATGATCTAGTTATGATCTCTACTTTCATTATCCAAGAGAATGTAATCAAAAACATTTTCCTTCCTACTTTCCTTGTTAAGGTCGAAACTAGGTGGATTTGGGTAAATGAAGTTTTGTTCAATTTTTAAATTACGACACTTGATCTTAACTCCTTAAAACCTATAGTTGTTATATCTAGAAGCTTGAAATCAAAATAAACTCCTAACCCTATTTTCCTTGGTTGTTATATCTCAGTAATTATTATCTAAAGACTGATAAGATGGTTAAGCCGGTACCCGATGGGTTACCGCACGTTGTCACGCTTTGGTGCTTTTTGGCCAAAGTGCTCTCGATGCTTTTTGGTCGAGATGTTGTTATGTTGGACCTTGGTGTTTTTTGTCCAAGGGGGCCTTGACCCCACGGTGTGGGTCTAAGGTGCTAATGTTGATGTTGGTGATAAGTCTTGGGTGCTTTTAGGGCCAAGCAAAGGAGGTGGTTGCCTTGTGTGTTGTTGTGCCATTTGCATAGAGCATTGGAGTTGATGTTGAGGGGGATGTTCAACATAGGGGAGGTCGTCCTAGTTATGATGATTTGGCCCAAGCCTCGGGTGGTTCACCCATGGTTTGGTGAACCGTGCGCCCCTGAGGTGGCGTATCCAGTTATGATACGTCAGCTATCCAAGGGGTTCCTCCATGGTTTGGGGAACTGCGGGTGTTGGTGCTTTTTGTACCGCATAGCATATGTTGGATGATTAACATGTTGTTATGGTATTATATGATGATGTATAAATATTGTATGTTGTTATATTGCTATGCCATGCTATGATGTATGTTCATCTTATTCCCTATTCCCATGCCGTTGTGAGTACATGATTTCTTACTCCTTGCTTTCTTGTTTCTGCTATTGCATGTATTTCCTTATGCAGAGGACGGTGAGCAACCAGCGGAGGAGTGACTCTGAGGAGCCGCAACTCTAGTTAGAATGCTGAGTTATAGTTGTTAGTTTTGTTAGTTGTTTAGTTTGTTTCCGTGATGTATCCGGATTTTGGTTATACCAGCTCTGTATGTGACATCGGGGTTGGGTTTTTCTTTATCTGTCTTGTTTATGTTTTACTGTTTTAAAACTATGTTATTTCCGTGTTGTTTTTGTTGAGATGTGAAACCTTTTTATCCAAGTTTTTATTTTTTTCCAAATAAATGCATGTTTTGTAATTACCTCTTTTAAGTAAATGTTTTATATTAACATGCGGGGTAGAAGGGTATCACATTTAGTGGTATCAGAGCAGTTCGGCCTTGTCCAAACTTGGTATGAGCCTGTCGTGAGTCTGTTGTGTGACTCTTGTTTGAATTGTCTATATGTATATAGACAATGTTACGTGGTACTAAGTACATATAGCTTTGCTTTGGCTTGACTTACTGCATTTGGCGGTTTGTCTTAAACGATCCAAGGAGCCTTCGGGTGTTTCTTGTGTTTAAGAAGGTTGTTCTATTATTTCTTGATAATATGAACTCTGCAGCTGATCTTGTGCTCTTACTTTTTTTAAAAACCGCTCGATGTTATTCTTTGAATGAACTGGTTATCTTCCAACCATGTTCCCTTAGATTGCTTCGATAGAACCATAGTTTTTGGAACTCTAACGAAGTCTAAGAATCCGACCTTTCTCTCTGCCAACCAAGTGAAAGCTTTGATGAAAAATGAAGCCCAAGTGTTCATGATGTTGTCTTCCCTAGAAGTTGAGAGCCCTCCTAATGTCGGAAGTGTGCCTGTTGTGCGGGAGTTCACCGTAGATTTAGTACCTGGTACCGGGTCTATTTCCATAGCACCCTATAGAATGTCTCCTCTAGAAATAACCAAGTTGAAGGAACAATTAGAGTACCTTATCCAAAAGTAGTTCATTAGGCCTAGCGTGTCCCCATGGGGAGCGCCAGTGTTGCTAGTAAAGAAGAAGATAGCAGTATGAGGATGTGTGTCGACTACCGGCAACTCAACATGGTGACCATTAAGAATCGGTATCCCTTCCTTAGGATTGATGATCTTATGGATTAGTTGATCGGAGCTTGTATTTTCTCGAAGATAGATTTGAGGTCAGGATACCATCAGATTCGGGTTAAGTACATCCCGAAGTCAGCATTTAGGACGCATTATGGTCACTATGAGTACTTGGTTATGCCCTTTGGTGTGACCAATTCCCCTGTTGTGTTCATGGACTACATGAACTAGACCTTTCACCCTTACTTTGATAAGTTTGTGGTGGTCTTTATAAATGACATCTTAGTGTACTCTAAGACTAAGGAAGAACAAGAGGAGCACTTGAGGGTTGTCTTACAGACCCTTAAGGAGAAGCAGTTGTATGCCAAGATGTCTAAGTGCTAGTTTTGGTTAGAAGAGGTTAGTTTCTTAGAACACGTGATCTCAACAGGTGGGATAGCCGTCAATCCGGCTAAGGTTGAGACGGTGCTCCAATGGGAAGCGCCAAAATCAGTGACCGAGATTAGGAGTTTCTTGGGTTTAGTAGGGTACTATAGGCGGTTCATAGAAGGTTTCTCTAAGTTAGCCTTACCCTTAACCCGTCTCACCAAGAAGGGACAGCTGTTTGTGTGGGACTCTAAGTGTGAAGAGAGTTTCCAAACCCTTAAGAATAAGTTGACATCAGCACCAGCTTTAGTGTTGCCCGATCCAAGTAAACCTTTCATAGTATATTGCGATGCTTCCAAGCAAGGTTTAAGTGGAGTGTTGATGCAAGATGGAAAGGTAGTGGTTTATGCTTTTAGGCAATTGAAAACCCATGAGAGGAACTACCGTCCCCATGATCTAAAGTTAGGAGCTGTGTGCTTGCCTTAAAGATTTGGAGGCATTACCTGTATGGAGCGAAGTTTGAGGTCTTTAGTGATCATAAGAGTCTGAGGTATCTCTTTGATCAAAAGGAGCTGAATATGAGGCAGCGTAGGTGGATGGAATTTTTAAAGGATTATGAGTTTGATCTAACCTACCACCCAGGAAAGGCCAATGTAGTGGCCGATGCCTTAAGTAGAAAAACCTTGCACACCTCCGCTTTTATGGTTAGGGAGATGGATCTAATTGAGGAGTTTAGAGACATGAGTTTAGCTCGAGAAGGGACCCCTAAAAGCATTAGGCTTGGAACCTTGAAGGTTACCAACAGTTTGATGGATCAGATTAGAGAGGGTCAGAAGTTAGACAAGTTTCTCTTAGATCGGCGAGAGTTGCTTGCGCAAGGTAGAGACCTTAGTTTTAAGGAAGGAAGCAATGGAGTCTTGAGGTTCAAAGATAGAGTCTGTATACCAGACGTCCCAGAGCTTAGAAAGTTGATCCTTGAAGAAGGACATAGGAGTGGACTGAGTGTGCACCCAGGTGCCACTAAGATTTATCAGGACTTAAAGCACATGTTTTGGTGGCCTAGGATGAAGAAAGATGTGACTGAGTTTGTGTATCTTGTTTAGTATGTCAAAAGGCTAAGATAGAACACCAGAAGCCATCAGGAAAGTTACAATCGTTAAGTGTCCGATAATGGAAGTGGGACAATATTTCCATGGATTTTGTGTCTGCACTCCCTAGGACTCCAGCTGGTTTTGAGGCTATATGGGTTGTCGTGGATAGACTGACTAAGTCCGCCCATTTCATCCCGATGAACATGGAATACTCTTTGGAATCGTTGGCTAAGCTGTACATCCGGGAGATAGTTAGGCTACATGGTGTACCTTCTAGCATAGTTTCAGATAGAGACTCGAGGTTTACCTCTAGGTTTTGGAACAGTTTGCAAGAGGCTTTAGGAACCAAGCTTAGGCTAAGTTCAACTTATCACCCTTAGACTGATGGTCAGTCTGAGAGAACCATCCAGTCCTTAGAGGACTTGCTTAGAGCTTGTGTGTTAGAACGGTCTGGTAGTTGGGACAAGTTTTTGCCCCTGATAGAGTTTACCTACAACAATAGTTTCCATTCCAGTATTGGGATCGTACCTTATAAAGCTCTTTATGGGAGGAGATGTAGGACACCCTTGTGTTGGAGTGCACTTGGTGATAGTGTTGTGCTAGGACCTGAAGTGGTGCAAGAAACCACTGAAAAAGTAAGGATGATTGAGGAAAAGATGAAAGTGGCACAAAGTAGGCAGAAGAGCTACCATGACAAAAGAAGGAAGGCGCTCAAATTCCAGGAAGGTGATCATGTGCCCTTGAGAGTTACTCCAACGATTGCGGTTGGTAGAGGGATGAAAGCAAGCAAGCCATCTGTTATCAGGAGATCCGAGTCTTTCCTACCTTGGTGAACAAGTGAAAAACATGCTTACGAGGCCAGGATCACAAGCCGCAAAAGTTCTGAGATCTAGAGCAGTGAGGACGAAAATCAGAAGAACGAGGTGAGACAATGTCATCGGCATAGACTTTAAGCAGGATGGCAAGGAATCACAGTTCTCAGCAGGTAAGCCCAAGGATTAGGATTCTCCTAAACATGTCATATTTGGAAAACGTGGAGAAGGTCACTATACCCATCAATGCAAGGAGCTGAACATCATCTGTTTCAAGTGTGGCAAATATGGTCACCTCAGCAGGAACTGTAAAGGAGAAAAGTCAGAATCACAGAGTGCTAGCAGGAATCAGAGTACACAGCGGAAGCGTAGTGGAGCTGGAGCCTCCAAGTACGTGGACTTAACCCAACGTATGCGCCTAATTGATGAAAGTTTAACCAGTTAAGGTGATAGAAATTTCGAGGACGAAATTTTTATAAGGGGGTGGAATTGTAACAACTCAAGATTCACCCTTATGTTTATATGTATTAGTTCTGCCATGTATATGTTTGATATTTATATATATGTGTACATATTATTGCATATGATAATATGTATATTAATATGTGATTATTTGCATTAATATGAGATTGTGTCTCTTAATGTTTGATTTTATATGTTAATATATGATATGTGATTTTATTAATAATAAGCGATTAAGAATGATATGATAAGATATCGTGTGATTTAGTATTTAAATAGAGATAGTGTTATTCTTAGATTTTAGCCCTTCAACCAATCAGATTTGAGATATAGGATCATCCTCTTTTTGTTTATATCTTAAGATCTTATCATAATCTCCTAAGGATCCTATCTAGGAATAACTATCAAATCTGTCGCTAAACTTCTATCGAACTTTTGACCATCTTAAATTCCGATTTAGGATTCGATCAAGACATTAATTTGTAGATATTTCTCTGAGCTTTCTAAGGACACCAAGAACGCCTCAATCGGAAACTTGTAGCTCAAGTTATGGTCAAACTAACGAACTGTATACAGTTTGGGCTAAAATAGGAACCCGTTATGAACCCAACTCATATATATACCATTAGACTCTACATAAACCTAGTTTACACGATCCCAACACTCATAAAACTGCCTCCCTCCTTCCTCTTTGAATCCTTATGGTTTTTCTCCCTAAAACTCTCTCTAGGGAACCTCTTCTTGCACCGTTCTTCACTGCTTCTTGATAGGAGAACATCGCTACGAATAGGGGTTCGTTGTGCTTGCTGTTTGGGAATTTAGAAAAGGTAAAATTCGTGCACCTTGTCCCTTGTGTTATCTCTTTAAAGTTCTTGATCTCTTCCTTTTGATTTCTTGATCTTAGAGTTGAACCAAAGTGTCTCTTTGGCGTCCTTGAGGTCGTAGACAGGCGCTAGTGAGACGGGACCCTAGTGGATCTTCTTTCTTTTTTTGAAATGCGAACCTCGTACCAGGTATGGGAGAAGAATAATGTATACACTAGGCTAGGGAGTAGCGTAAGATGAGGGGTTCCCATAGCCCCGTTTATTGTCGTTATAATGTATTGATGCCATGATCTGTCTGGTTGTATGACTGAATTGTTTATATGTTTAATTGAATTATATGGTATTCCTATTTGTTATCATTGTTGAGTTGTTCATATTATTGTTATGACATGGATTATGTTGATCACATTGACTGGATATGTTGTTGATGATGATGTTACCATTATGTTGAATATGTTAATAAGACTCTAATTTACTTAATTAGGACTCTTAGTTAACATAGGAATTAAGGGATTAATTCCCCAAGCTTCATAAGACATGAACTGTGTTAGTGAGGGGTGAAGTTTCATGTTGAATGTTTTAGTTAAGACCCTAGGATCTGATTTGAGAGAATTAGGGAGCCTAAACTCTAAGAACACGTTAAATTCTGCCCAGAACAGTATGGCTCTGCCCAGGAGCACGGTCGTGCTGAACAGGGAGCAAAATCGTGCTCCCAGCTAAATTCTGGAAGGCATGCCACGCATTGAGCACGGTCGTGCAGGACAGTGAGCACGACTGTTCTTCCCCTACTGGTCAGAACTTAAGATTAATGAATTAAAGGGGTGTTTACCCCAATTATCCCCAGATGATGTAATAATACACTAATCAAATGATAACAAGTTAGATAACTTAATTAAAGATTAATTAAGATAACAAAGACTGATAAGTTGGTTAAGCCGATACCCGATGGGTTACCACACGTTGTCACGCTTTGGTGCTTTTTGGCCAAAGTGCTCTCGATGCTTTTTGGTCGAGATGTTGTTATGTTGGACCTTGGTGTTTTTTGTCCAAGGGGGCCTTGACCCCACGGTGTGGGTCTAAGGTGTTAATGTTGATGTTGGTGATAAGTCTTGGGTGCTTTTAGGGCTAAGCAAAGGAGGTGGTTGCCTTGTGTGTTGTTGTGTCATTTGCATAGAGCATTGGAGTTGATGTTGAGGGGGATGTTCAACATAGGGGAGGTCGTCCTAGTTATGATGATTTGGCCCAAGCCTCGGGTGGTTCACCCATGGTTTGGTGAACCGTGCGCTCCCGAGGTGGCGTATCCAGTTATGATACATTGGCTATCCAAGGGGTTCCTCCATGGTTTGGGGAACTGTAGGTGTTGGTGCTTTTTGGTTAATACGGATATGTAACTCCGAAGTTGACTTCCTGAGTTAGTTGGATCCAGATGCATTGATGGAGTAGTGGAGTAAGGTTGCATTGCACTGCATAGCATATGTTGGATGATTAACATGTTGTTATGGTATTATATGATGATGTATAAATATTGTATGTTGTTATATTGCTATGCCATGCTATGATGTATGTTCATCTTATTCCATTTTCCCATGCCGTTGTGTTTACATGATTTCTTACTCCTTGTTTTCCTGTTTCTGCTGTTGCATGTATTTCCTTATGCAGAAGACGGTGAGCAGCCAGTGGAGGAGTGACTCTGAGGAGCCGCGACTCTAGTTAGAATGATGAGTTCTGGTTGTTAGTTGTTTCCGTGATGTATCCGGATTTTGGTTATACCAGCTCTGTATGTGACATCGGGGTTGGGTTTTTCTTTATTTGTCTTGTTTATGTTTTACTATTTTAAAACTATGTTATTTTCGTGTTGTTTTTGTTGAGATGTGAAACCTTTTTATCCAAGTTTTTATTTTTTTCAAATAAATGCATGTTTTATAATTACCTATTTTAAGTAAATGTTTTATATTAACATGCGGGGTAAAAGGGTGTCACACTTCGAGGTAGACAAATTCCTTTGGTTAATGTTGTATGTGATGAAACTACTGGAGATGCTACTTGGGAACGCGAGGAGGATATGCAACAACAATATCCACATCTTTTCTAAGGTACGTAAATTCCGAGGACGGAATTTTCTTTTAAGAGGGGTAGTAATATAACAGCCTGATTTTAATTATGTTGTTCAACCGGTTAAAATATTTTTAATTATATTTTAATCTATGAGTTAGAGAGTGATTTTGAATAAAATAAAATCATATTCATAGTCTACTTTATGGTAGAAGGTTACGGTAAAATTTTAGGTTGAAAATTCAAATGAAACCTGGTCCGCGTTTTCACTGACAGTAAAAGTTTACTGAGAAGAAAACCTAATTTTGATCCATGAATGGAATGGTTAGTGTTTTTGTCGTGTTTCCAACGACTTTAGTAATTTTGGAAATTTTACGTTCGGAATTAAAATATAATATTTTATCCGGGCAAAAACTTCGAGAATTACGATCAAAAACTTTAATCGGGTAAACAACGGAGCAGAATGGAGAGCCAAGGTGACTGAATTGACTTGATGGGGTGAGGTGACTTGATGGCTAAAGCAAGTGTCACATCCATGGAAAGTCATGATGAATACTTAGGAATTTAATGTATTTTAATCCTAAAACCTATTAATCTCTCTCCTAACCAACCAAACATGTCCTAAGACAAACTTGGCATCCAAGTTTCTCTCCTCTCCTTCTCCCACACGCCTCTTTCTCTCCCATCTCTATATATATACTCACTTCTCTTCACTCACATTTTCTTCACATTTTCTACTCTCACAAAATAAGAAACAGTTACATGTTCCATTGATTTTTCTTAAGGAGTTGATCATTCTTGTTTATTTTCTTCAAGCTTCAAGGGTAATACTTCTTCCTCTTACTCTTCCAAGTTCTCTTCTTCACTTATTTGTTGAGTTTGTGCCATGTTCATCCATTTGACATTATTAGATCTACAAGCTTCTAAAATCTCTCAAAAATTGTAGAAAAATCATAAAAATGTGAAACCAATTTATGTGATCTAGTTATGATCTCTAATTTCATTATCCAAGAGCATGTAAATAAACTCCTAACCCTATTTTCCTTGGTTGGCCGAAACTTGTATGAAAAAGGGTTTCTTAATTTTGTTTTTTTCTTTTTGAAATCTAATGCTTGATTTGTGCACTCTAGTACTTGTATTATCTAAATCCAAGAGCTTGAATCTAACTAATTCTCTAGCCTATTTTATGGTTCAAGGCCGAAACCCCACCCTAAGTGGTTGGATGATTTTTATTTCATATTTTCAACTTATAGAAATTTATCCTAACTAGCCAAGATCTAAGTAATTATTATCCAAAAGATTAGAAAGAGAAAATGACCCTAGCCTATTTTTGAATTGATGGCCGAAACCTAGCATTAATGTGTCAAAGAGGGTTTGTTGATTTATTTGTGGTTGTGTTGTTGGTTGAAGGAGGAATTAGTAACGTGTGGCGTGATAACGAGGAACATCGATTTCAGAATCCCGGTGATAACCTAGGTGGGGTAAAGAACCAACCTTTCGTCGGAATGATAAGTAGTAGATTATATAATAATTTTGTAGGGCAACCTAAACCCTACCAGTAGTCGAGTAATCGACAAGACCAAAATCACATTGGAAACTTTTTTCTGAAAAACCAATGGCGATTCGTGGATTGTAGGTTTGTTTGATTTTATATTGTTGATGGTTGATTTGATTTTATTACCTTTATTGAATTGATTTTGTGCTATGTGGGTGATATTGGAATATTTTGATTGATATTGTGTTATGCATGATCAGTCTAGTTTTTATTATTATGCCTAGTGGATTTTAAGCAAAGATATATATGTTGGCTAAGAGATGATTGTTCTGGGTGTGAGGATAATGATGATTTAGAAGTGCCTAACCTTGATGATGTATGTTAAAGAGGTGTTATGGCATAGAATATGTGTCAAGTTCTAATGGAAGGTTGAGGCACTAGGATGTTGTTAAAACGTGTTGGTGAGATTCAAGTATAGGTGTTGTTGTCCACAGCCGTGTATTGGTAATATAATACACAAGGACAAAAGTGTATTGATAATATAATACACAAAGACAAAAGTGTATTGGTAATATAATACATAAGGACATCTGTGTATTGGTAATATAATACACCGTGTATTGGTAATATAATACACGTAAAACACATATGTGTATCGGTAATATAATATACGTAAAACACATCTGTGTATTGGTAATTAATACACCGTGTATTGGTAATATAATACACGTAAAATCAAGAGTTCTCGCAAGACCACTTCCACCTTAGAAATAAGTGTGCATCTATGGTGTGTTCGAGTAGCATGAGATTGAGGGTAGAGGATGATATATTAATTTGAGGATGATTTGTTAGTTAGGTGTGTTGATTCTCTTTTACAATTACTGTATAACTTACTATGACTCTTTTCCACTTTTGATGATAGAACTGTTTCTTATCCCCTGTATATTTCTGTATGTTGTATTTTATCTCCTTGTGGAATTGTACAGGAAGACCCTGTGGATGAGCGTAACCAGGAGGAGTTGGATGGAACTCCCTACGAACCTGAGACCGGAGGACGAGCTGTGACCCATGGTGATTAGGGTCTAGTTAGTTATGGCCAGTGCGCCTCGTGAGGCGTATTTTTAGTTGTTTCCGCTTTGTTTAACTTTTGTTTAAGTATATACTGGTGAGGGACCTTACTGAAAGGATACCCTCAACGGTGTTTTGTAATATGTTTTTAAGACATATGTGTGTACACTTAACATAGCTATAGTGTGATGTTTTAATTAATTGAAGTTGTGAGCTTTTGAAACTTAAGCTTTAATTTCTACGTATTTTCATATTAAGTGCACGAGTAAGAAATTAATTAATGAGGTTTTAGTCTAATAAAACACAGGGGCATAACGGGGTGTCTCACGTAACGGGTTTGAATGTTCTCTATTTTTAATTCTTGTTTCTTCTTCTCCATGGCTAAGTAGTCCTCTTTGTTTCTAGGATTGGGCAATGCCCTTTGGTACATTGATGATTATTAATTGACTTTGTTTATCCTTTTTATTGATTTTGAATGTTCTTTCATTCAATCCTTATTGCGCTTATTCATGTTAGTTTGAAGGCCACTTATTTACATGTCTTAGATACTTTAGGGAGGAACTATGAAGTGAACCTAGGTATTGGGACCATAAGAATTGAACTTAAGGTCTAAATCATGAGAGTAGGTTTAGCCTTTCGAGGACCTAATGAATTACCACAAAACGGTAAAGGGTTCAATCTAAATTCAATTACCACGAGAGTAGGAATTGGTTTAATTGGGCACGATTTTTGTATCTCGAGAGAGAACATTGACTAATTTAGGGTAATTATTCACCTTCAATTGAACCTCAATTTTAATAAAAGGATTGTCAATTAGGATCCATCTTGTATCATTGTAGTTACCCCAATCCTGGAAGCTTTCTTTAATTTGAAATCTCCTTTCCTAACAACTTGTTATTCTTGTTCTTGATCTCTTGCACTTTAATATTTTTATTTATTTAATTTCTTGGTTACTGTAATACCCTTCCGAGTGTCACATGGAACAGAACACTTAACCTTAATAATATAAATCATGCGTAAAAACTTCGATTAATTTA
Organism: Sophora flavescens; assembly: GCA_030762895.1. NCBI lineage: Eukaryota > Viridiplantae > Streptophyta > Magnoliopsida > Fabales > Fabaceae > Sophora > Sophora flavescens. The sequence continues at coordinate 92,487,189 of CM061066.1, forward strand.
AAACATATATTGACATTCATAACAGTAAATATAGAACATCAGAGTACGGAAGGTAGGGAAGGTACATACAAAATACAACGACTTGGCCTAGATGGCACCTCTCATCAAAATACATTAAAATATAATAGACTCACTGGCCATATACTAAAGGATTAGTTTAACATTCCCACCTACACTAGTAGTAGGAACGAGGACTCCACTACTTCTCAGACCGCCTCCGTTGAGTGTTCTCTGCTGCTCCTGAGTATGCTCGCTTATGTGACGTGTCTCTCTTTCCAAAAGAGAAATCTTTGTCGGAGTCTTCTCATCCAAAAACAATAAATACAATAACACAGAAATAGGGGATAAGAATCTACACTAGTCATCATAAAATGGGATATAGAAGTAGAATAAAATACAATGACATCACATAGAGAAACATGGCATGCACAACCATCCTTCAAGTCACACGTAACAATCATCCCCAAGCTCTCGCTCCAATCAGGCTCACTCTTGTTCATACAGCTAAACGTACAAGAAGATACAATCACCACGATGCATCATTGACAAGATCAAGTTGTATCATTCACCACCCTGCCGCACATCCCTAGCAAATCAGATATTCTCTCACTACCACGATGTATCCCCAGTAGATCAGGATGCTCGTCCATTATCTCGATCCATCCCCAGCATTTCAGGATGATCATCCACTATCACGACGTATCCCAAACATTTCAGGATACTCAACACGACACATCCCCAGCACATCAGGATGCTCGTTTACTATCTCGATCCATCCCCAGCATTTCAAGATGATCGCTTGCTATCACGACCTATCCCCAGCATTTCACGATACTCGACACGACACATGCCCAGCATATCAGGATGCTCGTTTACTATCTCGATCCATCCCCATCATTTCAGGATGATCGCCGGCTGTCACGACGTATCCCCAGTATTTCAGGATACTCGTCCTCTATTCTGATCCATCCCCAGCATTTCAGGAGATGATTGTCCATTCCAATCCATGCGGTGGCGAAATACAACAAAAAACATCGTGAATCTCACTAACTCATCTCAATGCTAACTTACGGCTTAGTACCTCAACATCATATCCTAAGGTTTCATTACTCAGAACAACACACATTAGCTAATTCATCCAATGAGGTACTAACGTATGTACTATCAATTCCACTCATATCATACATTGCCTAATCAACAGTAATCGTCACCTAACTCTAATCATACAAGCAGCTTAACATACCATCACAGCACATGTCACCAATCTCATGGCATTTCTTACTCATATTAGTTATCATACGGAAATAGGCAGAGCATGTTATCATCTCAAGCATACAATCATATAATATCATAAACATATATACAACAACACTAAGTATGTTAGCATACAACATATCAAGCATATCAGCAACGTCAAGCATATTATCAAACATATTATAACAACAAACATAATCATACTAAACATACAACCTCAAATCCACAGTAAATCAACCTAATGTTGCTAAACCCACAATGCTTAAACCCTCAGTGGTACTACTCCACTGTAGCCACCATTGTAGTTTAAGTGTTGTTGGTTACACTACCTCTAGTAGGGTTTAGGATCCCCTACGCATATCATTGTATTCTAAACTACTCTTGCCTCCCTAACGACAGCGGTTCTTTCCCCCACCTAACAGACTTGCACGCTTTCCCATAAAATCTTCGAATGCACTCTACTGAAACGAGCCTCGGCACGCTTTCCAACAACGTCCACAAATCTGCCACCATCCATACCAATACATCCATCGTTCCGTTTTTCATCCCGATTACACGTACGGGTATCACAATTTGTCGGAAACACAGAAATACCAACAGAATCAACAACAGGGTTCCAATAGATTTGAATCAAGAGATGAAATCAAAAGAAAAACTTACGAGAACAGCGGCTGGACTTAGGGGAAGTCGGATTCAAGAGTGAGCTCAAGAATCCAAGGGAAATGTACCCAAAACGGGCTACTGTGCGAGCTCTATATCTCCAGTTACAGACCTTCAATTACCAAATTGAACGGTGAAAACGAGGAAATACTCGTCCTTAACCTCCTCAAAAACTTACAGCCCAATCCAACGGTGAACGAACCTCGGATGGCCGTTCTATGGTGACAGGTTAGAAGTTACACTGGTTGAGTTTCTCACCATTAAGGTTCACATTGCGAGCTGAATATCTCCAACTATGGACATGGTTACAAAATTTTGACCGTTGGATATGAATAACCACAAGTCTCAAACCTCCTTCTCAAATCTGAGAACGATCCAACGGTTAAAGTATATATAGTCTTGATTCTATTGCGACTGCTTCAACCAAGCTTCAAAGTGCTACAACCATCAACCAAGCTTCAAAGTGCAACCACCATGGCTGCCTTCTCTTCTTCTATTTTTTTTCAGCTTCTTCCCTGGTCCTCTCTGCATGCGTGAGTGAAGTAGGATTAAGACTTCACTTTCATTCAATTCCATAAAATGCATGATGTCTTTCATTAAATTATTAGTTTGCATGTTAGCCATGTGTCATGTTTTAGTGTAGGTTAGGTGGCTTAAGTAACTAGGTGTCATCTTTTAGGCATAGGCATAAATGTGAGTGAAGTACATGTGCCGAGTGTAGGGGTTTAGGGATAGGTAGTGGAGTTTGAGGTGGCATCTTGATGTGGAGACACATGTCATTGCGTGTTGCTCCATCGGTACAACCGAGTGTTTTCTTCCGCATCTTCCTGCATAACCTACGATTGGAATATTTTTTTTTAATTATTTTAGGCTACTACGAAAAAATTATTAAGCTCAAGCCCAACCAAATTTCAATATTCCAATTCTCAATTAATTAATTTACTGACCAATTAATTGCTCAGTTTACGTTTGTTTGCGTTCCGGAATCGTTTCAGCTCCGATTTTCCTCAAACTTGAAACGCAAGCTAACTAACACCTAAGGAACATGATTAAGTATCTAATTATCCTTAATCTCTTCCTTAAACACTAATCAAGAAATCGGGGTGTTACAGTTACTACATTCTTATCACTTCACAAATATATTCCCATCGTTCAATTTAATTGAATTATTAAATTAATTGGTATTCATAAACATAGTCCCTGTGGATTCGATCTTTTATTACTTGACGATGAAACCGTACACTTGTGGATTTCACTCATCAAGATCTGAGCCTTGTTGAATGTCTGGACAAGTTCGTGATGGTGTAAACTGATGATTTGAAAAAATTGGATGCCTCATGCTATGTAGCTGTGGTGGCTGAAAACAGTCAAACAGGTAAGAAACGTTGTTAACCACAGTTGGTTGTCAGGCAATGGATGGATCTGATAGGTGAAATGATAAGGTGGATTGTGGACTAGAAAAAGTCGGATTGGCTAATCCTGCAAGTGCCTTCATTCTTCCTGTCCATCAGCTATCTTGCTCGTCTGTTTCTTCATTTCCTCCACCTCATTACTCAAGGTTCGTTCAACTCTTTGTCCATCAACTTCTAATTTCCAAGGTTCGATTGATATCAACTTTTCTTGAAAGCACAAGGGTTCATTTAATCTGAAAAGGAACTCAGAAGCTTATAATTTTTTTTAGGAAAATAATCACTCATCACTTTTATTTATTTATTTATATATAAAAACTTTACTACTTACTCGACCAAAGACTCTTTTTTTTCAATTTATTATGCCGAAATGGCCATGAACTTGAAAGGAAGAATTTTTTATTTTTTATTTTACCTAAAGTTAAGAATGCATGAGATGCTTGAAATGAATGCCCTTTTAATCTTTTTTTTGTTGCAATGAAATGAGTTTTTTTTTCATTTTTTCTTTAATGCATGACATGTATAGGAAATCCTTTCAACTTACAAGAAAATGCATGTTTATACATGCGGTGAGTCATTTTTTTTTTCAAAGTTTATGAATGCATGAAATAATTTTTTTTTGTTTTTATTTTGATTAACACAGCAAAGATAATACGCAAGGTGCAATCAAAGATTTTTTTTAGAGAAGACAAGCATAAAATGGTTTTTTTTATTTTTGATTCCACAAAAAAGAGCATAAGATGCAAAGTGGAAAAGTTTTTTAATTTAATTTTTTAGAAAGAAGAGAAACAGATGGTTTTCTTTTTATAGATGGTTTATACATGGTTTTCTATAATTGATGAACATTGGATGATGGCTATGCAAGATGAGTTAAACCAGTTTGAAAGAAACCAAGTTTGGAAACTACTGCCTAAACCCAAGAACTGTCAAGCAATAGGTACAAAATGGGTTTTTAGGAATAAACTAGATGAAAATGGTATAATTGTAATAAACAAGGCTAGATTGGTAGCAAAAGGGTATAGCCAAGAAGAAGGCATAGATTATGATGAGACATATGCACCAGTAGCAAGATTAGAAGCTACAAGAATGTTACTTGCTTATGCTTGCATAATGGGATTTAAATTGCATCAAATGAATGTTAAGAGTGCTTTCTTAAATGGATTTATACAAGAGGAAGTGTATGTTGGTCAACCACCTGGTTTTGAGAATAATGAATTGCCTAACCATGTTTATAAACTGTCTAAAAAACTATATGGCTTAAAGCAAGCTCCTAGAGCTTGGTATGAAAGGTTAAGTAATTTTCTCATTGAAAAAGGATTTAAAAGAGGTAAAGTTGACACAACTTTGTTCACTAAGAAAAAGGCACACAACACTTTACTTGTACAAATATATGTGGATGATATAATTTTTGGTGCTACTAATGAGCAGTTGTGCCATAGTTTGCAAGTCTTATTCAGGGTGTGTTTGAAATATCAATGATGGGTAAGCTAAGATTTTTCCTTGGACTGCAAATAAAGCAAACTGAAAATGGAATCTTTGTTAGCCAAACCAAGTACTACAATGAGTTGATCAAGAAGTTTGGAATGGAAAAGCCAAAGGAGATGGCTACTCCAATGAGTACCTCCTGTTATTTGGACAAGGATGAGCAAGGTAAACCCGTTGATGTTTCTAAATTCAGAGGTATGATAGGCTCACTACTTATCTTACTGCTAGTAGGCCAGATATCATGTTTATTGTATGCATGTGTGCTAGGTATCAAGCAAATCCAAAAGAATCACATTTAACAGCAGTTAAAAGGATCATTAAGTATCTGTTAGGAACAAAAGACATGGGATTATGGTATCCCAAGGGAGCTACATGTACGTTAATTAGCTATTCAGACTCTGATTTTACTGGTTGTAAACTAGACAGAAAGAGTACTAGTGGAACTTGCCATTTACTAGGAAACTCATTGGTATCATGGTTCAGTAAGAAACAATCTAGTGTGACTTTATCCACTGCAGAGGCTGAATATGTAGCAGCTGGTAACTGTTGTGCACAGATTTTATGGATGAAACAACAATTAGTTGATTATGGTGTGCAACTAAACCAAGTTCCTATTAGATGTGACAATACAAATGCAATTAACCTAACTAAGAATCTCATAATGCACTCTAGAACTAAACACATAGAAATCAGACATCATTTCATTAGAGATCAGATACAAAGTAGAGAAATTGAGATTGAATATGTTGATACAACTAAGCAACTTGCTGATATCTTTACTAAGCCCTTGAACAAGGAAACCTTCTTCTCCGTTAGAAGAGAATTGGGTATAATCTATCAATCCTATATCTAATCTCTAAAGAAACAGAAGAAAATCTAAAGGGTGGGTGGGGGGGGGGGGCATTAATGGACGCACTTATTCTTTGATTTGTCCCTGCACCTATCCCTCTATCATGAACAATTTTATATGCTATGTTTGAATGTTTAAAATGCTTACCTTCTCTATTGCTTTAAATGTTTCTTTTCTACCTTTTTGATGATGCCAAAAGGGGGAGGAAAAATTAAGATATAGAGAAATGAGAAAATAACAAATTATACATGCATATGTTGAGGGGGAGCTAAAGAGTTTATAAGTTTACATGATTAATAGGGAGTAAATCAAATTCTGCTCTGTTAATTCTCTGTTAATATTTTTTTTTTGCTCTGATATACTTCTGCTCTGACTGCTTTGATACCATGATATAAATCTGTTAAAACACTAAGCGTCTGCTTCACTTATATTCTGAGCTTATAATTTGTTAAAAGGTTTGTCATAATAAAAAATTGGGAGATTGTTAGACTCAATGACTGAGAGATTTTGATATATGACAAATACAACTTTATGTGTATGCAAGTGTTTAGTGTCAAATTGTAAAGACAGATATCAAGCAATATTCAACAAGTTCAGTGAGCAATCAAAGGAGAATATTCAAGGAAGAACTTGGAGGAATCAAAGAGCAAGGATGAAGATCAAGGAATCATCAAGACAAGAGCTTAAAAAAAGAAATTAGTGTTAAGTCTTAGATGATTAGTAAGAGATGAAATCTCTTATTCACAAATAGCTCAATTAAGAAAGATGCGTGAAGAAAATCATTTTTTCATAACCTGCATTAAAAGGAATAAGTTTTCGTTAATGAAAATGATTTTTGAAAATAAGATTTCAGAAGCGCTCGTCCAACACTGGAATAATATAAGCGCTCGTCTAACAGTGGTAAAAGCTGGCTTCCAAGAAAGTGGCAGAAGCTCACGTCTACTAAAATGACAGAAGCGCACGTCTACTAAAGTAACAGAAGTGCTCATCCACTAGAGTGATACAAGCACTCGTCTACTAAAGTAATACAAGCGCTCGTCTACTAGTTGGAGCACATCCAATTACTTTGTGTTAGTACTCTCGTCTGCTGACGTGGCAAATGGACGCGGCTATATTTTTAAGATGGACGCGGCTATTTTTCCAAATGGACTCGTTATTTTATGGACGCGAATTCTATAAGAACTATCAGAATCTTATCTCAAGAACGAGAATCAAGAAAACAGATTCTTTTAAATCAGATCCAAATCTGTTATAATTGATCCCAACGACTATAACTTGTTTTCTATATAAAGAGGGATCAAAGGAATACTTTAAGAAGAATCATAACGAATAACAAAAGAATTATAACGATACACATATCATTCATCATCTTCGTTGAGCTTACTGTGAAAAGAGTGTTTAAATACTCATAAGTGCTTCAATTTGTTTTATCTGACTATTGAGAGTTAGGAATCAACTTTTGTTTTTACTTTTCGATTGTAAAGAGAGAGGGAGTCTCTCTGAGTGATTAGGGTGAGGTATCCCTAAGGAAGAACATTGAGGCTCTTCACAAGAGTGTGGTATCTCGAGGTGAAGGAGTGCTCTGTGGTGTAAAGGTTTTTCAAGCTACCTGGCAATGCTTGTGTGTTAGTGTGTGAAATCCCACAGGTGGAGTGGGGACTGGATGTAGGTCACAGTGGTGGTGACTAAACCACGATAAATCTGATTGTGTGATATCTTTAAACTCATACTCTTTAATTTCTGTTTATGATCAAGAACCTATGATTTTGATGTTTAAAGTTCAAATATAATTTATGTTCTTGATCTGTATAAACTGTATTTTGTTATTACTGAGTTATTGAACCTGAACCTATTCGTTATTAATCTTTCTTATCATCATCACCTTCTATTCAAGATTTTGTAAAAACCCTTCATCGATTTTATAAAAGATCCTGAGAACATAAATCCGCAACTCTGATTTATAAAGCTTTGTGAAAAAGTTTTAAGAGGGAAATATTTTCTTTGAAAACTCAATTCACCCCTCCTCTTGAGTCGTTGAAGCCAAAACAACAGACTCCTAACCTTCGGACTATGCACTGCACCATCAATATGACAGTTGGAACGGGCGATTCTATAATCCTCCATCATAAGCGTTGAGTTTCCGTACTCACTTCTTTTTTACCGGCTGAAGACGGTTGCATGTAAATGGAAATTAATGAACATTTTTTATTCATCCGGCTAGTCGATTTTTCTCCCGGTTAAGGTTAAATGACAACCCTTTAACAAAAATAAAAAAAAGACACACAAGTGTGCTGCAAGTGGTAGGCGAACCATCTTCATTAACGAACAAGTAAGAAACCCCAGAGGGTATAGCTCATTCTTATACAGCTTTTTGTTCCAAGATTTGCCATTTTATTCATGGACATGGATGAAGGCATAATAACAGAACAGGGCCATTGGATTTCACTTAGACCAGACACAACTTTTATAAACTGATAGCGCTGGAGGTGATCGTCTTAAAAATGACCAAACAATGTTACACTATAAACATCACACTATCAACCAATATGATTAGAAATTTGAAAAATTAACAACCTATCATAGCAAGGGCTGTGGCTTCTCTTGGTTGGATGGATATTTTTGAGTGTTTCATGGATTTGGAGCTGTGGTGCGGGGAGCTATTTCGTTCTTGCTATTTGTAAAACAATTCAACACTAATGGGTTGATATGTCACAATTTGTTCTTACCGACACTTGCTTATTCAATAACACCACCCAAAGTCTTTCGGAAGATCTTCAACTAACAACCGCCAAACACCTTGTGGCGCAACTAACAGCCTTTTTTGCCAGATCTGGCAACCGACTCAGTCTTCGACGGTAGATAAGAGACTTGTCTTTAAGGGCGGGAGACGTGCCGTTGTCGTCTTCGACGGTAGATGAAAGACTTGGGGAAGACGGTCCCATCTATGATCGCACGTGGGTCACGTGCAGCCAAATAAACCCACTTGCTATCCGGTTTGCCCGTAACCAGTGCTCCCATATTAACAGTGTGTAACCGGTTTCTTTAATTTCAATCTCCACCGTCCCTTTTAAATAACAATTTATCTACGGTCAAAAGTCAGTGAGGACGGAAACTTCGAGTTTGGCAGTGAGGATTTTAGCCTTTGCCAGCGTTGGAACGGGGCAATTCTTCAATCCTCACTTTCATCAGTTGAGTTTGCATCCTCCATGTAAAAATGACTGGCGCAGACAGTAGCCAGTAAATCGTGGCCCATTATCGAATTAATTTTTTTTTTGCATCGAGCTGGTTCATTGCTTTCTTATACGGTTGTATTACCTTTGGACACATTAAATTTAATTAAATAAACAATTCGAAAATTAACAGAAACATTAATGGGTGCCCTAAATGTTTAGAAAGAAGGAAAAAAGACATTTATTTTGTCTGTTGCTGCTATTTTGATTTGTGGCTCGTGAGAGGTAAATAGATTGCCCTGTTCATCGTGTAGCTTTGTTATAGCCGGAAACCCGTGGTTGAGGTGCAGATCCGACCACATAAGAACCAAATGCATTCAAATATCCTTCAACAAATAAATATCACTGCAAGACACAAAATCACAACAACACTTAATTCAAAATAACACGTTTTAAGGAAAAAATCATCCCATTATTCATTATCGCTTCAACCAGAATCTCACTCATCCACACAAATTAGTCACCCACTTGATCACATCGTCATCAACAATAATAGGGGCCACTGCAGTTCGGCTCCGACGAACCAGATCTCGCCGTCGGACCACATCGCGAGGCCAAAGCCAATTGATTGTCACCACACCATTGTTCCTTCTGCTCTCAGGTTGAAGAGAAGACCACTCTCTTACATTCAGAGGTAGAGAAAAATGACTCCATATACGACCACCTCAAGCACTTGTATGTAGGTTTTGAATCATCTTCAAAAATAAATTGCAGATTAAAACATGCAGAAAAGTTGAAAATGAAATAAAGCGTTTTGATAGAAAAGGAACTCAGATCCAAGTTCAGAGGAATAAATGGCCATGAAAACCTTAAAATTGGAATTGAGAAAAATAGAGTATGTATAATAGAGCCTGAGATTGCTTAAGAATATCGATGGCGGCAACTTGGGCATCAACGCTGGTGGCGGTGACGACGACAGCCTCGATGGGGAGAGACTGCTCAGATAGTCAAAGTTTCATGCGGGATGGGCGTTGCTGCGGTGGTCGGAGTCGATGATGGCAGCAATGGTCGGTGACGACGACAGTGGGCTAGTGGACGCCATTGGCGTGGGGTGGCGAAGGGCGAAGAAAAGACAACGTCGAAGGGAGATGAAGAACTGGTTCAACCCCCTGTTTTTGCGTTTTCAATTTTCAATTTTTTTTAAAAAAGCAAGACACAATGGCATTTATGTCACAACCTTTCAAGCCGATAGGCAGTTGCTTGGTTCACCTAATAACATTAATTTCACCGGAAAAACATTGCATCTGGAGCATTCACTTAAAAAAGTCTTACATCAATGGCTGCGGTTACATAAGTTTCAATCCTCACTTGCCGGTAGTGAGGATTGAAGACGGAGCCGTTGGAACGAGGAGTTCAAGTGGAAGACTCTCTTCTCAACATTATCTTTCTATACGAGTCTCCTTATAAACAATTGTGAGATCAATTTTGTTAATATGTCTTCAGAGGTACGGAATTTAAATTAATAAAATTGGTGTTCCAATTCTGACATAAATCTCATAAAATCTTAACATATTTCTCCCAATTTATAATTTCATAGCAACACTTTTCACTTGTCTGTCTCCCCTATAATGGTCAAAATCTCAATCCCTAACTTGATTCAGATCAAAATATCTGCTTGAATTCTATTTAATTTTGCATAGAGCCCATCCTTGAGCAGAAGCTGTTCATGGTTTCCCATCTGCAAAAACACAAATCGATCATGCATTGGCGTTAGAATGTCTATAAGAATTCAACTGATAGGGCGACAATCTTACGTGGTGCCGTGGCATTTCATGTCTTAATCATGAAATCACAATAATTGTGCACTAAAATATAAGATACAGTAACAAAAAATTCAACCGGAAATCACCTCAATGATACGACCATCTTCCATAAAAAAGATCATGTCAGCAGCTTTTATAGTAGATAGCCTGTGAAAATATGGGAATTAAAATGCAACTAATCTTATAAAGAAACTATAAAAAGCAGGATAGTACAGAATTCACCTGTGTGTTATGATAATGGTGGTTCTTGATTTAGATCCATCTTTTAATGCATACAAAACCTCCTAAAATAAGAATTGCATAACAAGTAAACAGTTGCATGTCGCGTATTATTTTAAGTTAAATAGGAAATAGGAACTTTCAAAAGCTATAATTTGATAAATATACCTTGATATAATGCTCGCTCTCAGAATCTAGAGCACTGGTTGCTTCATCAAGTATCAGAATAGTTGGGTCCCTAAGAATGGCCCTGGCGATGGCAATCCGTTGCCTTTGTCCCCCACTAAGTAAATTGTCATCCACGAGGGTTTCATAGCCATTAGGAAGTGAAGAAATGAAGTCATGGGCATAGGCCTGTTTTGCTGCCCGTTCAATATCTTCCTGTTTTTTTTCCACAGGACAACCGTATTGTATGTTTGACTTGATATCCATGTGAAAGAGATGGGATTCCTGTTTGAAACAAAAAAAAATTCGTATGAACTTGCAACTGAGTATTAACTGCAGTTTCAGTAGTCTAACCTGTGCAACATATCCAATGTTCTGTCTCAGCCACCTGATATCCAAGTCTTTAAGAGGGAATCCATCAATATATATCTGTATATAAACGTAGATTACATAAGAAATTATTACCAAGAATGTTTATGCATATAAACATGACTAACCATGTCATGCCCCCAAAATTATCAATCCTTTATATTATATTATATAATGTGAGAATGTCTAGATGATTATGTGAAGATTAAATACAACTAGTGGAGGGTAGGATGATAAAGGAATTAGCAACTTAAGAGCAAAATGGTCTTTTCACTAAGTGACTACATAAACCTAAAACTAAGTTAAATTCTCTCGGGAGGTGCGAGGGGTCTGTGTGGGCCGCATTAGGAAAATTCTGGTGTGTAGTTAAGGCTAAGCCTTGGGTGAGGATTGTTCTCCAGGTCTACAGAGCATTCCCTTTCTGGTTTTCTTTTTAAAAAAATAGGTATGCAAATGCATCACAATAAGGAGAGATATCCCAACTAGAGAGCAGTCCCTTTCTGGTTTTCTTTTTAAAAACATAGGTATGCAAAGGCATCACAATAAGGAGAGATATCCCAACTAGAGAGCATTCCCTTTCTAGTTATTTCTTTACTTTTCTTCTATTTTTCCTAGCTTGTCTACCCACTGTAAGGAGCATTGCTGAATTTTTCCATTGATCAATATATTTCAGTTTCTCTGTTCCATCAAACTACCGGTAGCAAACTATATCTCTAATGGGTTTGATAAGGTGTCATTTCTAGGCAGTAGTCACCATCTCAATGGTGCAGAATATATTGTTAAAACTGTTTTCATAGTTATATGATTTTTATTGCTCTTGTTTTGATGTGAACGTACTTAATGACTTTACAGAACAAGGTAGATGCTGTGGAAGTCATACAAAAACGATTCAAACAAACAATTAACCCAGTAGTGAATGATTTTGAAGTAGCTCTTCCTTTTTAATCATAAATTTAATTGCAATTTACCAGGATCTTACCTGACCACTACTAGGTTCATAGAGACGAAGTAAAAGGTTGAGTAATGTGCTCTTTCCACTTCCACTTAGACCAATCTTGGAAAAGTAGAGATGTCTAATTAATCTTTTGAGCATCACTAACATCGAATCACTAGGAACAAAGAGAGAAATCTTACAATGGCAATAACTTGATTTGCTTCTATGGAGAAGTTTAAGTGTTCCAGAACAGGCATCTGCTCAAAAGGTTAAACAATTGAAAATTAACAAGTACTTAATTAGCCACAAACACATCCAGACGTTAGAGCTGAGTGGTACAAGGGATGAAAGGTTAAAAGTGAATTGATTATATAAGTAGTAAGGATGCCCATTTTCACAATGGTCAGCAGCGGGGTGAAGGAAGAAAATTTCGTAAGGCTAATTCCAACGCATATGATACATAGACTCGTAAACTAAAGTAAAATGAGTTGAGTACGTACGTATTGCAATTGTCCTTAATTCTTTTACTAAAGAAATGACATGTCAAAATACTGATTACCCCCCTCCCTGCCCCAAAAAATAATAAAGAGGACAAACTCCCAGCCCAAAAACAACACAAAAGTTAAACATGTAATATAAGCAAGCATGAGTGCGTTAGTTATATATATATATATATATATATATATATATATATACACATATATATATACACACACACGTGTGTGTGTGTTTTTTATATAGAGCAGGGAGTATATATATATGTATAGCCCTATATTTTCATGCCTTCATTGTGCGACCATGTCAGACTCTAAGACTGCCTTCAACTCTACCACCACCATCCCACCAACTGCTCATTCACCATGCCTCACTCCAAATGACCTGCTAGTTTTGCATCCTACTATCGCCTTATTGAAAAGAATTATTTGCAATGGGCCCAAGTCATTCGTACCACCCTTATTGATCATCAGAAGTCAAACCACATTGAAAGGACAGCCCCAAGCAAGAATAACCCGAAGTTCAATGGGTGCGTTAATAAGGACTCCCTTATCATGGCGTTGTTATGGAATTTTATCACACCTGAGGACTGGCGGATCTTTGTTGTGGCGCCCCCAAAAAAAAAATTGATTTTTTTTTTTTAAGAATGAATTCTTTCTAAGGCACCCCTCAAAATGTTTGAAAACCTAAGCAGCTGCTATTCTCTCCTACTCACACACCGACACTGGACACACATTTACACTCCTTGCGCGAACACCCTTGGTTATTTGTTACATGTCTCTTACTGAAGTCAAGGCAAGGTTAGGTTATCACATAAAAGATGAGAGGCTTTAGACTTTAGAGCACTCTTAAGAGATAGAATAGAATTTGGTCCTTTCCGGACACTCTAGAAAGCATGGTAATAGTGAATTTGGAAAAGTTCTCATTGTGGTTTTGGAAAACTTACCTATGTTGATAAGATCCCTATTTGAAACTTACAAAATTATATGTAATTTATATTATTCTTAATTATATTGTTTTAATTAGTAGCTTATGGCTCCCTCCAAAAATTTGGTCAAGGTCCGCCACTGCACCTGAGGGTAGTCGGAATTGCATATCCCTAGCTACTGCCACCTGTTACAAGACATGCTTCTTGAAATAAGACATAGCCACAAGTTATGAGTTGAAAACAAAGATTTTTCTACCAAACAGGAATCCTATAAGTTATAGATTACTATGGGTCCTTAATGTTGGAAGTCCCACATCGCCTACCTCATTTCCTAGGGTGTGGCTATACCTATTGGGCCACTCCAGTTAACACCAATTAGTTTTAGGATGAAATCTAATATGGTATTAGAGCCAGAGTCCATCTTTGTCGTTTATCGCCTATTATGGCATCTCCATCACCGTATTGCCTATTCTAGCATACATCTGTGTAGGGGGAATGTTGAAAGTCCCCAACGCTTGCCTCAATTCCTGGGGTGCGGTTTATATACTTGTTGGGCAATTCCACTTAATACCAATTGGCTCTAGGATGAAATCTAACAATGCGTCATGCACTAAGCTAGATCAATATCAAAATCTAAAAATGGAGTGCAACAAGGATACTTCCACTTTGTCCAGATTTGCTTAAAGAAATCGCATACAAACGTTTTGGCCATCCTAGTTTTGGTCTTCTTATGTTTATGTTTTCGTCTCTATTTCGGCAGGAGTCTGTCAAGATATTTCATTGTGTCGTTTGTCAGTTTTCCAAACACTATTGTGCAACTTTTTCTCCTAGCTCAAATAAAAGTATTGAACTTTTTGATTTTATTGACTCCGATGTTTAGGTTCCAACAACTATTTCTAAGATCGTTGGAACTAAATTATTTGTTTCATTCATTGATGATTTGGAGATGAGAATTGATTTTTGAACATAAAAATCGCACAATTTTTGACAACAATTTGGATGGTTAACGCAATTCAAATACGTGGTTATTTACGTTCAATGAATGGTTAATGGATATACTGTAACGCCCCAATTTCTCGATTAAGGAACCAGACAATGACTAAGCATGTTTGAAGACTTAATCATGTTCTTTGTGCATTAGTGAGCTTGTGTTTCAAGTTTGGGGTCAATCGGACTTCAAACGGACTTAGAAAGCAGCGAAACGTGCGAAAATCAGGTACTGGCATCAGGGCAAAACGCTTAAACGTGGGACCTGGACGCTTGAGCGTTCTGTGGTCCTAGACACGTGGTGTACACGTGTCAATTGCATGGACACATGGAAGATCAGGGTTCCATGCTCTAGCGTGGAGAGACCCCACGCTAGAGTGTGCCCACGCTAAAGCGTGAGGTCCTGGCATGCTTGAGTGTGCACAACAGAGAGTGAAAAATAAAAGCTCTCCTCTCCCACTCACTTGCATGTGCGACCAACAAGTGAGTGTGAAGAGAAGGGAGAGTTGTTTAGAGAGAGAGAGAGAGAGTTGCATGTGAGTGATCCGCCCGTTCAATCGTGTTTCCGACTTCGAATTCGTGATTCGGGAAATGTCAGGAACGTGTAGCTAGCTTCGAGTCGACGATCAACCGGGGTAATGCTTGAATTCCCTAACACGTCGACATGCCGATAACCTCGACATCGTTGTTCTGTCATTTCCCAAGATTTCTCGCTTGGACTGTAAATCTGTTGCAAGATTAGGGTTTATGACACTGTCGGGATGATGTCCGTATGTTAGGGCAATTTTTGGAGCATCGGGGAGCTCCGTAGGGCACGTGGCAGCAACTATACAAGGGGGAGGATGCGGTTTTCGAGTTGTTGAGCATCTGTACGACATTGTCTAAGGTGGGGAGAAAGTAGCTAACACGTTGGGGAGGTAAGCTTAATATTGCATGTTATTTTGTATGTGTAAGGTGCCCTGCCCTACTAGTGGTCGAGTAGTCGATAGTAATCAAACCTGGTTAAAAATGTTTTTAAACTGTTCGTTAGGGTTTAATTACTATAGACTTATCAGTGTTAGGGCAAAATAGTATGTTAAGTAATTTCTGGTTGAGGTTGCCTGTTTTAACTGCTATATGATATGTCCCTGGATGTTGTGTTGTTTGATGTGTGGTACCTGTTTATATTATAATGTTATAATGTTATTTTATATATATATATATATATATATATATATGCTGGTTGTTGAGGATGATTGTCTGATTATGCTGTTAGAACCCTAGTTGACACCATGATGTTACACTGCGTGGCTCTATGTTGAGGTTGCGGTACACAGGTACCGAGATTAGATTGTGGTTTGGAGTATGGGCTCTGAGATGAGAACGTGGATTGTGGATGTTTCGAGTATCGTGTGTTTGCTTAGGATTGGAACCACTGTCAACTTAGGATGATTGTGCATTGCATAAGTTGCCAAGTGGCGGGCCGCGTGGATGGGAGTCATGCGAGGTTGGTGTACTCGATTGCGGGTACGAAATATGGAGAGGGATGGTTCTGGAAGCCTTGGGGATGTAGTCCGACCTGGAACGATCTACAGTGATCAGTGATTTGCACCCACTGTATCGTGATCCCCGTAGAGGCTTGGCTTTCCCGACGTCTGGCCCTGAGCATTCAGGTCGCAGGTGGACCTTCCGAGGAGACCAAGATACCCTATTGGAGAATGAGCTCATAGGGGGAAGCACTTTTATTGGTCACGATGAGCGGAACGGTACCCTGGACAAACCAATTGACATTCTCTGGGCAAGGAAGACCCATGTGAGAGAGAAAGAGAATGTCTACGGGATTAGTATAACTAAAGAGAGATCGGCCGACATGCATAGGAGTGTGACTTCTTAGAGGATTTGATCCGTACTGCGACGACGATTGGACCGGAGCACATACCGATGCATTACCTCCAGAGGATCCCGCCCATGGTCCATATTCTGGGCGACATTGAGATCGTATACGACCGTGGGTGGTGGGTCGACCACTCGGTTCTTCATGTGCTATGTCGACCCAGCCAGCATCTACATCCATCTAGGAGGAGGCCCTTTCTTCACTTTGCTAGGATCCTACTGCATCTCTCAACGTCTTCCTTTCTCCGAGATGTGGTATCCACCCCGCCAGCAGGAGTTCCCAGATGATATGTGAAGCATGGTGGATCGACCGGAGGCCCGCAGCGGAGTTGGCGGAGTTTACAGAGGCAGGAGGAAGATGAGCATGCAGACGATGTACCACTTTCGTCGTCACAGGGTTGTGATGAGCAACGACGAGTCGGTATGGGAGCCTAATACCAGAGTGTACAGACACCGCTATGGCGTGGGTGATGGTAGCTCTAGACGCCCATATCGTCTGTGATATGGATTGTCAGTTGCGTCGGTTAGCGATGTGCCTCTGTGAGCTTATTTTTGTGTTTTGATGTATTTTTGACTGAGAGGCGGGTGGGTAGATGCAGTATCTTTTATCTTTTCTAAGACCAGTGTTTGATATCTATGTTTCTGTTCTGTTTACTTTTTCAGAGTCTGTATATAGTTTCCTAGGTTTCCGATCCCTATGTTGGGATGGCAACAACTTCGAGGACATGTGTTGTAAATGTTGTATATATGCATGTCATGTTTTATCTTTTTCCGATGTGCATCTTTAAAAAGAAATTGTTAATTCACCGCTTCCGCAATATGTATTATTTTTGTCTGTAATTAACGTGCTAACACTAATAAAACGGATTAAGGCTTAGTTAATTAGGGTTGTTCTTTAATGGGACATCGGGGTGTCTCATATAACAAGGTGTCGCAATCTCATTAACCATCCACTGAACGTAATTAACCACGATTTTGAACGTCATTAACCACGATCTTTTGGTATTCAAATATACATGACCCCATGTATATTTGAACACCTGAATATCGTGGTTAATGACATTCAAAATCATGGTTAATTACGTTAAGTGGATGATTAATGAGTTGCTACACCTTGTTATATCCATTAACCATCCACTGAACATAATTAACTACGTATTTAAACTGCGCTAACCATCCAAATTGTCGAAAATTGTTGTCCCATTTTTGTGTTCAAATAACACAACTGTTTGGAGATTCCTAATTTTGATGACGAATTTGATCAAGTTAGAAAGGAAGATGCCATGGATCATCATGGAGTAAGAGATGAAGACCATATGGAAGATGATGATTATGACCACCATGCCTTCAATGATTTGTTAAATTAGAGTTGGACTTTTTTATTTTGGCGTTTTTAGTTTTATGTAATGGAGATTGTTACTTATGATTTATTTATATATAACATTTTTATATTAACGTTATTTTGGTGTTTTAAGGTTATTTTTCTTATTTGTTATTTTATATGTATATATACATATTTAAATATAATTTTGTCTTTTTTGTGGGATCTTACGATCCGTGTTACGATACCATGAATTACGATCTTTCTTCCTCCAAACAATCTTAGGTAGGATCTCGAGTTTAACAACCTTGTCCACAACCGAAAAATAATTATTTGTATTTTGTGATGTTTTAGAATGTGTTTGTTATTGCTTATTTTGTTAAAAAAAAAAAATCATTTTTTAACTAAATAATTTATTAAATTTTTTAGTGTGTTTGTTTTTGCTTTTAAAAATAATGGAAAAAAGAAAGAAAAAAAATCATTTTTAGGGTTAAAATGAAAAGTTAAAATCATTAGCTTTTGGAAAAATGATTTTTATAAATAACTACTTTAAAAAAATGATTTTTATAATTGTAAACAAACACAATAGTTTTTGCTCTTCTTTAAAATCTCTAAAAAATAATTTCTAAATTATTGAATGTCAAAATCACTTATTTTTTAATCAATAACAAACGGACCCTTAGATGATATTGTTATGTCAGTAATTTTATTTTTCATTTTTTAAAATTTTATTATTTTTTGGCTGATCAACCCGCCAACCCACCGTTAAACGGGGTGGGTTGGGATGTTCAACCCATTTTACCAAAACGGACCAACCCACCTCGCCTCGTTTTATGCAGGATGATACGGTCGAGATGTGTTGCCTCGTTTTAACATCTCTAGACGGGTGCTATGATCCCAACTTGAAAGAAGAGAAAATTCAGAATATTATTGCTTGATTAATTTTGTACAGAGGCAGATTACAGTATATAGAGTAATGATGTTGATCGCCACCTCAAAAATCAGGGAGGAAAATATTGTCCTAATAATAAAAAGAATAAAAATAGATCTGTATAATTAAATAAAGAACAATTACCAAAAAGCTGACAACAACCAGTAATATAGTTTTCAAATAGTCATATTTGGCAGCCGTTATTGTTGATTCAGTGCTTCTGTAAGTTATTAAATAAACATTAGACTAGTTTGCAAATAATGTGATATCAAATGCCCAAAAATCTACAAATGACTATATGCATTTTAATTTTCAAGCTGAAAAGAAACGAGAAACCTAAACATGTTTCTTATAACAAATGGAGCAAAAGAAACTCAATAAAACAAAAACACATACCATAATCTTTGCTGGATAATGAAATGTTACATTTACAAACTGAATATGCCCCATTAGCCTCTGCAACTTCACTCCTGCAAGCAAGGAAGCACATTAAACAATATATAATTATGTACCAGACCAGTAGGGGGGCAGGGAACTGACAATTACTTGCCCCGTTGGCTAAGAATTGGTCACTGGGCAAATGAGACATCAGTTGGAAAATTTTTTCAGATGCTCCGATAGACTGCAGTAATGATGATAAGCTGTTTGTCACCCTCCAAGCAGCATAAATCAACCACTCACAGTACAACACATACTTAGTAAGTTGCTCCACAGTTACAGAACAACTGAGTACAGACATCCCTCCTAACAGTACTGCAAATATCTGCAAGTTGTAATTTGACAAACAAAAACTAAATTAGATATTTATCTGTTGTATAACATGAATTGTAAAATGGGCAAGGTGTCGACAATTTCTATACAACCATTAGACGAACTCTAAGAACTATCTGCTTGAGCAGTATAAATATGCCCACAGCATGTCTGATTCTAAGAATAAAAGGAAGAGATTTTAGTCTGATCTAACCATAATTCAATACTTAAGGCATCTCTCAGGCAAGAAGATCATGACATGACCCCTTTAGCTACTCAGGCGCAGGCTGCATTGGAGGAGCTAAAAATGTTTTTGCTGGCGGATAATCTTCAAGGCTTATTAAATAAATTAGAGAACTTGTACATGGCACTGGTTGTGTGCTATGCATTCTGACTTCGACCAGAAAATTAAGAGAACAGAACACAAAAATTCATTGTTTTATTGGGAAGGCATAAGCTAGATATTAGATAGTTCATTGCTAAATGCAGAATTTGTCAACAAAACAAATATGAAACACTATCCCAAACAGGGTTGTTGGGGCCCCTGCCAATATCTATGCAGCTTTGGGCTGATATTTCCATGGATTTCATTGGGGGACTACCTAAAGTCCAAGGCAAGGACACTATCATGGTGGTTGTTGATAAATTGTCCAAGAATGCACACTTTCTAATTTTGGGCCATCCTTTCACAGCCAAGGGGGTGGCAGAAGTATTCATTACGAGTGTGAGACTCCCTCGGTTTCCAGCATCATCTGATAGGGACAAGATTTTCCTCAGCCAATTCTGGATTGCACTGTTCAAACAAGCAGGGACTCAACTAAAGTACAGTTTGGCATTTCACTGACAGACGGAAGGGCAAATGGAGGTCACTAATCGGTGCTTAGAAGTTTATCTATGTTGCTTTGCTAGTGATAAACCACGATCATGGCCTCAATAGCTTTGCTGGGCTGAGTTATGGTTCAACACCAACTTCAATGTCTCTATTGGAATGACTCCATTCAAGGCATTATATGGAAGGGATCCCCCTCCTATCATACGCAGTCCAACCTTTCCAAATTTTAAGATTGTAGCAGAGCCTATCATAGATCTGTTATTGGGCCAAGATCTCTGTTATTCCAACTGCATCTGTCCACACTCCATATGCCCAATCCTAGGCGTGAGAGTGTGTTGAGATCCATGTTATTCCACCCGCATCGATCCACGCAGAGGTGGCAAAATGGACCGGTCCGACTGGGCTAGCCCAAATAAGCCCAATGAATTGTAAGATTTGGGTAGTTAAATTTGAGCCCATTTTAATTCCGAACTTTTTTGGCCCGACCCTATGAAGCTCGAACCCGCATCAGGTTTGGGTAGCCCGGTTAGTTTTATATATTTTAATTTTTATTTATTTTTATTTAACTATAAACATAAAAATTGAATTTTTTTTAAAAAAAGTGCAAATATTGTTGGAGATGATGATGATGAGTAGGAGGCCATCAATTTTGAAGATGTAAAACTTTCTCTAGGAGGCTTAAATGCTAATGTTGATGCCAAAACATAGGATTTTAAATAT
Source organism: Sophora flavescens (assembly GCA_030762895.1). NCBI lineage: Eukaryota > Viridiplantae > Streptophyta > Magnoliopsida > Fabales > Fabaceae > Sophora > Sophora flavescens. The sequence goes on from CM061066.1 coordinate 92,508,363, forward strand.
ATCGTTGTTACTCTTGGACTTTCATTGGGATTTGTGAAGTTTGTTTTTGGTGGACTTTTTTATTGTTTCTATTGTTAGAATTTTTCATTGTTTATATTATTGGACATTTTTATTGTTTCGATTATTGGACTTTCTCATTTTTTGATGTTCTTGTACGACTGTAACTATTGGTTTAAGAGACACAAAGCATATTGGTGGAAATTCGTTTGGTTGAATTAACATCTTTTTGGAAGAATAGTTAGCATGTCTATAGTTACAAAGATTTTTTTTAAAAAAAAAATACTTGTTAATATCTCAATGTGTACCAACTTGGTAGCTCCAGAAACAAGGATTTAAGTGCTAATGTCAATATACGTAACATAGCTGGAGAATGTAGTGATAACTTTTTTTTAAAACACCGTAGCATCTCTGTAATTATTTTTTTTTTAATAAAAATTTACTAGTCATAATTCGTTTAGGAAAAAACTCAATAAAAATGAAAATGGCTGAAAAATACAAATAAAAGATGTCGGGCCGGCCCGGAAAAGCCCGCAACCCGCATAGGGGCGGGCTTGGCCACCTATTTTGCAGCCCATATTGATTTCGGGCCTTTTTGGCCCGAACTTGCATCGGGCCGGGTAGCCCGTTTTGCCACCTCTCTTAAGATGTCCAGTCGTGAGCGTGAGGGAGTGTGTTGAGAGTCCCACATTGACTAGAGATATAGCCTAAGTGGTGCTTATAAGGTTTGGGCAATCATCACCTTACAAGCTGGTTTTTTAAGCCAGTTTTGTGGAGGTTGAGTTATGTCTAAAGCCCAAATTTTAGTGTTAGTGGAAGACAAGGACACAATCTAAAACATTTGCACAGCAATTTGGTTTTGGCCTAGCATCTGATGAAAAAACAAGCAAACAAACGTAGGCAGGGTATCCAACTAGAGGAAGGTGATTGGGTATATTTGAAGGCCAGCTCAGCATTGTTTAGCTAAACGCAGAAATGAGAAATTTAGTTCCCGGTTTTATGGTACATTTTAGGTGCTGAAAAGGGTGGGATTAGTGGCTTATAGACTCTCCTTACCGGCTGACTGCAAAATACACCCTGTATTCCATGTCAGCAAACTGAAGAAGGTTGTTCCCGCAAATTATCAGCCTCAGCAGCTTCCAGACATGTTAACCGAAGATTGGGAGCTTTGACCCCAGCTTGAGGATATAATTGCTCTAGGTTACAACAAGCAGGGCCATGTGGAGGTTTTTGCTAAATGGGCTCACCTACCGGCCTGTGAGAATTCATGGGAATTTGTCAACACGCTGCAAACTGCTTTTCCGGCTTTTCCCCTTGAGGACAAGGTGAAAGTTTTAGGGGGAGTATTGTTGGGCATCCAGTGGTTAGAAGGGTGTATGTAAAGGGAGGGAATTAGGCTAAGGAAAGGGACTAGTTAAAGATGTAATTGAATACTTAAATAGGGGAAGTTAGTAGTTAGTTAGGCAGTTAATAACTGAGTGAGACTTTTTAGGAGAGAGGAGGTGCTCTTGAACTCATCTCCATTGTATTCTTTCTGGTTACACTGATCAGAGATACTGAATAACATTCAGGGTACTCTAACATAAATTTTTTATTCAATTCCTATTCTTTTCTCGAACCCAGTTGATTCTATCATAATATTGTGATGCTCTTAACTGTGGTAACCCCCTAACTAAACATAATTATTTAATTAAGCACAATAATCAGGTTGAACATGTTAAAGGTGTCACAAGCTCTCTCCAAGGAAAAGAGATTTTGTAAAAAATAAACAATCCTTTGAATTGGCATATTATGAACTTTTTAAAGCAAAAGTTCTGAATACTACTAATTAACTTTTATGCCCCCACCGAAACCCAAAAGGAAAGAAAACCAACAAAGAGGTAGGATGAAGGTAATAATTTTCCTTTCATTCTAATAAAAATTATTACAACTGAAGAGGAGTTACACAAAGATAAAGGATATCCCTCTTTCCCTTTGTTAAAAAAAAATAAGAAACATGGAGGATTTGCAGCATGCAATTATTGGATTTTATTCTTTTAATACGACCAAACCTGAGTTGAACGGTAAAGGGTGTGAAAGCTCAGATTCCAGAACCCATAAGCTGCACTCTCTCGACTGTTGATAAATGCTAATCTCTGTAGCCACCGATTGTATCTGATTAGATATAGTTTGGGTGTTACGGATATCAGTATTATTGAAGCAGATATATAAACATTTAAAAAAATGCATAACAAACTTGCCACATTACTATATTACACTCGGTATGCACCGATGATTTCATTTCCTTGGATGTGGATATGTAAGGGGATCCTTCAACAGTGGGTTATAAGTTTCTCTTTCTTTGTTCTTAGTTTTTTAGGGTGGTGGCCCTTTATCTTTTGTAGCAGATGGTGTTTATACGGGCAACTTTTGGTTTTAATTAGTTCTCAGGATGCAAGTTAATAGGTTTGACTTCATGTAGGTCTTGTTTTGGTATTTATGGCTAGCTCTTCTCTTGGGTTTTTTTTTGGGACTATAACTTGTGTAAAGACAATACTATCCTCCTTTTACGGTATAGTCTCTTATTTACATTAGAGGTTGTCTCATTTGTAAATGGGTTGGGGTACCCCAAGTACTCCTATTAATAAAATTGTTGCTTACAAAAAAAAAAAAAAGATTTCATTTCCTATCTGCTAAAGCTTTCAAAATAGCTCCTAGTTAGTAATTTAACACTATTTAATGTGCTATCTAAAGGGGTCAATATTTCAACTTTAGGCAAGTTCTTTATCGCTATAGTAATTAAATCAATATTGCTTTAATGCAATTCCGAGTTGTTCTTTGTTTAAGTTTGTGGTTCATGGGAACATAAAATGAGGAGTGTAAGGCTGTAAGAGCCTTGAACTTGGCATAAATGGTTATGTTTCTGTCTAATATAGTCTGAAGCTTCAGTATGTTTATACACAGGACAGGAGATATTTTACTACACCCATCAAGTCAAAATATAGATTTTCAGCAGGAAAAGTAAGGGAAAAGAAAGACCTTGCAAATTCTTTTTTTCCTGTTCCATAAGCTCGGACAATTCTTATCAAAGAAAGTGTTTCCTGAGCTGCCTGCAATAGAAAAAGATGTCAATAATAAAAAAAAGATTCTGGTAACTAATTCAGAAACAATATCTACCAGTATAATGTGCATACTTCATTGGCACAAGCGGTGAAATCTTGGGTTAACTTTGCTGCTTTTCTTTGATACCTATGAAAAACAAAATACTTGCTTCAGACAATCAGCACTGTAAAAGTGCCATGAAACCACAAAGACAGATATCTATAGCCGGGTGGAACCTGTAAACTGTAAACACGTGCAATATTTTTTTTTATATGTAGAAGAGAATAGTACAAACGTGGGAGGATAAGAAATCCTCAAGAACTAAAAAAGAACAACCGAAAATAGAAGGAGAAATAAAAATTAAGAAAAGAAACATGCAACAAAGCACGCCAATCTCTCAACAGATCTATTAGAGACACCCCCTTAAAATGTCTGTGAACAGAACATCACATAGAAGCTAGAGAAACTACTGTATCCCAAATGAGCTCAATAGACAACCATCACCCTGTAAAGATTCTAGAATCCCTATCCAACCAAATGAACCAAAGAACTGCAAAGAGAGCACATTGCCGAAGCTTTTAGCATCTTCACTAGAGCCAAACCCCAAAAAAACTAATACTCAAGAACATCTTTAAAATTATTCCAGGGAAAGGAAGCCGCTTGAGCAATGCAAAATCAAATGAGAACCAGTTTCAGGACTAGATCTGCACGTAATATTTTTAATGCAATATCACCTTAAGCCAAACAGATTTTTAATCTTGATTTGAAGAATATTTTGGTCCCTACAAATAGGGCAAGATTTGGTTTTAGTCCCTCTAATTTTTTTTCTTTGGTTTTGGTCCTCAAACATTTCAAAAGTTTGTTTTTGGTCCATGCCGTTAGACACCTTCCGTTAAATGATGACGTGGCAGACAAAGTGTCACATCATCGGTGCCAAGTGTACCAAAATAATAATTTTTAAATCCACATGTTTAATTAAATAACACCTGGAGTTTAACTATTGAAATTATTATATTTAGTTAATATATTGAAATTCAAAAATGTTATTTAATAAATATTTAATTAATCTGATAGGATAATAGGTTACTCTTCTTATCTGTTTCTGATACACGACGCACCCTCTATTCCCTTTTCTTTCTCTGCTGAAAATGGTGACGTCTTGACCAGCATCTGTCAAGATGGACTTGAAGGAAGTAGCAGCAGCGTAACGGGTGGAGAAATTCCGTAACCCGACATAATCGTCAACTTCGAAATCTCCGTACTACCCTGAGCCCTAGTTGAAGTTCAAGGCTCTCAAGGGATTTTTTGAAAAACAATACGTTCTTGACCAATTTCCGTCAAGTCCCGGACGTTTTGAAAAACAATACGTTTTTTCTAATTTTTTTAATATTATTAAATAGTTAAATAATAATTTACAAATAAAAATATTTAATAATAAAAATAATTATTAAATAAATTAAAATTAAATAATTATTATTATTTATTAAAACTTATTAAATAATAATTTATTTAAAATCTACCTAGATGTAAAAATTAAAAGAAAATAACTTTAATGAAACAGGTTGATTTGAATATTATTTTTTTGGTACACTTGGCACCAATGATGTGGCACTCCATCTGCCACGCCATCACTTAACGGAAAGTGTCTGATGATGGGAGACCAAAAACAAAGTTTTGAAACTTTTGAGGATTAGAACCGAAGAAAAAAATTTGGAATGACTAAAACCAAATCTCACCCTATTTGCCAGGACCAAAATATTCAATGACCTTTAATCTTTTACGAGACCCAAAGAAAACCCTTCATCTCAAATAAAATGGTTTCTAGGAAACTCAGATGTCATGAAGCTCCTAATGCATTCCTACCCTGCACGCAGATAAAGTAGACTTGGATGAATGACAAAACTTTGTCTCCAAACTGAGAAAAACACAATGTCCAATATTATGTGGGCATTAGCAGTTCACTGGCATAACTTCATTGTACTAGCAGGTTAGCCAATAAATTATGTTTCTCAATGTATATCATCTCATTAAGCAAACAATAACAGAATACATATGTAACAATTTACAAACAACATCTAAGAAGCCAATCAAAGGGGAGGGAAATCATAATCAAATTAAGCATGGATCAGACAAAATTTCAATAGTATAACTGGTCTACATGATGAATATGTATCTCGTAAAAACATATATAATGAAGTAAAAACCTCAAGGCTTAGGACCACTTCAAAAAAAGATCGAAAATGTTACCGATGCTTACTGCCCATAAACCAGGAAAATTGCAGATAAAATCGAGCAAATCAACAGGGCAGATAATGCCAGAGGCCAAGATAATGCCAGCAAATTAACTATGGCTCCTGTTCCCTAAATGTCAAAGAAAATAATAAATTGATATCGGCAGGGGCCAAGACAAAACCATTAGCAAAAGATTAATAGGTAGAAATTAAAACCTGCAAAGTGTTGCGCAATATCAAATGAAGATCATTTCCTATAACATGGGATAATTGTTGACAATCTGCAGCAAGCCTGCTTGTCAAGTCACCAACTTTTTCTTTATCAAAATAGGATATATCCTACATCACATCACATCACATATAACACAAGGATAGGGTAACTAGAAGAAGAAAAAAAGAGCATTTTAAAACACAAAGTTGATATATATATTTGTATTTGTTTTTGATATGCTGTTGATATAATCTTATTTAATTTCCTAGTTTCCTTATACTAGTTGTAAATAGGAGTTATGATCAATCCAACAATCAAGGGATTTGATATTGTATGTTTGAAGAGGTTGAGAGGGTTTCTCTAAAGTTATGATGAGTGTGATTTCACCTCATATTTCTTTATCATATTGCATACATTTTCATGTAGTTTAGACATTTTTAATTTGATTTTTGTTAATTTTTACCTTGGCATGGGTAAGGTGGTTTTGTGGTGTTTATGCGCAGGAATTGAAGATTAAAATGTTCAAGATCGACTATGATGGAGCTTGCATGAAGACGGAGCTTGAAAAGCAAAAAAACTGAGCCAAACAGAGTCCATCACGGCCTAGCCGTGACAGCCATGATCGAGCAAGGCTGAAAATAAAAGTACACAAAAGTCAACCTGTCACGGCCAGGCCATGATGGCCATCACGGCCGTGACAAGCCAACCAATGCCAAGTTTTCCAAGACAGAATCTGTCCCGGCCTGGCCGTGACAGGCATCACGGTCGTGATGCGAAAAATCTGAAAATTTAATTGCTGATTTGATCTGATTTTGTAACAACTTTAATCCCAAGTTATCCTACATTATAAATAGGACTCTAAGGCTCGAAAATAGGGGATCTCTGGGGCTGCTACCTTAGGCAAAAATTATGATTTCTCTTCTTCTCAATTTCTTCTTTTCTCTTAGGTTTTTTTTTTATGCTTTTGTTAATCAAGCTTGCTATGAACATGGTAATGCTTGAGTAGTTGTTTTTATTTCTAGGGATTGGGGCTATGCCCAAGACTTGTTTTATGTTATGAATTGACGTTTTACTTCTTGTTAATTTCAATTTACTTTCGATTTAATCCCTATTGCATGAATTACTTGTGAATTTGGTGTGCACTTATTTGCATGTCATAGATACTCTAAGGAGGAACCTAGCGGTGAACTTAAGTATCGGATCTATAGGAATCAAACTTAGGACTTAAATCACGAGAGTTAGAAGCGGTCCTTCGAGGTTTAACTGAATTGTCACAAAGCTTAAAGGGTTCGATTTAAATTCAATTACCACGAGAGTATGGGTTGGTTTAATCGGGCACGGTTCTTGTATCCCGAGAGGGAACATCAACTTATTTAGGATAAATTCACCTTCAAAGCAATTTTCGATAATTAACAAGAGGGGTAGTCAATTTAGTAACATAAGCAGTCTTGTTGGTAACCCAATTCCTGGAAATCTCTTTTGATATTAAAAAATCCCATATTTGATTTGATTGCGATTTTGTTTGATTGCATTTTAGATATTTGATTTGTTAGTTAATCTTTTAAAAACCAATTCTTTTCCAAATCTTTTTCTAGTCCAGTTTAATTGATTTAATAATTGATAGTTATTTAAGATCACGGTCCCTGTGGATTCGATCTTTTTATTACTTGACGACGAAGCCGTACACTTGCAGATTCGAGTCATCAAGCTACTCAGCTATCATAAGTTCGTATCTAAAGCAAGTGTTCGATCTAGGCAAGAACCATTTTTCGGTAACCTTTTTCCGACTGTTTTCCGGCGACTATCTCCGATCACCAAAATAAGGTGACCGGACTCCTTTGAAACAGCCGACAATTAAGATCCCAGAAGACCTGTCGGTTGTTGCCATTCTTCTCATGTGCCCTCACACTCCGCCGCCATCCACAAGTTTCAATGTGCGTGAGGCACACGCGTCGTTTCATCTGCGAGTCTTTTCCGAATTGGAGTCCTCTGGCCCAGTTCTGATAGTCAAAGTCCACATCCAAACATCGGCAGGCATCTCCCTCCCACCACGTTAACAAGTTCAACCACTTCTACTTCACAGGGTTCTAATTCCAATTTTGGTTTTGGGTCTACCGGGTAAGGCCTTATTTCTTTTGCTTTCTTCGGAATTCTCACTATTAAATCAGAAAAAATCAATGGTAAGAATTTTGTGTAATGTTATTGAAGCTTGATTTTTATGTTAATGAAAGAACATTTTGAGTTGTTCGCTGTCTTTCAAAATTGTGCCGAAATACACAATCAATTTGGACAAACCATTTGTATCTTCGTAGCGATAATGCCAAAGAATATATTTCTGCCCATTTAATTCATTCATGGCATCTCATGGTATAGTTCATGAATCGAGTTGTCCTCACACACCTCAACAAAATGGTGTGGCTGAGCGTAAACATCGTCATATCATTGAAAAGACTCATACTCTCTTGTTATACTCTCTTGTTATATTCTAATGTACCTTCTCGCAATCCTCATCCTCTTTATACTTTTTTGACTTATCATTGTTTATCTTCCTCCCATTATGTCTTTCTATCTGCTTTGTCGTCTATTTCTATTCCCAAAACTGTTCCGGAAGCACTATCCCATCCAGGATGGCGACAGGCTATGATTGATGAGATGACTGCCTTAGAATCTAACCACACTTGGGCTCTTGTTCCCTCTCCACCTGGGAAGTCTACCAAGAAGGGATCACTAGACAAGAAGAACATCTGTTTTAGCATTTCCAAACCAAAGATTTAGGTAGGTTGCAATACTTCCTTGCTCAATCAAAAACATGGATTTCCATTTGTCAAAGGAAGTATGCACTTGATATTTGGAAGAAACCGGGATGCAAGATACAAGCTAGAGACAACACAGCAAGATGAAATTGTAAATGAATCCAAATTAGAGAAAAGGATGTGTATTATTTCTGTAATAAGGGAATTAAAGAGGAATGTATATTCCTACTGCCACAGAGCTAGGCTCCTACATGTAAACGTACATGGCTAAAACATTTACTTCAAGAGTTAAAGTTGAGAGATAGTCTATGCAACTGATTTGTGATACTCAAGCAGCTTTGCACATTGTCTCTAATCTTATCCTCCATGAACGGACTAAGCATATAGAGATCAGTTGTCATTTCATCCGAGACAGAGATTCTTTCAAAGGAGATCCGTACTTCATTTGTCAACTCTAATGATCAACTTGCAGGTGTTTCCACCAAGTCTTTGTAGGGTTCACAGATAACTTCCATATGTAACAAGATTGGTGCTTATGACATCTATGCACCAGCTTGAGGGTGGTGTTGACATATTTTTTATTTTTTTTATATGTTGTTGATATAATATGATTTAGCTTCCAAGTTTCCTTATACTAGTTGTAAGGAGATAGCGTCAATCCCTAAAATCAAGGGGTTTGATTGTATGTTTGTAAATCATTAATGAGGGTTTTTCTCATGCTAAAGAACAGCCGTTGCCCCTGTTTGTTATCAAATAAAGAATGCATACCTGAAAAAGAATGGCAGTATATAAATTTTCTCGTAGACGCTTTACCTGAAAAATGATGCATAGAGTGTGATAGTAACCTGTCCTCTCAATCTTTAGACAGCATCAACAGTACTTAAAAGATGCACTAATCTATATTGGAGGGGAAAATTTGTTCTACAATAGCAATAAGAACTTAACAGAGACCAGAGGAAGGCACTTCCAAGAGGTTATATACATGAAATAAATGATTTAGTCAATTAAAAAGGGCAGTCTACTGCTATAAAAGCTCGCACTATGTACTGTCCGGGGAAAGGTCAGACCGAGTATGTGCAATGTAGAAACTGAAATGTTCGAAAGAAAATAGTGAATCTAGAAATTAAATTTTGTTAAATCGGAGGATTTTAAATAATAAAAAAGGAGAAAAAGAGAGAATAGAGACTTAAAATAACATGTGATTGATATTAACCCGATGTGATGATTACGTGATACCAAAGACAAAGTCAATAGTCTTATTTATACTAATAGTAGAATCCTAATCCTAATTAAATAAGGAAACAAATCAAGAAATATAAATAGAAAATAGATCCTATGAGATCATTTAAGATACTCTAATTTTTTTTTTTTTTAATCAAACAAAAGTATATTGATAAGGGTACAAGGGATACCCCAACCCTTATACACAGAGAGAACAAGGATAAAGGAGAAGATAATTGTTCAACCTAAAATACAAAGTAACCAACATCTCAAGTTACCAAACACAAAGGTTGGAGATTAGCTAACCCCAACAAACCAGGCTACCCACAGCAGAGAGAGCAAAACAGAGAGTAACCAGAAGCCAAAGCTAATCACCACCAAAGCAAAAATGTACAGAACCACCGAATGAAAAGAATGCAAGCAAAAGAGTCATCCTGCATACATAATGCCACCATGCAGAAAACCAAGGCAAATTCTCAACAGATATAATATCCCCCAGCTGAACCTAAATCCGTAACACAGCAAGTAAGCCGAATCCAATAACCAACACAGAAACAGAAAGGTATTAACCAGGCAGAGATTGCAGACAGCAAATGGGATTTAAGCACCAGTCCACAAAAGAAAATGAATTTGTAGACCCTGCAGTAGAACACCAACTCCAAGTATATATCCTAATCATATCAAACAGTTTATCAAGATCTAGAGGAGCATTGTTAAAGACCATGTCATTCCTATGTAATAATAGAGACCATATGGCTGAGAACCACAACCTCCAGTGTTTCTTTGAGACCCTTCTAGGAGTCAACCCTTCATGCTGAGAGAAATGCGCCTTCAAGTCTAAAGGAATCACAACAACCAATGATAAAGATGACATGACCTGAATAAATGAACGGTGCTTTCCTGATCAATGTTGCAAAAAGGGCAGTTCAGATTGCTCTCTGTGAATCCCACTCCCCTAACCAACAGGTTCAACTTTGTAGGAATCCTGTTAAGTATTGCTTTCCAGCAAAACGCAGTGACTTTAAGAGGAGTTAGATTGTTCCAGAACGGCTTAAAGAACCTCTTATCAAGCAGGGAGATATTCGAAGAAATCTCCATAAAGGCCGAGTTAACCGAGTTGTGACCAGCCCAAATCCACCCATCCGGTCTATTTTGGATCACCGGATTCAAAGACAGTAGAGTAATCATAGCATCACAAAGATCGTTCTCCCACACGAAAAGGTTTCTTCGCCAAATAAAGTTCCAATGCCAAACCCCTTCCCTCCAATCTCCCATAACAAAGATGGTTCCATCTTGTTGGCAAGACACTTGAAACAACCTACTAAACTTAACCTGCAGGGTCTCCATATCAACCCACTTGTCCTTCCAAAAAAGGATCTCCCTCCCACATCCTAAGCTTCTACAAATACCCGAAGAAAGCCACCCTGGTCTAGGTGTATCCCCTCCCTCAAGCGAATTCAAATCCCTCCACCAGATGGACCCCCCACCCATACCCCCAGATTGGTCAGCCGTGAAACCCACCACCCCTGGCACCCCATATCTCACTTTTAGGACTTTCCACCACAGGCCCTCCCTCTCGGTTACCAACCTCCAATGCCATTTACCTAACAGAGCCAAGTTGAAGTTTTGTAGGTTTTTTATCCCTAAGCCCCCTTCCAACCTAGACCTACACACTACATCCCACTTAACCCAAGCCACCCGCCTACGGCTTTCACTACCACCACCACCACCACCACCACCACCACCCCCCCCCCCCCCAAAGAAAATGCCTCTGGATTTTAGAAAGGGATAAGATTACCTTCTTCGGAGCCTTGTAGAAAGGTAAATAGTAGACCGGTAAGCACGAGAGTACCGAGTTAATCAAGACTATCCGGTCACCGAAAGGGAGGCTCTTATTTCTCCAGCCTAGTAGTCTCCTTCTGACAGACTGAAGGACCGGTTCCCAAGACTCATACCTCCTTGGATTTCCACCTACTTGCACACCTAGAAATGTGAATGGCTTCTTACCCAACCTGCAATTCAAAAGATAGGAAATTCTTCTAGTCAAATAAGTTTTCGCCTTCAGCCCCACCACGACTTTTGAAGTAATTCACCCTTAATCCTGAAGCAAGCTCAAACATTCTCAAAATGGTTTTGATGGCTGTTGCATTTTCCAAAGATATTTCCCCCACAATTACAGTATCATCGGCATACTGAATGTGGGAGAGAGATATGGTTTCCTCCCCCTCGACTATCTTGTAACCTTTGAAGATACCTCTATCCACTGCATTATTTATGATCCCACTTATAATACCTTTTGAGACACTAAACTCCTCCGACGGGCTTCCGTTTACCAATACAGAAACCAAGGATGACATTAGGCATTCACTTATCCATTTCCTCCATAAAGCATTGAACCCCATCCTGACAAACATATAATCAAGGAACTCCCAGCTTACGGAGTCATACGCCTTCTCGAAATCGACTTTAAACAACATTCCTGGTTGCCTCTTTCTTCTCGCATAATCACAAACTTCATTTATAACTGACACACCATCTAGGATATTCCTACCTTTCAAGAAAGCTGATTGTTTAACAGAAATGATAGAGCTCATAACCTGACAAAGCCTTGATGCCAGAAGCTTTGCCAAGACCTTGTAAATACAACCCACCAGAGAAATAGGCCTATAATCATCCAGCCTAGAAGGACTTTCTATCTTCGGAATGAGAGCAATAAAGGACGCATTACTGCCCTTGGAAAGTCTTCCATGCCTGTGGAACTCATCAACCAACCTGCACATGTCATCTTTAAACAAATGCCAAAACTTCTTGAGAAACTTTAAGTTAAAACCGTCCGGCCCTGGGCTTTTATTGCTATCACAGTCCCACATCGCAGCTTCAATTTCCTCCACCTTGAACTTGGCTGTAAGCGAATTACTTTGAGCAACCGATATGCTTTTGAAATCCACACCATCAAGAACCGGCCTCGACCAAATTTCTCCATTAAATCTGTTTTTGAAATGGTTGGTTATTTCCTCCTTAATTCTGCCCACATCTTCGGACCACTCCTCATCAAAACTCAACCCTGTTATGCCATTTGTTTTCCTTCTCTTGTTCATACACGCATGAAAGAAGTGTGAGTTCGAATCACCAAGCTTTAGCCAAGTAACTCTTGATCTCTGATGAGAAAGTACTTCATTTTGGAAACTTTCCAAAAAAGGTCAACTGCTTCCCTCCTCAAAAACACCTCCACATCCGAGAGGCTACCATTCTCAGCCTTCTCATCCCAACTCTTGATCTCCAAAGTTGCAGAAGATATTTTTGCATCTAAATCACCAAAAGTGTTCTTGTTCCATCCCTTCAATTCACCCTTCAACAATTTTAGTTTCTCTTTCACCACATACGAGCCCCACCCCTCCACTTTCATTTGTTTCCACTTGTCAACAACAAAATCCTGAAACTAATTGTGCATAAACCAGCTATTAATCACCCTAAAAGGTTTAGGGCCCCAATCTTGCTCAATCGTTTTCAAAAGAACAAGGCAATGATCCGAAACCGATCTGCTTAACCCCCGTTGGGAAACATCAGGCCATTTATCCAACCGATCATCAGAAATAAGAAAACGATCTAATCTACTCATCGCCTTACCATCCGATCTCAGCCATGTGAATTTTCTGCCAATCAAAGGAAGATCTACAAGACCCATACTACATATTAACTCATCGAATTCCATCATCTCCCTTGAAGAACTGTGAATGGAAGTACCCCTCCTTTCTTCAGTAAACCTAACTGAGTTAAAGTCCCCAGCTAGGCACCAAGCTAAATTCAAATTTAACTCTCTCAGCTGCAAGAGCTCCTCCCACAATTGTCTTTTACCACTAAGATCACAAGGACTATAAATGTTGCAAATGAAACATTCCACACTCTGCAGCCCCCAAGTCCCCTTCAAAGCCATAAAACCACACCCTGTAACAGACTCCACTTCTGTAAAGACAGATGTATTCCACAGGCAAAGAAGACCACCTGAGGAACGCACCGAAGGCTTAAAACCCCAACCCACCTCGTCGAACCCCCAAAGAGACTGACAAAATCTTAGATCAATGGCCTCCATCTTTGTCTCCTGAATGCAGATAAAGTATAACTGCTTAGCCCGAATTAAATTTCTAATTGCTGATTTCTTCACACACCCACCCAACCCCCTAATATTAAAAGATGTAATCTTCATGTAACACCTTTTTTAACCCCCTCCTTGGAACCTTTGGACTGATTTTTCTTGCACTGATCTCTATCTCTGTTTTCCATAGCAACCAATTTGCTGATCACCTCATCTTCGTCCGACCTTGGAACCACTCCCAATGCTTTTCCAGATTCCCAAATAGCTCACGCTTCACCTTCCAAATCTGGTTGAACATCCAGCGAATTACTGTTTCCATTATTGCTATCAGACAAGGAATTACTTACCCATCGGAGCCCAAACCCGTCCCGCCTTCGATCGAAGCATCTGACCCTACACCCACCGACTCAATCGTGTCAACCTTTGATTCTTGGTTAGAACTTTTCTGACTTGAAGCCAGCTTAGACCGCCCCATTTTCGTGCCTTTTTTTTGCTTTCTGCTTGCTCGAACCACACCCCGTGAGCGGCCCCTGAAGCCACCTTAGAAGAGTTGCTTTGGAAAGTTTATTACTTTTCAACCCAGGGCCTACAACTATCCTCTTGCCCCCAGATTTCTCCCTCATGTTTTTTTCCTTTCCTACTGGGAGCAGGTGAGACGACGTTGTTTGCCACATTCAGGGAAATGGGCGCAGCAATGTGGATAGCCTCAACAGGGTTCTCCACGACCCATTGTTCTGGTGCCCACCTGAGTTAATATTTGTTTCCTCCTCCCACAACCCAATTATTTGGTTTCTGACCCCCTTTATATTGCTTGGTCCCTCACCGTGCGGCCCAATTTCACCCACAACCGGTCCAGCCCCCAGACTCACTGAAGCACCATTTGGGCCTCTACCGCGAATTTGGGCCACATTCCCACAAACAATTTCTTTTGACTTTCCTTCCACACAAGTACACCTTTTCCTTTGTCAGGGCCACCATTTTGAGTAACGCTGACAAACACCTTTTGCCGCACCCCTTACCATCTAATCCTTACAGATTTGATAGGCTACCTTCTACCTCCGCCTCGAGCCCACCAAAATTTCGAAATTTCTGATTTGATTGGCCAATACCCGTAGGGAAATCCTCGCCACCGTGCCGGATGCTCGCTCTCAACACCGTCCCGGGCACCTCCACTTCTGAGTCAAACAACGACTCACTCCCAACTGACTTTTGATCAGTATCTGTCAACAAAATTTCCAGAGAACCAACCAGTGGCTCCTCCAACAAACGAATTGCAAACAGACCGTCGTTGATCCTAATCTTGACTACAGAATTAATGGCTTCTGGGGAAGAAACAAAAATAAAAACTCTACCAACGTCTAGCCTCTCCCTCTTCTTTGTAGGTTCATCCAAGTTGACGAATTTACCAACCCTCCCTACTAAGTTTTTGAAGAAATCTTCGCACCAAGTGAAAGGAGGAACCCCAGTAATCTGCAACCAGGCTAGTCTGTTATTATCCAAGAGATCCATGTTCCACTCCCTGATGTCGCTGAACCATTTAGCCAGGTGTTTCTCGTTTTCCTTCAGAAGAGTTGGTATCTCCTTCTCCTCTGCCGAGGTGATAAGAACTCTGCCACCACCCAAAGGAGCCGATTAATGGGGAACAAGCCTTCCTTTAGAAGAATATACTGAATAAAAGTAATGTCTTCAGGGTCGTGAGTTCTTGCTACAAAACTGCCCTTAAGCCAACTCATCTGATCCTCATTAATGTTATACTCCATGCCTTTCTAGTTAATGAGCGCCAAGTTATTAATGATCTCCCTCTCCTTAAAGTTTGGATTTGCTTGACCTGACTTCTGCCCAATAAATGCACCACCTCCCGCAGCATTAGCAAACGTCACCTCGTTTCTCACCGTATTATTATTGCCCTGACCTGAGAATTTAATCGGATGGATGGCTTGTGGCTTCAACTTTCCTCTATCAAACAGTGGTATATTGACTCTAAGCTTAAAAGTTCCAATCCATATTTCATCCAGCTTTCTCTCCAGGGATTTCTGATCACGTACATCTAGGAAGCGTACAAAACCAAACCTCATACCAATCATATTCTTCCTAGGTGAAATGTAGACTTCCCACACTCTTCCCCACTTATTGAAGATCTTCCACATATCCTGATTCCCAAAACCCTCAGGGAAATTACTAAAGAAGTAAGTTGTTGTCCCTTTTGGCTCCTTAGGAAAACCGCCACTGTGCTGATTCTTTATGGCATGGTAGGGATGAAGGTGACCATAACCAGGATACCGCCCTCTCTCTAAATTTCTCTCGTCTCTCCAAGGTACTTTGTCTCTCACTTTCTCTCTCATCGCACTTTTAGTGAGAATTAGTGAGATCTCTCTCATCGCACTCTAAAATATTATAAGTTATAATAAAGATATTATGAGATATTTTCATATAATCTAACATTCCCCACAAGCTAAAGCTTACTATGTTTTTAGCATGTTGAAATTATAACTTTCAAAACAAAAAATAACAAAAATAAAAAATGTTATCTACAAAAACAACGTTTGGGAAGGCAGCTTAGAGATGGTGGAGATGCCGAAAATGTGAATTGCTGGAAAGATACTCAGCAAGACGGTTAGGTGTATTGAGATGAGAGAAAAACAAGAGACTATTGTTACGTTTCAACTACATAGCGGAAGATGTATTATATAGACTCTGAATAAAGCAATATACAATCATGGCAATAATGACTAATTAATACAAAATAATGCACTATTCTTATCACCTAATCTTCTTTTAATCAAGAGATAATATTTACATATATTTCATAAATATCAACAATACATATAATCAATTATTGAAATCAATTTTTTGCATATTAGGTTTATTTTTCAGCTTTAGTTTAGGCAAGTAATTATTCCCATAGTCTATATAATGTGAAACCGTGTACAGTGTTAACCACTCAATCATAATAATAATATTCACTCTTTTCTATTCAAATTGGTATCGGAGCTCCTGAGGAGATTTTACTTTGGCAATCAATATGAGCATGCCTTCATCAAAGTCATCATAACCCGCTGCCTTCATTGCAGCTGACTTTGTTTCTTTGATCAACGACATCACCAAGCGAATCGGCACCCCCGATCCAGTCAACGACCAAAGACCCACTCACACGCCCTTTGTTCCTCCACATCAAATCCACTCGCTGCCACACAGCGCGTCTAGCCACCGTCCAGCTTGTCGTTTGTCCCACTAGACTCGTCTCCTCGACCTCAAGCCAGATCTGCCAAGTCCCAACGTCTTGCCCAAATAGCAACATCTTCTCCTCTTATAAGCCAAATAGCACCCTTCAACTAGCCAGACAGTGAACCCACCGTCTCCATTATCACCCAAACAGCTTTCTCCACAACCTAACCAAACAACATCCCTTTTCAAGTCAGCCTATCTTTGCACCACAGCTTATCAGCATTCAATGCAGATCCGTCTTCACAACCATAGCAGCTGCTTTCCTAGCGGCCCGAGTCTCTTGTCTGCGCCTTCATTTGCTGCCACCGCCCCAGCCCCAACATGGTTAACACTAAGATTACCAACATCTCAACCATCACCAACTACTCCAATTCCTCAATTCACAACAAGTAGTTTGGCACTTATTCTCATGTTGTAACTGGTATTCAGGTTCTCAATTTTTTAATGCTTCTAATATTGCTTCTGATAAATCATGGTTAACACTAAGATCACCAACATCTCAACCATCACCAACTCCTCCAATTCCTCAATTCACAATAAGTATTTTGGCACTTATTACCATGTTGTAACTGGTATTCAGGTTCTCAATTTTTTAATGCTTCTAATATTGCTTTTGACAAATCATGGGTTATCAAATGTGGTACTACTGACCACGTGACCTGTCATTCTTCTCACTTTTTTGTCTTATTAGCCCTCTCCTGGTAATCACACTATAACCTCTATCTACTACAAGCCTACCATTCATCAAATAACTAGATTGTTAACTATAATCAATGTGATTGGACGGTGGACGTATGTGGACGGTGAAGTTGGACGGTGGAAGTATGTGGATGGTGGAGTCCTATCCATTGTATGTATGTGGACGGTGGAGTCCTATTCATTGTATTCTCTTTTTCATTATATCTTCTCTCCTAGGACTTAGCATAGGCTTTTAATGTTCTAGGAATCAAGTACATACTCAAGTGTATATACATATTGTAGTCATATTCGTTGAAAATCAAGTGAAATATACATCATATTTCCGCATGGTATCAGAGCACGATATGAACCATCCCTAATCTAGCGCCGCCAACCATAGGCGAGAACAAGCCAGAAGGTTCGGCCACCAGTTTGGTCGAAGGGCCTGCTCTTCCTATCACTGGTCACAAATTGAATGGCCAGAACTACACTCAATGGGTGCGGTCAGTCAAGATATTCCTTCAAGGAAAATGAAAGGTTACATCACAGGAGACTCCAAGAGTCCAGATAAGGGGGACCCCAACCTCAACAAATGGCAAGTAAAAAATAGTTTGGTCATGTCATGGCTGCTCAACACCGTGACCAATGAAATTGGGGAAAATTTCATGTACTATGACACCGCCAAAGGAATGTGGGATGCGGTGAAGCAAACCTATTCAAATGTGGACAATATGTCTGGAGTATTTGAGATCAAGAGCATACTCCATGACCTGCGACAAGGTGATTTCTCAGTCAGAGTATTTTAATACACTAAGTCGACATTGGCTGCAGCCGGACATATATGAAGAAGTTGAATGGAGTTGTACAGAGGATAAGAAGTATAAAGAATTGGTGGAGAAGGATAGGATCTACCAGTTCTTATTGGGGCTAAACACAGAACTTGATGAAGTCTGAGGGAGAATCCTTGGAACCAAACCCCTTCCAAAAATCCAGGAAGTATTCTCGGAAGTGAGAATGGAAGAGGAAAGTGGTGCTTGGAAAGTCCGACGCAACCCCATCCATTGAAAACTCAGCAATGGCAGCAAGGGGGAATCAGCCTCGCCCATTTCAAAAGAAAAACCGGCCCTGGTGCGATCACTGCAAGAAACCAGGTCACACTGAGGACACCTGCTGGATCATTCATGGCAAACCTTCAGAGGCAAAACAGACTAGAAACCGGGACAGCAGAGGCAACACAGCTGAGGTAAATTCTGACCCATCTCCATTCAGCAAGGAACATATGGAAGAACTACAAAAAATTCTCCAACAAACAATTGATACAGCTGCAGTGGCACAAAAAGGTAATTTCTTGCATGCTCTATATACTAGCAAGGGAAAACCAAAGTCATGGATCATTGACTCGGGAGCCTCAGATCACATGACTGGAGACTTGACTATATTTAACAGCTATTCTCCATGCCCAAATAATTACACTGTTCGGAAGCTGATGGTACTCTTTCTAAGGTCATTGGTAAAGGTTCAGTTATTATCTTACAAAATATTACCCTGAATTCCATCCTTTATGTGCCTAAACTTGACTGTAATTTGCTGTCCATTAGCAAACTGACAAGAGATTTGAAGTGTCACTAAATTCTTCCCTAACCTGTGTGAATTTCGGATTCTGGAGTCGGGGAAG
Source organism: Sophora flavescens (assembly GCA_030762895.1). Classification (NCBI taxonomy): domain Eukaryota; kingdom Viridiplantae; phylum Streptophyta; class Magnoliopsida; order Fabales; family Fabaceae; genus Sophora; species Sophora flavescens. Next base: position 92,527,528 of record CM061066.1, read on the forward strand.
ACGGTTGGCAATGCTGAAGAGTGTGCTAGACTCTACCTCCTCCAAAGTAAAAAGTCAGAAACGGAACCCAAGGCCAACTCTTGTGCAGCAGTTCCTCCAATCAGTGAAAAATCTGTAATGTTGTGGCACTATCGGCTAGGCCACCCAAATTTTATGTACTTGAAAAAAATGTTTCCTACATTATTCAATAAAAATCAGAATCTGTTTCAATGTGAAATTTGCCAATTGTCCAAACATACCCGCAGTTCCTACCCACCTCAACCCTATAAACCCTCTCAACCTTTCTCCGTCATTCACAACAATGTATGGGGACCATCAAGGGTCAGCAATGTCACTGGGTCAAGATGGTTTGTCACCTTCATTGACGATCACACACGGGTCACTTGGGTTTTCCTAAGGAAGGAAAAATCGGAAGTTAGAAGAATACTTTAACTGTTTCATACTATGGTACAAACACAATTTCAAAGCAGAATTAAGGTGCTTAGGAGTGACAACGGTCGAGAGTACTATCACTCTACACTAAATTCCAACCTTCAGAAACATGGAATCATACACCAGAGCTCATGCGTAGATACCCCTCAGCAGAACGGGGTCGCCGAGAGAAAGAATAGACATCTCCTAGAAGTGACCTGATCCCTCATGTTAGCTACAAACGTACCCAACCAATTTTGGGGAGAAGTTGTCCTCTCTGCAACCTACCTCATAAACAGAATGCCATCTCGGATCCTCAACTTTAACACCCCTCACTCCACTCTCCAAACCTCTTACCCAACCAGTCGTATCCTTACATCCATTCCTTTGAAAATATGATGTTCAGCCTTTGTCCACAACCTAAACCCTCATCGCAGCAAACTTGACCCAAAATCCATCAAATGTATCTTCCTCGGCTACTCTCCTAACCAAAAGGAGTACATATGCTATTCACCCCAAACCAGAAAATTTTACCACACCATGGATGTCACCTTTTTTGAGAATCAGCCTTGTTACCCCAAAGTTTGCATTCAGGGGGAGCAGATTTATCCAACTGAAGTGGTAGAATCCCAACTTTTGGGATTTAAGCTAACTGAATCTGCCCCAAATGCAGAGCCAGCCGAGACTGCACCTGAACCAAAGGAAACTGCAGCAAAAAAATGTAGAAAAAGCAACAGAAACTGAACAGGAAAATGCTGTAGAAACTGTACCGGAAATTAATGAAACTGCACCAGCTGAAGCAAGAGAGAAGACTTCATCTCAACAGAATCAAAGCCCTGGTGCACAAGGAGATACCCGGACGACATACTTCAAAAAGAGAAGGAAGAGAGTAGAGTCAAGCACAGCTCCAAGACAAAGCCATGAATCAAACCAGGCTCCAGAAAATGAGGTTTCCCCAGGTAATATTGTTCCTAACTCTGAACCTGGTGATGAAATTAACATTCCTATTGCCTTAAGGAAAGGGGTGAGATCTTGCACTCAACACCCCATTGAGAAGTACGTGTCCTATGGAAAATTGTCACAGGGGTACAGGACTTTTGTAGCAGCTCTTGACAGCACACATATCCCAAGGAATGTTCAAGAGGCACTCCAACAACCTAAATGGGCAGCAGCTGTAACAAAAGAAGTCCAGGCCTTGGTTAAAAATGGCATGTGGGAGATCACCACTCTACCGGAAGGGAAGAAACCGATTGGATGCAAGTGGATATTCTCCATCAAATACAATGCCGATGGTAGTATAAACCGGTACAAAACCCGACTGGTGGCAAAAGGGTTTACCCAATCATATGGAGTGGACTACGAGGAGACTTTTGCACCGGTGGCCAAACTCAATTCAGCCTGAGTCATACTCTCTTTAGCTGCAAATTTAGATTGGCCACTCTATCAACTAGACATCAAGAATGCCTTCCTAAACGGTGAGCTAGAAGAGGAAGTCTATATGCAAATTCCCCCAGGACTTGAATCATCCAGCACCTCAAGCATGGTGTGCAAGCTCCGGAAATCTCTATATGGCCTCAAGCAATCTCCGAGAACATGGTTTGATAGATTGACTCGAGTTGTCAAGGAAGATGGGTTCAACCAATGCCAATCAGATCACACTATGTTTGTCAAACACTCCGTGGAAGGGAAGGTAGCCTTGTTCATCGTTTATGTTGATGATATCGTTATCACAGGAAACGATTATGATCAAATCAAGGATCTGAAGAGACTCTTGGCCAAAGAATTTGAAGTCAAGGACTTGGGTCAGCTCAAATATTTTCTAGGGATGGAAGTTGCTCGGACAAAGAATGGTATTTATGTGTAACAAAGGAAATACACACTGGACTTGCTTCAAGAAACCAGCATGCTTGGATGCAAGGCAGCCAATACTCCCATAGAACCAGTAAAAAGAAGTGAAGAGGAAAGTCCACTAGCTGATAAAGATAGATATCAAAGCCTAGTTGGGAAGCTAATCTACCTAACTCACACTAGGCCCGACATTGGGTTTGCTGTGAGCTTGACTAGTCGCTATATGTCTAATCCAACTGAGGCCCACATGAAAACTGTGAACAGAATCCTCCAATACCTCGAAAGGTACACCAGGCCGAGGGCTCTACTTCAAGAAGAACTCAAATAAAGGCATTGAAGTTTATACAGACTCGGATTGGGCAGGATGCTCCTCTAACAGAAAATCAACTACTGGCTACTGCTCCTTTGTGTGGGGAAACATGGTGACTTGGAGAAGCAAGAAGCAGTCTGTGGTGGCAAGGAGTAGTGCAGAAGCTAAATTCAGAGCTATGGCTCAAGGTATTTGTGAAGCAATCTGGCTTAAAAGGATGCTGGATGAAATCAGAATTCCTATCAATTACACTATGACGATATTATGTGACAACAAGGCTGTTATAAGCATTGCAAAGAACCCAGTTCATCATGATAGGACAAAGCATATGGAGATTGACCGACACTTCATTAAAGAGAAAATTGATCATGATGTTATAAGTGTTGACCATGTTCCATCATGTAGGCAAACAGCAGATATCCTAACAAAGGCTCGTCCAAGGAACACGTATGAAAACATCAGATCCAATCTGGGTATGATAGACATCTACCACCCAGATTGAGGGGGAGTGTTAACTATAATCAATGTAATTGGACGGTGGAAGTATGTGGACGGTGAAGTTGGACGGTGGAAGTATGTGGACGGTGGAGACTTATTCATTGTATTCTCTTTTTCACTGTATCTTCTCTCCTAGGACTTAGCATAGGCTTTTAATGTTCTAGGAATCAAGTACATACTCAAGTGTATATATATATTGTAGTCCTATTCATTGAAAATCAAGTGAAATATACATCATATTTCTGCATAGATCATGTCAAACATTGGCATGAGCATCATCGATGAGCTCCACTGATTGTATAATCCAGCACATAATTCATGATGATTCACAGAAATAGCACAGGAAGAGAAGATAAAAAAAATCCTAGCATACGACAGTGTAGCCATCAAAAATATTTATTGAAAACATATGAGGATCAAGAAACACTCACCAAGGTCACATTCAAAATTCCAAAGCAACCACTTCGCAGGCCACTGAAATTCAAATGAGAGAAATAAATAACCACCTGTTCAACCTTTCATTCTTAATACCAAAACATATGACAGATAGTTCATATCAAAATAAGGCAATTAATTTTGAGTCTCAGTGTTCCTTGTTCGGACAGTGGCAAATTAACACACGATAATGCATAAGGCACTAAGGCTACACAACATTTTATCCCTTAACATTGAGATCATGCGTTTTCAGATTTCAGAGACCAGCAGTCACCTACTTTTAAACTGTGAAGTGGCCCTAGCAAATTTAGGACAAGTTCTTCAATTATTCTAGGGTGGATAGGTTGGTCATTTATACGGATGACAATGTGTAGGTCTGGGTAGGGTACTAGAGTACCATCCTTGTACCCTCATTTAAGAAACAGAACCACGCCCATCTTCATACCCATATGGATAGCAACTTTAATAACCATATCATACCCTTCGTACCTATATACCCAAACACAGACCCATTACTCGTGTTTTAGTTAAATAGAATATGTTCTCCCTTTGATGTACAATTTTATTTACGTGTTAGTAAAACAATAATTATATTTTAAAATTAAAATTAAATATGAAAGATCAATAAAACAAAAAGCTTTAATTAACATGCAACATTTAACTCAATTAAAAATAATATCCAAAGATCTTTGATATCCTATTTATAAAACATAACAAATAATTATACCGTATTAGGGTATCAAAAGCGAAAACAATAGAAAAAACTATATATTAGATATGCGGGTATGGAGCGAGGTGGGTAGTATAGTACTCATCCCCACACCCAGCCCTATAATTTTTGTGTGTAATTACCCAAACCCATCTCTGTTTAATGCGTAAAACCCCAACCAATTGTAGTTAATTTTTGCAGGTAGTCATTGAGCCAGAGTTCAATTGTCATCCCTAGTCACGTACATAGATACTAATAATCATACAGGTTTTGGGAGAAAGTGACTAAAAAAGTAGGTTAGACATAGAAATTAAGCTCTATAAGATTCACCTGCATATCCCAGAAGTGAAACACAAAAGAACCAACAACAGCGCATTCCTAGAGAACACCACAGTCTCACCATTTTGTGCTGAAAATATTGATGCTGCCAATATACTCGGCATGGAGATCTCTGAAAGCTGCAGCAGCAGAATACATATTGAGAATAAATGTAGATTGGTGAAAAACATAAAGAAAAACGATGAAGCTACACACATATCAACTTGCACCAGCAATTTTATGATGCCTTTACCCCCCCAATAATGAAATAAAACTTGGTGAAGTCCGAGAGCTGTAACTCAAGTGGACAAATGGCACCAAATATTTTAGGGGACTGCTTTATTATGATTTCAAATACCATCTAGGCACTTGGCATGAACTTTAGCTTACCCTCCCCACACCATCTTAGAACTTCTTTGTAATTAAAAAATGTAAATAAAAAGGAATATGATGATGAAGCAAATTGAAGGGTTTAATTTTGGCCCACTATCTAAAGTTCAATCATGTAATGAAAAAACATTAAGATATTTGACATTTTAGGTATTTATTGTCATAGTCAAACTCTTTTCGGTCTTTGACCAAGGTTTTCCTACATCATTGATGTGAGACTAAGCTTGTGGGCATGGTCGTGACTAGTACCGATCAATAACCAGGAGACACTCCCAATAAGCACTCCCTCCAAGGTTCAAACATTGACCCTCCCTTGAAAGGGTGACTGACAGACCATGATGCCCAACCCTTTTTGGTCATACTCATAGTGAAACTCTTTTTTTTTTTTGGTACAATAAAATTTAGGGTGAGGAGATGGTACCCCAGTACAAGGCAAGGAAAACCCTCAGGTTCTAAGAGCACTTACAAAGGGCATAGTGAAGCTCTTTATTGACATCGCAATAGATATTTAGACACATTGGATTAAAATTAAAAATCACTTTCAACACAACAAAGGAATATATATCATTTCATAGATACCAACATGTGGTTGGTCCGAATAGTAACAAGCTCGGGTCAGCAAGTGATCAGGGGCTCGACTCCTGGCTCTTGTGTATGAAGAAATTTTGATTGAGAGGGGGCAACCCTTAAATGTCGTCCAGATTTACGACGGTGGATACTTCGTACCAATAATATGATTAAAAAAAATAAAAAGGACAAAGTTGGCATGCAAAACAAAGTAGTCAATAGTGCGCGTTCGCAACGCAATCGCGGTGGTGCGGGGCGGATCGCTACATAGGCGGCGAAGCGGAGCATTTTTCTGTAGCTGTCGTCGCGACCGCTAAAGCGGCGGAAAAACACTGGATTGCGGGGAGTAGTGCCGCTCCAGAGCTGCTATTATTTCATGGGCCGACAGAACCCTCCGATAAACCTCTTCCGACTACATCCCACCGCCGGCGCCGCTGTTCCACGGCCGGGTCTTCCTCTCCCACGACAGATCTTCCTTTCCAGTGGCTGGCACTTCAACTCTAGGGTTTTTGTTTAAGTTTTGCTCATTCTTTAATCTTGTCTTCCTATTCTACCCTCTCTTTAACTCACAAATTCGATATTTTACCCTCCCTTAACTCACCAATTCTCTGTTTTGCCCTCTTTCTATTTATGCAAATGACTTGTTTACCCTCACTTATACCCACTAAAATATCTCTTTTACCCTTATTTGTTTTACTGACTCTAACTCACACTCTCTTCTCCCATACGTTATTATTCTTTTTTGTTCTTTTTCAGAGCCTCTTCCTCCCCCTCTCTTCTCCCTCCCACTTTCATTCCTCTTTCCCCTCTGCTTCTCCTCCCTCTTTCCTTCTCAATTCTCACCACTGGCCAAAAATAGTGGTTGTCCCGCTACACGCTATCCCGCAATAGCATTTTCGGGATCAGGCGCTACGCTCCGCTATCCGGGATTGATATGCAGAACACTATGGTTGTCTAAATTTCAATAACTAGACATGATGAGAAGAAACCCTATTTTGGATGGGTATCGTGAACCCAAACCCAACATAAGCAGCCCAACACCGGCTAGCCCAAACCACAGACTCCAAGCTATCTTGGCCTCATAACTAATTCCCAAATAATGGGTAACTACCGTATCATAACAGAATTCCTCTTTAAGGAAGATGTTAAGGAATTAAATCCCCTTGCAACTACCAATCCTAATAAAATCCATATGGTATGTCTTTATATGCTACATACCTTGCAAGCAAACTCAATGTATGAATATAGGACCAAGCCAATCATATACGCATCTAATATACTATTTTCTCCTAATGAACATTCCTAACTTGAGTGTTACAATGCCTTACAAGTACACCACCCTCTGCCGCTTCTGCTGCCCCACAAGGAGGAAACCACCATTGTCAACCTACTACACAGCTCAAAGACACGACAAAGGATCGGGTATTGATCCCGCCTCTGAACAAACCCCACTAGTATTGAATGTAACATACCAACATGAATTTTAAAAAATTTAAAAAACAATAAACTCGTTGTTTTTAGCACACTTTCAGAATAGTAAGTAATAAAGTAACCACCCCAATTGAACTTAATAAGAAAAAATGCCACACTACTCATGGATGCTATAACACTCACAGCAGCGAGAACGAGGGACCCAATCGCCCCAAACGCAACCAATTTCTCATCGGCAACCAACTCCCACATTCGTCGGAGAGCAACCATTACCGCCGTAGGCTCTGCCGCTTCAGCATCGTCTTCTGGTTGCTCCAACAAGGTCCACCACCTCCCACCGGGTAAAATTGACGCAACGAGACCGACCCCATTTTTTAGAATCTTCTGTAGCCTTGGTCCAGCGGCCCCGTGCTCCTCATTCTCAGGCGCAACGAATTGGCAACGGGTTTTCGGATCCGTGAATGGGAAACTATTGGAGCGCTCCGATTGGAGAGAGTGCGATTTGGTGAAGGAAAAGAGAAATAGGGGTTTGGGAGTGTGCGAAACGCGAATGTTGGAAAGTGAGAAAGGAAGAAAATTTGGCTTAATGGACATCTTTTACTCTTTAGTGCAGAAAGCAGAAGAGAACATTTGCAAATCTGCTGTGCTTGGGAAGAAGGAAGCCAACTATCCCGGTTTCATAATCTCTTCTGAAAGTATTCGGAGAAGAAGAGCTTATATGATACTCCCTCGTTCTATGGAAATTCAAAACAACCAATCTTTTATAAATCCAACACATATGTGACAATTTTTTTTTCATATATACTCTTCTCATAAAATTAAATTGAAATATCTTAAAAATACAATATACATTTCCTATTTTATTTCAGTTCCAAAACAAAAGTGTCACATATCAATATATTTTATTTTCTCTGATTATAAATGTCTCTTTTTATTTAATATTGGAAGCCAGTAGAGTCGAGTATGTTATACTGGCAGCTGATAGGAAAAATGGTTCCTTGGTTAAAAACAGTTGAATAAGTGATATGGGCCAAAAGGAGAATATTTCGAGTGGTCCATCTATGTTCAAAGTGGTGGTGATAGCCAAAGAAGCGAGATAAGAGCATCAATCTTGTTAGCCATTGCACGTGCTAACAACTTTCCTAAATAAATGGGTAATGGTTTCAAGTTGTTTAGCTTATTTTTAGGTGGCAAAGAGCGTTGAAGAATGAAGAAAACGGGCTCAAGTGATTATTGGCGGATGATCATTGAAGACGTGCCTAAATTATAGAGATTTTTGTTAGACATAGTCGTTGTAATCTAGTTGGTTTATGTTGGTTACTAAGTGCATGATACTAAAATTTAGGAGAATGTGGCCAATAGGGACAGTTTTGCATAGTATTCGGGTTATGCTTATAAATACCAAATGTAGATATTGAATTAGACACATCAACACAATCAAACTCATTTTTATTCCCAAATCTATTGTTTTCAACTTTATCTTTCACAATTTAGTTTAGTATTCTCACTTTCCACACTAAACACTCTTTGAAGTAGTTTAGGAACTCGCAAGTTAGGAGACAGAATCCATTTCCTAACGCTATCGACTGATAAGGGGATCATTGTTATTTAAAATTAGTCGAGGTCACGGCTAATTTTACTTCACCAAATAACAATTTTGGCACGTCCAGTGGGACCAATGAAGGTGATCATATTGGGAAGTTTGCCTCTCCTGGTCAAGACTTCAATCGGCGCATGCACTTGCGTTCTGGAAAACAATTGAGCAACATGGAGCCACATTCGAAACCGAAAAATGGAGCAAAGAAACATACTGAAGTGCACCCTACTTTGGGGATGCCAGTATCCTTCCAATCATCACTCAATACTCATGTGTCGAATAACACACCTGTTAGCCACAAAGCAGGGACATCAGCAGGAGCAGAAGGGGCTGATCCAAGTCAGCCGATGGCGGTAACTACTAATTTTATCAAGGAGCAAATTGACCCTGGACTCAATGAACTTATGTTCCAGATGTTAAAGCAACTGGCTGAGATCGTTCAGCCCATGGTCAGATATGAAATCCAAATGAAAGAACTTGGCCTCAAGTCTGCCCATTGTTCGGTTACCTCGGTTAATCCAAGGCAGCCGAATCCTCCACAGATGAATCCTCCACTAGGAGGACACACTGGTTATGGTATGCCACAAGTTCAGGTAGGACCATCAAGTATGGTACAGCCGAATGTAGTGCAGTGCAGCAGGTACCATCTCCTATTCCTTTATACTCTAACATGACAATGCCTACTACTAATCCCATAATGTTTCCTATGGGACGTGATGATATCCATTCTAACATACAACATGGACAGGTTTCAATGGCTATGAGGCCACCCAGAACTGTTGGATCGTTGGGAATGCCTTACCAGGGGCCAAATGCTTCAACTAGAGGAACCAGTGTTCAAGCAACCACACCAGCTCAGACCTTATATCCAGCCACGGGCTATGAAACAACACGGACTAAGACGTTTGGAAACTACGTAGGGGAACAGCCACGAAATTTTGTTCCACCTTCCTCGACTGGTTTGCCGTTTGGTCAGACTGTGCCAGAACATCCTCCTTATGGTCATTTGGGTTCGATTCCTAAACGGGGAGTTTTGTGCAAGACATCGGGGGAGTATTCGGGTGAGCAAGTATGGAATTATTTTCCTCCTCATGCTGGAAATTACTCGGTTGTCCAAGGGATGCAATACCGGATTCCCAAAAGTTAGACGAATGAGCAGCAATGGACTAATAATCCACCTCATATGGGTAATCCAACCAGGAATTCATACACGCTAGAATATGGTTATCAAAATCATTACCATGGGGCATCAATGCCTTTCGGGCAGCAAGTCGTTGGAGGAAATCCCCCTAAGGAATGACAGTCGATGGCAAGCTCTCGGACCTCAACTAATCGATTCCAATATGATTGCTGAGACTATTAAGAAGTATTTTGGCGTTCAACTGAAGCCGTTAGACAAGCCTGTTTATAAGAAGCCCTAGCCCGAATGGTAGATAAGATGATGTCCTTACCGAAGGGCTTCAGGACTCCAGATTTTACCACCTTTTCAGGAGATGATGGAAAATCTACCATCGAGCATATTGGTAGGTTCACGGCTCAGTGTGGGGAGGCAAATCAGAATGAATACTTTCAATTGCAATTGTTCCCTCTCTCTTTGACAGGGACTGCTTTTACATAGTACTCTTCCTTGCCATCCAATTCTGTCCAGAGTTGGACAGATATGGAGAGATGTTTCCACGACAGGTTCTTTAGATCTCAGCCAGAAGTGACCGCGGCTGATGTAATGAATTTAAAACAATCAGTCGACGAACCAGTCGCAGAGTTCATTGAAAGGCTCAGGAAGCTAGGGAGCCGTTGCAGTGTACAATTCCCAAAATCTGAATATTCTTCTATGGCCATAAGCAATATGCACCCTCGGCTAAGGGAGAAGTTGGTGGCTCAGCGGTTCCTAGATTTGGGTCAGTTAGCTTCTGCAGCAACTCAGGTGGAACAGTTCATCATTGAAAAGGAACATAGGAGATCCAGCAGGAATAGGGGGACTTATCTGATATCCATCGTGGATGCTGAGGGATCGGATGACATAGTGGAACCATCGGCCGATTCCACAGCTGACATTATGGCAGCCGAGATCCTCAGGGGGAAGCCTTATTATTGTCTTGCTTTAAGGGCTGCAAAAGGCAAAGAAGTAGATACCCAAGAGCGTAAGATGGAGCATTCTTTTGATATATCAAAGGCTGACCAGATTTTTGACTACTTGCTCAAAGACAAACATATTCACTTAGCCGAGGGCCATAAAATTCCATCGGCTGAGGAATTGAAGGGCAAGAAGTATTATAAATGGAATAATTCCTACAGCCATGCCACGGTGAACTGCGTAGTTTTTAGGAAGGCCATCCAAAAGGCAGAGAAGGATGGCAGGTTCAAATTATCTGATAAAATGGTGGCAGAAATAGGCGTGGATGTAGATCCATTTCTAAACATAGTCATTGGCATGGTCTCCTTTTCTAGAGGGTATGCCTCACCATATAAGAAATGGAAACAGCCGATCCATCAGCAATTGAGGGTAAAGAATACAACTAAGACACAAGGGGATGAAAAAGCTCCAGGCGAAGTCAACAGAGGAAATCAGGAACCGAGTGTATTCGAAAGACTAGGGACTCCTAGTGTGATAGCTATTAAGAAATCAGCTCCTCAAAAAGTGTTAGGAAATGCACAGCCCCAGAGGTCTAGTGTGTTCAATAGGTTGATTCAACCAAAAGGGAATGGTAGTGTTGAAGGCATGAGTAGACAATTCTAAGTGCATACTATCCAACCTCGGAGGTATCATCCATATAGGCCTGGTGGCAAAACGGCTAGTATATGCACATTGGACAATAGAGGAGAATTGCCAGTGATTGATGAAAGCCCAATTCCAGAAGGTAAACAACATGTAGCCGAAATAAGCACCAAGGGAGGAACGACGTCTCTGAGGATAGTTGTTCGAAATAAGGAAGATGTGAAACCTAAAAGAATGGTCAAACCTTCGGCTAAGGTAGAAGAAGGAAAGTGGCAGGTGAACAAACATGTCCAGATGAATAGACCTATGAATCTAGTACCTCATCAGCTAACACGCACTCAAAAGAGGAGGCAACAGAGAAAGAAGTCTGTACAAATAATGAAGATGACTTTGCAAATGTTAGCCGAGGCCAAGGACTAAGACAACATAGAAATTATGTCCGGTGAAGTTGACAAGGCTTTGGAAAGAGCTTTTTGCCTTTTGCAAGTTGAGTAATCATCAATGCAAGACTTGGAGAAAAGGGAAACAGAAGCGAAAGAACTGGAAGTTCAACCATTAAATAAACAGGATGAACATGATGGCGTTCTAGAGTCTTTGAACGAAGTCAGCTCGATGCAAAGCCCAGAATTAGAGAAGGGTGGCAGTTGTTTCGGAGAGAATGGAAATGCTAGAGATCCAATGGCTAAGGAAGAGATTGACATGATGTCATTCTTCGAAGAATCCTTGATAGACACCCTTCTGGCTGAGGAGACCTCACCATCAGCCGAGGTGGATGTCGTGAGTATCTTGCCCAATGAGTTTTGGGCAGGGGAAGAACACCCGAGTATGTTGGAAGGAGACATATGTGCAGAAGAGGTAGAATGGGTCATTTTGTCTGACGAAGCTTTCTTGAGACCTGTGGGGATGACATTTGACAAGCCTACGGATGAGATGTCCAAGCATTTGAAGCCCTTATACATCAAGGTAAAGTTGAACGGTAAGGAGATCAGCCGAGTATATTTGTAGATGGAAGGGCAGTGCTGAACGTGATGCCTATTACCACTCTGTGAAAGTTGGGAAAAACAAAAGAATATTTGGTATCGACTAACATGAAGATGACCAATTTCACTGGTGAAGCAACGGCTGCCTTGGGAGTTTTGGTAGCCGATGTTACAGTAGGGTCAAAGACTATTAGTTCTGCTTTCTTTGTGGTTGATGCCAAAACCACTTATTCAATATTATTGGGCAGAGACTGGATCCATTCAAGTAAGTGTGTGCCTTCGACTCTATATCAATGACTGATTATGTGGAATGATGGAAAGGCAGAAATAGTGTCGGCAGACAAAAATCGATTTACGACCGAAGTAAGGGCAACTAAACCTTGTTCTATTCACGTCATATGGAACCTATTGTGATACGTGAGGTTTATGAAGAAGGGGCTTGGGAGTCATGTGACTTGACCTCAAAGGGTTTTGAAGTGAAAATGTTGACCGAACCACGGTCTTTAGACATTTTTAATGATCAGTAAACCCCAAGTCATTAAAAATCTTCTCCAACGACTGACTATGTTTACGGTTGAAAATAAAATCATTGAGGCAGGGTCAGTCGAAGGGGAGATGCAGAATGGGGTTGGGGAAGAAACTATGGGGCAAGCTCATGATAACAAAGACATACTTCCTTCAATGCATAAGGAGTTGCCAACTTTTGAAGCACAAAATCCAATTATAGCAGTAAATTTGGGTTCGGATGACGAGCCGAGAATGACTAAGGTCAGTAGTTTGTTAGCCGAATCTGATAGGGTCAAGTTAGTCAAGCTCATTAAACAATACAAGGATTGTCTAGCCTGGGATTATAGTGAGATGCCTGGATTGTCTAGGCAATTAGTGGAGCATCGGCTACCGATCAAGGAAGGGTTCAAGCCGTATAAACAACCAGCTCGGAGGTTCAATCCAGATTTGTTTCCCAAGATCAAGGTAGAAATGGAGAGATTACTCAAGGCTGGGTTTATCCGGATAGTCAGATACACTGAATGGCTCTCTAACATTGTTCCAGTATTCAAAAAGAATGGCAAATTGAGAATTTGCACTGATTATCGGAATCAGTCGATGTTGTGGCGAGTAATGAGATTCTTACAGTAATGGATGGAGACTTGGGCTATAATCAGATTTATATAGCCGAGGAGGACGTTCATAAGACTGCTTTCAAATGCCCAGGTTCGATTGGGATACTCGAGTGAGTGGTCATGTCGTTTGGGTTGAAGAATGCTGGAGCTACTTATCAAAGGGCTATGAATGCCATTTTTCATGATCTAATTGGGAAAACCATGGAGGTGTACATCCATGATGTAACGGTTAAATCCACAGATTTTGAAGGATACCTACACAATTTAGAATTGGCATTCCAAAGGATGAGATTTCATGGCTTGAAAATGAATCCAGAGAAGTTTTCATTTGGAGTCTCGGCTGATAATTTCTTGGGTTTTTTAGTGCATCAACATGGCATTGAGATATACAAGAATAAAGAAAAAGTCATTGTTGGAAGCATCACCTCCCAGGAACAAGAAGGAATTAGAGTCTGATAGGAAAAATTAATTTCCTAAGGAGATTCATTGCTAATTCGGCTGGGAAAATGAAGGCCTTCTCTCCATTGCTCAGGTTAAAGAATGCTGAAGAGTTCGTTTGGGGGCCAGAATAGCAAGATGTTTTTGACCAGATCAAACAGGTCTTAGCAAACCCCCCTGTCTTGATGCCACCTATACCAGGGAAACCTTTAAAGTTGTACATATCGGCTGCAGAAGGTTCGATCGGCTGGCTTTTGGAACAAGAAGCCGATGATGGCACTGAGAGGGTTGTCTATTATCTTAGCCATTTGCTAAATTCGACTGAGTCTAGATATACTCCTATTGAAAAAATATGTTTGTCTTTTTTTTCATGCTTGTACAAAACTTGAGTATTATTTGTTTCTTAAAGAAGTGTTAGTTTTATGTAAGATTGATATTGTTAAATACTTACTTAATAGGCCTGTCTTACAAGGTAGATTAATGAAGTGGGCCATTAAGTTAAGTGCACATGCATTAACATATGTGCCATTAAATGCTGTAAAAGGCCAAGTTGTAGCTGATTTCGTGGCCCAGCATCCCTCGGTTGATTTAGTCGTTCCGTTTGAAGAGGTTAATCGTTGTATTAACCTTAGACCATGGGTTTTGACGTTTGATGGATCGAAAACTAAAAAAAGGTGTAGGGGCTGGAGTTACAATTGTAGGGCCAACTGGACAAAATTGGAAGTTTATGTGTCAGCTGCAATCGAATTGTTCCAATAACCAAGCTGAATATGAGGCCTTGATCATGGGACTGAGAATCTTGACGTCCATGAAAGCTCAATATGTCCAGATAATGGGCGATTCTCAGTTGGTTGTTAAGCAATTAACTGGAGAATATAAGTGTAATAGCCCTAAGGTGTTAGAATATTACGAAACGACTAACTCGTTATTAAAAAAGTTGGTCAATGTTGTAGTAATGCATGTTCCGAGGGAAGAAAATGATGAGACTAACAACCTGGCCTAACATGCTTCTGGCTATAAAGAAATGAAAACCTTGGATGGCCAGACGGATAATCTAAAAGAAATAATGTCTCTTAACAGTCAGCCAGCCGAGGATTGGAGAGTTGAACTTGTAGATTATTTGAAGAATCCCTCGGCTAAGGCGGACTACAAAGTAAGACAGAGGACTTTGAAATTTTCTTTGCTTGATGGAGAATTAGTGAGAAAGGGAATCGATGGAGTGTACATTAGATGTGTGGGTGATGAAGAAGCATTAAGAATAATGGGAGAAGTTCATGAAGGAATTTGTGGTGCTCATAGGGCAGGGCCAGTCATGAAATGGACTTTGCATCGGATGGGGTATTATTGGCTTACTATGATGGATGATTGTTATAAGTATGCCAAAGGATGTGAGGCATGTCAAAGACACGGTCCTATTCAAAGAGTACCGGCCGAGGAACTTCTACCATAGTCAAACCATGGCCCTTCCGAGGGTGGGCAATGGACTTGGTTGAGAAAATATATCCCTTATCGACTAAACGGCATGCCTTCATCATTGTGGCAACAGATTACTTTACCAAATGGGTGGAGGCGCAGTTGATGGTCAATGTCACTCAACAGGACGTTATTAATTTCATCAAGCAACATATAATCCATCGATATGGCATCCCCGAGACAATCACAACTGACCAAGGAACTATGTTCACTGGGAAAAAATGGTGGCCTTTTCTAAGGAATATGGGATCAAATTGCTTCATTCTTCCCCGTATTATGCTCAAGCCAATAGGCAAGCCGAGGCTACTAATAAAGTTTTGATTTCCATGATTAAGAAGACTTTGGAAGATAAACCAAGAAAGTGGCATGAAGCGTTATCGCAAGTGTTGTGGGCCTAGAGGAACTTTAAGTCCACGGCTACAAGCTTGACACCTTATCGACTAACCTTTGGTCAGGATATTGTGCTGCCTTTGGAGATTAATGTGAAATATTTAAGGGTAGCTAGACAACATGGATTAATTTTAGATGACTATCAACAAGCTATGTTAATGGAGTTAGAGTTAGTCGATGAGGATAGATTGATGGCTCTTGATAACATTATGCAAAATAAGCATAAGGTTGCTAAAGCATACAACAAACATGTTAAAAATAAGAATTTACCGAAGGGGACTTAGTTTGGATTTTACCAATTGGGAGTAAAGATCCTAAATATGGGAAATGGTAGCCAAATTGGGAAGGGCCATTTATTGTTATTCAAGTTGTTTTTGGAGGTGCTTATCGGCTGGTTAACATGCAAGGAAAAGAGTTAAACCGAAGCATAAAATACTATCCTAGTTAGCTGGGTCGGCCGATGGACTTGGAGTAATCGCATAACCATCTTTATCTTCGGTCTGCGTAGTAGGAAGAGCTTCATCTGAGGCAGCCAGTGCAACGTCTTTAGCAGAAATATAGCCCTCGTTAGCTTTTTTTTATTCTTAATTACCTTCAGCTATAGGAGTTTCTTTAGCTGCACTGGGTACTTCATTGGTTGCGATATCACTGACGATTGTGGCAATGATGGTGTCGGCTGAGAGGGGCATGATAATTGCTGGCTCTGAAGTCAATATGTCAGACTTAGGGGCAAGGACAGTTGGTTCTATGGTCGTAGGAGCTGGTGGTGCTTTTGCTTCCAGAAACAGAGTCTTCAATTCTTTCCAAGAAGTCTTGGCAGCCGAAAGCCCATTCTCTGTTGTAGCCAGGTCCCCCTCCAATGCGACTCGTTGTTGAGCAAGAGGACTGACTTCCTTGTCAAGAATGGTGGATTGTTGGTATAACTGGACTATGGTCTTGGTGCTTGACTTAAGTTTTTCTTCTATAACTTTGAGTCAAGGCACAGTCTCAGATATCTCCTTATTTATCCTTTCTCGCTCAGCCATTAAATATGCGAGGTGATCAGTCAAGTTCTTAGTCTCAGCCGTGTCAGATTCTCTTTCAGTTTGCACAGCTCGGAAGGTGGTCAGCAACTGAAGTTTTTGGGCCTCAAGGCTAGAGAGATGATGGAGGCTGCTGGAAGCTTTCTCATGCCGCTTGACATGGGCAGATTGATCATAATGAATATCTCCAAATTTAGCTGATATGTGGCTAAGAATGACTTTCTGGCTCTTTGAAAATTCAGGGCTTTGGGCCGATTCGGACAGTGCTAGCCGTAGCTTGGTTATAGTTGCCTCATAGGAAGGCATTTCATCCCCAAACTGCTCTTCAATAAAAGATAAGTGCTCGTCCACTAGAGAAGAAGGAGGGACGACCGTTGGAAGAACAGAAGTATCGAAATATTAGAGAAGCACGTCATCCGAAATCAAGCATTCAGGAGATGCCACTGTGTTCTCTGGGGTAGAAGGATGAAGTGCTTCTTGGACTTGGTCCTCCGATAGTTGAGGAATTGGAGGAACGGCTGATGTTGCTAGAATGTTTGGGATGTCAGCCGCTAGTTCCTAAGGCAATGAGTGAGTTGTGGCTTCTGGAATGGTTGACTGGCAAGAATGAATTAGCCAATGGAGATTTGAAAAGGAAGTAAAACGAGGAAAGAAATATACCTCAACAATCAATCTTGGATTCCTTTTCCTTGGCTGGCTGTGTACCGAGGGTGATGCTTCAGGAGTTTGCTTCTTGTTTTTCTGAAAAAGATGGAGCAGTCATTAGAACATTGTTTTAAAAAGAGCTCAACTATAGTTTAATTAAATAAAATACCTTGGCTGAACCTTCAGTTCCTTTCTTGGCTTTCTTGGGGGCAGTCTCTGAAGGCTCTCTAATGACCACACTTTGGGATCTTGTCCTTTTCTTAAAAGAGTAAAGAGGGGCGTTATCAGCTTCATTATCCAGATCGATGATTCCTTTTCCTACATTGAAGGATAGCCGATGGTTAAGAATGGTTAAAATGCAAAATTAATAAGAATGGTTCAGTGAGCATCGATGATGAGTGTGATTTAACCTCACATTTGCTTATCATATTGAATGCATTTTCATATAGTTTAGGCATTTTTAAATTTGATTTTGGTTAGTTTTTACCTTGGAACTGGTAAGACGGTTTTGTGGTGTTGTTGTGCAAGAATTAAGGATCAAAATGCTCAATATTAGCCATGATGGAGCTTGCATGAAGACGGGGCTTGAAAAGTGAAGAAAATGAGCTAAACAGAGCCCATCACGACCTAACCGTGACAGCCATCATGGCCATGATCGAGCAAAACTGAAAAGAAAGAAGGCTAAAGTCAGAACTGGTCACGGCCAGCCCGTGATGTCCATCACGGCCATGACGTGTCAGCTGAACCAGACCCTCACAGGCAGAACTGATCACGGCCTAGCCGTGATGGTGGTCACGGCCGTGACAGACCAATCAGTGAAGCAACGCCCAAGACAGAATCTGTCACGGCCGTGACGCACAATATTTGGATCTGAAGAAACTGATTTGATCTGAATTTGTGTTTGATTGGGATTCAAATTTCCCTAATCTATAAATAGGGCAATTAGGCAGAGATTGAGAGGACTTTTGCGCTGCTACCACTTAGGCAAATTTTTAGGATCTCTCCTCTTCTTCTTCTTCTTCTTCTTCTCTTCTCTTATTTTTTATTTCATGTTTTTGTTAACCAAGCTTGTCATCACCATGGCAATGCTTGAGTAGTAGCTTTATTTCTAGGGATTAGGGCTATGCCCAAGATCTGATTTATGTTATGAATTGATGTTTTACCTTTGTTAATTTTGATTTTGCTTTAGATCTGATTTCTATTGTTTTAATTACTCGTAAATTCAGTGGCCACTTATTTGCGTGTCGTAGATATTCTAAGGAGGAACCTAGCGGTGAACTTAGGTATCGGATCTATAGAATCAGACTTAGGACTTAAATCACAAGAGTTAGAAGCGGTCCTTCGAGGATTAACGAATTGTGACAAAACTTAAAGGGTTCGATCTAAATTCAACTACCACGAGAGTAGGGGTTGGTTTAATTGGGCACGGTTTTTGTAACCCGAGAGGGAGCATTAACTTATTTAGGATAAACTCGCTTTCAAAGCAATTTAGATAATTAACAAGGGGTAGTAAATTTAGTAACATAAACAATCTTGTTGGTAACCCAATTCCTAGGAATTCCTTTTGAATTTGAAAACCCCCAATTTGAATTGCTTTCCTGTTTTGTTTAATTACAATATTAAATTTGATTGTTACTTGATTCTTATTTCAAAAATCAAAACCCTTTCAAAACCCCTTTTTTATACAGTCCAATTTTATCGATTTAATAATTAGTTGTGGTTTGAGATCACAGTCCCTGTGGGATCGATTTTTTATTACTTGGAAACGAATCCGGTACACTTGCAGGATCCACCACATCAAGTTTTTGGCGCCGTTGCCGGGGACTGTGCTTTCTTGAATCTCAATTTAATTTTTAAATTCATTTTTCTGGACTTTTTCTTTTTCTTTTTAATTGTTTTTTGTAAAAAAAAATTATTTTTTCATTTATCTCTTTTCCTTCATAGAGTATCTATCTCTCTGTGTTTTTCTCTCTTATGCAAAGATCACTAAGTCTTGGAAGCCTTATTGAGGTTGACCCCGAAATCGAAAGGACCTTTCATAGACATAGGAGACTACAAAGAGAGAGGGAAAGGTTGATTCTCATTCCACTCATGGCGAATCTATCGGATACCAAACCACTGAAGGACTACGCAGCCCCAAATGCTAGGGGTCTGCGAACTGGGATTGCTAGGCCAAAGATCGAGGCGGAGAACTACACTATACCGCCTATGCTAATTAGCATGATTAGGCAACATCAATTTGGAGGATTGCCCTCGGAGAACCCGACTGATCATGTGGAGACATTCTTGGAGTTCACCGATGCAATTAAGATTCATGGTGCCCCGGTCGATGCTATACGCTTGAGGTTATTCCCCTCCTCTCTTACTGGAAAGGCAAAAGCTTGGCTGAAGCAAGTGCCCGCTAATACCTTGTTGACTTGGGACCAACTGGAGCAGGCATTCTTAGAGAAATTCTTCCCTCCATCTAAGACGGCTTACCTACGAACCCAGATCACCGGCTTCTTCCAAAAGGACGGAGAATGCTTATCCGAAGCTTGGGATCGCTACAAGGGATTGTTGGAGTCTTGCCCACATCATGGACTTGAGAGGTTGTTGTTAGTGCACACCTTCTACAACGGATTGGATTACTCTTCGAAGGTGTCACTTGACTCCGCATCTGGTGGAGCCTTTATGAATAGGCCTCTGACTGAGGCATTCAACATCATTGAAAACGTGGCCACCAATTACCACCAATGGGGTTCAGAAAGAGGTAATAACCCGAAAAAGATTTCGGGGGGTAAGTTTGAAATGAATAGCACTGATCTTATTATGTCTAAAATTGACTCACTGAATAAACGCTTTGATCAGCTTGAAAAGGCTAATGTGAGTTCAATAGGTGCTACTAATATTGTTTGTGAGATTTGTGGAATGCAGGGAGATGACATAATGGAGTGCCCACATGGTATTGCTCATGGATCCGGCGCTTCGGGGGAACAAGTGAACTCTTGTCACAACTTCTACGACACGAACCTGAAGTTGCCAAACTATATTCCCCCAAACTCTTACAACCAAGGAAGGAAAAACAACCCTTACCTCTCCTACGGGAACTACAGCAACACGCTGAACCATGAATTCCAAGAAGGCCAAGGTAATAGGAAACCCGCATCGGGGTATCCTCAGGTACAAAAGTCTAAACTTGAGTCTCTTTTGGAAAGTTTTGTTGGAATTCAAACAAAACAAAATGAAGAGTTTAGGCAACAAGGTAGGGCAGTCAATGAGGCATAAAAGATTTAGCATCTAAGGTAGATAACTTAGCCATCCATAATAAGATGTTAGAAACTCAGATTGCCCAACAAGCTAGTACATATTCTAGACCTAAGGGTACGTTTCCGGGACAACCCGAAGTTAATCCCAATGAACATTGTAATGCCATATACTTGAGAGATGATAAGCTTGGGGTAGTTGAAAAGGATGTGGACTGTGAGGAGGACATGAGCGAAGATGAAGAGATAGAGCCAACGTATGTCCCTCCACCAACTTACCAACCCCCAATACCTTTCCCACAAAGGTTGGTCAAGAGAAAGCAAGTAGAAATAGAAACTAAGAGCTTAATTGAGGAGCACAATATCATGATAAAAACTAATATGCCTCCTAAACTAAAAGATCCAGGTAGTTTCTCTATTGCTTGCTCAATTTGAGAAGTGAAAATAGACCAAGCCTTATGTGACTTAGGGGCTAGTGCGAGCTTGATGCCGCTTACTATCTTGGAGAGGTTAGAAACCAAGGAATTGAGTCCATCCAAATTCTCTTTACAATTTGCGGATGGCTCAACTAAAACTCCTCTAGGTATACTAGAGAATGTTCCCGTAAGGGTAGGGAAATTTTTCATTCCTATCGATTTCATGGTGTTGGATATGAACAGGAATTCTAAATTCCCCATCATTCTAGGAAGGCTGTTCTTGGCCACAGCTGGAGCGATAATAGACGTAAAGAATGACAAACTCTCTCTGAATGTAGAGGAAGGTAGGGTAGATTTTGATTTGACTAACTCATATAACAACCCTCATTTTGAGAGTCATGTGTGCAGGATCGATATAATGTCTCCAGAGGTGAAGGAAGAGCTTAACATGGAAGCGACTCCGAAGCTTTGCAAGACAAATGATGCACCAAATGGTGATGAAGTCGGAGTTGCTCATCATGTGGAAACAAAACTTCCGCTGGGAGGGAGTAAGGCCATGAAACTCAGAGTGAAAAGAGAAAAGCGAAAGCGCAGTTGGCCATATGAACAAAATCGGCTCTTTGAAGGACTTCCATGGAAGAGAAGTGTTCTTGAACCTCTAGGCCCAGCCGACCCCGGTTGATTGAAAGAAGTATGGTCAAGCTTAAGACTGTAAATAAGCGCTTCTTGGGAGGCAACCCAAGTTTTCTTTGCCTTTTCCATTTGTTTTTGAATTTTGTTTTTGAATAATTTGAGAAGATAAGAAAAGAAAGATCACTAATGGATGGATTTGCCAAGTATTTTCAAGTTATGAAGGGAGGAAGAGCAAAAAGGCAAGGACAAATAAAGTCAGAAATCATCACGCCCAGGCCGTGACACATTTTCCAGCATCTCTTTGACTGGCATGTGAGCCAGCACCCTCTACCACCTCGGTGAGTTGTTCCATTTTTCTCCTCTCTCCGACTTGATTATTTACATTGGGGACAATGTAAGTTTTTAAGCTTGGGGTAGGGGTGTATTTTTACAATTTTTTGCATTTTTGCATTTTTCATGTTGCATTAATATAGGCATAGTTTTGCATAATCACATGATTAAATTGCCCCTTGCTTAGAATATGCATCCAATTGAAAGAACGTGGTGCCAAATGAATTGAGACAGTGAATTTTTGAACCCAATTTTTGTATTCTTGTGATAGGCTAAAAATAAAAATGCTTGAGATTATCTTTTGATAGTTCATAATTAGCATGTGGTTCCTTAGATTTGTGTTTCTCATTGATTTTAAACTACTAAATGTGAGATTTTTGAGCTTAAAAGGGGTACTCACTAAATCTACCCCATCCTTTGTGATAGAGTGTTTTATTCCTCTTGGATTGTATTCTCTAGAACTTGACTTGAAACCATTTTGAAACTTAAAAATTTTTGAAAACATATTTGAAAATGATTGAGGCACTAGGTATTTTTTCGGTCTTCTGAGCTTTGATTGATTAAATGATACCCCTTAGTTGTCCAATTTTGAGCCTAAAAGAATAAAATACTTTTCTTGGTACCTTGATTTATTTTGATGAATAATGCTCGGTATGGCACCTCTTAAAGTATTGCAAAAGGGTAAAAAGGTAGTTTGAAAAATAAAATTGTGGGATAAGAAAATTAGAAAAATATTTCTCTTGAATTGAAAATCTCCCCTTCTCCAAATAAATAAAATGAAATAAACAAAAAAAAAGAAGAAGAAAGAAAGAAAGGTGGAATAGTGAACTAAAACCCAAAAAGGTATTTTAGAAGGTTGTCATGCTTTGTATTGTTTGAGATTTTGTTTAGCCTTCTTGAAATTTCCTTTTCTTGATTTCCCCACCTAACAATTAATCTCATGGCCCCATTACAACCAAAATAAAAGACCTCTTTATTCTTTTGTATTTTCATTAATAAAGTAGAGATTTGGTTAATAGTCAAGCTTATGGTAGAATACCTTCCTTGAGGAAATTGAGCGAATTGTCATATATCCTTAAACACTTGAGTGAGGTGAGAAGAGTGCCCGAATCAGTGAGAATATGAATTTAGGAAACCTAAGCTTCTAATTGGACTTGAAATATTGTCTCTTGGTTTCTTATTTGAGAATGCCTGTCACTTGGATTAGTTACTCGGGTTCTTGGTTCACTATCCATGCTCTGATTGTTTATCTTGTCTGGCCTTAGTGATTGCTTGAGGACAAGCAAAATCTTAAGCTTGGGATGGTTTGATGAGTGTGATTTAACCTCACATTTGCTTCTCATATTGCATGCATTTTCATATAGTTTAGGCATTTTTTAATTTGATTTTGGTTAGTTTTTACCTTGGAACGGGTAAGGCGGTTTTGTGGTGTTGTTGTGCAAGAATTAAGGATCAAAATGCTTAAGATTAGCCATGATGGAGCTTGCATGAAGATGGGGCTTGAAAAGTGAAGAAAATGAGCTAAACAGAGACCATCACGGCCTAGCCGTGACAGCCATCACTGTCATGATCGAGCAAAACTGAAAAGAAAGAAGGCTAAAGTCAGAACTGGTCACGGCTAGCTCGTGATGTCCATCACGGCCGTGACGTGTCAGTTGAACCAGACCCTCACAGGCAGAACTGATCACGGCCTAGCCGTGATGGTGGTCACGACCGTGACAGACCAATCAGTGAAGCAACGCCCAAGGCAGAATCCGTCACGGCCTGGCCGTGAAGGCCATCACGACCGTGACGTGCAATATTTGGATATGAAGAAACTGATTTGATCTGAATTTGTGTTTGATTGGGATTCAAATTTTCCTAATCTATAAATAGGGCAATTAGGCAGAGATTGAGAGGACTTTTGCGCTGCTACCACTTAGGCAAATTTTTAGGATCTCTCTTCTTCTTCTTCTTCTCTTCTCTTATTTTTTATTTCATGTTTTTGTTAACCAAGGTTGTCATCACCGTGGCAATACTTGAGTAGTAGCTTTATTTCTAGGGATTAGGGCTATGCCCAAGATCTGATTTATGTTATGAATTGATGTTTGACCTTTGTTAATTTCGATTTTGCTTTAGATCTGATTTCTATTGTTTTAATTACTCATAAATTCGGTGGCCACTTATTTGCATGTCGAAAATATTCTAAGGAGGAACCTAGTGGTGAACTTAGGTATCGGATCTATAGAATCAGACTTAGGACTTAAATCACGAGAGTTAGAAGCGGTCCTTCAAGGATTAATTGGGCACGGTTTTTGTAACCCGAGAGGGAGCATTAACTTATTTAGGATAAATTCACTTTCAAAGCAATTTAGATAATTAACAAGGGGTAGTCAATTTAGTAACATAAACAATCTTGTTGGTAACCCAATTCCGAGGAATTCCTTTTGAATTTGAAAACCCCCAATTTCAATTGCTTTCCTGTTTTGTTTAATTGCGATATTAAATTTGATTGTTACTTGATTCTTATTTCAAAAATCAAAACCCTTTCAAAACCCCTTTTTTATACAGTCCAGTTTTATCGATTTAATAATTAGTTGTGGTTTGAGATTACGGTCCCTGTGGGATCGATCTTTTTATTACTTAGCAACGAATCCGGTACACTTGCCGGATCCACCACACCAATCAACTTACCTCTAGCTTGCGAAGATGAAGGAGGATGATGCTAAGAAATGGGTTGAACATTCAAAGGGGGTGATGGAGATCGTTCATGTGTCCTACCTTCTATCAGTCGATTAACCCAATCAGCAGAATTGTCGAAAATTTTGTCAACTACAGACGGCCACCAGTTAAGAAAAGCTGAACTTGTTCTTGGTTGCCATTTAAAGCTCTTGTATCGGAAAGAAGATAGACGGTCAACAATCAATGCGAATTGTTCCGTGACTTCTTCTTCAATATAAGTGGGCCTAAAAGAGGGGGATGTTGGTTCTGAAAATGATGTGGGGATGTGTTGCAGCAATCCAAATTGTATTGCGAGACATTGTGGGTCATAATATTCCGAAGAAGACTTGTTGTTTCTTGACTTGGACTTGATTCCAGTGAGGAGGTTCCGAGTCGTTAATGCACTAGCCCAACCAAGTGCAATTGCACGGTGGACATTCTGGCTAGCCGTACTGTCAAAGTAAGTAAAGATCCAAGATGGGCCAATTTCCGCCGAAATGGTGAGATGGAACTCTGAGGAAAGGCGAGCGAGGGAAAGAAGAGTGTTCACTACCCCAACAGTCGAGCAGTCCAAGGGAGCAAGATTGGGGGATTGCGAGAAAGAGGAGCTGGATTCTCAGTTAGTGATACAAATTCGGGGAAATAGTGGAGGATCCAGAGATGCAACAACCAAAGGGGGCCAGGGATGTTATCAGTTTTCTCTTGGTTTCTTAGCCGTTACACATATACAAACATGCTCCGGTAAAGTAGACTGAGAAATAAAGGGCCAAGAGCCAAGGCTTGTCCAGAAGTAATGAGCTGGACGTAGTTGAGAACTTCGGCTACTATCTGAACCGAATTGGTATAGATAAAATACCGGCACATCTAGTACAGCAAGAAGGCGTGATGCTCGAGGTCAGTGACTTCTCCAGTCGAATTTGAGTTGGTGGTAATAAAATTGTTGTAATAGCAGCGTGGCTTCGAACATTTGATGCCAGTCATTGGCTCGACTGCTTCAGAGAAGGCAGGGACTTCATTGCCGTGAAGAGGAAGCCCAGTAATAGCCGCGACATCGAATAAGGTGGGACTCACCATACCAAAGGGGAAAACGAAGCTATTGATGAAGGTATTCCATAATCCACAAAAGCCGAAAAGAATGTCAAAATTAAGGGGGATTTCGTGGAAGAAGACGAAGATTGGTTGGGGCCAATGGAAGCCGAGTCATCCGAGGCATCGTGGCCGTAGGAAATATTGTCAGGATTTTGGAAGTCGGGAGAGGAAGACATATTTGATCGAAGAGTTAAGATAGTTCGAGAAGAGCAAAGAAGAAGGTTTAGTAAATGGTTAAAGGAAGCCGTCAGCTGATTTTATAAAGAAAGAAGTCGTTTGTGAAAACTAGCCGTTAGCAATAAAAGAGGGATAAAGAGGCGAGACGGGAAGCGCGTGAATCAAGGTAAATGGTTGTATTACGGTGCTCAAGATAAGTTGGTTATATCATTCTATCTTCATTTCAATTAGATAGAAGATATAAGGGGGCAAATGTTATCACCTAAATTAACGGAACTAATATAGCCTTTGGTAAACTAACCGTTGGGGTTAGTCGAAATGGAAGCCAGTCGAGTATACTGGCAACTGATTGGAATAATGGTTCCTTGGTTAAAAACGGTTGAATAAGTGATATGGGCCAAAAGGAGAATATTTCGAGTGATCCTTCTATGTTCGAAGTGGTGGTGATAGCCAAAGAAGTGAGATAAGAGAATCAATCATTTTAGTCGTTTCTGAGACACCCCGTTGTGCCCCTTTGTGCCATTAAATTAAAACCTTATTATTTAATTATTTAATCGCGCTCTTAACGTTAAACGTGTATTCCAAAACACGTAAAAATTAAAACTTATCTTATAAACATATAAAATTTGAAAGTTAAAGCATCACACTTTATAATATATATATATATATATATATATATATATATATATATATATATATATATATATATATATATATATATATATATATATATATATATATATGATACATACACCATATATGTCTTGCATCAGAGTCATCAAAACACTGTCTAGGGTATCCCGTCAGTAGGATCCCTAACAGGCATCTTAAAACAAACTAACATTTGCGGATATATAAAACGTCTTATAAGATTCACTGGTCCTAGACACTAAACTACATTGTTGGAGTCCACAGCTCGTGCTCCCGCATCTGATTCATATGGAATCCCATCCAGCTCCTCGGTATCAAGCTCCTCCACAGAGTCTTCTCGTACGATCACATAATAAATAAAATACAACATACATAAAGATATATGGATAAGAATCATTTCTATCATCAAAAGCAGAAAAGAGTCATAGCATATTATACAATAAATGTCACAGGACAATCAATATACCTAACTAACAAATCATCATCAAATTAATGTATCATCCTCTACCCCAATCTCATACAACTAAACTTTGATATCGGCGTGGCCACTACCAACTCATCACGCATCCCCATTCCCGTTAGGGATGTTAGTCGATCGTCAAGCGACGCATCCCTAAAAGCGGTGCACACCCCCATTCCTGTTAGGATGCTCATTCCGGATGATACTATTCCCCCATTCCTGTTAGGGAATAGCTGCACATTTTAAATGTCAGTTGGGACGATCCCGCGAGAACTTCGGACCTCGTGTGTTCCCAACACACGGTTGTGAATAACAATTCAAATATACGAACCTCACCGACCCACATTAATAACAACCTAGTACCTTAACCTTCCATCAAAACCTCAACACATGTTCTATGTTACCACTCCTCTTTGAAATAATTAGTTTAGGCTAGGCACCTCTAAGTCACCATTTATCCTCACACCCAAACCAACAATTATCTCTCGAACAACATATATCTTTGCTTAAATCCACTAAGCACAAATATTAAAACCAGGCAGATCATGCATAACACAGACAATCATAAATATTCAAATACCACAAAATATCACATAAGCAATTAAATAATAATAATAAATTCAATCAAACTCAGATAAAATCATCCTAACGTTGATAAACCTACAATCCCCAAATCACCATTGGTTTTACAGAAAAGGTTTCCAATATGATTTTGGTCTTGACGATTAGTCAACTACTAGTAGGGTTTCGATCGCCCTACACAATTATTATAGAATATACTACTTATCGATTCCGACGGTAGAATGATTATTTCCCCAACTTGATTGACATGCGCACTTTACCGTACAAGCTCCGAATGCATCCATGCTACTACAAGAACCTCAGCACGCTGTCCAACAACATCCACAAATCTGCCACCATCCATCCTTACACATCCACCATTCCGCTTTCCGTCCCGATTACATATATTAGTAACACAATTCGCCGGAAACACCAAATACCAACCGAATCAACAATAGGGTTTCAAATAAATAAATCTATTTGAATCAAGAGACAAAATCGATGGAAAAACTTACGAGAACAACGGCTGGACTTAGGGAAAATCGGATTCAAAATAAGCTCATGAATCCTAGGGAAAAGCTACCAAAATAGAGCTACTGCTAGAGCTCCATATCTTTGGCCACATATCTTTATTTACAAAACTAAACTGTAGCAATGAATAACTATCCTTCATAAACCTTCTCACAAAGTTTTAGCCCGATCCAACGGTTAAAACATCTCAGATCGTAATTCTTTGGTGACAGCTTAGATGGTATCCGGGTTGAGTTTTTCACCTCCTAGGCCTACTGTCCGAGCTTCATATCTCACACTCTGGAGGTTTGTTCCAAATTATGACCGTTGGATATGAAGAACTAGAAGTCCTGAACCTTCTTCTAAATGTTGAGAATGATCAAACGGTTGAAGAGTGTTTGGAGACTCTCTCACTGAGACTGCTCCAACCAGGTTTCAAAGCTTTCAACAAAGGCTTCTTGTAACTATTGAGGTTTCTCCCTCAATTCTTCTCCTCTAATCCGAAGTAGTGGGTGATAAAGAGAGTTAGGAAGATGAGGAAGATAACTAAGATCATAGAAGTGAGGGTTTGCCTCTAGATAATGAAAGAAATTGAAAGAATGATCAAGTTCAGGCAAGAACAACAATTGAGTTTTTGCAGGAAAAATGAAGAAATGGAAAAGATGAAGTGAGAAATGTGGAGGGGGCTGCTGCTGCGGTTTGGGGTTTAAATAAGGTAGATCTTAGGCTTTGTTTGGTTCCTTAGAGTCCAATTAATGGGTTTTGTGAATATTAAATTAATATAAGTTTAACCATAGTTAATAGTTAACTTAACTAGGGTTATGTTACTAACTAGGGTTAAAAAGTATGAGGCTCACAATTAATGTAGGTGTGACTGATTTTGGGCCACATCTAATGATTCATCTATGACTCAATGATCCCATCCATTAGCGGTTCCTGGAAATCCAGTACGCAGCTCCGTCATTTACCCGATTTCGGTTTATGAGGGGAAAATGATGAAACGAAAGCAAAATGAAATAGGTATGGTTTAGTATATATGGCTGAACAAAATTGAGGAGATGTGGGAGTTTTAAAACCATGTAAAATGAGTGGTTAAGAGTGCGTAGATGTGTCTTGTTAATAACCGCGAAAGCTAGGAGGTACTTTGGTCATTTTACCCATAAGTCATGATTACTAGCATTTAATGCTCATAACTGCTTGGTGACTCATCCTCCATGAGTCATCATGTATGACTCAGTGTCACAACCTCTTGACGGGTCTCTGCAGTTCGGTTTTCGACTCCGTCGGTTTCTTGATTAGGGTTTTATGCTCGTGTAAAAGCGTAATATTTCGTTTTCGGTTGAAAATTTTCAAAACAACCAAATTCGTTAGAAATATGATTTAAATATAAACCATTTCGTTCACGAGTCAAAATTAGGTTTTCTGATCATTAAAATCTTACTGTCAGTGAAAACACCGACTGTTTTCCATCTGAACTTTTACCAAAATTCGTGTGAATCAACATAATATTTTAATTCTGATAAGAAATTTGGAAAGTATAATTCCTCATGGACAAAATATTAAAAATCTACAAATTTCAGTTTTCAAGTCAAATTAGGGTTTTCTGCCGGTATAAAATTATACTGTCACTTAAAAAACCCAGTCGGTTTCCGTCTGAGTTTTAAACCCAAATTTTAACCAGAGCTTCCTACCATAGAGTAGGTTCTAGATATGATTTTGTTTCCTCCAAAATCATTTCCTAGGTCTCAGATAAAAATATAAATAAATATATCTTTCACCAGTTAATACAACAGATTCGAAAATTGATCATTGCGATTGCATGTGCTAAAAACTTTCCTAAATAAGTGGGGAATGGTTTCAAGCAGTTTACCTTATTTTTAGGAGGCAAAGAGACGATGAAGAATGAAGAAAATGGGCTCAGCGGTTATTGACGGATGATCGTTGAAGACGTGCTTAAATTATAGTGATTTTTGTTAGACATGGTTAGCCGTTGTAATCTAGTTGGTTTATGTTGGCCACTAAGTGCATGATACTAAAATTTAGGAGAATGTGGACAATAGGGACGGTTTTGCATAGTATTCGAGTTGTAGGTTATAAATCCCAAATGTAAATATTGAATTAGACACATCAATACAATCAAACTCATTTTTATTCCCAAATATATTGTTTTCAGCTTTATCTTTCGTAATTTAGTTTAGTATTCTCACTTTCCACACTAAACACTCTTTGGAGTAGTTTAGGAACCCGAAAGTTAGGAGACATAATCCCTTTCCTAACGTTATCGACTGATAAGGGAATCACTGTTATTAAAAATTAGTTGAGGTCACGGCTAATTTTACTTCACCAGATAACATAATAAAATTGAGAATAAAAATGTGTTTGATTGTATTGATGTGTCTTTCTCATATTTACACTTGGTATTTATAAGTTACAATTTGAACACTATAATGGACTATCCCTATTGGCCATGTTCTCCTAAATTCAAGCGTTATGCACTTAGTGGCCAACACAAACTAACTGGTTGACAACGACTAACCATGGCTAACTAAAAATCCTACATTCTAGGAAATTCTTCATGGTAATCCACCAATAACCAACTGAACATGTTTCCTGCAATCTTCAACATCTTTCTGCTCCCTAAAAATGCACCAAAACAGCTTGAAACTCGATCTCCACTTCTTCAAGAAAACGGTTAGCACGTGCAATGGCTAAAAATGCTTATGCTCCCATCTTATCCCTTTGGCTGTTGCCAATGCTTCAAATAAAAAATGAATTAGCCGGGATCTTATCCTTTAGCGCATATCATTTATTTAACAATTTTCAACCACTTAATCGTTTTTCAATCGGCTACCAACATAATGCATTCGACTGGCTTCCGATTCATCTAGTTTTAACGGCTATCTTACCAATGGTTATTTTAATCCTAAAAAATCAAGTGATAACATTTTCCCCCTTATATCTTCTATCCGATTAAAATGAAGATAGAATGATATAACAGACTTATCTCGAGCACCACACCATAATCATTTATCCTAATCCACACGCTCGCTGCCATAACTCCTTATCCCCTTTTATTGCTAATGGCTAGTTTCCACAACTACCTTTCTTCTTTATAAAATCAGTCCACGACTTCCTTCAACAATTTACTCTACCTTCTTCTTCAATTCTCCTCAAGCTTTCCTTTCCCTAAGCTCACTCTCTTTCTTGAACGAACAAGTCTCGCTCTGATTCTTATTCCCAAAATCCTGATAACATCTCTTACGGCCATGATGCCTCGGAAGATTCAGCCTCTATTGGTCAAAATCAATCTTCCTCGTCTTCTTCTGATCCCGAATAGCCCCTGAGAATCCTCTATCGTATTCACCATTCCATGATTTTGAACCCTTCTACCGAAAATCTAGATGAAGGGACGCTATTTCTTAACCACGTTCTTTATCCCAGCTTGTTTGCCCTACCTATTGCCTCGAACTGGTTTACCCTCGACAAAAGAACACCCAACTTCCAAAATTGGCCCAACGACACTCCCTTTTACACTAAATGGCTTCAACGCGTAGCCACGACCAAAGGTCAAGACTAGAAAATTGGGGCATTTACAACCTGATAATGGTCTCTCGTTCCTCTCAACATCGACCTTATTTTCGGCTTTTGTAGCTTCCGAACACACCTCTATCAACAACTTCGTCTTTCCTTGCGGCATGATGATCCCCACCTTGCTAGATGCACGACTATTACTGGGCTTCCTGTTCAAGGCTACAAAGTTCCTGCCTTTTCTGAAGCAGTAAAGGCAATGTCTGGAATCAAGTTTTCCAAACCACATTGCTATTACAGCAATTTCATCACCACCAACTTTAATTCGACTGGAGAAGTTACCGACCTTGAGCAGCATGCCTTTTTTATGTACTAGATGTGTAGGTACTTCATCTGCACCAACTCTGTCCAAATAGTTACCAAATGCCTCTACTATGTCCAACTCATCACCTCTGGGCAAGCCTTAGCCCTTGGTCCTATGTTTCTCAGCCTACTTTATCGAAGCCTGTTCTTGTATGTGGAACGGTTGCGGAATCACGAGAAAATGGACAACATACCCGGCCCACTCTGGTTTTTATACTTGTGGATTCTTCACTACTTTCCAGAGTTCGTATCATTAGCCGAGAACCCAGATCTTCCTTCTCGTAACCCATCAATATTTTGGGAATGGCTGGTCACTCTCACTCCTTCGGATACCTGGACTGTTGAGGTAGTTAACACCCTACTCTATCGGCTAGAATTGGCCCATCTTGGATTTTTACTTCTTTTGAAAGCACTGCAAGACAATCCACCCATCGCGAAATTGTGCTTGACTGGGGCAGCGCCTTAACGGCTTGGAAATTGCTTACTGGGACCAAACCCAAGTCAAGAAATAGTAAGTCTTCTTCTGAGTACTACAATCGTCACTACTTTGCAAGGCAATTTGGATTATTACAACACATCCCCACGTCGTATTCCGAACCAGCATCCTCCACTTTCAAGCCTACTTACATTGACAAAGAAGTGCCTGATCAATATGCGGTGATCGTTGAATGACTCTCCTCTTTTAGATACAAAAGCTTCCAACGGCAACCAGGGACAACTTCAACTTTCCTTAATTGGCGGCCGTCAGTAGTCGACAAGATTTTCAACAACTCCACTGCTGACTGTGTCAATCGATTAATAGAAGGAAGAACAGAACAACCATCTCCATCACCTCCTTTGGACATTCAACCAATATCTTCACGTCATCCATCCTCATCTTCTTATGCAAAAGGTAACCCAATTATCATTTCACAATTCAGTTTGGTCCCAAATTTTTACTATTTCTGACTATCGACTAGCCTATATTGCAGGAAAAAAGATTATTAATCTGGACGAGGAACCAAATAACACACCGTTGTCTTTAGTCAAGAAAAGAACATGATCCCAAGGTGTTGTTATCAGAGAGTCCACGGAAGTTGCCCATAAGAAATCCAAAAAGGGAGTCGAGGGCTCGACTAAGGTATATTCTTTAGTCAATCCATGGTCTAAGTCTTTTCTTCAATATTACGCTAACAACTGCTTATTTCTTTCCCTCAGAAGGCCAAGAAACCAACTCCTAAAGCATCTCCTTCAGTACACTATCAGCCGATGAAAAGAACTCCAAGACTAGTTGTTAAGGTATTTTCCTGCTCTCCTTCAATTATTTTCCTTTTTCATTCTTTATCCAATCGACTAACATGTGTTTTATTCTTACCAGCCCACTATTTCAGAAACCACTGCACCCCTTCAGGAACAAGAACAATTGGCTGACATTCCCAATACCCAAGCAACATCACCGATCATATGATTCTTCAATGATCGAAGGGGAACTTCCAAGAAACCCCTCATCCTTCCACACCGAAAAACACAATGCATCTCCCGAGTACGCGATTCCGGATGACGTGGCTTCTCCCATACTTCGATGCTACCATACCTCCATCAACGTTGCTCCTACTTCTCCAGTAGATGAACACTTGACCTTTATCAAAGAACAACTGGAGAATGAGGTCCCTACAGATGAAGCCGAAATAATGGAATTGCGGTTAGCTTTGTCAAAGGTCATTCAGAATCCAGGATTTTCTGAAAATCAAAAAGCCATTTTCAATTGTATATTAGCTAAAGCTGGAGACGTCCACTATGATTATTTAGCTCATATCAAAAGGAAAGAAAAGGCTTTCAGTGGCCTCCACCACTTGTCAGAACTTGAACCTCAAAAACTCCAACTGCTGAATACCTTCCGAGCTGTTCAAACCGAAAGAGAATCCAACACGCCTGAGAACAAAAGACTGGCTGATCGCCTTGCAAGCTTGATAGCCAAGCGAGAGAAGATCAATCATGAGATAGCTGAAACTGAGCCTCGACTGAAAATTATTGAGGAAAAACTCAAGTCGAGTGCTAAGACTAGAGTCCAATTGTATCATCAATCCACTGTCCTCGACAAGGAAATCAACCCTCTTGCTCAGCAAAGGATCGCTTTGGAAGGAGATTTGGCCATGGCAGAACATGCACTCTTTGTTGCCAAAAACTATTGGAAATAATTGAAGACCTTATTTCTGGAAGCCAAAGCACCACCAGCTCCAAACGCAACTCCTATGCAATCGACAATGGAACCAGCCGCAAATGCCCCCAAGCTTGACACATTGCCTTAAGAACCATCAACCGACATGCCTATCCCAATGAAACCATTATAGCATCAGTCGTTAGTTACCTTGTAACAATTGAAGCGTCAAAAGCGGTTGGAGGAACATCTACGACTGAAGGTCCTGAACAAGTGGGAACTGTAGGACCTACTCACTAAGAAAACATCGATGAAGGCCACCTCATCACTGAAGTCACGGCAACGATTAATCTAGATGGTGTGGAAGCATACGTTCCTTTGAGTGCTTTGATTCAGGATCTACCGATAGCTGCACAAGTTCCAAACCCAAGTCCATCAACCGATCCAAACTCACTAGAATAGTGCTTTTAGCGGTAGTCGATTGTACACTCCTTTTTTCATTTTTTGATTGTAAAGCTATTTGGTATGCTTGAGGCCATCATTTTGGAATTACCCCTTACCAGATTGAAGGATAATATAATTTCAAGTACTTTCCATTTATGCTCCTATTTAATTCTTCCCCTTGCATGTTGACTAGCTGATAAGAGGCTCCAAAAATAACTTGACTAACAATAAATGGCCCTTCCAAATTTGGTGACCATTTCCCATACTTAGGATACTTACTTCCAATTGGTAAAATGGTCTTCCAATCATGTCTCCTTCGCAAACCGCTTATTTTTAACATGTTTGTTATAAGCTTTGGCAACCTTCTGCTTGTTTCACCGAATATTATCAAAGGCCATAAACCTATCCTATCGACCGACTCTAACTCCATCAACATAGCTTGTTGATAATCATCTAAAATCAATCCATGTTGTTTGGCTACTCTTAAGGATTTCACATTGATTTCCAAAGGTAACACAACATCCTGACAAAAAGTTGGTCGATAAGGTGTTAAGCCTGTAGCTGTGGATTTAGAATTTCTATATGCCCACAACACTTCGGATAATGCCTTATGCCATTTCCTTGGTTTATCTTCCAATGTTTTCTTAATCATGGCAATCAATACTTTATTAGTAGCATCGGCTTGCCCATTTGCTTGGGGAAGAGTGCAACAATTTAATCCCATATTCTTGAGCAAAGGCCACCATTTTCTCACATGCAAAACATAGTACCCTAGTCCATTGTAATTGTTTCAGTGGATACCATATCTATGGATTATGTTGTTTGATGAAGTTGATAACATCGTGTTGAGTGACATTGATCATCGCCTACGCCTCCACCCATTTTGTAAAATAATTCGTTGCTATAATAATGAAGGCATGCCGTTTGGTTGAAGGTTATATTTTTCCAATCGGATCCATTGCCCATCCTCTAAAAGGCCAGGGTTTGACTATGGCATGAAGTTCCTCGCTGGTACTCTTTGAATAAGACCATGTTTTTGACAAGCTTCACATCCTTTGGCATATTTGTAACAATCAACCGCCATGGTAGGCCAATAATATCCCATCCGATGTAAAGTCCATTTCATAATCGGGCCCGCCCTATGAAAGCACCATAAATCCCTTCATGAACCTCCCATCACTCTCAACGCCTCTTCGTCACCAACACATTTGATGTATGCCCCATCGATTCCTCTTTTTACTAATTCTCCATCGAGTAGAGAATATTTTAAAGTCATATGTTTCACATTGATGTCCCCGCTTTAGCCGAGGATTCTTCATATAGTCTAAAAGTTCATTTCTCCAATCCTCATTGGCCGACTATCAAGGGCCATTATTTCCTTAAGATCCTTCGCCTCGACCATCTATGACTTTCATTTCTTTATAGCCAGATGCATGTTGAGCCAAATTAGTAGCTTCATCATTTTGTTCCCGGGAGATGCATTACTACAACATCAATGAACTGCTTTTAAGAATAAATTAGCCATTTCATAATATTCTAACATTTTGGGGCTATTACATTTGTATTTCCCAGTTAATCTGTTTAACAACCAACCGAGAATCACCCATTATTTGAACGTATTGAGCTTTTATGG
The DNA here is from genome assembly GCA_030762895.1 of Sophora flavescens. Classification (NCBI taxonomy): domain Eukaryota; kingdom Viridiplantae; phylum Streptophyta; class Magnoliopsida; order Fabales; family Fabaceae; genus Sophora; species Sophora flavescens. The sequence continues at coordinate 92,563,701 of CM061066.1, forward strand.
ATATCAGATTCTTAGTCCCATAATCAAAGCCTCGTGACTCGCTTAATTATTAGAACAATTCGACTGCAGCTGACAAATAAACTACCAATCTTGCCCAGTTGGACCTACAATTGTAACTCCAGCCCTTGCTCCTTTTTTGGTTTTCGATCCATCAAATGTTAAAATCCACGGTTTGAGATTAATACAACGATTAATTTCTTCAAACAGATCGAATACATCAACTGAGAGATGTTGAGCCACAAAATCGGCTACAGCTTGGCCTTTTATAGCCTTCAAAGGTACATAAGTTAATGACCTAGCTTCAATAATTTTACTTTCAGCCGTGAACATAGTTAGCCGTTGAAGAAGATCCCAGGTCCCCTATGCATAATCTTCCTGTATTACGATAAGTTTTATATGAGGTGAATAAAATAAGGCTTTAATTGCTCTCAGTCAGTCATTCCACATAACCAGTCGTTGATGCAGAGTCGAAGTCACGCACTTACTCGAATGGATCCAGTTTTTGCCCAACAATATTGAATAAGTAGTTTTGGCATCTACCGCAAAATAAAGCAGAACTGATGGTTTTTGATCCCACTCGTAACATCAGCCACAAAACTCCTAAAGCAATAGTTGCTTCTCTAGTGAAATTTGTCATCTTCATATTAGTCGATACAGATCTTCTTTCGTCTTTCCCAACTTTCGTAGAGTACTAACAGCATCAAGTTCAATACTCGCCCTCCATCCACAAACACTCGACTGATCTCTTTACCATTCAAATGTGCTTTGATATTTAGGGGCTTCAAATGCTTGGACATCTCATCCGTAGGCTTTTCAAATGTGATTCCAACGGGCCTTAAGAAAGCTTCATCGGACAAAATGGCCCATTCTACCTCTTTTGCACATACATCTCCCTCAAACATACTTGGTTGTTCCTCTCCTGTCCAAAATTCACTAGGCAAAATACTCACAACATCCACTTCGGCTGATGGTGAAGTTTCTTCAGCCAGAAGGGTGTCTAGCAAAGACTCTTCAAAGAAAGACAGCATGTCAGCCTCTTCCTTGGCCAACGCATCCCCTGTATTTTCGTTCCTTTCAAAACAATCACCATCTTTTTCTAATACGGGGCTCTACATCAGTTTAACCTCATCCAAAGATTCTAACACACTCTCCTGCTCATCCTGTTCGTCTAACGACTGAGCTTCTGTTGCTTCTTCCTCTGCCTTCCTTTCTTCCAACCCCTGTGTTGGTGATTCCTCTACCTGAGGGAGGCAGAAAGCCTTTTCCAAAGCCTTATCGACTTTGATGGATTGAATTTCTTTCCTATCTTTGTTCTTGGCCTCGACTAATATTTGCAAAGTCATCTTCATTGTCTGCACATATTTTTTCCTTTACTGTCTCTTTTTTTGAGTGCGTGTCAGTTGATGAGAGATGGGATTGATGAGCTTACTTTCTCTGGCATGTTTATTGAGATGCCATTTTACTTCTTCCACCTTAGCCGAGGGTTTGACCATCCTATGAGGTTTTATATCATCATTGTTTCTAACAATCACCCTTAGAGATGCGATCCTTCCCTTTACATTCACTTCGGCTACATGTCGCTTACCCTCTAGTATAGGACTTCCATCAATCACTGGTAACTTTCCTCTATTACTCGGTCTCCCATGATTAGCCATTTTGTCCCCCAGGCCCATACTACTGATACCTCCTGGGCTGAATAGTGTGCCCTTCAAACTGCCTACTCAAGCCCTCAACTTTGCTTTCACTAATATATAATGAGTTTTGTTCATGACATACCTTCAAACGGATCTCATTGCTGTTAGCCTTCGACTGATTCAACCTGCTGAAAACAATGGGCCTTTGGGGTTGTGCATTCCCGGATATTTTCTGAGGAGTTGATTTCTTAACGGCCATCACACTAGGAGTCCCCAACCTCTAGAATACATTCGGCTTCCCGGTTTCCTTTATCTCGTTTTTGATCAAGAACTTGCATCCCCTTGTTTCTCTGTTGTTTTCTTCATCCTCCATTGCTAGTGGATCGATTGTTTCCATTTTTTATATGGTGAGCCAGGTCCCCCAGAAAAGGAAACCATGCCAATGACTATGTTAGGAAACAGGTCGACATCTACCCCCATTTCAGCCACAATCTTATCGGATAACTTGAATCTAACATCCTTTACTACCTTCTGGATAGCCTTCCTAAAGACTACACAATTAATTGGGGCGTGGTTATAGGAATTATACCATCTACATTATTTCTTACCCTTTAATTCTTCAAATCGATGGAATTTTGTGACCATCGACTAAACGAATTTGTTTGTCTTTGAGCAAGTAATTGAAAATCGACCAACTTTCGAAATATCAAAAGAATATTATGTTTTATGCTCTTGGGTATCTATTTCTTTATCTTTAGAAGCCCTCAAAGCAGGACAAGAATAGGGTTTTCCCCCGAGGATCTCGGTACGCCATAATGTCATCGTGGAATCGGCTAAAGGTTCCATCATGTCATCCGAGATTTCAAAGATCTACAATAGATAATAACCAATCCCTCTATTCTTGTTGGATCTCCTCTGTTCCTTTTCAATGATAAATTGTTCCACCTGAGTTGCTATAGAAGCTAACTGACCCAAATCTAAGAACCGTTGTGCCACCAACTTTTCCCTTATTTGAGGTGTTACACCTTTGAGTCGAGGATAGGAAGGTGAAGCAGCTAAGAGGCAAGGAGATTCCTTTGGTCAAAGTCGTTTGGAGTGGGGCTATTGAGGAGAGTGCTACATGGGAGCTGGAAAGCAAGATGATGGAATTGTATTGTACCTTTTAGGCCAAAGTGGCCTCAATGTTTTTCGGTCGAGGTGTTGATGAGTTGAACATTAGTGCTTTTTGCCTAAAGGGGCCTTGACCCAGAAAGGTTAAGGTGTTGATGTTGACGTTGATGATGGTGATAAGTCTTGGGGTGCTTATTGGCCCGAGCAAAGGAGGTGGTTGCCTTGTTTGTTGTTGTGCTCATGCATTCATACGTTGAAGTTGTTAGTGGGGGAAGTTCAACATAGGGGAGGTCGTCCTAGAGTATGATGATCTGGCCAAGTCTCGAGTGGTTCGCCCAAGGTTTGGTGAACCATGCGCCCCCACGGTGGCGCATCCACGTTATGATGCGTCGGCTATCCAAGGGGTTGACCCATGGTTTGGTGGACTGCCGGCGTTGGTGCTTTTTGGCCAATGTGGATATGTAACTCCGAAGTTGCTTTCCTGAGATAGTTTGGATCCACACGCATAACGGAGTAGCGGAGTAGTGTTGCACCGCATATCATATGTTGGTTGAGATGACATGTTGATATGATTATTTTGATGTTAATGTTATGTTGTATATTGCTATGCCATGTTATGATGTATGGTCATCTTGCTTAACTATCTCCATGCCGTTGTGTTTACATGATTTCTTACTCCCCGTTTTTGTTTTTCTAGTGTTGGCATGTTTCCCTTTATGCAGAGGACGGTAAGCAGCCAGTGGAGGAGTGACTCTGAGGAGCTGCGGATCTAGCTAGGATGTTTAGTTGTTTTCAGTAGTTATAGTTTGCTGTTAGTTTCAGTTTCATTGTATTCCGAGGATTTTATTCCGGAACAGTTATACCAACTCTGTATGTAACATCGGGGTTGGGTTTTGTTATGTTATTGCTTTGTTATGTTTTTTTATCCTTTAAAAAATTATGTTATTTCCGCGTTGAGCTGTTACAATGTGGTACCTTTTATCCAACTTTTTATTTAATGAATTAAATGCATGTTTTTATATTACCTCTTTTAAGTAAATGTTTTATAAATAATATGAGGGGTAAAGGGTGTCACACTGTGGGGCTGCTCGAATCGGACTAACCTCACCTGAAGTAACTCTACACTCCAAAGATCTAACCTCCAATGAAAGCTCACAAATAGCTGTAGAGTTAGCCCGGATCTCTGTGGTGTTCACCCGAACCTCCTCTAGAATACTCTGAAGTAAGGCCATCATCTCAGAGGAAATGGCAGCAGGAGGGGCCCTGTGAAGATGATGCTCCATCTGTGCAAGGTGGCTGAGTATCATACATTTTCAAACTCTTGGTTTTGTAAACCCAATCTCCACTGTAATTGATTATACCCATCTGATTTGTAGTGCCCTCCTTCACCATGGTATGAAATTTCTTATAGTCCAGCTTAGTTCATATGCTACATGGCCAAGCTAGGCTAGTTCACTTTCTTCTTTTCCTCCAACAACTACAACAACACAACATCCAAACGTAATAACTGAGAAAAATTGTGATGCCTAGGAAACAACAATCTACCTATCACATAGTGCAATAACCTACTTTGCACTTTCATCTGACCAACAGTTATTTCCTTATCATTTGCATCCCTAGGAAACAACAGTCTACCTACCACATAGTGAACTTACATCGTTGATGACCTGAAGCCTAGCAAACTCATTTACCAAGGATTCCGCAGTAAGACCCTCAATAGTGGCATAAGTGCCATCAGAAAACACACCAACTATCCTACCAAATGACTCATTAGTTAGACGAATGGGTTTGTGGCATACCTCATAAATCAGAACTCTATCAACCAGCTTGAGATTGCAGTAGAAGACCTTCACCAAATCTGGATAAATATCCTCTGATTGAGACAAAAACTCAGTGGTTCCAGCGAAGTCCAAGAACTCCAGAAACTGAAAGTTGTTCTTCATCATCCACTCAATGTCTAGAAATCGAGGCTTCTGAATCTCCTTGTTCAGATAGGTGCTCATGAACTCAGCATACTGACTTCCATTGGAGAAGAATTTATCCACTTGTTCTTGAGTGAGTGGTCCAGGGTTGATAACAACCGTTCTTTGATGCTTGGGAGGCATGGTGATGATGAGAGTTGAGAAGATATGAAGAGTTTTGGAGTAGAAGAAGTTTTGACCAAAAAAACCATAGAGAAAACGCAAGTAAGGGCACAAAAATGGTAATGCACATGCAAATGAGGCGCTAGGGTTTCCGGATTACCTTATAAACTCGAGCAACAATCGATTATCTTACCCCAATAATCGATTATTTTGATGACGTGGTGATGAACATAATTTTGACATTGTTTTGAACCCTCATACTTGCTGTTTTAAACACAATTTGAGCTTAATTGATGGGTATTGGGTGCATTTCATGACTTTGGGCCAAAATTGGGCCTAATTGCATTTTTCAGCATAATTGGCGTTTTGACATTGCTTATTTATTTAGAGCATAACTTTGGCTGTAGACATTTTAAAATTGTGATTTTAATTTTGTAGGAAATATAAGAGAATTATATACAACTTTCATGAAGATCTCGAAATCCAATTCGGATGAGAAGAGGGTCAAATTGGAGCTGAAAGTGAGACCAGAGGTGCTGATGCGTGAAACTGGGCAGAGAGCAGTGTTTGGGACATAACTTGGGCTGTAGAGGTCGGATTCGCCTGAGACCAAGACCATTTTGAAGAAGACACATTTAGTTACAACTTTCATGAATATTACTTAAGCAAATAATGAAGTTTTGATGGTGTAATTTCCCTTGGAAAACCAGTCTCAGATCCTGGAGTAAATTGGGCCCAACTCAGTCATTTGGGGCCCGATTTGAGCAATTTTGGTTGCCACTTGAAGCTGGGCCAAAGGGACACGTTTGGGATTAGTTAATTTGTTAACTTAGTGTGTTTTATAATGAGAAACAGGGAAGAACAGTAGGGATACGAAAATAGCTACCTTTTCTTCTTCTTCATCATCATATTTTCTCTAGGTTTTTGTTTGTTCTTGCTCATGGAATTTTGTTTTCTAAGTTGTTTCTCCACAACAATGGAGAGCTAAACTCCTTAAACCAATCCTTGGGTTGACATTCCTATGGGTTTGATTATGAAATCTTGTTCTATTTGCTTAATCATATGTTTATTTGGTTTTTCATGTTCTTCCTCTATTTGATTCTTGATTCTATATTTGTTTGCTTAAATGAGTTGGAATCTTGAATTTATGTATTAGGTGCTTCATTAGTTTATATTCAAAGAGGGAAAAAAAGAATCTAGATGATTGCATTGAAGGTGTTTGATGAAATGTCTAGCTTGATTGAATTTCGGTTTTCGTGTTTAATTTCGGATTTAATGGATGCTTAATTTGTTTGCCTCAATTAATCAAACTCTAGATACATTTATAGTAGGAAATTCATTGGTTCCATTTTGGCTTCTACTTGGAGTTCAAAATCAAGGGCTTAATTAACATTTGTATGTCCTCTTGTGATTAAGGATGAATAAAACCCGATAACTGTCATTCCCTTGGATTGGTTGTTTTTACGTAATTGTTTCCGATTTTAATCAGTCTTTGTTTTGTTAATTTTCGTGCTTATAAATACCTCCCAACCTTTTAATTTGCTTGCTTAACTTTGATTGATTTTTTGAGTTGGTTGATGAATGTGCAATATATGTTAGTTTGTGAATTCCAATAGAAATAAGTTGTAAATAATCTTAGGAATTGTAGGAATGAAGGTCCAGCGCTCAGCTCAGGAATGAAGGTCCAGCCCTCAGCTCAGGAAATGGACGCTCAGCCTCGGAAGAAAAGAAAAGCAGAAGTTACAAAGCAGCACCAGGCACTCAGCGCTAAACTCCAGTGCTCAGCGTGGACATAGAGTAGGGCAGCCAGCGTTCAACGCTGCTACTTGGGCGATCAGCGCCACTAGAAGGAAAAGGGACCAGTGCTCAGTGCTAGGCTTGGCCGCTCAGTGCCAGGCCTGGACAGCATGCAGTGTTTTCATGCAAAATCCAGCACTGAAGCTCAGTGCTGGCCAGGGGCGCTCAGCACTGGGCAATGCGTAGAACCAGTATAAATTCGACTTTGGACAGATTTGAAGAGGTCTTTGGCTCATTTTAGGCGCGATTTTACCCTGATTCACCTCATTCTCTCTGCATCCATTGGAGACTCAAGCTTGGGAACAAGATTTGGAGCTTCCATGGCTTCCTCCACTCACTCCTACACAAGTTCTTTCATCTTTTCCCTCTCTAATATGAGTTGTTAGATCTCCTAGGTTAGGTTAGGATGTTTCAATTGGATCTTGATGTAATGAATGTTTTATCTCTGATTTTTAATTCAAGTTCATGCAATTTGAGTAATCTCTTCTATGTTTAATGCTTTTCTTGGATTGATCAACCTTGATTTGAGTTTAGATTCAATTGCACAATTTGAAAATTGGTTATTGAATTGGAAATGAAGTTGATTACTATTGTGATGTGATTTTAGGAATAGAACTTCATTGCAATACATTCTTGTGAATCCAATGTTTAATGTTTGTTCTAATCTTGCATCACCTAAGGAATTAGGGTTCTTGATTTGTAACAAAAGGATTATCACCTAAGGAATTAGGGATAAATCTAGGTTAGTGATTTGAATGTCAATTGAATGTCAATTGAATGAATTGAATTGAGATTAGGATTAAACAAAGTTACATTAGGTGAAAATTGAGGGATTCCGATGCCTAACCGCTTTTACATATATTGAATTCATTCTTTAATTGCCATAGTTTCATTCATTTTGTTGTGATAGCTCTAAATACAAAAAATCATAAAATCTCTTTGAACCATGACATTCATTCGTTCAAATAGCTATTACCTAGGCTATGTTGATACTTGATCACAATCCTCATTGGGAACGATACTCTACTCTCACTTTATTACTTGTACGATTTGGTACACTTGCCAATCGAGCAACAAGTTTTTGGCGTCGTTGCCAGAGATTATTGATTTCAATATCAACAAGGCTAAAGCATTGTTAATTTGAACATTTTTTCTTTGTTATTTTTTTGTTTTGTTAAACAATTGATATATTGGATATTCTCATCTTGTTTTGAGATTCTTGTATAGTGTAGACGAGGTAAAGCAACAAGTGGACTGTTATTTGATCCCGAAATTGAAAAGACGGAAAAGAAGAATCGAAAAGAAAGGAAGAAGCGAAGCAAGGAAAAAGCAAATTCTTCTACATTACAAAGTCAACACGAAGAAACCATGACTGAAAATTTGCAAGGAAACCGAAGGACATTGGGAGAATATTCTAATGGTCCAATCAACGGAATCATTCAAGTATTGTTAGACCACCGGTAGCCGCAAATAATTTTGAGATCAAGCCGGCATCACTCCATATTATGCAACAAAATCAATTTGGAGGAAGTGATGCAGAAGATCCAAATAGTCAAGTCTCAAATTTTCTAGAGATATGTGAAATTCTCAAGATTAATGGAGCTACGGATGATGCGATAAGGTTGCGGTTGTTCCCTTTTTCATTGAGAGATCGAGCCAAGACTTGGTTTCAATCTCAACCAAGAAGAAGTATCACTACTTGGGATGCTTGGAAGAAAAGTTCTTAGCAAGGTATTTTCCTCCGTCAAAGTTTGTGAAGATGAGAGGAGATATTTCAAGCTTTATGCAACGCGATGGTGAGACTTTATATGATGCTTGGGAATGCTTCAAGGAACTCCTAAGGAAGTGTCTTAATCATGGTTTTGATGAACTTCAACAAATGCAAATCTTTTGTAATGGATTGAGTCCTCGAACAAAGCTCATGTTAGATGCCTCGGCGGGAGGTTCAATGAATTCAAAAACCGTGGCTGAATCTTTGAGGTTGGTTGAAGCCATGGCTTCCAATGATTATCTCATGAATCATGATAGTGGAGGTCCATCAACAAAGGGGATGTTGGAGCTCAATTCTCAAAATGCACTTTTGGCTCAAAATAAACTCATCACTCATGAATTGGAGGCAAACACAAAGCAACTAAATGCTATGAGTTTAGGCCCAATGCAAGCACAACAAGGAATGAGTTGTGATTTTTGTGGTGGAGAGCATGAGAATGGAAAATGTGAAGCATCTCTAGGTTCTCAAGAGGAAGCAAAATACATGGGGAATTTTCCAAGACAAGGGCAGGATTCTTATTCAAATTCATACAATCAAAATTGGAAGAAACACCCTAACCTTCCTTGGACACAAGAAGCTCCAAAAGACAACACATCTTCACAACAACCACTACTCCAAAATCAACCACATCGTGATACCGAGTGAGAGAATGAACAAGTTGGAGAGCACTCTTGCAAAATTAATTCAAGTCATACAATCTAACTTCAAGAATGCCGATGCATCAATCAAGAATCTTGAAGTGCAGATTGGACAGCTATCTAAACAAGTTTCAAATGCATTGAGTGCAGGATTTTCTGGAAATACTACAAATAATCCAAAGGAGGAGTGCAAATCTATCATGTTGCGAAGTGGAAAGTTAGTAGAGCCGATGGTTGATCCTGCCATAAGCCAAAATGCTGAAAATTATGAATTGAGCAAGAAGATGGTTGAGACTAGTGAGAAAGAAGAGAGTTCAAAGAAGAAAGAAGAAGTGGAACCTCAAGATGATAGGAAGGAAAAGAAGCTGAAATTAGTTGATGAAAATTCAATCTTGAGGAATACAAAAAGTCAACTATTGAAGGAAATGGGAAAGCCACAAGAGATCCCTTCTTATGTGAAAGTGCCATATCCGATTGAGAAGAAGAGGAAAGAGAAAGAAGAGCAATTTGATCGGTTCTTGGATATTTTCAAACAACTGCAAATAAATATTCCCTTTACTGAAGCATTAGAGAATATGCCATCATATGTAAAGTTCTTGAGGGAATGGCTCACAAAGAAGAGAAATTTTGCACCAAGTGAAGTAGTGGCTTTGACTAAAAATTGTAGTTCTATCCTCCAACAAAAGCTTCCACCTAAGTTGAAGGATCCAGGATCTTTTACTATGCCATATGTCATTGGAGAAGTAATAAATGCTAGAGCCCTATGCGATCTTGGAGCAAGTATCAATCTTATGCCATTATCCATGATGAATAAACTTGGCATTCATGATGTAGAACCAACCATGATCTCCTTGCAACTTGCGGATATATCAATTAGGAGACCATATGGTTTGGTGGAGGACTTGCTTGTGAAAGTAGGAAAGTTCATATTTTCCATGGATTTATTTGTCTTGGATATTGAGGAAGATGTGAAGCGTTCCTTTGTTTTTGAGAGACCCTTCTTAGCTACAGTCGGTGCCTTGATTGATGTATCAAAAGGAGATCTTGTATTAAAGGTGAATGGAGAACAAATGGTTGTGAAGATGTTTGATAGGGAACTTATAGAGAATTCATCAATTATCGATGCTCAAGTTCACTATGTGCAAAGTAAAGAGGTGCATAAAATTCCTAAGGATGAACATCAGAAGAAAAATAAGAGCAATGGAAAAAGAAGGAAAAAGAAGAAGTCTCAATGGTCATATCAATTCCAACCACTTTGGCCAATAGAAGATCATTCATCAAAGAAGGGGAATACACCAATGTTTGACATTGAGAACAATGTGAGGAGTGGTGGGAAGAAAAGCAACAACAAGTCACCATTCTTCTTATCCTTCAAACCACCTTGAGCATCAAATAATAAGGCGTCAAGCTAGTGACGTTAAAGAAGCGCTACTTAGAAGGCAACCCAAGCATTTTCTTCTTGCATTTTTTTTCCTTTGTTCTTTATTATGAAAAACATAAATAGTTCATTGAGTTGTTGAGTGATTCCTTGATGTGTAGGTCATGTAATGGGGTGTAATTGCTTTGAATTGTTGTACAGGCACATCTAAGGAAAAAGGACCAAAAGAAGGGGAGAAATGACACAAGAAAATGGTGAAATTGAACCTCTACAGGTGCTACTGTGAGCGCTGAGCACAAACAGAAGCCAGAATCAACAGAAAATACTGCACTGTGGGCACTGAGCGTAGCTTTCTAGCACTTAGCACGGACTTGTGTAAAAAAAATTTGCAGATGCCTTACCCATGCACAGAAGAAAGGGGGTGTTCTTAACTCTTTATTTTTTACCCTCTTTACTTTACAATTCACAATTACACAAATTGCACAAATTTGTCATTAGGAATGGTTTTTGTGCAGATTTCCTTGTGAGCATGACAATTTTGCTTGGCTGAAACTTCTAGCATCATGCATTGTGCACTAGCTGAGCATATGATTTCATTGAAACCTTTGATCCTTGTGGCTTGTTTATTGACAATCTTTCATACTATGAATGTGCAATGTTGGATGCATGAATTTCTCTTGCACATGATCCTAAACTGTGAGCTTTTGAGCCCAAACACTCTGACACATAATCCACATGACTTGATTTCTTTCATGTGTGCTTATCCATCACTTGCATATTCTCACTTTTTCTTGCCTTGGTGCTTGTCACTGTTGCAATGTTTTTGCATATGCATAAATGATTGAGGCAATAATTCTTTGTTTAAACTCAGGGCCATAATTGCTATCATAACATTTACCATTGTTAAGCCCAATTGAGCCTTGGCCTATTTTTCTTGTCATGATAGCACATATAAGCCAAAAATCGAAAAAACAATTTTGTCCTATTATTTTGGCTTAGAGGAATGTTTGGACTTAAGTTTGGGGTTGTTCTCTTGCTTAGGACAAGCAAGCAAATTAAGTTTGGGGTTTGAGTAGGTCACTAAAGATGCCTACTATGAAAAAAAAATTGAAAGAAAAAAAAAAGTTTGAAAGAAAAAAAATAGAAAAAGCCAAAATGAGGAAAAGGAACAAAGAAAGTATAGAAAAGTAAAGAAAAAGACAAAAAATAGAAGTGATGAAAAAGAAAAGAAAAGAAAAGAAAATGAAACAAAAGAAGCAACAAAAGAAAAAGAAAAAAAAGAGGGTTGTAAATAAATAAAAGGGGAAATAGCACAAATTGTGTGCTTATGTGCTTGTTGCCTAGCTAAGCAATGGAATCCCCAAGAGTCCACATTCCTTGAAGCCAAAGTAGCTTAGTCTATATTCTTGATTTTATCCACCCCCACCATAGCCCCATTACATCCAAATAAAAGACCTCATGATATGTGTTGCATTAACATGTGTGATATGTGTTCTTAGAATCTTGTCAAGATTAGGATTGGGGAGTGCATAGTGATTGGAATTGAGAGCAAATAACACCCAAGTGAGGATGAGTGAAACACTTGGTAGAGAGGTTGCAAGGTATTTTCTTGTGCATTCAATGGAGCTAATTTTGTGGTATGTTTGTTTGTCTTAAAACATGAAGCATGTGATCAATTGGAAGTGATGCTTGATTGTGTGATGCTTGTGCATTTTGCAAAAGTGTTAGAAAGTTGAAGTCTTACATGAGTAATGTGCTTCACAAGATAATTGAACATGAAGATCCATTTCTCAAACCCTTTATGTGAATCTAATTGTTTTCTTGAGGACAAGCAAAATCTCTAAGTTTGGGGTTGTAATGAATGTGCAATATATGTTAGTTTGTGAATTCAAATAGAAATAAGTTGTAAATAATCTTAGGAATTGTAGGAAAAGTGATAAGAAAATTCATACATTGATATGAATAAATTTTTTATCCATTAGATCTTAAATTGTGAGAAAACACACTCAAAAGATGTTGAAAATGTGTAGGAATGAAGGTCCAGCACTCAGCTCAGGAAACGGGTGCTCAGCCTCGTAAGGAAATAGAAAACAGAAGTTACACCAGCACTAGGCGCTCAGCGCAGAACTCTAGTGCTCAGCGTGGACAGAGAGCAGGGCATCCAGCGCTGCTGCTGCTTCGGTGCTCAGTGCCCCCAGAAGGAAAAGGGACCAGTGCTCAGCACTAGGCTTGGGCGCTCAGCGCCAGGCCTGGATAGGAAGCAGCATTTTCGTGTAGAAGGCAGCGCTTAGCACTGGCCAGGGGCGTTCAGCGTTTGGCGACACGCAGAACCAGTATAAATTCGACTTTGGACAGATTTGAAGAGCTATTTGGCTCTTTTTAGGCATGATTTCACCCTGATTCACCTCTTTCTCTCTGCATCCTTTGGAGATTCAAGCTTTGGAACAAGATTTGGAGCTTCCATGGCTTCCTCCACTCTACTAAAGTTCTTTCATCCTTTCCCTCTCTAATATGAGTTGCTAGATCTCCTAGGTTAGATTAGGATGATTTCAATTGGATCTTGATGTAATGAATGTTTTATCTCTGATTTTTAATTCAAGTTCATGCAATTTTAGTAATCTCTTCTATGTTTAAGGCTTTTCTTGGATTGATCAACCTTGATTTGATTTTAGATTCAATTGCACAATTGGAACATTGGTTATTGAATTGGAAATGAAGTTGATTACTATTGTGATGTGATTCTAGGAATAGAACTTCATTGCAATACATTCTTGTGAGTCCAATGCTTAATGTTTGTTCTAATCTTACATCACCTAAGGAATTAGGGTTCTTGATTTGTAACAAAATGATTATCACCTAAGGAATTTGGGATAAATCTAGGTTAGCGATTTGAATGTCAATTGAATGAATTGGATTGAGATTAGGATTGAACAAAGTTACATTAGGTGAAAATTGAGGGATTCCGATGCCTAACCGCTTTTACATATATTGAATTCATTCTTTAATTGCCATTGTTTCATTCATTTTGTTGTGATAACTCTAAATACAAAAATTCATAAAATCTCTTGGAACCATGACATTCATTCGTTCAAATAGTTATTGCCTAGGCTACGTTGATACTTGATCACAATACTAGTTGGGAACGATACTCTACTCTCACTTTATTACTTGTACGATTTGGTACACTTGCCAATCGAGCAACATTGGTGGGTTCGGCACCTGTCAAAATTTTGGCAGCTACTGGTTGTCTGGATCCTATCAGCGTGGTTTTGGCGCCATCCCCTTCAGCTTCACATAATCAATTATAGAATCAATTATTTTCCGGGTTCATCTTATTCCCAACTTCAAAATCGCTTATTGCTGAAGAACTAAGAACACTAACCAATTATGTAATCGATTATTTGCTTCCTGGAAATTTTTGTTTCATAGGATAATCGATTCCTACGATCGATTATTACCTCTCTGTCCACGATGCCCAAAAACTCAGCATTGGCATAATCGATTATGGCATTTCTGTTTGGTGGACTGAAATTTTCATTTTGGCATAATCGATTCTAATCAATTATGTCCTTTTTGCCTACACACTTAATAAACACATTAGCAAATAACAAGGTGTATAATTCAGTAATTAATTAATGCATGACTGGTTCAAAATCCTTAATTCAATTCTTATGAAAAAGAAACTTTCTTTATGTAAGGGTTTTGTAAAAATGTCTGCAAGTTGTTTAGATGTTTCAACAAATTCAATCATGCAATCACCCTTTTGAACATGATACCTAATGAAATGGTGCCTAATTTCAATGTGTTTAGCATTTGAGTGATAAATAGGATTCTTTGTGAGGTTTATAGCACTTGTGTTGTCACATTTTATAGGAATAATTTTAAGATTAACTCCATTGTCATTTAACTGTTGTTTCATCCAAATAATTTGTGCACAACAACTACCCGCTGCAATGTATTCCACTTCGGTGGATAAAGCCACACTTGCTTGTTTCTTACCGTGCCAAGAAACTAAAGCATTTCCTAGTAAGTGGCAAGTTCCACTATAGCTTTTTGGGTCTAATTTTCAACCCACAAAATCAGAATCCAAGTACCCAATTAGGGTGCAGTCAGCCCCTTTAGGGTACCATAAACCCATATTTTGTGTACTGATAAGATATCTCATAATGCGTTTTACCGCGGCGAGATGTGATTCTTTTGGGTTCGATTGAAAATGTGCACACATGAAAACACTAAACATGATATCAGGACAACTAGAAGTAAGATAAAGGAGAGAGCCTATCATACCTCTATACTTACTTACATCGACGGACTTTCCATTCTCATCTTTGTTAAGGTAACAAGATGTGCTCATAGGAGTGGATAGCTCCTTTGAATTGTTCATCCCAAACTTCTTGAGAAGCTCTTTACAATACTTGGATTGGTTGATGAAAATTCCTTCCTTTCGTTGCTTGATTTGCAACCCAAGAAAGTAGTTGAGCTCCCCCATCATTGACATTTCAAATTCAGTTTGCATGATTTTAGAAATGTCCCCTTTTGATATATCACCTATGATGTTGTCAAGTGGATGGTGTCTCGATGTTCTCCATTATTTTGGAAGATCGGAATGAGATGCCTTTTCTTCTTGTGGAGGTGGTTGATCAACAATGTCCTTCTCTTGAGTGTTCTTGTCCTCAAGACTAGCATTTCCCTAGATTTCTGAAAGATCGTCAACACTTTCCTCTACTACAATTTTAGGGTTAGTCTCATCAAAATACACATGCACAGATTCTTCAATGGTCATAGTTCTTTTATTATAGATTCGAAAAGCTTTACTAGAATTGGAATATCCAAGAAATATACCTTCATCAGCTTTAGCATCGAATTTACCAAGGTTTTCTTTACCATTATTTAAAACAAATCACTTATATCCGAATATGTGAAAGTGGGAGATGTTAGGCTTCCTTCTCTTGTAAATTTCATAGGGCATTTGTTTCATAATAGGTCTTATGAGGATTCTATTCATCACATAGCATGCGGTGCTTACCGAGTCTGCTCAGAAATACTTCGGAAGGTTGGTCTCATTGAGCATCATCCTCGCTAACTCTACTAGAGACCGATTTCTCCTTTCCACCGCACCATTCTTTTGGGGAGTCCTAGGTGAGGAAAAAATTATGCCTGATTCCATTTTCAGTACAAAAGGCCTCAAATGCCTCATTTTGGAACTCACCACCATGATCACTTCGGATAGTTACAATGTTTAATCCCATCTCATTTTGAATAACCTTGGCAAGTTTTGTGAGGAATAAACAAAGTCCATGTATAACGAGAATAATCATCCACAATGACAAGCGCATAGTAATTACCACCAAAGCTCATAGTTCTAGAAGGACCAAACAAATTCATATGTAAAATCTGTAAGGGCCGGTTTGTAGAAACAACATTTTTAGCTTTAAAAGAGGTCTTTACTTGTTTTTCTTTTTGACGAGCATCACACATTTTATCTTTTTCAAAACGAAGCTTTGGTAAACCAATTACCAGGTCCTTGCAAACCAACTTATTAAGATGGTCCATGTGAATATGAACCATCCTCCTATGCCATAACCAAGTTTCATTCTCTTTACTTATTAGACAGCATACATCATTTGAAAGTAGGTCATCTAAGCAAACCATATAGATATTTCCAATTATTCGACCAATTAATTTAGTTTGTTTGTTAGAAACCATGACCATGCATTTAGCGTTATCAAACACAACATCAAAACCTTTATCACAAAGTTGGCTTATACTTAATAAGTTGTGTTTCAAACCTTCGACATATAAAACATTTTCTATGGTGGGATTTGGACTCTTACCAATAGTACCAATTCCCAAGATTCTACCTTTATTATAGTCACCATAGAAGACGAATCCACCCTTTTTGGGTGTGAGGGAGGAGAACTTATTTTTGTCTCCCGTCATGTGCTTGGAGCATCCACTATCAAGATACCAATTTGAGTTCTTTGCTTTCAAGCACACCTACAAAACAGATTCAAGTTTTAACCTTTGGTACCCAAATCATGTTGGGTCCTTGAGAGTTAGCCTTGGGCGCATTGCCCTTTTGTACCCATACTTTCTTGCCATTAACATTTTTATTCTTTCTAGCATTGCAAATAGAAGCAGCGTGTCCTTTTCTACCATAATAGAAGCATTTAACAAAAGGACTACTAGATGTGTTTGTTGGGCTAAAGAACCTTTTAAAATATTTTTCATGCAACTTAGGGTGATAACCCAAACCAGCTTTATCATAAGTTCCTTTCTGATTTCCTAACAAAACATTTAGATTATCTCTTCCACTAGTGAAATTTGCAACTGTGTTGTATAGGTCCTCAATCTTAATTTTCAAAACCTTGTTATCACTACATTTAGAAACCTCATTCTTTTTGTTTTCACAAGATAGGCATGATGATATTTTATTCAACAAAGCTTGTTTTCCTTTAATTTCTTCCATTTCTTTGTTTAACGAATCAATTTTCAACTTAAGATTATAAATAGTTTTCTTTGATAAAGAAATGGTTTTTCTAAGGTGCATACTTTCATCATTTAATTCCTCACACGCAACAAGCAAGTCATCATAAGATAATTCATTAAAAATTTCATCATCGGTTACCTCATCATCAATATCCTCATGATTGGCCATGAGGCAAAGGTTGGCTTCTTCGTCATCGAATTCATCGGAAGAGTCCATATTGTTGTCTTCCCATGCGATGCAGGCCTTTCTTCCATTTGTATCCTTTTGTGGCCTCTTTTCCATCTTATCTTTCTTATTTTGGACTTGAGGACATTCAGGACGAATGTGGCCCTTCTTTTTGCAATTGAAGCATGTGGGTACATAGGATGTTCCCTCTCCTTCGACCTTCTTTTGAGGAGTGAAGTTTTGACAAGCTTTCCCTTTGTTCCTTAGGAACATTTTGAACTTACGGACAATTAAGATCATGTTTTCATCTCCTTCATCGAGTCCTTCAAACTCATCATAATCACTATCTTCCTCGATTGTCTCATTCATGCTAGCTTTAGGAGCAAGGACTTTCTTTTTCTTGTCACTTTCCTCACTTTCAGTGAGGCGGCTCAATTCAAGCTCATGTTCCTTCAATTTACCAAACAAAGTAGCCAAATACATAGAAGATAAATCTCTTGATTCAGATATAGCAGTTACTTTAGGTTGCCAACTTCTATTCAAACATCTAAGAACTTTGTTTATTAAATCTTCATTTGAAAACGACTTCCCAAGAGCCCTAAGATGATTTATTATATGAGTCAAACATTTTTGCATATCTTGTATACTTTCACCTTGTTTCATCCTAAATAGCTCATATGTAACACCCCATTTTCTTGAGTAGTGTATGATGAAAGGATTAAGCATGTTTGAAGGCTTAATCATGCTCCTTAGGTGTTAGTGAACTTATATTTCAAGTTTGAGGAGAATCAGAGTTGAAACGGGTCCAGAACGCAAAGAAACACAAATCGAGCGATTAGTGGTCAATTAATTAATTCATTTAGAGTCGGAATATTGAAATTAGGTCAGGAATGAGAAAGAAAAATGTGAAAGAAGATGTGAAAGAAGACACCCGGTTGTACCGATGATGCAACACGTGATGACACGTGTCGCCATGCATAGACGCCACGTCACCATTCCACTCACCCAACCTAGCCTAGACTTTTGACACATGGATTCCACTACTATGTTTATTGGACACCTAAGCTAATGTCTATGTTGACACATGTTTTCCACTAAAGTACCACTAAGACACCTAACAACCTAAACTTAAGACACCTAGCCTATATGTATATAACCTAACTAAAAATGTAGTAAAACTAAATATTATACATCTGATAGTAGAATGAAAGAGAATTCTGCTTCTCCTTGTTCATTCACGCACAAAAATAGAGAAGGGTGGGGAAGAAACTCTCAAAGGAAGGCATCCATTGTTGAGTAAAGCTTAGTTAGAGTGGTCACTATGAAATCGTCACCACACACTCTTCCACCATTGGATTGTGCTCAAATTTGATATGAATATTCTAGACTAGTGTTTCTTTATATCCAACAGTTAGAATTTCGAAACAACCTCCAGAGTGTGAGATATTCAGCTCGCACAGTGGACTTAGATGGTGAGAAACTCAACCCATATAACATCTAACATGACACCATAGAACGGCCATCCGAGGTTCGTTCACCGTTGGATCTGGCTGAAACTTTTGAGGCGATTAAGGACAGGTATTTCTTCATTCTCACCATTCAAATTTGTAAATAAAGGTCTGGAATGTGAGATATGGAGTTCAAACAGTAGCACTTTTAATGCCTTTTCTCTTAGATCTTGAACATACTTTCTAGTCCGAATTTCGTTTAATGCAGCGGATGTTTGGGATTTGTGAACGTTGTTGGAAAACATGTCGAGGTCCGTGTCGGTAGCACGGACACATTCAAAGTTTGTACGGGAAATTGTGCACGTCAATAAGGTGGGGGAAAGAAGCCATCTAACGTCGGAAACGACAAAATGGCATTTATTTCGATAACGGCATAGGGCAACCGAAACCTTACTTGAGAGTGAGTAACGGGCAATATCAATATCACATTGGGGACCACGTAGTGGTATCAATGATGATATTGGAATTGTAGATTTATCACCGTTAAGTATAAAAATATATTATTTTATAAATGATGTTGACTGATGTGACTGTTTGATTATTATTGATATGCTGCTTGTTATGTGATGAGTTGTCTGGAAATAGTATGATTATTAGACTTCTTGAATATATTTATATTATAATATTTTATTATGATGATTACATGTTGGTATGACTGTGATTATTGTGCTTATAGATGTGTATCAATACTGAGACATGATGAGTTATGGTGATGCATGTGGGGGTTCATAATACACATGTTCAGTAGTGTCGAACTGAGATGATTATTGTGATATTGAGATGAGATTAATGATATGAGATTGATGATATATGATTAATGTTGAGGTTGTCCATGAGATAGGGATGAGAGGTTGAGGCACTAGGAGATGACGGAGAGATGGTAGGGGTTTAATTCTCTGGGGGATGTATTCCCGTGGTTCAGAGGATTTGCAGGACCATCCCAGACATTATTATTATTATTATTATTATTATTATTATTATTATTATTATTATTATTATTATTATTATTATTATTATTATTATTATTATTATTATTATTATTATCATCATCATCGCAGCTATAGTTCATGTATTTCATGAGCACCCTCGTCGTGGGACCAGGGTGTGCACCGATGTGTATTGTGCAACTATAGTGCCATTGCTTTGCATGGGCATTCTCTCACCACAGATGAGGATGTGCACCGAGGACTCTGGAGACGTGTCGTTGATTGAGATGGATATCAGGATAGGTGATGGCCGTACATGATCATACACATTGCATTGCATCATGAGGGAGGGTAGAGGAAAATAATAGACGTTTCAAGGATGATTGTACTTATATATATGTATATAGATATATGGAGATGTATGTTTAGTATGCTGTTATGGATTTAAAAGTTGCTAAACCCTTTCCACGTTTGACGTTAAATGGTTTCTTATCCCCTTTATTCTTGATGTGGCGTTTTGTTTTATTTACTGTTTTACTTAGACCCGGAGCACGTGGATGGCGCATTACGATCATCCTTGGATGATGCAGCCGACGGGGTTCCCCCTCACAGGGACTTTTGAGTTTGAGTTTGTGGATCCCATCAGGTGGCTAGTGGACCCAGTCATTCGGTTTATGGTATATACGGGTCCCGTCTTGGTGACTACTGGATTAGGTCAGGGAGCTTCGCTTGGTTTGGTTGGTACTTTTCGAGTCGGCCAAACGTTTCCCTTTCCTATCGGATTTCCGAATGCACTGTTGCTGCCGATGCAGGAGGTAGTACCAGTTCCCTTTCTAGTACCCTTTGAGGTACCTGCACCAGAGCCCGTACCAGAGCATGTCAAGGCACCCTTTCCTGATGAGGACCCAGTAGTACCAATCCTTGATCCAATGCCTGTCCCAGAGGTGCCCGTACTTCCTGAGGTTAGATCGACACGGTCGGAGTCCTCTAGAGTGTCCTCCAGGTTGCCATCCAGAGACAGCAGAGCTTACCGATGGTTGTTCCAGAGGACTTCTGCTAGGAGCTTTTCTAGCGGGACCAAAGGAGTAGTGGGACCATCGAGACTCAGGGGTGACGGCGAGGGTAGTAGTCAGTGATGGTACAGGCCAGTGCTATCTACCTAGGTATGTTGGTATGTGTGAGGTTTTGATGTACTTTTGAGAGGGGACATGGATCTTGAAAGCCGGTGAGGCATCTTTCTTTTAGACTTTGGATGTATTTTTGTTTTAGTCCTCAGTTTGTTTATATTTGGGATTCTACTGATGGGATTCCCTCTACAGTACTTATGTGGATGTATATACGTATAGTTATGTGTGTTGTTTACTTTCATTAATGACTGTTTTGTATTTAAGTTTTTAAAATTTCCGCTGTTTTAATATAACCGCTTAACACTAATATCACGATTAGGTTTTAATAATTTCAGGTTTTCTTTAATGGGATATCGGGATGTCTCATCATACTCATGGGTTAAAATGTTCATCCTTGCCCTTTTAACATAGTACCTTCATGGGTCAATTGAAGGGTGTCCCATATTTCCTTAGCGGTCTTGCAATTCGAGACCCTATAGAACTCATCATAGCTTAAAGCTGAGGTGATGATGTTCATCGCTTTCAAATTGTATTGGACCTTTTTCTTTTCCTCGTCGGTCCAAAGGGTTTTTGGTTTATCCACCGAAGCACCATTGTCTACGTGCTTGGGGACAAATGGACCATTTTCCATAGCATCCCAAATATCAATATCAGAAGCTTCTAAAAATATTTGCATTCTTTCTTTCCAATATCCATACCCTTCACCATTGAACGATGGGGGTCTGTTTACGAAATTACCCTCATTTTGAAAACTGTTTGAAGTCATATTTCCTCTTGAGACGGTTTTGTCCTTTATATCCAAGAGTTAAGCTCTTATGCCACTTGTTGACATGTGACTCCAAACACAAGAGGGGGGTGAAATGTGTTTTTCAAAAACTTCAACAAATAAAATATTTTTCCTTTTAATATATTCTGAAAAACTGTTTGTAAACAATGTGTGCATGTAAAAGCGTTTTGTAAACTATAAAGCGGAAATAAAAGAGATAGGGTTTTAGAAGATGAACACAAGCAATATATCCTAGTTCGGCCACAAACTACCCGCGTGACCTACGTCTAGTCCCCAAGGCAATACCACCAAGGGTTTCCAATCAACTATAGTTTTCAAACAGGATCAACAAGAACCTTTACAAAATAGAGAACCCTTACACAAATCACAGGATATACTCTCCCTTGTGCAAGAGCATCAAAAATGTTTTACATGAGACCACACTCACATGAATTCGGAAATGGGTCACAATCCGATATGATGTGAACAAGGATTGTTCTCTAAGCATTTTAGGATCTTCTTTGATCTAATTGTTTCAAAATTAGAGATCAAACACAATTCAAGTAAAATTGATATGAATCTTGTTCTTCAAGTAAAGAATGAAGAGAAACAAAAGGGAGTGGAATAGAAGAACAATTGATATATGACTAGAAAGTAAATTGCAAGAATTAAAGAACAAAAGTAGAAAATGGAATAGGAAGAAGATGAAGGGGAAGTCACCACGATTGAATCATCTTTGAGAAGAAGATTGAATTGATAAGCCAATTGAGGATTCACCAGTTGAATATGGAAATTAAAGATAAGACTCAATGGTTCAACTCATGAACCAAGAAAAGGATAACTCTCAACTCTCTCTAGAAATCTCAAGTGTGAGAAAACTCAATTGTATTCAAACTTGTAAAATGAATTACATGAAACCTATTTATAGATGAGCAAAAGTGCTCGTCTTACTTAAGGTGCAAGCTAGCGCCTCTTTCCTCTACAACCCAAGTGTGGGCTTTATTTTGGGCCTAATGTTTCCTACTCTTATACTCTTATGCCATGTTGTCCTAATGGCCCAATAGGCCCAAATCCTAAACTATTCCTAAGTGCTTTTTGAATAAGCACTTCTATTATATAAACTCTACTCTATACGAGGGTCCTAATCCCTACCTTTATTACATGAACTCTACTCTATACAAGGGTCCTTGGTCCTATCCCTAACTAGGTGGTCAATGGCTCAATGCATAAGAGGTTTAAGATGAAGCCCTCTTCACAAGGTTGCCTATGAGTCAAGTGATTGACCACCACCTTCTTCAATGTGTCTTGGACTCTTCTAAGCCTTGCCCTTGTCATGGGTCCATGTAGGTCTTCAATGCTAGGTGTGGATATATACCTTGACAGGTAAATATGTTTTGATGATGGACAAAAGAAAAAGGTCCAGAAGGACTAAAGTGCAAAAAGCGGAAAATGGTAAAGCAAGCAAGCACAAGGGGTAAAATGGGAATTTTACTATTTGTGTTGTTTGTTTTAGAATTATGTGTAAATGGTAAGTAGAGTTCTCAAATTAATAATTCTCCCACACACACACATATTTAACATGTGCTTAAAAGGTTTATCATATGTTTAACTGACTTTTAACATGTGTTTTAAAGTATTAAAACTGACTATCATTTGAGTTTAATTGGGCAATCATTCTCTTAATTGTCAAGTTTTTGAAATTCAATCTAATACGCACCATAATCGATTATGGTATTCCTATAATCGATTATGAGTCATGGTTAAATGGCTTTAATTGGTGTTAATGAGTAATTATGACATTAAAGCCGTCGAGTTCAAATTTTGAAATAGAATAATCGATTATGGTAATTGGATAGTCGATTATGACCTTACTTACTTTCAATGTGCTTCAAACAGAAACCTTGTAATCGATTATAGCTTTTTATCTAAAAGTCAGTGGACTCATAATCGATAAGTGTAATCGATTATAGCCTTTTGTGTAAAAGTCAGTTACCTCATAATCGATTAATATAATCGATTATGCCTATTCTGTCCAAATGCGCGCTTCCTGAAAATACTTTAAATAATCGATTATAGCATTTAAATAATCGATTATTACGCGACAACAATGATTTTTAAGAGGCTTGACCTATTTTCTCTTGAACTATCACTATTTTCATTTAAATAGAAACTTGGGCAGCCTTCTCTAATATACAACATACAACACTTTGATATTTTACTGTGCTTAAACTCCGATAAGTTTATATATACTATTTCATCCCTTGCACTTACACTTGACCATATTGCTTTGAGAATTCTATACACCATATAGGTGTTGCTGTATTTGCGCTTCAGGTTGTATTTCATATCTGCACTTTTGAGTGCTTTCTCATTGTAATTCTTTTAAAGTTTTTCTACGTGAGTGTGATCTCACGAATTGTTTTTGAGACTCTTGCACAAGGGATAATACGTCCTATGATTTGTGTTAAGGGTTCTCTAATTTGTAAAGGTTCTAGTTTAGCTTGTTTTAAAAACTAGAGTTGATTGAAAACCCTTGGTCGTATTGCCTTGGGGACTGGACGTAGGCCACGTGGGTAGTTGTGTGGCCGAACCAGGATATATCGTTATGTCATCTTCTTCCCTTATATCTTTACATTTTTGCAACGCTTTTATATCTCTTAAGCTTTATTTCGTAATGTTTTATCATTAACATATCTCTTCGCGAAAGTCATTTTCAAGTGTTGATTAAATTAGCAAAAGTTTTCAAAAATCAATTCACACACAATTCACCCCCCTCTTGTGTTTGAGGTCACTTGTCAACAAGTGGCATTAGAGATTAACTCTTGGATATAAAGGACGAAACCGTCTCGAGGAAAGATGACTTCCAATAGTTTTCATAATGAGGGTAATTCCGTAAACAGACCCCCATCATTTGATGGTGAAAGGTATGGTTATTGGAAAGAAAGAATGCAAATATTTTTGGAAGCCTCCGATATAGATATTTGGGATGCTGTGGAAAATGATCCATTTGTCCCCAAGAACGAAGTCGATGGTGCTTCGGTGGATAAACCAAAAACCCTTTGGAACGACGAGGAAAAGAAAAAGGTCCAATACAATTTGAAAGCTAGGAACATCATCACCTTAGCTTTAAGCTACGATGAGTTCTATAGGGTCTCAAATTGCAGGACCGCAAAAGAAATATGGGACACCCTTCAATTGACCCATGAAGGTACTACCGAGGTCAAAAGGGCTAGGATGAACACATTGACCCATGAGTATGAGCTATTCAGGAAGAAACAGGGTGAAAGCATACAAGATATGCAAAAACGTTTCGCTCATATAATTAATCATCTTAGGGATCTTGGGAAAATGTTTTCAAACGAAGATTTAATTAACAAAGTTCTTAGATGCTTAAATAGAAGTTGGAAACCAAAAGTCATTGCTATATCTGAATCAAGAGATTTATCTACTATGTCTTTGGCTACTTTATTTGGTAAATTGCAGGAACATGAACGTGAGTTGAACCGCCTCATTGAAAGTGAGGAAAGTAACAAGAAAAAGAAAGGGCTTGCTCTTACGACAAGTATAAGTGAAACAAACGAGGAAGATAGTGACTTTGATGAACTTGATGAGCTTGGTGAAGGATATGAGAACATGAGTCTAATGGTCCGAAAATTTAAGAGATTAATGAGGAACAAAGGCAAAACACAACAAACCTTCACCGCTCAAAAGAAGGTGGATGGAGAAATAACTTCTTACGTACCCACATGCTTCAATTGCAAAAAGAAGGGCCACATTCGTCCCGAGTGTCCTCAAGTCCAAAAGAGGAATGATAAAAAGGAAAAGAGGCCACAAAAGGATAAAAGGGTAAGGAAAGCCTACATCGCATGGGAAGACAATGATATGGACTCTTCGGATGAATCCGATGACGAAGAAGGAAACCTTTGTCTCATGGCTAATCATGAGGATATTGATGATGAGGTAATTGATGATGAAATTATTGTTGAATTATCTTATGATGAATTACTTGTTGCATGTGAAGAATTGAATGATGAAAGCATGCGTCTTAGAAAAACAATCCATGCATCTAGACAAACCATTTCTAGTCTTGAATTAAAAATTGATTCTTTAAATAAAGAAAATGGAAGAAATAAAGGAAAAACAAGCTTTGTTGAAATCCTCATCATGACTATCTTGTGAAAATAAATTTTCAAGTTATTGTGAATGCAAGGCTTTGAAAGTTAAAAATGAAGACCTACATAATATGCTTTCTAAGTTCACTAGTGGAAGAGACAAGATAAACGTTTTGTTAGGAAATCCAAAAGGAACCTACGATAAAGCCGGTTTTCGGCTATCACCCTAAATTGCATGAAAAGTCTTTTAAGAGGTTCTTTAGCCCAACAAACACATTTAGTGGTGCATTTGTAAAATGTTTTTATTGTGGTAGAAATGGACACACCGCTTCCATTTGTAATGCTAGAAAGAAAAAAAATTTGAAGGGTAAGAAAGTATGGGTACAAAAGGGCAATACGCCCAAAGCTAACTCTCATGGACCCAACATGATTTGGGTACCAAAGGTTAAAACCTAAATCTGTTTTATAGGTGTGCTTGAAAGTGAAGAACTCTAATTGGAATCTAGATAGCGGATGCTCCAAGAACATGACGGGAGACAAAAACAAGTTCTCCTCCCTCACACCTAAATAGGGTGGCTTTGTGTTCTATGGTGATAACAACAAAGGTAGAATCTTGGGAATTGGGACTGTTGGTAAAGGTCCTAACCCCACCATAGAAAATGTTCTATATGTTGAGGATTTGAAACACAACTTGTTAAGTATAAGCCAACTGTGTGATAAAGGATTTAATGTTGTGTTTGATAACTCTAAATGCATGGTCATGGATTCTAACTAACAAACTAAATTAATTGGTCAAAGAATTGGAAATATCTATACGGTCTGCTTGGATGACCTACCTTCAAATGATGTATGCTGTCTGTGACACCCTAATCTAGGGTCATCACACTATTACCCAAGAACATAAATTTTATTATTATTATTTTATTTTACGCTGGTTACTTTCGGAAAACATATATTTTATTAAACGTTTCTTTACAAAAATAGTGCTGAATTTTTTTTTCCCAACATACAACATAAAACCATTGTAAACATAACAATATATATATATATATATATATATATATATATATATATATATATATATATATATATATATATATATATCACCCTTTATATACACAACACCTATAGTAGGAGATAACAAAAGAGCCCTCATAAGTATAGGCTATTCTCCATCAACTAAACAAAGAAAATAAAGATATATACACATCAGTGACAAGTAGTTCAGAACTACATTCAAAACTCATGGCTCTCTGAAGCCAGATCAAAACTGTCAAGACTCACTACCCCAAAAACTCTACCTAAGCTGGTCAAGCTACTGAAATCCATTGGGAAGATCATGATGATCAATCCCTCCTACAACTGACGAATCTGACGGTGATGTCTCTGCTACCACTGTGTCCTCTGAAGAATCTTCATCTTCAACTGCAGGAGGTTGAAACTCAGGATCGTCCTCTATGTATTCCTCTGGATCTTCCTCTCCCTCATTTAACTCCACTTCAGCAGGAGGTTCAGCAGGTCCTAATATCTGAAGAGGATGTGGTTCAGGAAATGGATCCATCAAACCATGCTCTTCCAGATACTGTAGGTAAAGGCAAATTGGAGGTAGAGATACCTCGACCGTCTCCACTACGTCAATCCTCTGTTGGGGTCCTTCCTCTATTGTTCCGATCACCTCTCTACTCCGTCCATGATAGGTGGCGCTGAGTGCCCCAAGATTTATTTCCCAGGCACCACCATATTGTGCACGATCAAAAGTGATCGTTCGGACCCTCGACTCTACCAAGGGTATTTATGGGTCCATCTGAATGTGTTGTAAGAGTGAGAAACCAATACATGGATCTTACTCAATAACCACATACTAGTCACCATATAAACACATCAACATTTACCAATTACATACATTTTTAATGAACAGTTTATCAGTGGGTTTAACACCCCAAACATCATCCATAAAATTATGCATGACACTTCTATTCATCATCTAATTTTTCGTCCTAATCTCATGAGATATCCCAACATCATATGAGTTGATCAGACTCCATAGCCACACTGGCTAACTTGGCCAACTGCCAATAGGTGCGCAACCTCTTCCCATCCACAAAGGCATACATAGCCAGGCACACAATGCCAAACACATTGCTAATGTCCACAATCAGCGGCCCACCATTAGCAAGTAAGATGGGGTCTCCATGTCCTCACTAGTAACATGAGATAAATGCACATCGGAATTACCTTTCGCCGCTGGTAATTAATGCATTAAACCACAATCCGCAGGCATGTCTGCCAAATGCATGCAAAACACTTTTGTTTTGTTCTTTTCTTTGTGCTCAATCTTTCTTTGCCGAAGCTCAAAATGGCTTACGACTCACATAGTTTTAAAACACTTTTAAAACTTTCATTACAACACAGGACCTTACTGTCCGAGTGCTCAATCACGACACCTTTCGATCGGTGCACCAGTCCTAGGTTCGTGCTACTAGAAAACATCTTCTATGTTTCATCACAGTATACCTCATGTATACAATATAGGCCCTCAAAGTCCAAATGACTGAGTCCATCACAACACAGAACATTAGTACCCCGACGTCTCGGTTACTAAGTCCAACTGTATTTTCAACATTGTTAAATCAACTTTTGATTTTTAGAAATTCCTTTTCCAAGGTAGAAATTCATTATAAAATTCTTAAATAAAAACTTAGTTTTTCACAAACCAATGAGTCACTTGAGGTTTAATTTCCTCAAAATAGGAACTGCCGTTTCGAAAATACTTGCTGTATATATATATTTTTTTTTCCAAATTTGCCGTCAAATATTATTTTTAAGGCTTTTGAGCCAAAAACTTAACTTTTCCCACTTAATTAATTTTCTAAAATCATGATTAACTTACTTTCACCAATTAATTTCATAAAAGAATATTTTGTAATATTCTGGGTTTTCTTACGTAAAATTTAGCAGTACCAAAATATTTTCACAGTTTCGCACTCGTTGTGACTCATTATCCACTTTTCCAAAAATAAATTATTAAAATAATAATATTTTCCAAAAACTCCTTATTTTTCTCAAAATAAATTCCCTTTAATATTATATATCAATATTTTGCCATTAAAACATTGAATATAATTTGCGAAGCTTCTTAAAGCTTTTATCCGTCTTTCTTAATTGTGCACTGACCACTGTCAGGCTTCTCACACATCAAACAACAATTATATCACAGATATTTTCCAGGCAGATCATGCATCACAGTAACATAATATAATTGCAGATAAAACAATTAACGCAATTAAAACCACACAGATACAAATAACACAACAATAAACAACATAAATAAATACTAACAAACAAATAATTACAAACAACCACGGAATAGCATATAGCCATTGAATAAAGTCCTTCGGTGTTCCCCCCTTACCTCTTGAAGACTCCTTGATAAACTTACAGACTCCTTTGAATTTTCAGTTACCTCGTAAACGTCGTACTCAACTAACCTTCAATCATTACAACCAAATAGTTACAAATCAAGAAACTAAAACATTCTAAACCCTAATACATAGTCATGGCCTCTAGGGTTTTTGAATGACTAAAACTTCTAATCATGATTAAGTTATGGATTATAAATCCTTGATTAACCTAAATCATAGATTAGTGACTAAATAACTAAGTTTAAAACTCAAACTTCCTAACTCTTTTATACATAGATTCGGCCTTAATAAGTTCATAGATCTAGGGTTCTTAGTTTAACAAATCAACTTGGATTCATAAAGCATACATACTAAGAGATTGATTTCTAAGATCATTTATGAAAACCATGAACAAAACTCAACAAAACTCACCCACTTAGGGTTCGGCCAACACAAAGTTTTTTGAGTAAAATAGTCATTTTAAGAGACTAACATGGATTAGAGTGTGTAGTCATACATGCCATATAGAATACATGATCATACATGAAAACACATGAACAAAACTCTACCAACCCTAAGGTGATAGGTTCGGCCAAAGCTAGGTTTTCAAGAAAGAAAATTTTGATTACATCATGCTCTTGGATTTAGATAATATGCATGATATCAAGAAGATAGAAAGTAGTTTCATCATCATTAGATTTTTCTAGAATTTATTATGACTTTTCAAAGTTCTAGGGTTAGAAACTTTAAAGTGATAAACAACTATGACACAAGCCTTGAATCAAGAAACTTGCTAAAGAACATAGACATGATTAAGAATGAAGATTAGGATTTACCTCTTGAAAATCAATGACAAAGGAAATCCAAGAACTTGCTTTACAACTTAGAACTAAGGAACTTGTAAACTTTAGAGTTTTGGAAGCAAATGACAAAAGAAACTAAATGAAAAGTGAGAGTAGGGTATTTATAGTGAGATTGGCGTCACATTAGGAAGACTCTAGATGATGGTGAGTTGTCATGTTCAAGGATCAAAATGCAATTAAGTTCTAAGGACCAAATTGCAAAGATTCCAATAGTTGAACGACTAGTTTGCAAATTATCAATAAAATGTCATGATGATGATTTTGCCACATTAAATGCTAGCTTATCTTGACTTTGTTGGCTGAATTTATGAGTCAAAGACAAGTTAGGATAATTCAATGTATTTAGGAAGAATCAAGAACATTGTGGAAAATCTAGGATAAAGTAGAAACTTGTAGAAACTTATAGAAAATTCTAGAATCAACATGATGAATCCAACAACAATGAGGCAGCCACAATTCACATGGGCTTGCGCATTGGGCTGGGTTATTTTGGGCTTGGATTCATTCTTGTGGGTCCCACTTAAAAATTTAGGCATTAGGCTTAAGATAGGAAACTTAAGGAAACTTTAATGGCTTTTTGAACTCAAACTATGAACTAGAAAAGTTTGGGCTTCTATGCCACGACAATTTAAGATTAGAAACAAGGATTCTAGCCCAATCCACTTGGAAAAACTTAAAAAAACTAATTTAGGGACAAAAGGGTAATTTACAGAAAGTTCAGGGACTTAACCGTAAAATTTCTAAATTTTCTATTTAATCCTGAAAAACCTTCTAGACTTAAAAATATGATTCATTCCCTTGAATCATCTCAAAATCCTAAGATAAACCCTCTATCTACTCTTAGAAACTCTAATTTCCCTTCCGTCGTCTACCCGATTACGCTTTCCGCCCGTAATACGTAAATTATTTTATTTTTTCTGAAAATAATTTTAAAAATACAGAATTGTAGAAAATAAAATACTAAACTCAAGTCTTTCGTTCAAGAATTAAAATTAGGTCTTTTGAGAAGTATTATTATACTGTCAATGGAATTCGCAGGCCGGGTTTCGCCTGACTTTCCAACCTAAATTTTAATCGTATCTTCCTACAGTCAAGTAGGATTGAGTAATAAACTCTGTTTATTTAAAATAATTTTATAAGACTCAAATAAATTTAAAACATATTTATATGTATTATTGTTATTTAAAACAGTAAAATACAGGGTGTTACACTATCTAATAAGTAAAGAGGATGAAACTTGGCTATGGCATAGGAGGATGGTTCATATTCACATGGACCATCTTAATAAGTTGGATCGCAAGGACCTAGTAATTGGTTTACCAAAGCTCCGTTTTGAAAAATACAAGATGTGTGATGCATGTCATAAGGGAAAACAAGTAAAGGCCTCTTTTAAATCTAAAAATGTTGTTTCTACAAACCGGCCTTTTCAGGTTTTACATATGGATTTGTTTGGTCCATCTAGAACTATGAGTTTTGGTGGGAATTACTATGTGCTTGTTATTGTGGATGACTATTCTCGTTATACATGGACATTGTTTATTCCTCATAAAAATGACGTTTTCGGTGCCTTTTGTAAACTTGCCAAGCTTATTCAAAATGAGATGGGATTAAACATTGTAACTATCCGAAGTGATCATGGTGGTGAGTTCCAAAATGAGGCATTTGAGGCCTTTTGTACTGAAAATGGAATCGGGCATAATGTTTCCTCACCAAGGACTCCCCAACAAAATGGGGTGGTGGAAAGGAAAAATAGGGCTCTAGTAGAGCTAGCGAGGACGATGTTCAATGAGACCAACCTTCCTAAGTATTTCTGGGTAGACGCGGTAAGCACCGCATGCTATGTGATGAATAGAGTCCTCATAAGACCTATTATGAAACAAACGCCCTATGAAATTTACAATGGAAAGAAGCCTAACATCTCCCACTTTCACGTATTCGGATGTAAGTGCTTAGTTCTAAATAATGGTAAAGATAACCTTGGTAAATTCGATGCTAAAGCTGATGAAGGTATATTTCATGGATTTTCCAATTCTAGTAAAGCTTTTCGAATCTATAATAAAGAACTATGACCATTGAAGAATCTGTGCATGTTTCTTTTGATGAGGCTAACCCCAAAATTGTAGTAGAGGAGAGTGTTGATGATCTTGCAGAAATTTTGGGAGACACCTATCTTGAGGAGAAAAGGACTCAAAAGAAGGACATTATTGATCAACCACCTCCATAAGAAGAAGAGATACTTCACTCCGATCTTCCAAGAGAATGGAGAACTTCTAGATACCATCCTCTCGATAACATTATAGGTGATATCTCTAAAGGGGTAACTCCTCGTAACCCTTTGAATCAAATGTGTCATTACATGGCTTTTGTGTAACAAATTGAACCTAAAAATATTGATTAGGCTATAATTAATGAGGCCAAGCAAGATGAACTAAATCAATTTGAGAGAAACGATGTTTGGGAACTAGTCCCTAAGCCTAAAGTCCACTTAGTAATTGGAACTAAATGGGTTTTTCGTAACAAGCTAGATGAAAACGGAATAATTGTTAGAAACAAAGCTAGGCTTGTTGCTAAAGGATATAATCAACAAGAGGGCACAGACTTTGATGAAACCTATGCTCCCGTAGCTAAACTAGAGGCTATTCATATGTTTCTTGCTTTTGCTTGCATCATGGATTTCAAACTTTTTCAAATGGATGTCAAAAGCTCTTTCTTAAATGGTTTTATCCAAGAAGAGGTTTATGTGGATCAACCTCCTGGCTTAAAGCAAGCCCCTAGGACTTGAATATGGTTTTCAAAGACGAAAATTTGATACCACACTTTTTATCAAAAACAAAAAGCATGATATTTTACTTGTGCAAATATATGTGAACGATATAATATTTGGTGCCACTAACAAAGCTTTGTGCAAGGATTTTTCTAAAGTTATACAAAGCGAATTTGAAACGTCAATGATGGGGGAGCTCAACTACTTTATTGGGTTGCAAATCAAGCAATCAAAGGAAGGAATTTTCATAAACCAATCGAAGTATTGTAAAGAGCTTCTCAAGAAGTTTGGGATGAGTAATTCAAAGGAGCTATCCACTCCCATGAGCACATCATGTTGCCTTGACAAAGATGAGAATGGTAAGTCTGTCGACGTAAGTAAATATAGAGGTATGATAGGTTCTCTCCTTTATCTTACTGCTAGTCGCCCTGATATCATGTTTAGTGTCTGCATGTGTGCATGGTTTCAATCGAACCCAAAAGAATCACATCTCGCCGTGGTAAAATGCATTATGAGATATCTCATTGGCACACAAAATATGGGTTTATGGTACCCTAAAGGGGCTGACTGCACCCTAATTGGATATTCGGATTCTGATTTTGAGGGTTGCAAATTAGACTCAAAGAGCACTAGTGGAACTTGCCACTTATTAGGAAATGCTTTAGTTTCTTGGTATAGCAATAAACAAGCAAGTGTGGCCTTATCCACCACCGAAGCGGAATACGTTGTGGCGGGTAGTTGTTGTGCACAAATTATTTCGATGAAACATCAGTTAAATGGTTATAGAATTAATCTTAACACTGTTCCAATAAAATGTGACAACACAAGTGCGATAAACCTCACAAAGAACCCTGTATATCACTCAAGGACTAAACACATTGAAATTAAGCACCATTTCATTAGGGATCATGTTCAAAAGGGTGATTGCATGATTGAATTCGTTGAAACATCTAAATAACTCACATATAATTTTACAAAACCCCTAAATAAAGAAAGCTTCTTTTTCATAAGAATTGAATTAGGGATTTTGAATCAGTGATGCATCAATTAATATATGCATATTTCACCTTGTTATTTGCTGATATGTTTATTAAGTGTGCAGGCAGAGAGGCAATAATCGATTAGAATAATTGATTATTGCATAACTGACTTTTTGAGAAGCATGGACAGAGGGGTGATAATCAATCGTGGGAATCGATTATTCATCTAAATTCAAAATTCCAGAAAGTAAATAATCGATTATATAATCGATTACTGTTCATCAGTGTTCATCAATAATCGATTTTCTGAGAATGAACCCAGAAAATAATCGATTACTTAATCGATTATGTGAAGCTGAAGGGTTGGCGCCAAAACCACACGGCCAGGAACCAACCAATCATGAGTTGCCACATCATCAAAATAATCGATTATTGAGGCAGAATAATTGATTATGGCACGAGTTTATAAGGTAAAACCCGAAACCCTAGCATTATTTTGCATGTGTATCATTGTTTTGCACCTCCTAGTTCGCATTTTTCTCTGCTTTTTGCTCCAAAAATAGTTCTTTTACAAAAAATATTCACCTCTATTCATCATCCATCATCATCATGCCTCAAAAACGTCAAAGAACTACTGTTATCGCTCCTGGTCCTCTCACTCAAGAACAAGTGGAAAAATATTTCTCAAATGGAGATCAGTTCACTAACTTCAAGAGCACCTACATTAGCAAGGAGATTCAGAAACGACGTTTTCTGGATATTGAGTGGATGAGGAAGAACAACTGGAGTTTTTGGATATTGCTGGGATCTCTGATTTTATGTTAATCTGAGGATATCTATCCGGATTTGGTAAAGGTATTCCACTGCAACCATAAAATTGTATATGGGGTTATGATTTTTGAAGTCTGTCACAAACCCATTTGTCTCACTGATGAGTCATTTGGAAGAATAGTTGGCTTGCCTCCTGAAGGCACCTATGCCACTGCCGAGGGTCCTGCTGCGGAACCCTTGGTAAATGAGTTTGCTAGGATTCAGTCCATTGAGGATGTCTTGACTGATCCCATGGATGCAAATGATAAAGAAATAACTACTGGTCAAATGAAAGTGCAAAGTAGGTTATTGCACTGTGTGTTAGGTAGACTTATGTTTCCTATACGCCATAACTTTTCACAACTATTTGTAAAATGTGGAAACGGTTCTTGACTTTTTTTTAAAACTTTTTGAAAAACAAATGTTTAATTTCCCTTTTTCAAATGGAGTTGCAAGAAAGTAAACTTTCCTTGAAGCACAAACAAGAAACAATTGCAATACCAATTGAAGAATGCACTTTAAAGAAAGATATTCAATTGTATAAGCTAAGAAATAGTATCATACAACAATCATGCACTATAGTATCATAAGCATAGAACATAAAGAATCATGCACACGACAATAAAGATTTCAAGAAAGTAAAGAGAGTAGGGATAGAGAAAGTGACATAAGTATTTTACTGGTTCCTCATCCTCTTGGAGAAATTCACTATCACAAAGTTTGTACAAGAGATACCACACTCCTTACAAAAGTCACTCTCCTCTAATAGGATACCTCACCCACTAGAACCACACTCTAAAGAGATACCTCACTCTTGAACCTTGTTGGATACCTCACCAACAATCACCACAAGAGATATCACACTGTTGCCAAAAAGGGATGCCTCACCCGTACTTTGAAGGATACCTCACCAACAAAGATTTTTCTCCAATGGTCACTTTGAAGGATACCTCACCAACAAAGATTTATGCCCCTCAAGAGATACCACACCCTTGAGAACCTTGGGATCCACTCCCAATATAAAACTCAAAACAAATTGAGTAGAAGAGAAAATCCTAGCACAAACACTTGTGCATCAAAGCTTGTAGCTTCTATCTCACTTGTAACAAAGGATGAATAGATGGCTTACTATTTTGGCATTATAACAGAATATTTTTGCATATAATTTCGTTTTTTAAAACTCTTAAACACATACCTTTTATATAGACTTCCATTGGAGCTGAAAAAATTGAAGTTTGCTGAAATTTTGGGCGAGTATTTGAATACTCATATAGAGTATTTGAATACTCACTGTAACAGCCCAACAAACTTAACAGAATGGGTAGTATTCGAATACTCATAGGGTATTCGAATACTCCCTTCAAAAATTACCAAATTGCATTTGTAATGGCATACATGAGTTGGTATTTGAATACTCTTGAAGAAATTTCATGTTTTCCTCAAAGTAGACCAATATACAACTATGTATGTTATTACTTATACCTTAAAATCATTTTCCAACATTTGGCATTTGATAATAGCTCTAATTGATTTCTATTTTTAGGTTTAGAATTATTATCTTCTTAATTTTGTTAAGCCATTTAATCAATCTAAGTTACTTATGACTTACATCAAAACCCTAGAAGAGCAAACATAAACTATCAAAACGATTACAACATTTTCAATCAACATGATCATCATCAAAACACTTTTCATATCTTCAGTCTTCAACAAGGGTGGAGATGTTCTTCACGGAAGCATACTTGAGACTTGAATTTCATCATCATCTACAATCTCCTCCTTTTTGATGATGACAACTCTTCTATTGCTAAAAGGAGTCTTCTTGCTTTGCTTTTGTATCATAAGGTTTTGGTAACTTGTGAATAAGGTGTGTCATGATTTTTGCTGAACTCCCCCTGAATATATGACACTCCTTCGGAGTAGATTTAGAGAGTCCTGCAAAATAAACACAAAAGCACACCTTTTCTCCCCCTTTGGCATTATCAAAAAGCATATAATATGTGGAGAGAAAAGACACAATATTCATAAATATATATGTAATAGATGTCATACATGCATAAACAAAATACATCAAGTAAGTTCAAAGCATGTATACTAACATCCATAAAAATATAGTGTATCAGAGTCAAGTTTGTACATCATCAAAGGTATACTATTACAGTCATCCAGGAATGAAACAAACAGTATCATCACACAAATCCATAGTGGTATCAGAGCATAATAGGGAACATACAGTCATCCAACAAAACATAATCATATAAAGCATAGAAAGAGGAACAAGAGATATCAAATCTCATCATCATCTCCATCCTCTTCATCATTGAACTGCGACTGAATCCTCCTTACTCTGTCTGTCAAGGCTTCCATATCACAGAATATCCCTTGATTACGAACATCCATGCTAGTGAACTCAGTTTTCAAATAACCTTCCATGTTTGTGAACCTTGTATCCATCTGTGTTTTAAAGGTTTCCAATCCTGTTTCCATGCGGTTCAAGCTTGAAGCTACATAAGACTGAAATGGATCAAAGAAGTTTGACGCATAGGTGTGAGCAGAGTGGCTAGGCAGAGAACTGTGTGAAGCATGTATTTGATCAGCCATGTTCAAAGCCACATCTAGCTCATCTGGTTCATACTAAGCCTGGTTCACCGGGGTTCCATTCACGAAACCAAATTCCATTCACTTTCTTAATACTCATTTTGGCTAAGGTAGTAGTGCCAAATCTTCTTGTCACGGGCAGATAGGTTGTATTGAGATCAACATCAAAATATTCCAGAAATTGGATCTGATTTGCATATTGAATAGGGCACGACGGCTGTTCTTACAAGGCAACCATCTCTGTGAAATGTACCGTGCCCAATTCATTTGCACATTGTACTTCATGCAATACATTAGAAATAAATCTTCTTCAAGCATCACACAGGTGTTAGATTGCCTAGGGTTCAAAATAGTAGCTACAACATAGTGAAGCAATCTATCCTCCATGTTAAGTAAGCCAACCTTAGGCTTTCTCTCAAGGCGGTCAGGGATAGGACCATTAGCAAACTTTTCTATAATTCCTCTCCTAGAAAAGTTTGTAATAGATGAGGGATCATAAATCTCAAGTCCTACATAAGGTATTCCTATCACACTATTCCAATCCTGAGGACGAATAATAAAGTTCCTCATAGCTACTGAACAGAGTAACGTACCATTTTCGCGTTGCTCAAGCCCAGCAATGAAGACTCTAGCCATATCATGAGAATATATATCCCTTAACTCAACAAAGGCCTTCGGCTTCTGCCAGATGAACAACTTATGAAAAGAGAAATTGTTTTTCTCATATCAGCTGCACTTCATGTAGATTGGACACAACACTTTCTTGTTCATAAAATCTTCTTTGTATTCCATGAACTTTGATTTTCTTGTTAACCAAGAAGATATGTCCACTCTATTAGCATCTTCTTCTTCTTTTTCTTCCACTTGCTCTTCCTCTCCTTCCATAGAACTACCTTCCAACTCTTCAGTTTCCATAAAGATAACTTCCTCTTCCAAACCAACCCTTTTCTTTCCTTTTCCAGATCCACTAGCCAACCTGTCACTTTTCCTTCTTGGTTGGGGTGAAGGAGATGGTTGAGTAGAGGATGAAACTCCTCCTTTTGTGTGAGGTTTCTTTCCAGCCATAGTGATGAAGGAGGTTTAGGATAGATAGATGAGAGTTTGATGATGTTTAGAGAGAAGTATGTGAAGAACAAAGACCAAGAATGATGTTTTATGAAGAAACTATGGTCTAAACATGATGTTCTTGCTATATATGAGAAGTATGTTGGAGAAGATAGGTTTTTATGCATCATAGGTCGAGCCAAGCACTTATAAGTCATGAAAAAAATTTCAGATCTGTAGAGTATTCGAATACCAGGGGGAGTATTCGAATACTCCCGAAATATTTACCAGTTTTTGCTGGTATTCAAATACAGGTTTGGGTATTCAAATACTACCAAGAAAAAAAGAGTATTCGAATACTCTGTGGTGGTATTCGAATACTTGCTGGACAGAGAGCAAAAAACACATAGATTTCACATATATTCATACACATTGCTCATCCAGAGATCAAATCATATTCATATAAGATTAAACATTAATGCATACATGATATAAATCAAACAAACATGCATCCAAACAATCATAGCATATAAGATCAATCAATACATGTTTCATCTATGATCTCTAGCTCTCTTCTTATATAAAAGAAGTTTTCTCTAGGAAAAGTTTTGGTAAAGATATCGGCTAATTGTTTATTTGATTCTACAAAGTCTAGAACAATGTCTCCTTTTTGAACATGATCTCTTAAGAAATGGTGCCTTATCTCAATGTGTTTAGTCCTAGAGTGTTGGATAGGATTCTTGGATAGATTGATGGCACTTGTATTATCACATCTAATTGGAACTTGGTCCAATTCTATTCCATAGTCTAACAATTATTGTTTCATCCAAAGAATTTGGGCACAACAACTACCGGCCGCAACGTATTCCGCTTCGGCGGTTGATAAAGCAACACTAACTTGCTTTTTACTAAACCATGAAATTAACCAATTACCAAAAATATGACATGTGCCACTAGTACTCTTCCAATCAAGTTTGTGTCCGGCAAAGTCAGAATCCAAATATCCAACTAGACTACAACTTGATCCTATAGGATACCAAAGTCCTACATTAGTTGTACCTAACAAATATTTCATTATTCTTTTTACGGCGGTTAGGTGAGATTCTTTAAGACTTGATTGATAACGGGCACACGTGCATACACTACACATAAGATCCGATCTAGTAGTGGTAAGATAAAGTAGAGAGACAATTATACCTCTATACTTAGTTACATCTACCGGATTACCATGTTCATCTTTGTCACGATAGGAGGATGTGCGCATAGGTGTGGAAGCTTCTTTTGCCTTGTTCATGCCAAATCTTTCGAGTAGTTCTTTGCAATACTTGGCTTGGTTAATAAAAGTTCCACTAGGCACTTGTTTGATTTGTTTCCCCAAGAAGAAAATGAGTACACCTATCATAGACATCTTGAATTCACCTTGCATTTGCTTAGAGATTTCCTTGCACATAGATTCATTAGTGGCTCCAAAAATAATGTCATCAACATATACTTGTACAATCAAAATATCATGCTTTTTCTTTTTAATGAAAAGAGTAGTGTCAACCTTCCCTCTTTGCAAATCTTTTTGCAAAAGAAGTTTGCTAAGTCTCTCATACCAATATCTTGGAGCTTATTTCAAACCATAGAGAGCCTTTTTAAGTTTAAAGACAAAATTTGGTTTTTCAAGGTTTTCAAAGCCGGGTGGTTGATCTACATAAACTTCTTCTTGAATTGAACCATTAAGAAAAGCACTTTTTACATCCATTTGATAGAGCTTAAAATCCATAAGACATGCAAAAGCAAGAAGTAATCTAATAGCCTCTAACCTAGCAACGGGTGCATAAGTTTCCTCATAGTATATGCCTTCTTCTTGATTATAACCTTTGGCTACTAATCTAGCTTTGTTTCTAACAATTATACCATTCTCATCTAACTTGTTCCTAAAAACCCATTTAGTTCCAATTAATTGTTTATTACTAGGTTTTGTGACACCCTAAAACCCGGCATCACATGGTTACCCGTTGCGGAAAAGAAACCTATTTAAAACGTTGGTCGCTTTTTTGAAAAATAACCTTTTATATAGGGTTACTGAAAAATGGTACTCAATATTTTTTAAAAAGAAGTTAAGAAAAGGTGACGAACACTTGGAATATAAAAATAAACATTATTAATATAAATATAACTATCCCCATTGGGATCTTAGGTTTGATTACAAAACAGGCATTGTCGAACCGGTCAACATACACTAAAACAGCTACTGAAGAAACAGGTGGAAAAAAAAATCAAACTGGGGATAGGGAACTGGGTACAAGACTCAAAGATGGCTCTAAAGGCCTATGGACT
This sequence comes from Sophora flavescens, assembly GCA_030762895.1. NCBI lineage: Eukaryota > Viridiplantae > Streptophyta > Magnoliopsida > Fabales > Fabaceae > Sophora > Sophora flavescens. The sequence continues at coordinate 92,603,992 of CM061066.1, forward strand.
ATCGGGACAACTCCAAAAGCCGACGAACGATCTACCAATGTCTCCTGCATGCAGAGTGACCTGCATGCAGAGTGACCACAGACGCTACCCCCAGACAAGATATCAGATGCCGGATCGATAACGTCACCGCCATCGTCGATAGGGACGTCGTCATCTCCGGGATACTGTGGATAGTACTCCTCCTCCTCCTCCTCCTCGTCCTCGACCTCTATCAGCTCAAGAGGTTCTTCCTCGGGATCCTCTTCGGGATCCTCCTCCAATGGATCCTCCGCAAGCGGTTCAACTGAATCAAAATACTCATGAAGGGGACCGGTGACTTGTAGCGTATGAAGGTAGTACCATGGAGGTGGAAGCGCCACAGTCCTCATCTCGACGGTATGAACCCTTCGTACGGGAACTCCGTTAGTATTCGTCTCGGTAGTGGTGACTGGTCCTCGATATGTCGCGGTCGTCGCACTCTCATGTATAGTCCATTTCCCTGCCGTCCCAACATGATCAAACACTTCGCTCCTTGAGCTTGACTGTGCCAAGGGAACGTTCGGATCCATCTAAAAGCACGTGCATACCCGGTACAAGAAGAAAAGAACAGAGCATGCAGATGTGCAAGAGTGAGATAACGTCATAAGATATATCTAAGATATATCCCACAACAACCATATACACGATACATACATCACATAATCATATAAGCAGTTAAATCATGCATATGCATAACATAACAGTGTTATATCAAAGGGTCTCAAACCCCCACAGTCAACCTTTGAAAATATGCATGGCACTTCAATATCAAGCACTAACTTAATCTCATGAGATATCAACACCGTTTTCCACTGGAGAAGAATTAGAGTTGGTCAATCTCTAGCCCACCGGGCAGTTGCCTCCATACCCCCATGCATTTAAGGTCTCAGGACGAGCAACGTCACATGTGCCTCTGAACCAGTCACATGGACTGACTCCCAGATACCACCTTGTATCTAATATGTAAGAAAGCACGTCTGCCTGGGGAAATGCACATGAGAAAATATTTTATTCAAAAGGTTTTCTTTGTGTTCATTCTTTTTCACTATCGCAGCTCAAAGCTAACGACTTAATTATCATTTCCCCATCACTTGAAAACTCAGAAATATAGGACACACAGTCCGAATGCTCAATCACAACGCCCGAGACCGATGCCACAGTCAAGGGTTGTGGTCATATAAATCACTTATGCTTTTATTCATGTTTTGAACTTATCATGATAAGGACAATAGCCCACAACAACGAAATCAGAACGCACTATCCTCGATTTCGAGAATTGGACTCTCAGTCCAGAACATCATGAATAGGACCCATGGCCCCGAATTAACACTGATCCAAGATCACGTGCGTATAACTGAATACTAGAGACAACGTCTCGCGTACTAGATTCTCTTTCTTAAGTACTTATTTTTCGTTCAGTGAAAATCAAATTCAAAACCGAATCCACGATAACCTGTCCAGGCTATCGGAAAGTTTCTAAAACATTTAGGAGAAAACCTTTTATGTGAAAATATTTTATAAAGCATCTTTGAAATACTTTTATCTTTGAAAATCCCCAACAGGATATTGCCAAATAATCTAAAAAGTTTCACTTGAAGACACATAGTTCGAAAAGGATTTTTCTCTTGTATAACAATAGTTCACCAAAACCATTTCAACATTTAAAACAAGTACTTTGAGTTAATGAGCTTTTGGAAAAGAACACCAATCCTTTCATCTTCAAAGCTTATTAAGATTGTTAATCCTTATAACAGTTGAGCACAGACACAAGTCTAGCTTAGCAAACTTTCAATCAACAACAATATATATTCTCAGTTCAATGCTAATATCATAGTTGAAAGCAGTTCATCACAGATATGCATTATAACATTTAGAACAAGCACAGTTCAACATCAGATAACAGCATAACAGTTCAAGTACATTAGATAACCAAGTAAGCTCAACCAACAAATAAATATCCAGTTAAACACATACACACATTCACATGGTTTCTTTTCCGCAATGGGTAACCATGTGTATGTGTTTAACTGGATATTTATATGTTGATTGAACTTACTTGGTTATCTAATGTACTTGAACTGTTATGCTATTATCTGATGTTGAACTGTGCTTGTACTAAATGTTATAATGCATATCTGTGATGAACTGCTTTCAACTGTGATATTAGCATTGAACTGAGAATATATACTGCTGTTGATTGAAAGTTTGCTAAGCTAGACTTGTGTCTGTGCTCAACTGTTATAAGGATTAAAAATCTTAATAAGCTTTGAAGATGAAAGGATTGGTGTTCTTTTCCAAAAGCTCATTAACTCAAAGTACTTGTTTTAAATGTTGAAATGGTTTTGGTGAACTATTGTTATACAAGAGAAAAATCCTTTTCGAACTATGTGTCTTCAAGTGAAACTTTTTAGATTATTTGGCAACATCCTATTGGGGATTTTCAAAGATAAAAGTATTTCAAAGATGCTTTATAAAATATTTTCACATAAAAGGTTTTCTCCTAAATGTTTTAGGAACTTTCCGATAGCCTGGACAGGTTATCGTGGATTCGGTTTTGAATTTGATTTTCACTGAACGAAAAATAAGTACTTAAGAAAGAGAATCTAGTACGCGAGACGTTGCTTCTAGTATTCAGTTATACGCACGTGATCTTGGATCAGTGTTAATTCGGGGCCATGGGTCCTATTCATGATGTTCTGGACTGAGAGTCCAATTCTCGAAATCGAGGATAGTGCGTTCTGATTTCGTTGTTGTGGGCTATTGTCCTTACCATGTTAAGTTCAAAACATGAATAAAAGCATAAGTGATTTATATGACCACAACCCTTGACTGCGGCATCGGTCTCGGGCGTTGTGATTGAGCATTCGAATCGTGTGTCCTATATATGTTTCTAAGTTTTCAAGTGATGGGGAAATAATGATTAAGTCGTTTTCTTTGAGCTGCGACAGCGAAAAAGAATGAACACAAAGAAAACCTTTTGAATAAAATATTTTCTCATGTACATTTCCCCAAGCAGACGTGCTTTCTTACATATAAGATACAAAGTGGTATCTGGGAGTCAGTCCATGTGACCGGTTCAGAGGCACATGTGACGTTGCTCGACCTGAGACCTTAAATGCATGAGGGTATGGAGGCAACTGCCCGGTGGGTTAGAGATTGACCAACTCTAATTCTTCTCCAGTGGAAAACGGTGTTGATATCTCATGAGATTAAGTTAGAGCCTGATATTGAAGTGCCATGCATATTTTCAAAGATTGATTGTGCGGGTTTGAGACCCTTTGATATAACACTGTTATGTTATGTATATGCATGATTTAACTGCTTATATGATTATGTGATGTATGTATAATGTATATGGTTGTTGTGGGATATATCTTATGACGGTATTTCACTCTTGCCCATCTGTATGTTCTGTTCTTTTCTTCTTGTATCAGGCATGAGCGTGCTTTCAGATGGATCCGAACGTTCCCTTGGCACAGTCGAGCTCGAGGAGCGAAGTGTTTGATCATGCTGGGATGGCAGGGAACTGGACTATACATGAGTGTGCGACGACCGTGACGTTATCGATCCGACATCTGATATCTCGTCTGGGGGTAGCGTCTATGGTCACTCTGCATGCAGGAGGCATTGGTAGATCGTTCGTTGGCTTTTGGAGTTGTCCAGATAGTCCCTAGGCCTCTAGAGCCATCTTTTGAGTCTTGTACCCAGTTCCCTATCCCCGGTTTGATGTTTCTATTCCTTCTCCCCATACCTGGTATGAGGATTCCCAAACAATGACGACGCGACCAAACTAGACACGTTCCCTTGAGCAGCTCGACGGGTTCCTCAAGCCTTGGTCAAACAAGAAGGGACCAACCAATTAATCCCTAATTCAAAAGAAAGTGAAAAGGAGATTAAGGAGGGATAACAACGTTACCTTAAACGATGCTAACACGCTAACTTCTCTCCAAAACGGACACATAACTTCAAGGGGTTCAAGGGAAGGAACAAAGGAGAGGTTTCTGCCACACTAGGATTGCCCAATGTTCTACAATAGGGTTTCACACGAAAACCCTTGCATACTGTTCTGTTTATAAAGGCTCATACCCGAGCACGGTCGTGCTCCATTAGGCGTCAGCGAGACGTGATTCTGCCACTAAGCATGTGCGTGCTCCCTGTTGAGCACGGTCGTGCTCACATCAGCGTCAACGGACGTCGGCTCTCCCAGCACTTGCGTGCTAACACATGAGTACGGTCGTGCTCATGCATCAGGAAGGGATTTTAGCCTAGAAATCCCACTCGACCCTCAGACAACAACTCTAAGTTAAGCCCTAATGCTTAACCAAACAAACAAGGCACACACAGAAGAACTTAACGTAAAACAGGGTGTTACAATTTGTATTACTTGTTCCCAAGGGAAATTGATAATCAGACATCACCAACAAAAATTGAGAGTGAATCTCTCACATTTTAAGAACGTATACAAGATGATATTGGTGGACCAATACACCCGTCGTGTGGACGATTTAGATATTTTATGATTTTAATTGATGCATCAACTTGATGGTCACATGTTTGTCAACTCGTAACCAGAAGTTTGCGAGATTGTTTGCTCAATTAATTCGACTAAGAGTTCATTTTCCCGATTTTCCAATTAAGAAAATATGTCTTGTTAATGTTGGTGAATTTATATCTGATCAGGCCTTTAATGAGTATTGTATGTTTATTGGAAAATGACATTGAACATCCTGCAACATATGTGCATACAGAAAATGAACTTCCGATTTATACTTGAGGACATGAAATCTTGTATCCTAGACATTGATTCGCATTAGCCAACAAGTTATCATAAGTCCTCCCCTTTACAATTGGTTTCTGGTAAGGAACTTAATATTTTCCATCTAAGAATTTTTGGATATGCTGTATATGTTCTAATTGCTCCACCACAATGCACTAAGATGAGTCCTTAAAGAAGGTTAGGAATATATGATTGATATAAATCTCCATCTATAGTAAAATATTCGGACAATCAATATGAGAATTATTTATGCCTTAGTTGCCGATTGGCATTTTGATGAATCAATTTTCCCAATAACAGGGGGAGGGAATAAGCAGTCGGAAAATGAGATTAGTTGGAATGAATTATCATTTTTAATCTTGATCCTCATATGAAACAATATGAACTGGAAGTTCCAAAGATAATTCATTGACTATACCATGCAACTGCTAATGCTCCAACAAAAATTGTTGTCCTTGTTGGACAATGTAATATTGTAAATGAATCTCAAGCACTCAAGAAGCGTGGCAAACTCGTCGATTCCGAAGATAAAAATCCTCAAACAAGAAAAGGAGCTAAAAAGTAAGATGACCAAATTGAGGATTTGAAAACTCCAGAAGAAACTTAGGTACCTGAAATTTGTGAAAATAAAGATATCCCGATAAATTATGTCATGAATGGAATAAGATGGAACCGGAAATGAAGTCAACGTTGACAATGTTTTTGCATATAGTGTAGTTCTCAAAGAAATGTTTGGCCAAAATGGAAGGATGCAATTACGGAGGAATTAAACTCGCTTATCAAGCGTAAAGTTTTTGGACCTAAAGTCCATACACCTGAAGTTGTAAAACTAGTTGATCAATACAAATGAGTTTTTGTGCGAAATCGAAATGAGAATGATGAAATTGTGAGAAACAAAGCACGACTTGTTTCTCAAGGGTTTTCGCAAAAACCTGACAATGATTTTAGAGAGACATATGCACTAGTGGTGGATGTAAATACTTTATGATACTTAATTAGTCTGGTAGCACATGAAGGGCTCAGTTTATATCTAATAGATATTGTCACAACCTATTTGTATGGATCACTAGATAATGACATTTATATGAAACACCCTTTGAAGGATTCAAGGTGTTGGAAGCATATCCTGGAAGGATTCAAGATACATAAAGCATATCCCTGAAGGATTTAAGATATTTGAAATGTATAATTTAAAACATTGAAAGATGTACTCTTTCAAATTGTGCAATTTGAGGATTTTGAACAATAGTTCAAGTCTCAGATGTTTTAAATGGACTTGAAGTCCAAAATATACAAAATATAAAATATACTCATGTAAATAGTTGTTATTACATCTTATGGTTGACTCAAGAGTAATATCTAGATGGAAAATCCTGGAAGGATTAAATATTTCTATATATTTGTATTTATATTTTATATGCATGATGTTTTTCATGCAATGGTAGATAACTTTATTTCAATTTTTTAACAAGATTTTTATTTTCTTAGATATCTATGTGAAATATTTTTTAAATGTGTTTAATATAACTACTGTGATTTTGATTATTTGAATATTATGGAATGCCTTGAAAGGTTTCCTAGAACTATAGAATATATAAAGAAATATCTTAAGATGAAATAGTTTTGGATGACAAAGTTTGTCTCGACCCGTAGATCGAGCATTTGGCACGGTGAATTTTTGTCTAACAAATTATAAAAAACTAGTTCTTAAATGACTTGTGATAGATTATATCTATCGAGAACATTAGTATAGTTCGGTAGCTAGATGTAAAAATAACAAATATCTTGGTTCTGAAGACCCTACCTTAGTGCTACAAAAGCACACACAAATATTGTTAAATATTGCATGGACTGATGTGATATAAAATATAGTTCTTCGGCGACCAATAGGCATTAAAAAAGTGTAAGATATTTTGTTTGATCTAGATGAAGTCGTTAATGCTTCTGGTTAAAGTTTCAATTCATCTCGTTCAAGAATCTTGTGATTCCAATCGAAGAAAATATAGTCATGCAAAGCTCAATTGAAAGGAGGATGTGTCAAATGTGTCAGAGAGAAGAATATTGCTTCAAGATGCTTCAGGGGGAGAAGATCAGAATGTTGAATTTCATATTCTTAAGCGATGCTTCTAACGAGGGGAGAAAATTGTACTCTTTTTTTCCTTAATCAAGGTTTTGTCCTACATGGTTTTCCTTGATAAGGTTTTTAATGAGGCAGTTCCCACATAAAGGATATTGTACTTTTTTTCCTTCACTAGGATTTTTTCCCACTGCTTTTTTCCTAGTAAGGTTTTAATGAGACATATCCTTAATGGACATCCAAGCGCTGTTATGAAAAATGTGTCAAATATGGATGGATGTCCATTTAGTATTGTAACCTCCATTAGCAAAAGCTTGTTCACAAGTTATTGTATTGTAAATATATCATTTTGTATAGGCTTTCGATAGTTTTGGGTGGTTACAAGTTCTATGTCCTATAAATAGGACTCATGTATCATTATGAAGTTTGTACCTTGAAGAGTATGATACAAATACTCTCTCATTCTCTCCTCCCTTCTCTCTTACTCCCATCTATATTCTTCTTAGTTTATAATACTTCCCTATTATTTTTGTTCATTTCATAATAATAATAATAATAATAATAATAATAATAATAATAATAATAACAATAACAATAATAATAATAATAATAATGCTATTAATAATAAAAACGATAAAAGAAAAGTTCGAACAGGTTTGATGTTCACGAGTGCAGATTGCCCTAACGTTGATGAGATTTCATTCTTATAATACTGTTGATATAAAAAAATCATCTGACACGGAGCAACTTACAATTCTCTGATGCTTAAACACAGAAAACAACCAGTTTATACTGATGTGTACCCTAAAATCTGTACTTAAACAAGGATCCTACTTCGATAAGGATTTGGATCCTCACGCCTCTTAGTTGAGTTTCCATCCTCTACCAAAATAATGTTCGGTAAATTGTGTTCAATTTGGATTAAAATTTATTTGTTAATCAGCCCATTACGACCGCTTCAGTAGGTTTGAGCATGAATAAAAAAAAGAAAAAAAGGTAAATCTTCATGTCAGATGTGTGCGACCCGAGGAAAACACTACAAGTATACAATTCTATAATTCCTTTTTTTTTACAAATTTCTATAATTCTTTAATGACTCTGTGTATTGTAAATACACATTTGTATTATGTCCATTATTTTATAAAGAGTTGTGTTATTCTAACAACTCATATGGGACAACTCATGGGACAACTCTACTATGCAGTGATATTTTCATAATTTTAACCTTCCTTTTTAAACATCCATTATATAATTATTGTTCGTATATACAGTTGTCACCGTATAGTTGTCCAAAATGGTTGTTAGAATAACATTTTTGTTTTATAAAACATGTGTTGCTTAAAATTAGCCATAAATGATGGAAGATGAATTTGACTTAACTGTATTACGTTATATATAGAAAATAGAATTGCGAAAAAATTTATTGTAAATTTAAATATAAATAATTTTAATCTCATGGAATCCTTTTATTATTATTTTTAATATGATTTGTGGTTTTAAAATGTTTTTATAACAGTTAAGTATGGCCGACCTTTGGCTAAAGCCGGTAAAGCACCGGCTTTAGGCCTCCCAAAAAATTTCTATTTTTGAAAGAGTTTTAGGTTTCCAATGAAGTCTCAAACTTAATATATATTTTATTTTTTTATCTACAAGTGTGGTTGTATATACACACAACAAATATTTACACCAATCATAATAATTTTACTTTAAAAATATAAAAAATTACAATAAAAATAAAATTTATATATAATATTATTTTTATTAAAATATTTTTGCTAGTTTTAAAAAGTCTCACTCAAAATTCACTAAAAAATCCTTATAGAAGAACCGTTCTCCACTATGGCAGCCCACCTCATTTGCCTCCAATAGAGGTTCTTACAAGAACAGGTTCTTATGCTTAAAAACTACCTTGAGAACATCCATTGGACTTAGTCTAAGAACCGCTCTTGCCAAACAATTTTTTTATTATTGAGAGAGTGAGAAAGTGTGTAAACAATACTTGTGGGACCTATCTAAGAACTCAAAATGAGTTTTCCAATCATAATTGTACTTAGTTTGTATCACAAGTTATTGTATTGTAAATATATCATTATGTATAGGCTTTCAATAGTTTTGGGTGGTTACAAGTTCTATGTCCTATAAATAGGACTCGTGTATCATTGTGAAGTTTGTACCTTGAAGAGTATTATACAAAGACTCTCTCATTCTCTCCTCTCTTCTCTCTTACTCCCATATATATTCTTCTTAGTTTATAATACTTCCCTATTGTTTTTGTTCATTTCATAATAATAATAATAATAATAATAATAATAATAATAATAATAATAATAATGATGCTAGTAATAATAAAAACGATAAAAGAAAAGTTCGAACAGGTTTGATGATCACGAGTGCAGATTGCACTAACGTTGATGAGATTTCATTCTTATTATTAGCATACGGCATTACCGGTCTTAGGACTTTTTGACAAAAGCGCCAAAGCCTTTCAAGGTAACTGATGCAAAGAAGGAGCTGTTCTCTTTTCACGAATCCAACTGACATAGGGGCAAGATCTTGACTATTTATTTAGGTTCGATTAGCTCTGACACTAGGAATAGTGAGTTTTTAAGACCTATTGCTGATATAAAAAAATCATCTGACACGGAGCAACTTACAATTCTATGATGCTTAAACACAGAAAACAACCAGTTTATACTGATGTGTACCCTAAAATCTGTACTTAAACAAGGATCCTACTTCGATAAGGATTTGGATCTGGGCAATTCTTTAATCCTCACGCCTCTTAGTTGAGTTTCCACCCTCTACCAAAATTTGACCGGTGTAGCCTATGTTCGGTAACTTGTGTTCAATTTGGATTAAAATTTATTTGTTACTCAGTCCATTACAGCCGGTTCAGTAGATTTGCGCATGAATAAAAAAAGAAAAAATTAAATCTTCGTGTCAGATGTGTGCGGCCCGAGGAAAACACTACAAGTATACAATTCTATAATTCCTTTTTTTTACGAATTTCTATAATTCTTTAATGACTCTGTATTGTAAATACACATAAGTATTATATCCATTATTTTATAAAGAGTTGTGTTATTCTAACAACTCATATGGGACAACTCATGAGACAACTCTACTATGTAGTGATATTTTCATAATTTTAACCTTCCTTTTTAAACATCCATTATATAGTTATTGTTCATATATACAGTTGTCACTGTATAGTTGTCCAAAATGGTTGTTAGAATAACATTTTTTTTTATAAAACATGTGTTGCTTAAAATTAGCCATAAATGATGGAAGATGAATTTGAATTAACTGTATTACGTTATATATAGAAAATAGAATTGCGAAAAAATTTATTGTAAATTTAAATATAAATAATTTTAATCTCATAGAATCCTTTTATTATTTTTTTAATATGATTTGTGGTTTTAAAATGTTTTTGTAAAAGTTAAGCATGGCTGACCTTTGGCTAAAGCCGGTAAAGCATCGGCTTTAGGCCTCCCAAAAAATTTCTAATTTTGAAAGAGTTTTAGGTTTCCAATAAAGTCTCAAACTTAATATATATTTTATTTTTTTATCTACAAGTGTGGTTGTATACACACACAACAAATATTTACACCAATCATAATAATTTTGCTTTAAAAATATAAAAAATTACAATAAAAATAAAACCTATATATAATATTATTTTTATTAAAATATTTTTGCTAGTTTTAAAAAGTCTCACTCAAAATTCGCTTTAGGTATCGATATAAGTTGGGTTGGCCCTGCAGTTAAGTTAGAATTTTTTGGGTAGTCAATAACAAAAATCTTCGAAGCGACATAAATAGGGATAGAGTTCTTCATAGTATATTATGTGGGCTTCGGCCCCACTAAATATTTAAATTTTATGAAGTTATTTATAGTATAAGTTGATTAATTTATACTAATAGGGGGGTATATATGGTAGAACAAAAGTATATTTTTTTAATAGAGAGGGATAATCACAATTCTCATACTTTCAGTGTATAGGGCATTCTTTTTTAGCTATGAATATTGTTAAAACTTTTTTTATAACAAGATGGTATATGAATTTCTAATCGACTGTCTAATAAATATATATTGAAAAATTGTTGACAAACTTTCAGAGATCTAAAAGTAATAATAATAATAATAATAATAATATAAAAAACCTAGAGTCGTCTATCTCTCTTAACCTTCCCACTACTCCTCTTTTTCTTCTTCCTCATCCACAGGAAGGGGATGGTTTTGGGTCACCCCAGGTATGACATACGTGCATTTTGGTCCCCCAAATTCTAATTGAGCAATTTTGGTCCCCCAAGTTTTCCTGATGTTACAGTTAAGTTCTTTTGTCTAGTTTCCATCCATGTTTTAATGGTTGACCACGTTGACCGTGTGTGAGTCCTGCTCGACATGCTTACTTGACCAATTTTTATTAAAATATTAATTTATTTGAGAGTTTGGTGAGATGAGAGTTCAGTTGTTCTTAAATTGTTATTCTCTTGACATACTATAGCTTGTGGGTCTACTTAAACATGAGGTGGGTCAACCAAGGCCCATTGGGTCCACCTTGGCCCAATAGGATACACCTTGGCCCACTTTGGTCCACCAATTCCCTATACGGTCAACTTTCAACGGATCGGGTTGAAATAACCAAAGTTAACACAAGTAGGGGGCTGAATTATGTTTACCAAATTGTTGGATACTTTGAAAATTATTTTCGCAGGCACAACAAGCAAGAATCAAAGAATCATAAAAAGATAGAACTGTCCAGAGGTCTTCGAGATCCTTAATCAAGACATCTATTTCAAAAACAGTTGACTTGGACTGTCAAAAGATAGAACTGACACTTTTTCAAATCCAGCAGTGCATAAAGATTAGATGGGTGCAGGGCATTAAAAATTAGATGGGTTATAGTGCACCAAAAACTTAGACTGGTCATTAGGCCACTTTTAGATGGGTGATCCTTTGAGGTTTCTTCATAGATGACATTCTTGCCACATCATCAGATATGATAGACCTTTGACTATGATTTTGACTTGATCTGAGTCTGAGTTGACTTAACTTTTACACGGGTGACCTTTTAGACAATTCTAAAAACTAAGTTGCACTCAAAGATGAGCCATAAAGTAGACGCGTGACCTTCAGTCTATTTCCTGCACACTTGTCAGATTTGTCAGTATTTCATAAGGTTCAACATCATCATACTTTATATATTTGCAATCATCAGAACTTAGAGAATTTTCACATTGAATGTGTTCCAGACTTCTCAACACGGGTCTCCATATACATGACGTGGGTCAACCCAGGGCCCAATTCGGTCAAGTTGCACCGGACAAGCCCTCCTGAAACATGAAGTGTGGCTAATAAGGCCACTTAATTCAACAAAGGCCCAATAGGGTCACCCTGCCCCAATTGGTTCCACCAAGGGCCCAATTGGGTCAAATAGCATCGGATCGGTTCTCCTAAAACATTAGGTGGGTCAAATTGCATTGGACCGGGTCTACCTTTATTTAACCATTAATATATTATACATTATTTAATCACTGCAACAACATATATTATACATTAATTTTCTAAATTTATAAATTTATCTTATTCTACATTCATTATTTTACCATTAATAATATTATCAAATGAAACATGAAAAAAATAAGCTTTCTTTTATTATTATCATCAAATGAAAAATGAAACAAAATTATATTTATTTTATATTAATTGTTGCCTTTTTTTTTTACATAATCTAAAAGTAAACTAAATAAACGACCGTAGTGTCCAACTATATCTGGGCTAGTCCATTCTGAACAACCTACATTACCCTGCTAATAAACATAAATATATCAAATGGGCTCTGATCCAGAAACCACCTAACATAAATATTACTTTTTAGGGGCCCATTTATATTAAAACCTCCTTCCGTGTTTACCAAAAAAAAAAAAAATCACTACAATAGCCATCCCTGTCCTTCAACTCAACGACGAACTATTACAACAGGACGCCATTTTTTCTTCAAATGAACGACGACGATTACTCTTTTGGAAATCAACACATGCTGAAAAATCAACACAATAGCCTATTCTGTATATAATAACAATCGGGGCCTAACAATCGATATACTCAACCCATACAACCATTAAGTCTCAACTGAAGAATATCAACGCCGTACATTACATCACAATTGGCCATGCATTATACTTAAATCTGCCTCGACCAAATAAAACTTCACACTAATAAAAATTCACAATTATGGGACAGGCATTTTCTCCCTACTTTAGATTTCACTTTCATCTTTGACAAATCACCCCGCCACCCTGGCGACGACACCAACAAGTTCATCCGACCATTTCAGACACAGGTTCTCCTTTACGGCTGCGCAACGGTAATCAATACTTGCGAAATCTACCAGCAGGGCTGGGTATTTCGTCGTTCACGTCGACAACCGCCACGCCACTCCTCGCATAGGGGTCGTTAGGTTAACACCTTTTGACGGCTTTTTGACCATTTCCAAAAGCCCATTTTGGCTTTTTGACCATTTTGGTGTTCTTTTAGAAACTATTTATTAGTTTAGGGTCCTTTTGAAACTATTTACCAGTTTAGGGTCCTTTTTAACACATGGCATATATATATTTTTTTCATTTTGACGATCAAAGGTGCCAGTCAGAGTGGCGCCTTTGAAGGCGCCACTCTGACTGGCGCCTACCTTAAAAAAATATTAAAAAAAAACAAGTCAAAGGCCCTGTCCCTGTAGCGCCACGTGGCGCAACCTGGGGAAGGCGTCATCCGCAATGGCGCCTTTAAAGGCGCCAGCTGCAGTGGCACCTTCCCCAGGTAGCACCACGTGACACTGCAGGACCCCTCCCCACCCAGTCAAAAAAAGATGCTAATAATTATTATAAAAAATATATATATAATGCTAATAATTGAGGCAATGTTTAAGGAACCAAGAATGAAAAATTTGTATGAGAAATGATATATTTTTTATTTTTTTGAAATTATGGGAAATGATGTATTTAACATTTCAAAAAGTGTAACATTTAGTTTTTCAATAAAAATTTTCCTTCTGTGGGTTCCTTAACCAATGCCCTTAGGACACTCGTTAGCAAGACCCATAAAATAATAATCCCATTTGAAGTATTTTAATTTAGTTAAGAATCCGTTACCTTAAGCTTGAAAATTATTTTTTGTTATATAATTTTTATATAAATTAAAAATTATTTTATCTTTGGCAAAAGTTAGTAAAAATATTTTACCTTCTCAATTATAGCTTCTATCTTTTTTATAAAAGCTAAACCAAGCAAACATAGAACGTGATATTTTTAATACTTTACTTTCTCAATTATAGCTTCTACTTGTTATTTTTATTGCTATGAATTTTAATATGTTATGTTGTCTTTATTTTATTAAGGTGCTATAAAATAATAGTAATAATAACAACAACAACAATAATAATAATAATTTGTTATTTTAGATTAAATAGATTTTATTTTATTAAGGTGCTACTTGTTTGAAAAAATATGGCATAAAAAATGATATTATTACATTTAAAATTATGAAGAGTAACAATGACATTATCACATTAATGATAAATAGGATTAATATAGTGAATAAAAATAACAAGCACCAATAAAAATATACCCTAATAGCAAGTAGCAATTAAAATAACAAGAGGAATAAAAAATAAATTATTAACAATATAAAATTAAATCAATAAATAGTCACCAACAACAACACCAATAATAATAATAATAATAATAATAATAATAATAATAATAATAATAATAATAATAATAATAATAATAATAGTTGTTGTTGTTGTTGTTGTTGTTGTTATTATTTTATGGCACCTTAATAAAATAAAGACAACATAAAAACATATTAAAATTCATAGCAATAAAAGTAACAAGTAGAAGCTATAATTGAGAAGGTAAAGTATTAAAAATATCACGTTCTATGTTTGTTTGGCTTAGCTTTTATAAAAAAAGGTAGAAGCTATAATTGAGAAGGTAAATTATTTTTAATAACTTTTTCCAAAGATAAAATAATTTTTAATTTATATAAAAATTATATAACAAAAAATATTTTTCAAGCTTAAAGTAACGGATTCTTAACTAAATTAAAATACTTAAAATGGGATTATTATTTTATGAATCTTGCTAACGAGTGTCTTAAGGGCATTTATTAAGGAATAAGGAACCTACAGAAGAAAAATTTGTATTGAAAAACTAAATGTTATACTTTTTGAAATGTTAAATACATCATTTCCCATAATTTCAAAAAAATAAAAAATACATCATTTCTCATACAAAATTTTCATTCTTGGTTCCTTAAAGAATGTCCCAATTATTAGCATTATATATATATTTTATTATAATTATTAGTATTTTTTTTTACTGGGTGGGGAGGGGTCCCGCAGCGCCACGTGACGCAACCTGGGGAAGGTGTCACTGCAGCTGCCGTCTTTAAAGGCGCCATTACAGATATCGCCTTCCCCAAGTTGCACCACGTGGTGCTACGGGGATAGGGCCTTTGACTTGTTTTTATAAATATTTTTTAAAGGTAGGCGCCAGTCTGAGTGGCACCTTTGAAGGCAAAGACGCCACTCTGACTGACGCATTTGACCGTCAGAATGAAAAAAGTAAAATATGCCATGTGTAAAAAAGAACCCCCTTTGATAAATAGTTTCAAAATGATCATAAACTGATAAATAGTTTCTAAAAGAACACCAAAATGATCAAAAAGCCCCTTTTGACACAACATACATATGTTTCCTCGATCTTAATGTTCAACCAGTTAATCCAGTACCCGGTTGCCTTATTAACCGATTGCTTATTTCCCAACCGGTTGGCAATAAAATGATCTGCACCGTTAACTTAAACAATTATTAAATCTACGGCTATGGCTATAAAAGAATCGATCCTCAACTACGAGCCCTGAGGATTGAAGACGATGCCTTTGGATTTGCTAATTCTATAGTCCTCCTACCATCAGGTTGAGTATCGATCCCCCATTAAATTTACTTGTAATCATAGGTTCTTACCGGTTTCTTGTTATTTATTTATTTTATCCAAATAATTTAGTTGTTATATTTTACTTTTTTAACTCTTAAGTATGCACCTCCACCTAGGTTTAACGTCATCTTTCATCTTCCTCCTCCACCTACTTCTCCATCAACCACCTAAGTCCACCATCAGCCTTCAAACCCCAAAATTCTACCGTTGACCCCCAAACTCAATAGCTTCTTAACTCAATATATTTCCCTTCCAACTTCACAACCTGATTCTTCTTCTTCTTCTTCTCCACTCAGCTTCCCAAAATGCCCCCCACAACGATGACGGAATCCTTAAACTCCCTTCTGATTATGATGCCATTTGCCACCCTCCGGTCTATGTTCAATTCATTCGCAGAATGCATACTCTTAATTCTATAACCAAATTATAATCACACGATGCCATAAATCAACTAATAATTGTTTTGTATGGTATTATTTTATATGTTTTATTGGTTAATTCCCACTTTTGTATATTTTTTTGCTCCAAAAATTCCTGTCTAAACAAACTCCCCCCTCCACTATAGAGCACTACTGAGCACGAGATTTGGAACAATGGTGATCCCTGAGCACGAGCTCCAAAGTCAATGTTATTTCCTTTTCTCCGCAGAGGAAGATTAGTCACTGCTAGTAGTGGTGGATATTTCGTACCTATGTCATGATTACCAACAAAAAAAACTTATTGAGTCTGGTATAAAAGAGAGAAGCCGCACGAGAATTTCATTTTTCATTTTAAAAACAACATTCCTCTGATCTTGGGGTGTAAACGAGTCGAGCCCAACACTTGAAGTTTGAGCTTAGCTTGTGAAAAAATAGTAAAGTTTGAGCTCGACTCATTTATTTAAATGAGCCTAACTAAAAGCTTGAGCTTGACTTTTTTAAAAATAATAAAACTTGAGCTTGGCTTGTTTACCTCATTTATAATTAAATTATTTTTTAATTTATGAAAAGTTTTCTTTAATTACTTTTTAATTTTATCAATTTAGTACATAATAAAGATTTTAATATTATATGATAATCTATAAAAATAGATATATGTACTTAATATATGGTATGTGAAATTGAAGATTTCTTAACTACTATTCAAAAGCATGACCAAAATACAATTTAAGCTTGACCATTACAAAAGCATGAGTCCAAATATATAATTTAAGCTTAACCATTATAAAAGCATGAGTCCAAAAAAAACATGACCACCATCTATTTATTGAGATATCTAGTCCAATGCTAGCAAAGCAACTTCACCCAACAAAAAACCACTACAACAACTTAAAGTCCACAACATCTATACAAGCTATTCACAGGCCACTTAATGTCGAGCCTGCAAGGCTTGAGCATGGCTCATTTAAATAATCGAGCTCAATCTCAAGCTTGAGCTTGACTCTTTTAATTAAAGAAATGAGCTTAATCAAGCATTTAATGAGTCAAGCCCGAATAGTTCACGAATAACTCAGCTCATTTACACCCCTACTCTGATCCATCCACACTTCGCTCTATGTGTTGCCAAATACAGGTAGCTCTCGTTTCTTTCATTTCTCTGATTTCTCTATTTCTCTCGTTTCTCTCTCTCTCCCTCTCTCTCTCTCTCTCTCTCGTTTCTTCTCGTCGTCGCCGTAATAGTTCGTCTCACAATGTTACAGGTTCATTCTTCTTAGCTCTGATTTTACGAACATCATGTTCATTCTTCAACAACACCAGGTTCGTTTTCAATATTTAATATTCCTTGTGAACTATTTGGAAATGTTGATTGTGTGTTTTTTTATTCCAAGAAATGACTCAGATTGAATGCGTATACTATCATAAGAAGGGAAACTCAGCAACTGCGATGAAGGATCATGTGCAGTTCAAACACAGAAAGTTCAAATTCACAATCGAGTGTAAGTGCAGAAACCTATTTCCTTCACATCAACCATACAAGCTGTGGCGACTCCTTTGTTTATTTTTTCCATTCGCGACAGCTGGCAGCTATCGCGACCTAGGCAGCACTTAACTGAGTGCGTTTATAAGAGGAGGCAGTGAGAGAGGCAGACAGAGGGGGAGGTGTGTTCCTCTGATACGTACACCAAATAATATGTACTTTCAAAGATTCTTTTACTTTTTTTTTACCACGAAACACCAAATAATATGTACACGTCAAACACCTCACCCCTATTTCCTGGAAGAAAAAAAAACACATGATTTAACATTTCAATTTAGTTCACAAGGAATTTTAAAATTTTGAAAATGAACCTGATGTTGTTGAAGAATGAACCTGATGTTCGTTAAATCGGAGCTAAGAAGAATGAACCTGTAACATTGTGAGATGAACTATTACGGCAACGAGAAGAAACCAGAGAAAGAGATAGAGCGACAAGAAGAAACGGGAGGAATAGAGAGATCAGAGAAATGGAAGAAACGAAAGCTACCTGTATTTGGCGAGACAGAGAGCGAAGAAAGGATAGATCAGAGTAAGGGTGTAAGTGAGTTGAGCTATTCGTGAACTATTCGGGCTTGACTCATTAAATGTTCGATCAAGCTCTCGCTTAATGGAGGTATCCTAACGACATGGACCAATTTCAAAGTTTTAAAACATTTAGGGATCAAAACTTAAGAAATTTTTTTGGAGGGACTAAAACCAAATCACGCCCTATTTGCAGGGACTAAAATATTCATTAAACATTGATTGTTTATCCAAAATTTCAACAAAAGGCTTTTATCATTTGGATAGTTTTTATTTATGATCAGGTATTACATTGTGTGAACCATATATTGTCAAAAATTATATCAATAAATAGTGAATTAGAGCTGTGATCAAGTATTACATTGTTGATATTTTATTGTTCAAGTGCACTGCTATTTGACAATGTCTTGGTTATGTACTATTACTTGCCAATTGTTCTGACTTTGTCATTGGTGCTTTTAAAATCGATGTTTTTGGTTCTTTGTGGTGGTTTTAAAATTTAGTTTCACTTGGTGTTTTCTAATGTTTTTCAACTTCATCTTTACGATTGTTGTTTTTTTAAAAAATAGTTTTTCTTGATTGAGCCTTCGTATATTGTTTTTCTTGGCTATTAAGAATTGTTCTTCCATCTGAGGCATGATTATTTTTTGTACTTTTCAGACTTTGTCATTGTTTATTTTAAGAATGTTGTTTAGAGTATATTGTTCAGAAGCGACGTCATTTTTTATATTAAGATATTTTTTCTCCTTGAATCAAGCATGCATGTTATGAGTTTCATGTTTAGTTTGATGTCTCAATGTGTGATTTCTTTTTGGTTATTAACCTTATAATTGATGAAGTGCTAGACGTTTAGGGGATTTTGTTGCAAAATATGCAAAACTTTGTGATGTGGGTAGTGTCAAAACATTGACCTCTGATGCAATTAGCTTTAATCATATAGGGTCCTCCTATTGGGATTGCATGTACCAAAATTACTGGATCCATTTTAGTTCTATGACTATATGACTAAAATAGTCATAATAGACCATAATAACGACTTAGAAAAGACTCCAAAACCTTTACACACACACAAAAAAAAAAAGACTGCACAGCTGGTCAAACCCAGAGATGTCCATTGGGAAATTCTCCAACATCATCCCCATCATCGGATACCTCGAAAACAAGGCGTCGTAGCTCATTCCAGTGAGAGCTATGAGAGAAAAACAGGGTCTTGCCCACAACAACACACATATCGTCGTTGTTAGCATCATAACCTTTAAAACCTCAGGGTCTCGTAGTGATCCAGAAAACCGTTGAGACAAAACTATACATATATCCAAAAATACCACAAGGTATTCCACATGTACATAGCAAGGGTGAGATACCGATATGTAAGTTTATCATAGTAGTCACATATGCGACACACGCAAATCAAGAATGATGTCAAACTTAAGGCCAAATTGATTTTTGATGAAAATTTTATTTTCATTAATGATAAACCAGTTAACTTGTTTTGGTTGTATCTTGTGCTACAGATATCAGATTAATGCATTCTTTGGTGCGTTGAAAAGCTAAGAGAATTATCTACAAATCGTATCTCAAGCCTCTTCACCAGATTTGGCTTATATCATGGTGCGAACGGTCTGGGAGTTCAATACGAATTATTACACGAGTTTGGTACTTAGTTGGGAGGAATCTTTTGGCTTGCATGCCTCAAGTAACTCTGTTAATCATTTGGCAAGTGTACCAAATCGCGAGAAGTAATAATAGTGGAAGTAAATTATCGTTCCCAACGAGGATTGTTGTCAAGTATCAACGTAGCTTAGGCAATAGCTATTTGAACGAATGAATGTCATGGTTCCAAGAGATGTTATGAATTTTTGTATTTAGAGTTGTCACAATAATGAATGAAACAATAGCAATTAAAGAATGAATTCAATATAAGTAAAAGCAGTTAGGTATCGGAATCCTCCAATTCTTCACTTGACATAACCTTATTTAATCCTAACTTCAATTCATTCCATACAATTGACATTCAAATCACTAACCTAGATTTATCCACAATTCCTTAGGTGATAATCCTTTTGTACCAATTAAGAACCCTAATTCCTTAGGTGATTCAAGAATTAGCACAAACATTAAGCATGAGATTCATAAGAATGAATTGCAATATAATTCTATTCCTAGAATCAACATTCCAATGGTAATCTACTTTAATTCCAATCCAATAACCAATTTTCCAATTGTGAAATTGAATCTAACATCAATCCAAGGTTGATCAATCCAACAGAAGCATTAAGCAAAGAAGAGATTACTCTAATTGAATGAAATAGAATTGAATTCAGAATCAAACAACAATTACATCAAACTCCAAATTGAAATCATCCTAAACCTAACCTAAATGATCTAGCTACTCATATTAGAAAGGGAAAATAGAGAAGAACATGAGTGGAAGAGTGTGGAAGACTCCATGGAAGCTCCAAATCTTGTTCCCAAGCTTGAATCTTCAAGGAAGGGGAGAGAAATTGATGAACCAGAGTGAGAGAAAAGTGTAAAAATGAGCCACAGATCCCTCTCAATCTGTCAAAGATCGTATTTATAGAGTTTTTGCGCGTCGCCCGGCACTGTACGAGCTTGGCCAGAGCTGGGCACTGGCTTCTGAACGCGAAAAGCTACTCTCTGTCTCAACTGGCGCTAAACTCCCAAGTCTGGCGCTGAGCGCTACCTTGCTGTGTGCATCCTGGCGCTGAGCGCTGGTTCATGCCCTGCTCCTGCTGTTTTCTTCCATTTCTATCTGGGCTGAGTGCCCGGTTCCAGAGCTGAGCGCTTGACCTTCAATCCTACATATTTTCAACATATTTTGAATATAATTTTCACATAAAAAGATCAAAACTCTAATCCAATGAATCCAAACTTTATTCATATCAAAGTATGTATTTTCCTATCACTTTTCCTATGATTTCTAAGATTATTTACAAACTCTTTCCTAATTACACTTCCAAACTAACATATTTTGCACATTCATCAAACTCCATTAAGTTAGTAGTCATTTTATTGTTTTATTTAAATGGGGGGTTACACTTTTAATTTGAATAAGTAAGAGAGTTAAGTGTAGCGGCCACATAATGGTAGAGATATAGTGGCATAGTTAAGCTTAGTTAATTGGTGGTTATGGTATCTTTGTGTGAGCCAAAAGTTGGTAGCCACACTTCTATATGTAATCACGCCCATAACATGAAATAAACAACTTTGGAGTTTATTTTGGATTAAGTCCATTTGTGAGAATTGTTTCTCTTTGGTTCTTGGTTGAACCATCCCCTTGTTCTTATCAAGAATCCAATATTCATGTGGCAAACTTCACTTGACTTATCAATTTCCCTTCGAATTGTGGTGCCTACCTTCCATTTTTCATCTTGTCCATTTTTGTATTGTTCTTTGAATTTTGGTTGGTCACTCAGGATAGATCTGAAAATCCACATGCTCCTTTTTAGGATCATATCATTTGGTATCTAAAGCCATCCTTCCCACCACATATCATGGCAACACTATTCCTTGAAATGGAAAGATTGCAAAGAAGCATGGATGAGTTCAATGTGATGCTTGACAAGCTTGTAGATATAAAAAGGAGGAGGCATGGAGGAAGGCGATATGAGAGATGTGATAGAAATATTGAGAGGGAGGATAAAGGGTATTAAAAAAGGTTGAGAAAAGAGGAGAGAATGAAAAGACAAATTTCTGAAAATGAAGCATGTTGGAAGAAAATAGTTGAAGAGAAGATGAGAGCAAAAAAAGAAAGTGAGGTAAAACAAACAAACTTGAATGCCTGTTTTGATGCTATCCCTAATTCTTTGCCTAGTTATGTTGATTATCTTTTGAAGGAAAGTGAGTGTGTTCCTCCAAAGGAAGCATGCAAGACAATCAATGAAATTGAAGATGTGATTCCAAAGGAAGCTTGCAAGACATTCAATGAAATTGAAGAGGTGATTCCAAGGGAAGAATGCAAAGCATCAAAAGGAGTTGAATTGCAAGATGAAGACAAGGAGATGAAGATAACTAGAGAATGGCTTCCCCCTAAAGCCGAAAATAGGTCTTCAAATTCACTTGGGAAGTCATGGCAATCTTTTACTCTAACACCTTATTATAGATTTGCTTGTGGATACAAATGTTGGGATTCTTCTACTTTGGTTCATTTATCTAACATTTCTCCCCTAGGTCACGAAGAAAAGAATCGTGAAAGATAAACCACAAAAAGCAAAGAGCAACAGAAAAAGTGTGAGGCAAAGGTTGAAAAAAAAATTGAGAGTTTCTTTGTAAAATAAATCAAGGTGATGTTCCTATCTTTGCCTAGAGGTGATGATTCTATTTTGAAGGAAGTTGAAGAAGTAATTCCAAGAGAGGTGCCCCATGGATTCAAAAGAGTTGTGTTTGAACCCGGAGGATGAACATGATTCCCAAAGGCAATAAATTCGAGGTCGAATTCTCTTTAAGAGGGAGAGAATGATGCAAACCAAGAATGATGTCCAATTTAAGGCCAAATTGATTTTTGATGAAAATTTTATTTTCATTAATGATGAACCAGTTGACTTGTTTTGGCCGTATCTTACGCTACAGATATCATATTAATGCATTCTTTGGTGTGTTGGAAAGCTAAGGAAAGTAACTACAAATCGTATCTCAAGCCTCTTGACCAGATTCGGCTTCTATCATGGTGAAAAACGGTCTGGAAGTTCAATACGAATTTTTACACGAGTTTGGTAGCTTAGTTGGGAGGAATCTTTTGGCTTGCATGCCTCAAGTAACTCCATTAAGTTAGTAGTCATTTTATTGTTTTATTTAAAAAGGGGGTTACACTTTTAATTTCAATAAGTAAGAGAGTTAAGCGTAGCAGCCACATAATGGTAGAGATATAGTGGCGTAGTTAAGCTTAGTTAATTGGTGGTTATGGTATCTTTGTGTGAGCCAAAAGTTGGCAGCCACACTTCTATATGTAATCACGCTCATAACATGAAATAAACAACTTTGGAGTTCATTTTGGAATAAGTCCATTTGTGAGAATTGTTTCTCTTTGGTTCTTGGTTGAACCATCCCCCCTGTTCTTATCAAGAATCCAATATTCTTGTGGCGAACTTCACTTGGCTTATCAATTCCCCTTCGAATTGTGGTGCCTACCTCCCATTTCTCATTTTGTCCATTTTTGTATTCTTATTTGAATTTTGGTTGATCACTCAAGGATAGATCTGAAAATCTACATGCTCCTTTTTAGGATCATATCAGTATTCCACATGTATATAGCAAGGTTGAGATGCCGACATGTGAGTTTATCACAGTAGTCACATACGCGACACACCAATCAACAACATATGATAACAGCAACATGTAAAACAATATGAATCCTATTCATAATATCAATGCTATTAAAGCAAGGGGATTCATACCCGACAACCATCGTAGGTTTATAAAAATGCATGGCATTTCAAAAATCCACTTTCTATTCATAATATCCGGAGATCCTAACTTCCCTTCGTCGAGCAGGATAGGCTTCAATAATCCCCATAACATAATTGTTTCATGTGAGGTCGACCTCGCAATTTAGGTCTGATCCCCAATTGTTCAAGGGTATCACGTCAAACCTAAATAACATTAAATAGTTCCCTATTGAGCACATCTGTGCATTGTAGTCGAGTTCCACGACTCGAGGTTGTAAAGCCTCGGCCTTATGTGGAGTTCGAACTTGGATGTCCATAAAGACCCGTCTTGGTCCGTAACTATCAAATTTATAAATCCACTTATGGATTGTAGCTCGTTGACGTGGGCGGCACGTCTGCCGGTTCATGCATGTAAAATAGTTGGTTTGTTGTTTTTATTTTTCGTTTGTTCTTTCTGTTAGGTCAAAGCAACCATCACACAAAAAGGGGGTGAATTGGGTGATAATAGAAATTTAAAAATTTTACTAAACAACAAAACATAAATAAGAGTTTTTCAAATAAAGAGAGTATAGATTGATAAAAGAAGATAATTTAAAAACCATCTAACAAAACTAATAACATATTTTTAACCAGTTTGGAAATAAGGAAGATAAAGCATTTCACTTGTCTAATGGACAATATTGACTTGTCTGATTATCTTAGACTAAACATTAACCGGTTAGACAACATCTAGAGGATAAAAAACATTTGAAAATAGCTTAGAACATAAAGCTTAAAATCAGTCAGAAAACTTTGTTGAAAATACATAAAACAACAAAGATAAGGAGATAAAGGTAGAGAGAAAATAAACAACAAGATTTATCCTTGTTCACTCATATAAACGATGAGCTACATCCAGTCCCCAGCAGTAGCTGAGTTTTTCTCCACTATCACATCAGATAATTACAATGAGTAGCCTTTGCACACCTAGCCTCTCAAAGCTCATTGAGTATTGTTCTTAACCAGCCTCTCCAGACTGTTGCAAGTATTATTTGCACACCAAGCCTCTCCAGGCTCATTGGACGGATACTCTCATTAAGATTTTAGCAAGTCCAAAGAACGTAATCCTAGTAGACGAGCTCCATATGCCATTTTAGTGGATGAGCGCTTCTATTACCTTAATGGACGAACGCTTTTGTTACTCCATTGGACGAGCGCTTCTATCACTCCAGTGGACGAGCGCTTCTGTTACTTTAGTGGATGAGCGCTTCTGTCACTTCAGTAGACGAGCGCTTGAGTTACTATAGTAGACGAGCGCCTCTGTCACTTAGTAGACGCTGGCTTTCATCACTTTAGTGGATGTTGGCTTTCATCACTTTAGTGGATGTTGGCTTTCATCACTTAAGTGGACGCTGGCTTTTATCACTTTAGTGGACGCTGACTTTTATCACTAGCGTTGGACGTGAGCTTCAATCACTTCGGTGTTGGACGTGAGCTTCTATCACTTGCGTTTTGGACGTGCACTTCAATCACTACAGTGCTGGACGTTTGCTTCAATCACTTGTGTGTTGGACGTTTGCTTGAATCACTTGTGTGTTGGACGTGCGTTTCAATCACTTGTGTGTTGGACGTTTGCTTCAACCACTACAGTGTTGGACGTTTGATTCTTACATTTTAATCTGCACACTAGATTGACAAGTTAGCAACCAATATGAAGGTTAATTAAATCATTAACCAATGTTTAGTTTTCATCAAAACTTAGGGAAATGCACATCTGACATTTTAGAGACTTAACACTTTCTTGTCGAGGCTTAAAGCTCACGACTAATTTTATACATGCAACAAGCCCATTCACACTTAACACAGGACACGCAGTCCTAGTGCTCATTTACGAAACTCTAGGTCGAATCACCAGTCACTAGGTTCGTCAATATTTGACATGAAGTCAAGTCGCCAACGTGGGATTTTTAATCCGCGACCAAAATACTTACTCACAAGAACTCTAGTCCGACGTCTCGGTTGATGGGTCCTCACAACTTTCATAATTTTCAACATGGTTTTCGTTCGGTGAAAACTAACTCAAAAACCAAATACAAGAGTTTAACAAAGTTTGGCGAAAAAACATTTTCGCTCTTTTTAACTACATTTTACATAAATCCTTTTCCTTTAAAATTCATTTCGGAAAACGTCAAATCATTAAAAATCATTTCTAAAACTTTTTTTACTGAAACAATAAAATTATTATCAAGAATTTCGTCATAAGACATTTTCTAAATATTTTCATTTAGAACAAAATTTTCGTAAACCAAAAACTTTTCTTTCAAAAAAACTTTTCTTGACTACAATGAAACATTTTTAAGATTTTTCTTCTTTCTTTTATTCTCTTTTGAAACGTTTTCAGGTAAATTAATGTAAGTTCAATTTATCACTGTTCGTCCTTACTAACACTCATTTCTTAAGCATCATTTTAAAATCATCTATGATTTCTCAAAACGTAACTTTTAGCAAGAATATACTTAAGTCACATTACTTTTGTTTTGAAAGTTCTTACACTTACGAAAATCAAAATTTTAAATTTTCTGCTTAATATTTTTAGTGTCTTAATCTTCATTATCAAGCTATGACTGAGACACCCCGTTGTGCCCCTTTGTGTCATTAGATTAAAACCTCATTATTTAATTACTTAATTGCACGCTTAACGTGAAAATAAGTAAAAATTAAAGCTTAACTTATAAAGTATACAACTTCATATAGAATGACATATCACAATATAAGTATATTATGCATATCACAAAACACTGTTAAGGATATCCTATCAGTAGGATCCCTCACAGGCAAATATTTAGACAAAGTGTTAAACAGCGGAAAACATATTAAAAATACGTCTCACGAGACGCACTGGCCATAACTAACCAGACCCTAATCACCATGGTTCACAGTTCGCCCTCCGGCTTCTAGTTCATAGAGAGTTCCATCCATCTCCTCTTCGATCATCTCATTCACAGGGTCTTCACGCACGATCCCATCGAAGATAAAATAAAACATACAGAAATATAAAGGGGATAAGAAACAGTTCTATCATCAAAAGCGGAAAAGAGTCATAGTAAATTATACAATAATTGTCACAGACAATCAATACACCTAACTAACAAATCATCCTCAAATTAATATATCATCCTCTATCCTCAATCTCATTCTACTCAAGGACACCATAGTTACACACCAATTCCCTAAGGTGGAAGTGGTCTCGCGAGAACTCTTGATTTTACGTGTATTATATTACCAATACATGGTGTATTATATTACCAATACACAGAAGTGTTTTACATGTATTATATTACCAATACACTACCAATACATGGTGTATTATATTACCAATACATAGAGGTGTTTTACGTGTATTATATTACCAATACATGGTGTATTATATGACCAATACACAGATGTCATCGTGTATTATATTACCAATACACTTTTGTCCTTGTGTATTATATTACCAATACACTTTTGTCCTTGTGTATTATATTACCAATACATGGTTTTGGACAACAACACCTATAGTTGAATCTCACCAACCCGTTTTAACAACATCCTAGTGCCTTAACCTTCCATTAGAACTCGACACATATTCTATACCATAACACCTCTTTAACATACATCATCTAGGTTAGGCTATTCTAAATCATCATTATCCTCACATCCAAAACAATTATCTCTTAGACAACATATATATCTTTGCTTAAAATCCACTAAGCATAATAATAAAAACCAGACAGATCATGCATAACACAATATCAATCAAAATATTCTCATATCACCAACATAGCACAAAATCATTTCAATAAAGGTAATAAAATCAAATCAACCATCAACAATATAAAATCAACCTAATATCGATAAACCTACAATCCTCGAATCACCATTGGTTTTTCAGAAAAGGTTTCCAATGTGATTTTGGTCTTGTCAATTACTCGACTACTAGTAGGGTTTAATTAGGTTGCCCTACATAATTATTATATAATCTACTACTCATTCTGACGATAGGTTGGTTCTTTCCCCCACCTGGGTTATCACCGGGATTCTGAAATCGATGTTCCTCATTATCACGCCATATGTTGCCAATTCCTCCTTCAACCAACATCACATAACAACGATTAATCAAAAAATTCCCACTAGATTCACTTTAATACTAGGTTCAGCCTCTAATTCAAAATGAAGCTAGGATTATTTTCTCACTCCAATCTTTTGGATTCTAGGTGCTTAGGTCTTAGAAAACTAGAATAAATTGTTAGAAGTTGAAAATATGAAGCAAAATCTTCTAACCTCTAAGGTTAGGGTTTCAACCTTGAACATAAAAATAGGTTAGGAAATTTATTTGGATTTAAACCCTTGGATTATAAAAGCTTAAGTATCTAAAAGCATAAAAACCATAACCTTAACTCATCAAACACTTGTAAACATTTTTACATAATCTTTGAAGAAATAAATCTAAGACTTGAAATAGATAAAACTTGCCGAAACTTAAGATTAGTTGAGGATTAGAAACATAGAAACCCTAAATAGTTTAGATCTAACCTCATTTAAGTTAAAAATTGAACAAAACCTCCTTTGTCCATTTAGACATAGGTTCGGCCCTGTTTAGATCTATAGGAAGGAAAATGATGTTGCTCACGTGCTCTTAGATGATGAAAATAGAGATCATAACTCGATCATAGAAATTGGTTTTACATTTTTAGGATTTTTCTACAATTTTCTAGAGATTTTAGAAGTTATGGATCTAAGAATGATAAGTGGAAGAAAATGACATTAACTCAACAAATAAGTGAATGAAATAACATAGATGAGTAGGATAAAGAAATGTCACCCTTGAAGCTTGAAGAAAAAGGAGGAAGAAGATGATGAATTCTTGAAGGAAATCAATGGAGTTTTGAAGTGAAGAACTTAGTTATGTGAGTGTAAAGTGTGAAAATGAAAGAAAATGAGTGTTTATATAGAGGGAGAGAGAAAAAAGTGGCGTGTGGGAGAAGGAGAGGAGAGAACTTGGAGGCCAAGTTTGGGTTAGGACATGTTTGGTTGGTTAGGAGAAAGATTAATAGGTTTTAGGATTAAAATACTATTACTTTCCAAAACATCATGATTACTTTCTTGGATGTGAGATGTGACTTTAGTCCATCAAGTCACTTCAACTCCATCAAGTCACTTCAGTCACCTCAGCTCTCCAATCTGCTCCGTTGTTTACCCGATTAAAGTTTCCGATCGTAATTCTCGACGTTTTTGTCCGGATAAAATATTATATTTTAATTCTGAACATAAAATTTCCAAAATTACTAAAGTCATTGGAAACACGACAAAAACACTAACCATTTTGTTCACGGGTCAAAATTAGGTTTTATGTTCAATAAACTTTTACTGTCAGTGAAAACACGGACCGAGTTTCGTCTGAATTTTCAACACAATTTTTTACCGTAACCTTCTACCATAAAGTAGACTATGAATATGATTTTATTTTATTCAAAAACACATTCTAACTTTCAGATTAAAATATAATCAATTATATTTTAACTAGTTGAACATCATAATTAAAATCAGGCTGTTACATTACTACCCCTCTTAAAAGAAAATTCCGTCCTTGTAATTTACATACCTTAGAAAAGATGTGGATATTGTTGTTGCTTATCCTCCTCGCGTTCCCAAGTAGCATCTCCCGTAGTTTCATGCCATACGACCTTAACCAAAGGAATTTGTATACCGTGAAGCTCCTTAATCCGTCTATTTGCTATCCTTACAGGTAAAGCCTCATACTCTAGATTCTCTCGCAGTTGTATAGACTCAGACTCAATGACATGTGAAGGATTAGGATAATACTTTCTCAACTGAGAAACATGAAAGACATCATGAAGGTTGGAAAGATTGGGTGGTAAGGCAATTTGGTAAGCTATTGGACCAATTCGTCGAAGAATCTAAAAAGGGCCAATGAATCGAGGAGTAAGTTTTATGGATTTGATAGCTCTGCCAATTCCAGTTTTCCGAGTAAATCTCAAAAACACATGATCGTCTTCCTGGATTTCTAATGGTCTTCTCCTCTTGTCACTGTAGCTCCTTTGCCTATCCTGTGCTTCCTTCATCTTTTCCCGTATCTTCCTGACTTGCTCCGTAGTTTGTTGCACCACATCTGGACCCAAAACTTGGTTCTCACCAGTCTCATACCAACATAACGGTGTCCTATACTTTATGCCATACAAAGCCTCATATAGTGCCATTCCGATACTACTATGG
Organism: Sophora flavescens; assembly: GCA_030762895.1. Classification (NCBI taxonomy): domain Eukaryota; kingdom Viridiplantae; phylum Streptophyta; class Magnoliopsida; order Fabales; family Fabaceae; genus Sophora; species Sophora flavescens. The sequence goes on from CM061066.1 coordinate 92,634,004, forward strand.
AAACTATTGTTATAAGTAAATTCAATCAATGACAAGAACTCTTCGCAACTGCTTGTGTGCTCCAACACACAAGCTCTCAATAGATCCTCCAATGACTGAATTGTCCTTTTTGACTGTCCATCAGTTTGGGGATGATAAGCAGAACTCATCCTCAACTTTATTCCCAAGGCATTTTGCAATTGTCTCCAAAATCTAGATGTGAATTTAGGATCTCGGTCTGAGACAATGGTCAATGGCACACCATGCACTCTAACAATTTCTGTGATGTAAATCTGAGTCAACCTTTCCAAATTATAACTTTCACCAATAGATAAGAAGTGAGCACATTTTGTCAACCTATCAATGATGACCCAGATCGCATCATTCTTCTTAGGAGTTCGTGGTAATCCGACCACAAAATCCATAGCTATACTAACCCATTTCCACTCTGGGATATCTAAAGATTGTAGTAATCATGCTAGCTTCCGATGTTCAATCTTAGCTTTCTGACAAACCAGACAACATAAAACATACTCCACTACTTTCTTTATCCTTGTCCACCAAAACATTTTCTTCAAATCCTGATACATATTTGTCGATCCAGGATGGAAACTCAACTTACTCTTTTGTGCCTCCTCTAAAATCATCTTCCTAAGTTCTACATCCTCCAGCACATATATTCTATCTTTAAACCTTAACGCACCATCTGTTCCTCTACTAAACTCAAATTTTACCTTAATCGATTCCTCATCTTACTTCCTGGAGGTATAGATCCTGAACTTGTGTATCTTTAAGATCTTTCATAAAATCACTACTAATAGTGATCATACTTAAACAAATCTTATTCTCAACCAATTCCATTCCTAAGTTCAAATCCCTGAACTGTTTAAGCAATTCTAACTCCTTAACCAACATCGCAGACACATGCAAGGACTTCCTGCTTAAAGCATTCGCTACCACAGTTACCTTCCCAGGATGGTATAGTAATTCAAAATCATAATCTTTGAAAAACTCCATCCACCTTCGCTGCCTCATATTCAATTCTTTTTGATCAAATAGATACTTCAGGCTCTTGTGGTCATTGAAGACATTAAACTTTGCTCCATACAAAAAGTGTCGCCATATCTTTAATGCGAACACTATTGCTGCTAACTCCAAATCATGAGTCGGGTAATTTCTCTCATGAATTCTCAACTGTCGGGAAGCATAAGTCACAACTCTTACCTCTTGCATCAGGACACATCCTAAACCTTGGTATGACACATCACAATATACGTCAAACTGTCCTAGTGGGTCTGGTAAGATCAACATAGATGATGTAGTCAACATGTCCTTCAGCTTTTGAAAACTTTGTTCACACTTGTCCATCCATACAAAAGCTATATTTTTCCTCGTTAACTACGTCATAGGCAACGCAATCTTCGAGAATCCCTCTATGAACCTCCGATAATATCCAGCTAGTCCTAGGAAACTTCGTACTTCACTTACTGACTTAGGCAGTTCCCACTTAAGAACTGACTCAACCTTAGCTGGATCTACGACTATTCCTTCTTTATTAATAACATGACCTAGGAATTGTACTTCTTCCAGCCAAAACTGACACTTGGAAATTTTGGCATAAAGCTGCCTATCCTTCAAAACTCGCAACACCAATCTCAAATGCTTCTCATGCTCTTCCCGTGTACGTGAATAGATAAGAATATCATCGATGAACACAGCAACAAATTTATCGAGGAACGGTCTGAAAATTCTATTCATACAATCCATGAACACGGCTGGCACATTAGTTACACCGAAAGGCATAACTAAATACTCATAGTGCCCGTACCTCATCCTAAAAGTCGTCTTGGGTATATCTTCCTTTCTTAGTCTGATCTGATGGTACCCAGATCTTAGATCAATCTTAGAGAACATTGCTGCTCCTTTCAACTGATCCATCAAATCATCTATCCTAGGCAACGAATATTTATTCTTAATTGTCATCTTATTCAACTGCCTGTAATCCGTGCACAACCTCGCACTTCCATCATTCTTTTTAACAAATAACACCGGTGCTCCCCACGGTGAAACACTCGGTCTAATAAACTCTTTTCCTAACATGTCATCCAATTATTCCTTCAACTTTACCAACTCAACCGGTGACATCCAATAAGGTGCTATAGATATAGGCCCAGTCCCTGGTATGGGATCTATAGTGAATTCCACTTCTCTTTCCGGTGGCAAACCTGGAACGTATGGATGGAAAACTTCAGGAAACTCTCTCACAATAGGCATGGAATCTATGATGGGAGTCTCATTAGCCTCCACTGCGAAAAGCATCACAAACTGTTGAGAGTTGTCACTCCTCGTAGAAACTCCTTCATTGGCAGATGCTACACTAAAATGTTCAAGAAATGATAAAGTCTTGCTAGAACAATCTAGCACTACATGGTTAGTGGAAAGCCAATCTATGCCAAGAATAACATCTATCTATTGCATAGGCAAACATATAAGATCTACAATAAATTTCATATTCTCAACAACGATAGGACACTGTAAACAAAAAGACATAGTAGTCAATGGATTACTGGTTGGAGTTGATACTGTAAGGGTATATGGTAATTTGGAAATAGTTAAGTTTAAATGATCCAGACACTCATGCGAGGTAAAAGAATGTGTAGCACCTGAGTCAAACAATACATTCGAGAGTCTATCAGCTATCAACACACATACCTTGTATAAGATCAGCTGATTGAGAGGAGTCAGCTCTCCTCACAGTAAACACTCTTCCAGTGGCCTGAGGTCTTGCCACTTGTGGTCTTGCTGCTGGGACTCCTCTTCTAGATCCACCTCTATTGTCTCCAGTTCCTCTTTCGGTAGCTGTCGGCTGTTGCATAACCCTTTGTCTGCAATCTCGTGCCACATGACCTAGTTTCCCACAGTTGAAACAGCTAGGACTATTTGTATAGTCTCTAGCATAATGCGATCCTCAACATCTGAAGCAAACTAAGCCTTGCGGTTACTGACCCGCTCTAGCCACTGGTGCCAGCGTTTGCCCCGATCTCGCATATGGTCTCTGTCTCCACTGCGACCCACTTCCTCCGCGCCTTTGGAAACTTGATCGGTGAGGGCCTCCACTCCTCAGTTGTTTCTGCTCATTGGCCATCCTTAGGTCTATACTTTCAATGGCACTGCATCTCTCGACTAGTTCTGGGAAATATTGTATGTCAAGAGACACTACAACCCTCTGCAACTCATCTCTGAGTCCTTCCTCAAATCTTCTACATTTCCAGTCATCACTTGGAAACCTCTAATAGAATTCCGAAAACTTGATCAAAGCCTCAAAACGTGATGCATACTCACCAACAAACATGTTGCCTTGTTTGAGGTTTGTGAACTCCTTTTCCTTTTCACGTCTAACTATATGTGGAAAATACTTATCGAAGAAGCAGTCCGTGAATGGTTTCCAGTTAATTATTCTGCCTTCAGCCTCCATCAACCTCTTATTGCCTCTCCACTAGAACTCTGCTCCTTCAGTCAACATGAAGGCAATATAAGTCACTTTCTTCTCCTCGTTGCAATGCATAGTAGCAAATATCTTTTCAATCTCTTGTATCCACCATTCCGCCTTCTCTGGGTCATACCCTCCTCAAAATTGAGGTGGCTTTCCGTTCATAAAATTAGTCAATCCGGCATCTTTAGCTGCTACAACCCTTCTCTGATTCTTAATTTCTACCTGCTCTTTGTTCATCTGCATCATTTCAGCATTTTGCTGGGTTTGCAATAGTATAGCAACAGCTAGGGTTTCCATTGCATTTGGAGTCGAAGATGATCCTCCTCCATTCTCAGTATTGTCGGCATTACCATTGACAGCTCCAATAATCCTTTCTAGAGTTCCGTCACCACTGTTAGTTGGACGTCCTCTTCCGCGAGCCATGATTCTATTAAAAGAAATCATCCGCTCTTATTAGTATGACATATAATACTACATAGAGAAGTATATAAATACCATATGTCATGCTAATATTAAGCTCTCACATCATATTCGGACACACTACCCAACTTCTAAGCATAGTCAAAATCCGATGTGGATTCAACTAGACACGGCCAGTAACAACATCCTAAACCTCGCAGTCCTTGATTTTGATCGGACATAACCCCACAGTCTGTTTTAGAACCAAACTGCTCTGATACCAAATGAGACACCCCGTTGTGCCCTGGTGTTTTATTAGATTAATATCCTTCTTAATTCATTTCTTAATCACGTGCTTAGCGTGATAAATACGTAAAAAATTAAAAACATATATAATAATCATATAACTTCTGCAAAATTAAAACACACCAACGGTAACATATATAAATACACACCTATTTGTTCATTACAATACCAAAACACTGTTGAGGGTATCCTCTCTGTAGGATCCTTCACATAAACTTAACAACAGACATACTTAGCAAAAATATAAAATACTCCTTAGACTCACTGGCCATAATGTCTATACTCTAATCATCATGGATCACAGCACGACCTCCAGCCTCTGGTTTGTAAGGAGTTCCATCCAACTCCTCGGCAACCTCCGTTTCATACAGAGTTCCGTCCAGCTCCTCTGCAGTGTAATCCTCCATCGGGTCTTTTAATGTAAGTAAAGTAACCCACAAAAATACAGAAATATAGGTTTTCTGTTCAATAAACTTTTACTGTAAGTGAAAATGCAAACCGAGTTTCGTCTGAATTTTCAACCCAAATTTTTACCGTAACCTTCTACCATAAAGTAGACTATGAATATGATTTTATTTTATTTTATTCAAAAACACTTTCGAACTTTCAGATTAAAATACAATTAATTATATTTTAATCGGTTGAACATCATAATTAAAATCAGGCTGTTACAATGACCATTGTCATGCTCTCAACCAATACAATCAACAACAGTAAGTTACAGTTCACTTATCAATCCAACATTCATCACAAAACTAGAAATCATTAATTCAACATCACACAATAGTTACAATTAATCACACATACCAAACAATTAAGTATATGAATATCAAAACTTTTCAGGTAAGATCTCCTTACCTCTTGAAGAACAAACTTTTCTTTGACTCCAACCCTCAAAGCTTCTTTTCTTTCATCACACAATAACCACTACAACTAGTTACAGCTTTAACCTTCAACAAACAACATGAAAACAAATTAATCAAACAAAGCCATTTTTGGTATCTAAAACCTAGGGTTCGACCTAGACAAGATAAAAAGGCTAGGGTTTTCTATTTTTTCAAGCTCTTGGATACTTGATCCTAGAGTATTAGAAAGAAGGTACAAATTTTCCTTACTCACAAATTCCATTTCTATAATTTTCTATGATTTAAACCATGAAATCTCATAAAAATGGAACTTGGACAAGGCAAGGTGATAAGAATGAAACTTGTGAAGAGAAAGGAAACTATGATCATGGATCATAAGATCACACCTCTAGTAGATGTAGGGTTTTGGTGACAAAGTGTGAGGAAACAAATGAAAGAAGTGTGATTGTGTGTGTGTGTGTGTGTGGGTGGGGGGTGGGGTGGGGTGGGGTGGGGGGGGGGGGGGGTGGCGGGTCGAATAGGGCAAGGGTAAGATGTGAATAAATTGTTGGGACAAACTTGGAATTTTCATGAAAGGCAAGAGGTTACGTGGTCATTTCCATGACTATATATTTAAAATATCTAGATATTTTATCATAAGCTATCATTACAAGGGTGAGTCATGGTGGTGACTCACCACTAGAGGTGATGTGTTGTCCCATCAATCCCAGCATTCGGATTTATCTCTGCAATTCCATATCCGGCTCCGTCGTTTACCCGATTTAGGTTTTTGCACCTTTTCTTTGAAAATTTCACCCGAATAAAATATAATAATTTATTTTTGAACGAAAATTTTAAAATAGATCATATCAGGGTTTTTCTGACCAAATACAAATGTACTGTCAGTGAAAACGCAGACCAATTTCTGTCTGAATTTTGAACCCAAAATTTAACCATAACTTCCTACAATATAGTAGTTTCTAGCTATGATTTTGTTTTCTCCAAAATCATTTTCTCGGTCTCTTGTAAAAATATAAATAGATATATTGTTACCGGTAATACAGTGTAGATAAAAAGATGGGGTGATACAATGCTACTTTGTCCTTTTCTTTCCTCCCCTTTTTTCATTTCATTTCTATGAGAAAATAATTTTTTTAATATATCAGTTTGTGTGGTTGATTTTATAGTTTTTCAAAGGATCACTATTACATAAAATTGCTTTAATAGTGCTTTTTTTTTGCCTTTAGTGGCGCTTACAAACGCTATCTATTCACCCGCTACTGAAGGTGAAAAAAATAGGCAGCACTAAAAAAAGCGCTATTGAAAGTGGGAATAGGTAGCGTTTCCTTGAGAAAGTGCTATCTAAAGTTACAAATAGACAACGCTTCCTTAAGGAAGCGTTATCTATTGTATATACTTTAGACATCGTTTCCTTGAGAAAGCGTTGTCTAAAGTATACAATAGATAGCGCTATTTCAAAGAAGCGTCGCCTATTCCTCATTTTAGATAGCGCTTCCTTGAAAAAGCGCTATCTATTCCCCCTTTTTTTTATACTATTTACGTTGTTTTTCTACATTTCCCACCTACACTCAACAAAACCAAGACATCAAACAACGTATCCATCCCACTACACTCAGCAAAACTCAATAAAAGTTCAAAACCATGCATTTACATATATATAGTGTACAAAGCTTACATACAATATTGGAGAGTATAAACCAAACATCAAAACCATATAACCATTTAACTAATATACTTTCTACAATTCACAGTAACACGTACACATAACCAATTTTAATATTAAGTCCATATACCAAAAAGTAGCTAACCTACACTAGACAATAACTATAGCTAATTAACCAATACATGAACGCACTACTAACAATATATACAAGCTGATTAACCAGCACACTAGTAATATTTCTACACAATTTCTGCATGTGGCTTCCCTTATGTCTGATGGCACAAAATCCTTGTCGTCGGCCTGCACAAGATGCACACACATATCACTTTCACATACACACAAGTCTATAATATATAGGAGAGACACTAGCTAGCATTATCAGAGTATGTGCTTAGCTTAAACTTTCAAAATTCTGGTATTTCTTGAACTAAAAATGATAATATGCTTAGCTTAAATATACACAGGCAGAAAGTTAGCATTGATGAGAAGATGAAGGAAAACTCACCTAGACATGGAACAAGAAAAAAATCTCTTGTATGTTTCCTCAACCATTGACATCATGACATGATACGGACCATAAGATATTTGGTATAATATAGTTTGTCTTCCTATAAGCAGCTATACAAGTGGATGTGAGCTGTATTTTTTTAATCTAACTAAAAGGGGAAACATCCAAAAATTATAAGTTACAATTCATAAATATATATGATTTCAAGTGCCCAAGAATAATTGATCCAGTGTACTGTCCTTTTTTTCATATATGGAATGGTTTTAAAGAATGATAAAAATGAAGCATGCAATGAGGTATCAACCAATACTACCAAGCATATTTTGGCCCACCCAAAAATATGTGAAAACAGAATGCTATATTATCTGAGATCTGACTTTGAGAGATACAATTAATACAGGCAAGTGCTTGTAATCAAGGACATGTACAAAGTAATTATATATGATTGACTCATTCAGTTTGTTGTCATATATCCAGAATAAGAATATGAAAATTCACATTTTAATACATTATTTCACTTCAAAGGAATCTAAATTCATATTACACTCAAGTAGTATTTGAAGTGTACATTCCTTCAATTCACACATGCGCCTCCATTGGAACAAAAGTACATGTTCTCCAGTCACACGTAAGTGACAGAACTGGTGTAAATCCACATTATCCTCAAACTTAACCTATGAACTTCTTTATCATGACTTGATCCTCTAGAACATGAAAACTTGAGGTTAGTCTGAAAACTAAAAAGCACTTGGCCACTGGCATTGCCACAAGCAAAGACATAACTAAAAAGTTACATATCATATCAGTGGCTATGTCTTTTTAGATATGACACATACCTAACTTCTTTTTTTAAGTTCATAGTGGTTCTAATTATGTCCCACGCTCGCATTAAGTTCATAATGTTTCTATTTATGTTCTTCCCAAGAATAAGCAATAATGTTTCTATTTTTCGTTCCTTCAGATAGGAGGCAGTAACATTAGGTAGTTAAGCATAAAACTCCAAGCATAAAATGATTTTTATTAAAAAAAAGAAAATTAATCTTGAAGCATAAGGTGTGCCAAACAAGTTAGGGAGTTGAAACATATCCAGGAGCAAACAAGTTCACTGTTCATATAAGAAGCAATGGCAGAATATGCCTAGCAAAGGGGGGATTTTATGACCATAGCAGCATTCACGTACAAGAGACCAAACTAAAAAAGGGTTCAGAATAAACATAAACATTTGATATACATTTTTAAATGAAATAAAAAAAGTACATAAGCATAACAACTTGTAACTTCATGTGTCAGAGTATGCGTTACTACCTTATGGTGAGTCTCAAAAAACTTAATAACTTCTTCCATATGGTTTCTGTAAAATCCCTGCATTGCATATATATAGATAGTTACAAGAGTGGTGTTTAAGATTAAAACAACAAGAAAAACAAATTGCATACAAAATTCATTGACTCACTTAGACGTAACCGAAAAACCCAGAGCTCATATCACCAGCAGGGAATCCCATAGCAATAATGTTTTATGTGATATATGTCATATCTAAATCAAAACCTCCTTCCTGAAAAAAGGGTATAAAAATCGACCATAATACATATTCAGTCAAAAGGTTCTTTGAGAAGAGAATATGTCAGTACAAAATAAAGAAATATGATAATCAAACTCAGTCTACTCACAAGAATTATTATATAATAAAATTTCTAACAACTTTTCTCGGCTGAATACAAAACACTAGATTACATGCACGTCTTAACAGGGAGTAGGCAAATGTCTACGACCTTCAGGGCATTATAAATCCAATTCCACCTGTGATATCTAATTTAGAGAATCAGCTAACAGAAAACATTGCTTAGTCTAGTTCTGCTTCTGCATTAGATAATTCTGCTTCTACACTAAATGAATTTTATTTTAAAAGAAAACTAATAAAAAAAACCTGCTATTAAACATCACCCACTTCACCACAGCCAAGTGACATCATTGAAGATTGGCCAAAAAAGAATAAAATCAAGACACATACACCATTCTGAGAATGCAATGGTGAGGGATGTTAGGACTCACATATTTGAAATGTGCAGGAGAAACCATGAACTTCAAAGGAAAAGAAACAGAGAGAGCGAGATTCCAGATGTTAGGACTCACATCGTTCTTCTCTGTATCTCAATTTTAACCAGAGGCCTCAGAATACAGCTACCAGAAATATCATAATACTCAATCATTTCAGCATTAACAACTACCTGTTCAATAAATCGAAAGCTAGGGTCAAACAACACTGTTTCACATAGTGAAACGACAATATCAGATCTGAACGAACACAAATTTGACCTAACAAAACCATTAAAAATCAATGAAATAAATATAATACCTCAGAATATCACTCCCCTAAGTTTTCAGCCTTCCGATTCGCGAGTCTTAATCCAGTTTCTTTCTTCACCTCTTTCTTCTTCGCTCCTGAAAAAGGAAGATTCGCCATTAGAAATGGTGAATACTCACCTAAAACGGTGAAGATAAGTGAAATCGAGTACCAGATTGCTTTGCTTTAGGGTTTTTTACTTCACTCCCCGCCATTATGAACGAACTCCATCTGTAACAAGAAAAACAAGAATTGTTATGTTGAGTGGGTGAAGCGTATCTGGAAATCGAATGAAAGCGTAATTTGAGTTATCGATTGCAGAGAAAGAGAGTGGAGGCTTACCTGAGAACGATGGTTGAGAGAAAGTTAGGGCGTCACTGTGTGAAGAGAGACGGTGGTGACGGACTTGCAAAGAGGGAATCAATGGTGTCGACGGAGCAGAAACAATGTGTGGACGGCTTGAATAGTGCCCTAGAAGACGAATGAGTGTCCTAGGTTAAGAGATGCAAAGGAGATGAATGTCGCGGGAATATTTTTAGAGTGAGGGAAAAGTGTGTGGGAAGCGAGGTAACAAATTATATTTTTAGGAAAATGTAGAGATAGCGCTTTTTTGTGGGAGCGCTATTATAGTTAATGAATAGATAGCGCTTCCTCAAACAAACGCTGTCTATTCTTTATTTACGATAGTGTTTCCTTAAGAAAGCGCTATCTATTCCTACTTATTAATATTCAATAGCGCTTCCTTGAGGAAGCGCTATCTTAGGATAAGAAATGGATAGCGCTTCCCGAAGGAAGCGCTATTAAAAGTCTTCCGCCTCTTCTTAAGTAGCGTTTCTCATTAAAGCACTATTGAAGGTGCGCTATTAAAACTCTTTTCTGTAGTAGTGGATCACTACTAGAAATCTTCTTATTACCTGCGATTTTTTTTGCGAATTTTGTTCAAAAATTCGTAGGAAAACAAGTTTCATGTGGATTTTCCTATGGGTTTCTATCCCCGAGTAATACCTTCGTAGGTAAATTTTTCCTACGAACTTAAAAATCAGTAGAAAATTTTCTGTAAATTTTCTTGCGAAAAATTTAAATCCTCAGTAAATGTCAAAATTTCTTGCAAAATTTTCTACGAATTTAAATCTATAAGAAAAATCCTTATTTTTGGAAAAAAAAATTGTAGCAAAATTCGCAGGAAATTCCCGCGGAAAAAATTCGCAGAAAAATCAGCAAGTAAATCATAAATTTCTAATAGTGGATTATGAAATTGTTGCATATTACATCAGAGGATTGTAGATTATATATTATCTTTTCTCCTGCCTTGCAGGTGGAGCCTTCACCGTCTACTATGTGCCTGTTTAGTTAGGATTGTTTTGGACGTAAATGGCCATTTCCTCCGTCCCGAGGCAATCGAACGCCATTTTTTTCAAAGCTCGGATATTGAGCGCTCAGTGAACGCGGAATAGAATGCTGGTTGGCGTTAAGGAGTATCTTAAACAAACATATCCTATGTCCCTTCCTATGCTTCATGAAACAGAACAAGGTTCTATGACTTCTGTTGCATCTGCTACATTACCTGTAACCACTGTATGCTTCAATACAAATACTATTAATGACAAAATCCAGCTTCTTTGTGTTTAATCTAAATAATAGATCAAATGCGGTAATGAATTACTCCATGTAAGTAAAACTCATTAACTGGTGAATATACACTGCCGAATAAGGTGGCCACATGGACTTGATTTTGGTGTTAGTTTCTCCAGTGATATTACTTATTCGTACACTAAGTTACCAAGGAAGGATGATTAATTAGAATTAGACATCATGTTGTTTTCCGTAACTTTGTTCATACTAGACTAAATCAATACCTAAAGGATCATAATCTTCTCACTATTATTTTTTTTTTGGATAAAATTAAAAGTTTGTTTTTATGTTTAAAATTAACAATGCAACTATTTGATGTAACCAGCGTCCTATTATTATTAAAAACCAAAGTCATGCATTGGGGATGGACCTTTATGCACTCCACCGCAGGTAACCCCTCATGATGACAGGTTCTCCACTTGCTAGATCGGTACATATGTTGTTTTTTTATTATATTTCAGAGTATAGAGTGTTAGTTTTAAGAGAAACAAATTGAGTTTAGAGAAAGACTTGGATAGGCACATAACACGTCATTGTTGGACAGTCAAATAAACTGATAATACATTAATATTTAAAATATTTATTTTAAAATAAAAATAAAAAAGACAACTTATTTATGTCAGTCCATCTTCTTCCTCTCTCATCTCTTCTTCTTCATTCAAACTCCAATTTTCACCTCCATCATTCTACGGATTTAATGGAGTTATAGCATGAGGTTTTGAAGTGAAAAGTAGTTGTTTTGGCAAAACCTTCATGTCCTAGCTATCGGTCTGTGATCATTTCTCAATTTCTGTTCGTAGCATAGCACATATAAAATATAATACCAGGATTTTAAAGAACTGATATATAATCCATCTAGCTGTATGATCATTATATGGGTAAAAGAGGGAACAAAATGACAAAAAAAGAAGAAGAAGAAATATGGACGGAGGTGGAAGACGGTATTGTGGACACAGCGAGAGTGAGTGAGAGAGGGAATGAAATTAAGAAAAAAATATATGGTGTAGATAGTACATGATAAGATTTGGTGGGTCTCTTTAATCAATTGGTGATTAATAATGATACATGGTGAGCAACATAAGTTGTTTGCTCACCCTAGAATGAGCCAATGAAATAGTTGATGGAACTCAATGAAATCTAGGCAACGACGACGAAACAATGCATTGGAAGGAGAGAGGAGAGAGAGAAAGGAGGTGAGAGAAGGGAATTAGGTTTTCTCTTTTTTATTTTATTTTAAAATAAATATTTTAAATGTTAATGTGTTGTCAGTTTATTATTGGCTGTACCCAACAATGAGGTGTTGGGTATGTCCCTATGCAAGTCTTTCTCGTGAGTTTAATTGCTATATATTGTTGGTATAAAGTTTTTTATACTGACAACCAATCATAAATCACGGTATGAATGACTTTTAAGGAGATTAGGATAAGACTCAAATATTTTTAATGATATAACAATTTATGATTGATTGACTGTATAAAAAATCTTTATACCCACATGGTATAACAATTAAACTCAAACAAATTTTGATTGACTGGTGAGAAATATTTGATTTGTTTTGTTTTGTTTTAGGTGAAGGATTATATTGGACCCCCTGATCTTATTGACTACCAGTCTCCATATGTGACACCCTAACTCGGGTCATCACATGGTTACCCGTTTGCGGAAATAAAACTTAATTTACTGGTTGCTTTCGGAAAATAATGTTTTCTCAATGTTCATCCTTTCAAAATATGGTGATAAATTTTTTTTCTTTTTAACCTTATAACAACAACAACGTAATCAAATCACACTTAAATACATAATGTATATAAGTCATACAACTATACTGCCTCATATGTCTTCACACCTAGATCATTATCAGTTTTATTCTCCTAAACACAATATATCAAAATAGGACCTAAGCTGGTCGTAACTAACAGACACTACCGCCAATTGGAGCAGCACAGCATGCCTCGAACTAGACAACCTTCTCCTTTTTGTAGAGATCTCATCCCTTGTGCGACTCTGATATGTTTGTAAGGGTGAGACGCCAATATATGGATTTAACAAAATAACTAAATGCTAGCACAAAAGAAGACACATGCACATATACATAAACATCTCAAATATAGCATACAGTTTATCAGTGGGTTTCACACCCCAAACATCAACATTGGAAAACTATGCATGAACACTTCTATCCATCATCTAAACATTCACACTTAATCTCATGAGATATCCCAACCAGAATTGAGTTGATCAGACTCCAGGAACGCAACCAGAATACAGGCCCACAGCCAGAATACAGGCCCACAGCCAGAATACAGGCACGCAGCCAGAATACAGGCACGCAGCCAGAACACCAGGCACGCAGCCAGAATACCAGGCACGCAGCCAGAACACAGGCACGCAGCCAGAACACAGGCACGTCTGCCAATGCATACAAAACACTTTTGTTTCATTCTTTTCTTTGTGTTCAATCTTTCTTTGACAAAGCTCAAAATGGCTTACGACCCACATAGTTTTAAAACACCCTTAAAACTTTTATTACAACACAGGACCTCACAGTCCGAGTGCTCAATCACGACACCTCTCGACCGATGCACCAGTCTTAGGTTCGTGGTACTACAAAACATCTTCAATGTTTCAATACGGTATACCTCACGTATACGGTATAAGCCCTCAAGTCCAAATGACCTCGAGTCCATCACAACACAGAACCTTAGTACCCCGACGTCTCGGTTACTAAGTCCAACTGTACTTTCAACACGGTTGAATCAACTTTTGACTTTCAGAAATTCTTTTTCCAAGGTAGAAATTCATTATAAAATACTTAAATTATAAAACTTAGTTTTTTCACAAACCAATGAGTCACTTGAGGTTTATTCTCCTCAAAATATGCACTGCCGTTTCAAAAATACTTGCTGTCTACACTTTTCCAAATTTGCCGTCAAATATTATTTTTAAGGCTTTTTAAGCCAAAACTTAACTTTTTCCACTTAATTAATTTTATAAAATAATGATTAACTTATTTTCACCAATTAATTTCATAAAAGAATATTTTGTAATATTCCGGAATTTCTTACGAAAAAATTAGCAGTGCAAAAATATTTTCACAGTTTCGCTCTCATTGTGACTCATAAATTACTTTTACACTAACAAATCATTAAAATAATAATATTTCTCAAAACTCATTATTTTTCCAAAATAATATTTTCCACTATTATTATATTCCAACATTTCCCATAAAATGTTGAATATAATTTTCACAGCTTATTAAAGTTTTTATCTGATTAATCGGTTGTGCACTGACCACTGTCAGGCTTCTCAAACAACACTCACAAATAACATTCAACAACAATTATCAAGATTATATCCCCAGGCAGATCATGCATCATAGCAATATAATATACAACTGCAGATAATTAAATAAATTAAGAGCAGATCAAACACCGATACACAGATAAACAACACAACGTAAACCACAAAGATAATTTACCACAACCACATATAAATCATATAAACCACACTAAAACAAATAGTTATTGAGAAAAATCCCTCAGGTAAGCTCCCCTTACCTCTTGAAGAACTTAGCTTCCGATTTAAGACTTTGTCGTGAATCTGGGAACCGTCAACGCACGTACACGATAATCTAGTTTATCCTTCATTAAACATAATACTCAATCAACAAACAAACAACTAAATCAAGCCTAAAATCCTACATGTTGGTTTCGTTCAAGGGCTGACTTTGGGGTTAGAAATCTCTAAAATTTCTAAACTCTTGGATTAATGATTCCTAGTTACTTAAAACCCTAAATCAATGATCGTTGTACAAAGATTGAAATTAAATCTTCCAATCCTCAAACAATTAAATTTCAGCCATGAAAACTAAATTAGCTTAGAGACCTTGATTCATTTCAAACAACATAGATCCAATACCTACATAACTTATAAGATTGGATCATGTAAAGAAAATGAACAAAATCCTTCCCCCACCAAGACATAGGTTCGGCCTCTTTAGGTTAACTAGGCACGAAAATTTATTTTTATGCACACTCTTGGATCTTGAATATAGAGAGGATAATAGGACCATAGAAATTGGTTTCACATTTTTAGGATTTTTCTATGATTTACTATGATTTTTCAAAGTTCTAGATCTAGAAACTTAAAAGTGATGAACATAGATGAAATAGACTTTGAATCATGAAACTTATTGAAGAACATAGACATGATTAGGGAAGGAGAATAGGATTCACCTCTTGAAGATAAAAAACAAGTGAAGATCCAAGGACTTGCTTCACAAAATCAAGCTATGTAACTTAGGAGTTTTAATGGAAAATGGCAAAGTTGATGAAGAAGATGAAGTGCTCCTTAAATAGGTGTGAAGTTGGGCCTCTTGGCAGCCTTTAGGACGTGGGTTTCAAGGGCAAAAGGGTCAATATGCCAAAAATCCAAGGACAAAGGTGTAATCTTGCTTTAGATTAATTTGTAATTAAAATCAACCATAAGGGCAAAATGGTCATTTCCCCTAAAAGTAATCATGACCATGAGGAGTCATCCCATGACTCACCCCTTGTGACTCATCATGATTTGACATCCTATTTATCCATTAGCGGGTCCCGAAAATCCCGTTTTCAAACTCCGTTCTCGTTTCCGATTTCGTATAACGCCCGCATAATATATTTTAATTCACTTTTTAAGTGAAAAATTTTAAAATAGCCAAAGAAGTTGGAAACTTCATAAAAACCTTAAGTGTTTCGTTCACGAGTCCAAATTAGGTCATTTGAGCAGTAAAATCTTCACATCGAAAAACGCAGACCAGGTTCCGTCTGAATTTTCAACCAAAAATTTCACCATATACTTATAAAAATAAGTATGATATGAATATGAATTTAATTTTCCGAAAATAAATTTCTAAATTTCAGATAAAAATATAAACGTTTATTTATATTTATATCGATCTTAGAAAGCGGAAAAAATCGGGGTGTTACACCATACCACTGATTCTATTTTTAATGAGAGCATGTTTAGGCTAGAAGTCCAAATAATCTTTTTTTTTTTTTAGTTCTTTCTAAATTTTATTTTTGCATGTATCGTCGAGACTATCACTGACCCAGAACTTAAGTTTATTTCATCCTCATTTACACAAACAAAATGGCGTTCTATTAATGCACTACATGAAAAAAAATTAAAGCCACAAAATGGTATTTATGTACATTAATTTTCCATAATTTATAAGTCTGTAGTTTGCTTTTTTGGTCTGAAAAGCTAATACCATAAACAGCTTCAAGAATATAATCTAATAGAAGCTATTTTGTTGAAGTTGGGCCTAATCTAGCTGGGAAATTAAGGTGGATTCCTTCCATTAATTTAGTTCCCCATTTACTGAATTTTTTTACTGCAACTTAGTGTCTGTATTTCGTAAACCTATTTTTAACATGTTTCAAATTTTTACTGACTTATGGAATTGATTTTAATATTCCTATTGATGTCCTAAAATGTCTTTATGGTGAGATCAGGTCCATCAAAATAAGGATTTATATTCTGAAATTTTAGACTACCATGATTTTATATATGTAGCACCTGAATTCTTTCCTTTATGCTTGACCGATTGCCATAAAAAATGGTAACCAATATGATTGAACTCCTTCCCTTGATGCTGAACCAATTAGCATTAAAATAGGATTCATATTCTGATCAAAGTTTTATAATGTTGTAAATTGATATATGCAGAACTTGAATTCTTTTTCTTAATAGCTAACTGAGTAGTACAAAAAAATCATATTTCAGGTGATGCCCCACCCTCAGCAATGGTTTGATGTTGTCAATGTAAGAAAAGAGGAGACTATGCTTTTATTGGGTAGATAATCGAAGGAAACTCGTACAATATAATTTCTTTTGCATTGCATCTTTTGGGTTTATGGCCACTTAGGGCCATTATAATCCAAAATATATTGAAAAGGTAAAATTTTATAGGCAATTAATATAAAAAAGTTTTATATTAGCAAAATATAATCATGAGTACTTAGTCGTCATGCTTCATTTTATTTAGGATTTTGCCCGGCTCTGGGTTCCAGCTCCTTTAAAAATATACAAAATCAAAACGCAAGCATTTATCAACTTTTATAAATAGACTTGATTATTCCATTAATAGGATAAAATGGAAGGACAATATCATTCACATTTTATTTTCTTTGTTTACATGGACGGATGATCCATTGCTGGCGTTAAGAATTAAAAGTCAAACTTCACACTCTGGGAAACCACAGAATCATTTCACAGATTTTCAGTTGTTTTGCAGGTTCAGCAAATAGAACAATTAAATTATGGGATTTAGAAACCTTTGAGCTGATTGGATCTGCCAGATGTGAGGTCTTAAAACTTGCTTATCTTTCTTCTCCTGTTTGAAAGGAAACAAGTAAACCCATTTATGCCATGAATTTCTGGTGTTGTTGATGTCCTAAATTGTGCTTGTGTCTCTTCCTTTTCTCATTTTTATTTTTCGGTAACCATGACATAAGTGCAAAGTATCCACCACCGTTAACAGTGGTATGGGTTGATTAAGAGATGTACAAAGGAGTACAGGGTCCTGTTGCCACTGTTCTGGTATGGTGGTCGGTCGAACCATGGATAGGAGAGAAAGTTAACAGTGTATTATCATCCCTTATTGTGTCATGTATAGTGATGTTAGTTTTTGTATGCATTTTACTTTGCTACGTAGTAGGTACATATCACGAATATGCTACTAATATGTGATAAATGATCAGAAATTGCAAAAAGAGCTACTTAATGAGGATAGAAAACAAACATTTAAAAAAAAATGCATGAATTAAAATATATTAAATCTATTTCACAAAAAAAAAAAAAAAACGAAAAATATATGGAATATATAAAAACTATATGAAATGTAGGTAAGAATTATAGGATTACCAAAAAAAAAGAATTACAGTTGTTAATTTAATTAGATGTTATAATACTATATTTAAAAGGAAAATTGACCCGTACATTACGCACGGGTAAACAACACTAGTTAAACCCCAATGCCACGTATGCATTAATTATGATTTAGTTTGCATTGTTTTTAATTTTAAATTTTTAAAAATAAGGTTTAATTGCAGTTTTGGTCTCCTACTATTCTTCATGTGCGATTTTACTCCCTAAAGTTTTTCTGTGCAAATTTGATCGCTGTTTTTTCAATGTTGCAAATTTGATCATTCTGTCCAATGCTTTTTTTTTTGGGTAAAACAAAGAAGAAAACAAAAGCTAAGGCCTAAGGAACAAAATAGACATAGCATCAGCAATCAAGGAATGTTGTAGCTGAGAAGGTGCTGAATCTAACATCATTCTAGAGTGATCACTCTTAGCTCTTGTTTTGGCAAGGAAATCCGCCACTTGATTTGCCTCTCTGAGGACATGATTGATCTCGGCATGCCACTCTTTGAACATAACAGTTCTAATATCCTGAATGATACCCACATAGGAGTGGAAGTGAAGATCCGCTTTCTCAATCAAGGCAATGTCTTCCATAGAGTCAGTTTCTCATATTACCAAAGAAACCCAGGGTCTAATTACCATTGTGATCCCTCACGACCCCGTCGTAGCCAGCTCTCCCCGGGTTACCAAGGCTACTCCCATCCATGTTTATCTTGATGCATCCCACAATAGGCTTGTTCTAGCTGATCCATCTTTGCTCAGTAGCCGGCTCTGCATTACAAGTGCCGAGCCCCGAGCCCCGAGAGGCAAGTGTGAACAAGGGCCTTAACTTTGTGAATAACACTCTGCCAAGGGGTCTTGTTTAAACCCAGTAGCTCTTCATTTCTAGATCTCCAGATCCACCACAAAGAGCACACAAAGGTGATAGGCGCGGTATTTGACAGAGGGAGCTGTACAGATTCTCAATCAACCACAATTCCAAATCATGCTGCCAGAAGCCCTGCTGATGCCCAAATCCGAGAGCAGTCCAGATCTGTCTGGGTTGGCAACAGCACATAGTGCAGAATGGTTTCCTCCCTCAAATTGTCACATCTCAAGCAAAAAGCATTTTGGGCCAGGTTTCTGTGGTGTCTCAGATAGTTTGTTGGAATTGCCTTATAAAACAGAAGCCAAATGAGAAGCCTAATTTTCTCAGGGACCTTGAGCCTCCAAATCCACCTCCAACCTTTGCCTTGCAACAAGATACTGTTGGTATGGGTCAGCCACCTATATCCCGAAGCTGCGGAGTACATGCTACTCCTTTCCGACCCCTAAACAAGATTGTCTTCAACCCCTCCCTGGAGAGAAATGCCAGTCTGCAAGATCAAATTTCGACCAACACCCAAATCAACCCCCTCCAGCAAGTCTAATTCCAAGAGCCATTGTGAATGATATTAGAAATAGTGAGAGAAGAGAGCTCCTCTGGGACATAAGAAACCAAGTTTGACAGAGGCCCCTCCCCAAGCCCATTAGCAAACCATAACGAAATTGCAGCAGCATCCCCAACTCTTCACTTGAAACCAGACTTCAACTGATTAGCCGCTTTAACAATAGATCTCCAGCAAAAGGAAGAGGAACTAGGACATACATGAGAAAGAATGGAATTCTGATTATTGAGGTATTTGCTCTTCATGATTTCCACCCAAAGCTTGCCAACAGGGTGAAGAACATCCCAAACTAGCTTACCCAGCATAGCTACATTAGCCTCTCTAGACCCCCCCCCCCCCCCGAGCTTCTAGGCAAGGAGATGGAATCCCATTTCACTAAATGGAGCCATCTTCCCTCAAAACCTTTCCAGAAGAAGCTTCTGACTAGAGAATCAATTTTAGAGCAAGTATATTGGGGATGCCACATAGATTGCATCCCATAATTAGGAATCGCCGTTAGAACAGACTTGGCTAGAGTAATGCGGCCTGCTCTGTTCAAGAGTTTATTCTTCCAAGTGGACAGCTTCTGTCTAAGCCTGTCCACCACAAAGTTAAAGTCCTCCTTTCTAGTTCAACCAAACAGCAAAGGAAGACCCAAATATCTATCAAATCTGGGGACAATCTGAATGTTTGAGATTTGGTTCATCGTTCTGCACCTCAGTCTAGGGACACCATGCGAGCAAATAGCTTTGGACTTGGTGAGGTTAACTTTTAATCCTGATGCAGAACTCATTGAGGGTCATGTTAACCACCCTAACCTGGGAAATAGAGGCCACTGAATACAGAAGAAGGTTGTCCGGGAAGAGGAGGTGGGATATCTTAGGGCCCTGCCCGCTACAACTCAAAGGCTTCCATTCATCTATACTAACCTTCTTATTAATTAGCAAGGACATCTTCTCCGTGCAAATCACAAAAAGATAAGGGGACAACAGGTCCCCTTGTCTAAGGCCTCTTTTCGGGGAGAAAGCAGTCAGCTTGTTCCCATTTCAAATGAGGGAGAGAGATGAAGAGCTAACACAGAACATGATCAGCTTGATAGTACTGAGAGGAAATCCAAAATCCTTTAGGGTGGCTTCAAGAAATCTCCAATCAACCCTATCGTAGGCCTTCTCCAAGTCGATTTTACTCGCCAAGGCTCCCTTTTTACTTTTAGATTTGTGCATGAAGTGCATGATCTCCTGGGCAACCAGGATGTTGTCATGAGTGCTTCTCCCAGGAATGAAAGTACTCTGGAGAGGGCTAATGAAATCCAACAGGAAGGGTCGGAGGCGATTTACAAGGACCTTGGTGGTTAACTTGTAGATGACGTTGCAAAGACTTATAAGTCTGAATTGGGAGATTTTAGTAGGTTGTCCTCTTTCGGAATGAGAACTATCAGAGTCTCAACCAAGGAATGATCAAACCACCTATCCCGGAAAGCGAAATTGACAATATCATGAACCTTGTCCCCCACAATATGCCAGTAGTGTTTAAAAAATAAAGGTTGGAATCCATCCGGGACAGGGGCTTTGAAGGAACCCATGAACTTGAGGGCTTCCCACACATCCTGCTTAGAAACAACACTGGTAAGTCAATCCACACAAGAGTCCCCAAGATGCTTCTCATCCTCATTAACCAGGTAGTTCGGATTCACCTCCTCTGTGTTAGCAAACAAGTTTTGAAAGTAGTTCAAAGCTTATAGTTGAATGACAGTAGGGTCCGAGCTCCAAGAACCATCTTCCAAGAAGTGATCTTTGATTTTATTGCGTTTCCAATGAACAATGGTTTGAGCGTGGAAGAACTTGGTGTTGCCGTCCCCAAATTGAACCCATTGTTCCCTAGATTTTTGGAACCAAAGGGCCTCATCCTGGCAAAGAATACAGTCCAGCTCTGTAACATCCCTGACTGCTTTATGGATTGACGACTGACCCCACAAACCAACACGGGCCTTTTCAGCGTGCTTTGTCCTTACTCACACGCTTCCCGGGAAAAATTCCTAGGAGGTCACCCATCCCAAAATTGCTCCAAGTCAAGCACGCTTAACTGTGGAGTTCTTAAGTGATGGACTTCCGAAAAGAAGATGCATCTTATTGGTATAGGTAGTACCAATCAATTCATATAAGTCATCCTCTACTGTATAGTCTCATACCTACACAGTCTCAGGATCCCTCTCATTCCGGTGTGTAATCGGTTCATTCATGTGTCCCTCCGCCTAGAAGCCTGTCAGGATCCGCTCCGTGTCAGTGCATTCTTGCACCGGTGACCACTCCGCGCCCTCGTCGGCACCGGGTGTCACATGCCCACCAACTTCGGCGTGGTTCATCCTCGAACCACACTGTACTGGGAGAGGTGCTGCTCTGATACCATTTGTAACATCCCTACCTGCTTTATGGATTGACGACTGACCCCACAAACCAACACGAGTCTTTTTAGCATGTTTTGTCCTCACTCACACGCTTCCCGGAAAAACTTCCCAGGAGGTCACCCATCCCAGAATTGCTCCAAGTCAAGTAACAGTGGAGTTCTTAAGTGATGGACTTTCGAAAAGAAGATGTATCTTATTGATATATGTGCTCTTTCCTCAACTCAGCTTCCACTAGGCTCAGTCTAGCAGAGACCACTTTTTCCGAGGTCTTCTGGATACTATTCAGCCCGTTAACAATATTCTTCTTCCTCGGGAAAATGTTGCCAAAAACCTCCTTGTTAAAGCTAATAGAACACTCCTTAACTTGATTTAAACAAGCCACAACATTCCCGGAGCAAAAATTCCAAGAGTCTTTGACAAGATCATTGTATTGGGGATGAGAGATCCAGGAAGCTTCAAAGCGAAAGGGGCTAATACCTCTACTGTTATCCTGACTGAACAAATGAATGATAATCGGGTTATGATCAGAATGCATCCGATGAAGATGGAAACAAGAAGCCTCAGGGAAGGCAATTCTCCAATCACAGTCCACGATTGGTCTATCAAGCCTTTTAGACATCAGGTGAACTCCGTTGATAGATCGGTGCCAAGTATGGGCTGGACCTTTGAATCCCAAATCCAGAAGCTCACACTGATCCTTCATGCTATCAAAGGCCATGGCTCTGCTTCTGGAAAAATAGTCCCCCCTTTTACTTCCGTGGGCATAAGGATTTCATTGAAATCCCCCACAAGAAGCCACGGGCCATGTATATCATGCCTCAGATTCACCAAATAGTCCCATAACTGCTGTCTGATCGAAGGAATGGGACTGGCGTAGGCAGTAGATCAGAGCACCACCAGGTAGACTGCCCCTTGCTAACCTTGCAAATGATGGCTTGATCGTTTGCATCCAAGACAACAAAATTGATATAAGGAGTTGAAGATAACCACCAAATTCCCCCTGCTTGCCCCCTGGCTTCAACAATATGAATCACAAAGAAGCCCGATTTTTCAAAAAAGCTCTTCACCTGAGAGAACCGAACATGAGTTTCAAGAATAAAGATTACAGTAGGCTTATAATTTTTGAAATATTCTTTAAGGTGCTTTCTAGCCGTGTCATTGGCCGCACCTCTAATGTTCTAAGATATAAAGGAAAAATCTTTAAAACTAATCATTAAAAATGAGGAAGAGGGAAAGGTATCAAACCAGAACCCCTTAGGGTTGCTCGCTCCATCATCTTCCTTATCACCAGAACTCTCAGTCGTGAGGCTCTGGCTCTCAAGGGGTTGACTTCCAAAAATGCCATGGAAGTTTGTGACGCTTTCCTTCAATTTCATTAAGTTGAATCAGGGACGGAGGGAGATCACCTGGGGGAGCTTCAGGTTTCTCTTGGGCCTCGACCCAATTTCGCTTGCGGGCCCAAGATTTTTCATGAGCCTTTTTCTTTTTTAATTTTTCCGCCTCCATAATACAACCCAGTTTAAAGCTTCCTGACTTGGTCCATGTAATGGCTTTCGGTAATTTCTTTGCTGGGCCCACATTGTTACTCTTTGTTGGGATAACAAATCGGGTAGGGTTAGGCTTTTAGATAATAGGGTAGGTAGTACTGTCAAACAGGGCTATGGCCCAAGGGACTGACCCTTCAGCCCTTCCTGTGGGCTGTAATTTTTTGGAGCCCAACAAGAAAAGGGCTTTGAGTGTCCCTAACCCAAAAGCTCCCAAAATTGTAAGGGTTAGGGCTGGGCTATCTATCGGCCAACCCTCTCGTCCAAACGTAACCAGATTGCACTGCTCGATTTTCAGCTCGGATGCACTGCAAGGAGTAAAAACATCGACTTTCACTCTTTTCAGCTATCGACATTCGACTTTTTGTCTTCCTTGCACTGCTCGATGCTCAGTGCTCACGTTTCATGCTCGATTGCTCAGTGCTCACGTTTCATGCTCGATTCCTTCCTCTGCATTCTCCGTCTCTCTGCTGAAATGATGAACCCTAGCCCCCAATTTTTGAAATGATGAACCCTAGTCTCTCCAACACTAATTCTGTGATTGCTGATTCCGTCCAGGTTCATTCTGTGATTATTGAACTTGTTTCATTGTTCTTGTGATTATTCAATGCTTATTTCTTCTTTTATTTCTTCATTACGATTTCATGCTCTTCTTCACCTTGTTTTCTTACGTAGTTTTGGAGAAGTTACTCTGATTTCACCTCTGGTTTGAAAAGAATGTGAAAAAATTCTGCACACTGCACTGATTTCGTCCTTGCAGGTTCATTCCTCGACTTTGTTTCATTGTTCTTGTATATAGAGTGACCCATTTGAAACATGATTCAGTTTTGTGGATACCCTTTTGGTTTTTAGCTGAGAAACTGTTGTTTTCTATGTGTGTGAGTAAGTGTATGCCTTCTGGGTGATATTTGAACCATTTATCTGTTTTTTGAGTACCCTTTTGGAGTGGTTGTGTTGTGTTAAGAAACCTGGGAGTAGGCTACATGAAGAAAAGCTTTAATAGTAGCACGAGTACTCTGGATAGTTTAGTGTTGCTCATTCTCCCCTTCTGTGTTGTAACAACTTTGAAGGGGATATGAGTATTGATGGTGAATATACTTGAGAGATAAATATGAGTTTGTAGAAAGATAAAGAGAGAGTGAGAGATGAGGATTGTCTTTGTGGTGAATTAATGACAATAAGAGATAGTGCCTAGAGTCCTACCGCACAAGACTTGACCCTAGGATTTAGTTTCAATTTTGGAAATCCTTGAACCAATGTTGCAGCCCTTGCCACTGGTTTTATCAGTGTCATGCAGCATAGTACAAAGTATAAGAAGAATCGAGAATTCATTGAAACCACTATAAATCTATAATTCTAACATAGAGGGAAATTTGCATGGCACATAAATGAATCTGTAATCTAAGTTGCATATATTTGTGATTGCATGCTTGGTGGAGTATATGACTGTAAAGTTTATTTACATATTTTGATTAGGAAAATATCCTCTTACAAAAGTTGTAAGAGATGTGAAGAATATGAACTGCTTGAAAAAAGTTGAAGTGGGGTATAGTTGTTGTTCAATGATTGACAAAGAAAGAACATGAGAAGACTTAGAATTAAGAAGGAAGGATTATCATGACCATTCTTTCAAAGCATTGAGATTAAGAGAGCTACTTATAAATGTCTTCTCCTTACAACTTAACCATTGTAGCTAGGCATTGGAGATTTTAGGAAGACAATCAATTATACTACTTGAGATGATAATTGGGAATCACATCTTATAGAATCAGGAAAGGAGGCTTTCAACACTTGAGTTTAGAAATTAATCAAGAATTCATACAAAGCAGATGAAGAAAGTTTTGAATGCTATGAATCTGTTAGCAATTTTACAATATCATAGCCAAAGAGAGAGCCTCCAGTGGCAGCAACAATGCAAGCTATGATGACATAAGAAGTGACTTTTCCCTTATATTGCTCTGCCCTCTCCTTGGCAACAGCACCTGTTTTGAAAGCCCCACCAGCCATTTGTCATGCACAAAACTTTTCTTTTTACATGTCAACTGAGATAATTTAAAAACAGTTTCCAGACTAAGACCACAAAACTATCAGATGACATAAAAAAGAGAGAGAAGACTGCCTCGATAGAAAAAGGTTAATCTCTCAAAGGAAAGGAAAAAATTAATCTTAAACTGCTTCTCTTGCCCAACCACTTTATCTATTTTGCTTTTGCACCATAAGGCAAATACCCTCTGCCGATTTCTTTGGAAGGGATTGGAGGGGGAAAGGACATTGCTGTTTGCAGGGAGGGAGGCTCAAGTTCATAACTCTGAGATGGTAAAATGAAGCACTAGTGAGGAAGGATGAATAGCTAGGAATACCCTCTCTTGAAGAATTTTTAAGTTCAATAGAGGTTTCAGTGGGAGAATTATTAATAATGCAGGAATAGGTTAAGTAATGGTGATGTGTCATATGTTTAGAAATGTGTCTTGATGTCTGTGAATGGTTTAACTTCGAAATTTAGACAGTGTTATCCGAAATGCCCTCTACATACAATCCGAGGGATAATTTGTTTGGTTACCTTTTCTTTGAATATAGTTTGCTGTATGTGAAATTTTAACAATCCCCAATTTCTATGATATGAGCAGATTCTTGTGAGGATATGTTGATAGAGGACTGTTATAAAAATTCATTTATGTTGTCACAATGTTGATTGTCTTGTTTTTATCTTTGTAATAGTGACTTGTGAATTAGTTCCTTATGTGTTATTGTACTGAACTATATAGGAACATAAAATATTATATTATGGAGTCTGCAAATCAAACTATGAATGTAGAAGATGAAGGTTTTTCTGAAAATACTGCATCAACAAGAAAAGAAATTTCAACTGTTTGGAAGTTTTTTACCAAAACTGGTAAAAACAACGATGGCCTTGAAAAGGCTTGTTGCAATTATTGTGGACGTACCTATTCAATAGGTAAAAATCCTAAGACCAAAACAAGTTATGGGACTTCACATTTAAGTCGCCATATTTTGGCTTGTAAAGAGATTTTGAACTCAAATCTGAATGTGGATGGTGTGTTGTTGTCCAACCAGAAATCTAGTGCTAGAAAGATTAACCAAAAGACCCATCGTGACTTACTTGCAGAAGCCATTATTCAACACGATCTTCCTTTTAATTTCGTTGAATATGAGAAGATTAGAAAATGGGCAAGTTATTTGAATCCAGAAGTTGTGATGAACTCTAGGAACACTGTTGTATCCGATATTAAAAAAATTTATATTAGGGAGAAGGACAAACTTAAGGAAGTTATGTCCAAAATCCCTAATAGAGTGTGTTTAACTTCTGATGTGTGGACGGCCTCTACTACGGAGGGGTATATTTGTTTAACTGCACACTTTGTTGATGAAAATTGGAAATTAGTTAGTAAAATTCTTAATTTCTGTCGGATGAAGCCTCCCCACACCGGATCTGAATTAGAAACTGTTGTATTTGATTGCTTGGAACATTGGGGAATTGATAACAAATTGTTTTCAATTACTTTGGATAATGCTTCCGCTAACAAAAGTATGCAAGATATTCTAAAAACTCATCTTCGTTTGCGAAGTACTTTGTTGTGTGATGGTGAATTCTTTCATGTGCGTTGTGCCGCTCACATACTTAATTTGATTGTTCAAGAGGGTTTGAAAGTGGCTAGTGAAGCACTTAATAAAATAAGAGAGAGTGTTAAGTATGTGAAAGGGTCGGATGGGAGGATGATTAAATTCAAGGGTTGTGTGCAACAAGCAAACATTGACACAAGTGTTGGTTTAAGATTGGATGTGTCAACCAGGTGGAATTCAACATATTTGATGCTTGAAAGTGCAATCAAATATGAAAAAGCATTTGACATTTTGAAGGTGACAGATACAAATTTTACTGATTGTCCATCGGATGAAGAATGGAGAAGGGGGGAGAAAATATGTGAATTTTTAGAACCATTTTATGAGACTACAAACATTATATCTGGTTCATCTTACCCGACCTCTAACTTGTACTTTTTTCAAGTTTGGAAGATTGAATGCATGTTAAATGAAAACTTGCTAAATGATGACAAGGTAATAAAGGAAATGTCTGCAAGGATGAAAAAGAAATTTGATAAATATTGGAAGGAGTATAGTGTGGTCCTTGCTTTTGGAGCTATTCTTGACCCGAGGATGAAACTTGATTTCGTACTCTATTGTTACAAGCTTCTTGATAGGTCAACCGCTGAAGAGAAGGGTAAAAATGTGAGGGAAAAGTTTGAGAAGCTTTATGGAGAATATGTAAGTAATTTCAACACACCAAATGCTTCTCAATCTCAACCTGCCGGTGAATCTTGCATGTTAAATAAGCCAAGTGGAGAAGGAAGTAGGTCCAAGAGAGCAAAAGTATTCAGGGTATGATTTTCAATGCTAACTTAGTCATTATTTATTTCTTACTTCCATTCTTGTTGTTTTAGATACTTAATATATTATATATTGCAGGATTTTAAAGTGTATCAGAGTGAAATTAAGCCTAAGACTGGAAAGAGTGAATTAGAACTTTATTTGGAAGAGAAAGCTCTTGATTATGATGACAATGAGGATTTGGATGTGCTTAATTATTGGAAGACTAATGAAAAAAGATTTCCCACACTTGCTTCCATGGCACGAGATGTGTTAAGTATTCCAATTACTACAGTAGCATCGGAATCCGCTTTTAGTATCGGTGGACGTGTTCTTACCAAATACAGAAGTTCCACCCTTCCTGAAAAGGTTCAGATGCTTATTTGCACTAGAAATTGGTTGCATGGTTTTGCTTTGAATCCTAATGGTAATAATTTGTATTATCTCTTTATAGTCATATTTACTATTAATTAATTATGTTGGGATTAAATATCTAATTGTTTCTTAATTGGTTGTGAGTTTTAGATGAAGATGATGGTCAACCTATTTGTCAAGAGACTATAGGAGCGGAGTTGAATGTGCATCAAGAAGATGAAATTCAAGATGAAGTTGAAGACTTATGTGTTTAACAGCTGTTTAGAAAACTCATTACAATAGTAACCTATCGTTGTATTGGGTGTTTTTGTTAATTGTTAGAACTCATCGTTGTATTGGGTGTTCATTTATAGTACGCTAGTGTAATGCAATACGTTCTTTGTATAAATATGTGCTTTTTATTGAGTTTGAGTTTGAAATCCTTTTTTTACTGTATAAAAAATTTGGCCCAAGGGCTGACCCTAGCCCCACTTGGCCCTTAGGGCTTTTTGGCCCTATGGGCTTTATGTATTTTGGGCCCTGTGGGCCTATGGGCCTTTTGGCCCTAACCCATGCGGGGCTAGGGCTAAATGGGCTAGGGCCGGCCCGTTTGACAGCTCTAAGGGTAGGGCCATGCACGAATCATTGTGTTTTTTGGGATGCGTGTATATAAAGAAGATAAAAAAATAAGTGAGAGATAGATATAAACACCTACGTGTCATATACAGTGTCTAAAATTGGATGTTCTAATATAAAGAGATATTCTTCCTTTTTGAGACTTTCTTTTCAAGCAACAACAAAGATTGAATTATGTCTATACTTATTACTTTGGTTACAGTCCTTTCTCCATCCAAAGATGAATGAATGCTCAAAGTTGGAGTTATACGACTTTGGGAAACAACCAAATTTTTTGCAACCACAATTTGGAGATAATGTGGAATTAGTGTTTTAGATGAGAATGTAATGTCTATAACAATTGTTTAACATTTTTGTTTCCTATGTTTTTTTTTTTACAACTTTCATGAATTATATTTGAACTAACTAATTTTCTTTATTATAGGGTGGGAGGATCCAAGCTACTATCAAAGGTAGTCTGCGAATTAAAGGCCAGTTTGTTTAAGGCAATGTTTATGAAATCTTTAACTTTGGAGGGGCTTTGAATATTCAACCGTATAAACTAGTAAGGCATGAATACAAGTTGGCCTTCAATTTAAAAACAATTGTTTCTTCTTATCTTGAAGTGGATGTTAAAAACCTGAGGTTTAGGACTTGCATGTCAAAGGAAACATGTTATATTTTATGTGTTTAGTTTAGTTATTATAGTTTTATTTTACACTGTTTTGTTCACCTTTGTGTTTTATGTTGCCATTTTGTGCCTTTTTATCTTAGGCTCCTTAATAGCATCATCTTCTATATTATGAATAAAGTAATTTTTCTTTCTGCTGATACTGCTTTGGAAGTTTTATTTTTATTTATGAATACTGCTTTGGAAGTTAACAAATTAACATAAATCTATAAATATTTTTAAAAAGCACATGCCTAATACATTAAAATCCAATACAAACTCACTTTAAATGAGTGTTACTGGTAGAGAATGCAATCTATTAATTTTATTCTAAAATTTAATATAGTCTATTGGAGAAATGCTGATTTGTATTTCAAGACTATTTCAGACATCGCTCTTTCTGACTATTTTCTAAAAACTCCACTTCAATCTATTACTATTTTTAGAAAACTTATTACAAACTTCTGGTTAAAAATGCTTTTTTCATATAAATTTTAAATTAAAGACGGTTTGAATCTCTAAAAAAAAGTGCATTATTTCCTTTCATTATCTTACCTCAAAAAAGGAGGTAAAATTTTTTTTTAAGAAAAAAGAAGATAAAACAATTAAATCCAACTTTTAAAGTTTTTTTCAAAGGAATTAAAGCATTTTTTGAAGGAGGTTCAAAGCTATTCATGTAATAATGATTAATTGAAATATTGTTATAAACATTTATTAAAATAAAAATTTAGAAAACAGTAGTATTTAATTAAAGACAGTTTGAATATCAAAAAAATGCATAATTTCCTTTCATTATCTAACCTAAAAAAAGAAGGTAAATCATTTTTTTTTAAAAAAAGGCAAACCAATTAAATCCAACTTTTAAAGTTTTTTTCAAATGAATTAAATGATTTTTTAAATTGAGGTTCAAAGCTATTCATGAAATAATAATTAATTAAAATATTGTTATCAATAGTTATTAAAATAATTTTTTTTTAGAATAACAGTATTTACCTATGAAAGTAATGTATTTAAATATTTATAGAATATTACAACTTTTAAAATTGAGTCAATGTTTATTAGATAAAAATTGTATCAATTTTGAGTAATTTTCATAATATTCTCAAAATACTTACTCTTTTCTTCGTGAATAATTGTCATTTATATTGCCATATGTGTTCATTGCATCACGAATTTCTATTTAATATTAATTGCCTTTTACACTACCTTTTGATTGATTGTTGAGCCATTTAAATCCCACTCAATCATACTATTAGATTTTGTTTACACCGAAGTGATTCCTAAAGGATTCTAAAGTAATTCATCAACCATCACATATAATGAGTGTTATAATTCCTAGATGTTCGCTTTCCCATATAACTCATAAAACAGATAATATAATTGCTACAAGTATTTGTATGATTTTTCGAGTAAGATATTAATATAACTTTGTTAAAGCAAATCTTTTTAGGGTTATTTTCTAATCACTATTTACTATGAATATTTAGATAGATATGTTTTCAAAGCAATAATTATATAGGAGTATATCAAATTAATATAATAAAGCAAATTCAAAAAACCTAAGTACTTGACCCATTCATTAAAATACCCAACCATTCCTTTACATCATCAAACATGCTCATTTTTTGCTTTAAACTTTTATTATTATTATTATTATTATTATTATTATTATTATTATTATTATTATTATTATTATTATTATTATTATTGTGCAAACCATTTTGCATTTATCTTGTTACAGTAATATTATTTTTATCATTTTTCGGGTATGTTAATTATGCTATTTTGGTAAAGCAACTATTGTTACAATTATTTTTTAATGTCAATTTATTAAAAATATTTATAGATATATATGTTTTCAAGGCAATAGATCATTTCCAGATGACAATTCATTTTCCATTATAAACAATTTAAAACCATGTTGTTTGTTGTTTTGCTATGACTATTAATAAAAGTCAAGGGCAAACTCTCTCCCATGTTGGAATTCAACTACCCAAGCTTGTGTTTAGTCATGGGCAATTGTATGTAGCCCTCTCAAGGGTTACAAGTAAACAAGGATTGAAAATTATGATAAGTTATGATTCAGGACAAATTTCAAATATGACAACTGTTAGAATAATTGGGCCTAACTCCACTCTAAAAGCTAGCTTATAGAGGGAGGGATGTCTAAGTTATTATAAATGGTTCTTGGCTCATATACTCAACCAATGTGGGACTTATACACTTAATACACCCCCCTCACGTCCAGGACTGGACATCTGGAACGTGAAGTTTGCAAGATTGGACATTTACGGGTTCTATATTCCGAAAACATTAATTTTTTTCAATATTCATTTTAATTCTTTTTTGACTATGAAACATTGCAGATTTTTGAAACTTGGATGCTATTCAAACTAATGCTTCCAAGCATATCCTATCTATTATTATTGTTGATTGTCAAAGGTGATTATAATTGGATCTATTTTTTCGTATCAAGTAAAATCTACTGGTAAAGGTTAGTTTCGTAAAACTATTATTTTTCCAACAATCTTGTCTTCTACCCTTTTTATGCGTGTTTGTTATTATATCATGTTTAACATATAATTTGTACCTTCAATACTGATCTTAATGATTGAATGATTGAAAATGTCATATCTGAAAAAGGAGTAACACATGGTTGTTATACTTTATTTTTCAAATTACATCCATGAACCTCTTTTTCTTGGGCTTCTTAACACTAACAAAGTTTGAATGCGGTTGTTTTTCTCAAGTCTTTTAAAATTATTTCATTTTTTTTAAAGGATACCAAGTTTGAAGCAAACAGCGCTAGGATGAAGATTTAATTTTGTGAATTTTATCGTATTAATATTAAGTGTTTGTTTCCAAATAACAATAAAATTACATTTTAATTAAGTCAAAAAATGAAATTGCATTTTAAATTGTAAAAAATATATTAATATCAACTATTTGTTTTCGGAAATTTATACATTCTCGTATGATGCACTGACACTTTAACTAATTATATATACAAAAGAGAATGATTTATTTCTATCTGGGTGTCCCTTCCACGAACATTCTCAAAGCTACAATGCCACGTCACTACACCGAAATTAGTTTTTAATGACAATAAGTTAATAACTGGAATTTTATTACTAAACTTAAAAATGTTGCGTCAAAACAATATTAGCCGGTAAACAAAATCTTGATAACGACACTTTCAACGGGTCAGACAATTTCATCCCCTCACATTTCAAGTTTCAACCTCATTTCTCCTGTTGAACTCAACCTCTTCATCACCGGTATTTGAACTCAACCTACCTGTGATTCTTCCCCTATTTCGAACCCTAAATCACCTCACATTCCTCTTCTTCATCTTCTCTGCGTTCCTCTTCTTCCCTCGACATGCAATTTGAAGGTGAGATCCGATTCTTCCGATTTTTATATCCTCTCCACTTTAATTTCAATCAAATTAACAATCACACAAACTTCATAAACAAATCAATCACCTCACATCCCTACAGTAGAAGATTGTATAAGAATA
This sequence comes from Sophora flavescens, assembly GCA_030762895.1. Taxonomy (NCBI): domain Eukaryota; kingdom Viridiplantae; phylum Streptophyta; class Magnoliopsida; order Fabales; family Fabaceae; genus Sophora; species Sophora flavescens. The sequence continues at coordinate 92,667,005 of CM061066.1, forward strand.
ATAAATTGAAATCAAATGTATAAGCTAGGTTTTGCGGCTACGTTGCATGATGATGATAACGATAGCTGGGAGAAGAATCTGTTAATTCGATAACAAATTCCATGGAGGAAGGACGTGGTCAAATTTTTCTCAACACTTTGGACGTGAAATCTGCTAATTCCGAAGACATTGAACGTCGTGGGTTAGAAAAAGGTATCATGTTCTCGCTCCTCACTTTATTTTTTGGATTTTCTTATGAAACTGATGTGAATGTGGAGGTTGAGGTTAAAAATTAGAAGCCTATAGAGTGGAATATCATATTAGTGCTTACAACCATTTGTATTGCTGGAGAATGTTAACTTGTTGAGTTGTAGGAAACAAAAGATGCAGTGACAACATACTAACTCTATTTCCTTCGAAATTGATGTGAATGTGGAACCATATGTTGAAATTTATAAGCATATATGGGATATTATAGTGGTGTGTTTACTTGTAATATTTTTGCTATACTTATAATACTTGAAAGTGAGGTTTATTGGGGTATCATTTTCTCTGTGTTCAGGAGAAGAAAGTTGATCTTCTTCCAAATTTGAAAAAGAATGTAGGCACTCCAGAGGGTGTTCCATGCCTTTTTGATTTACTGAAAGTCCAAGATGAAAGAATGAATTTACATGTGGCAAATTTATTTTATTGAATTGTCTTAAGAAAAATGAGAAGAGTAGAATTCATAATAAATTCAGAATTGAAAGAAGAAAAAGGGATAAAAGTGATGTAATCAGTATATCATTGTATTATTTCATAGATGATTACAAGTGTGATAGGGGTGTGTATTTATATGAGGTAAAAGAGGTGTAGGGGAAACAAAAAAGGACCCTATTCTACCGAATCCCTTTCTCTTGCAGTTTGTTAAGGATGGAGGAAATGGAATCATGGAGCATCAGGTTTGTTGGTGCTGCTAGTGCCGAGACCGTTACAGGTGCATTTGGCCTTTTGTGTGAGCTGGCAGGTTGATGGTTTAATACCCCCCCCGGCAAGCCGGAGCATGGTAGATATCAAGCATGCCCAGCTTGGAAATAAAGGGAGCAAACATGGATGGAGTGAGGGCTTTGGTGAAGAAGTCAGCAAGCTGCTCCATTGAGGGAATTGGCAGTAGGCGCAGGATACCTTGTTGTATCTTGTCTCTTACGAAATGACAATCAATTTCCAAATGTTTGGTTCATTCATGAAAGATCGGGTTGGAGGCTATGTACATAGCACTTTGGTTGTCGCAATACAGTACAGGAGGCCTAGTACATGACGTGTGTAAGTCTTGCAATAGATACAAGAGCCACTGTAGTTCACATGTTGCGGTCGAAAGAGCTCTATATTCTGCATCTGAAGAAGAACGTGAAACAGTTTGCTGCTTTTTAGCTCTCCAAGAAACTAACGATGATCCCAAAAAGAAGCAATAACCAAAAATGGATCTCCTTGAATCAATGCAACGTGCCCAATCCGCATCGGAGTATCTTAGCAGCTGCAGTTCTGAATTTCTGGGGAAGAAAAGGCCTCTCCCAGGATTGTTCTTGAGGTATTTTACTACTCTACAAGCTTCCTGATAATGTACCATAGTTGGCTTGCTCAAGAATTGACTAAGTTGTTGAGTTGCGAAGGTAATATCCGGTCTAGTGGTGTTTAGATAAAGAAAATGGCCAATGAGTCTTCTGTAAGAAGCAACATCTGTGTACAGAGGACCTTCATCTTGATGGAGTTTGATGGAAGCATCCAAAGGTGTCTTAGCTGGTTTAGAACCAAGAAAACCTGAATCATGGAGAAGATCTAGACAGTATTTTCGTCGACAAAGAGATATCCCCTGCTTGGAATGAGCAACTTCCAATCCTAGGAAATACTTTAATGTACCAAGATCCTTGATTGTGAATGAAGTATTAAGAATGGACTTGATCCTGGTAAATTCATCAAGAGAGTTTCCTGCCAATATCATATCATCAACGTAGACCAAGAGAGGTGTAAAGTGAGAGCCATTGCTGAATGTAAAAAGGGAACAATCTGCTGAACTTTGTTTGTAGCCCTCTGTTAGCAAGAGAGATGTCAACTTCTCATACCACTTGCGGCCAGCTTGTTTGAGGCCGTATAGGGACTTCAACAACTTGCAAAACTGATTGGGTTTGGTACAATTAACACCTTGGGGTACAGTCATATAAACATCTTCATTCAACTCTCTGTGGAGGAACGCATTGTTTACATCCAATTGGTGAAGGTGCCAATGATTGATGGAAGCAAGAGCAAGAAGGGTTCTCACAGTGGTGAGTTTTTCCACGGGGGAAAAAATATCAAAAAAATCCAACCCCTCTATTTGATTGTATCCTTTAGCTACCAAACGAGCCTTGTATCTCTCAATTTGACCATCGGCTCTATGCTTGATTTTATAAACCCACTTGCTCTCAATTGGCTTGATGTTGGGAGGCAAATCAACTATGATCCAAGTACCATTCCTTGCTAAAGCATCCAATTCAGTTTTCATCGCATTGTTCCAGCAATCAAATTTGCTAGCTTCCTGGTAGCTCTTAGGTTCAACACATTGTGAAATGGATAGAGAAAAGGCATAATGTGATGGTGAAAGATTAGAAAAAGAATGGAAGGAAGAGATGGGATAGAGAGTAACTGAAGTGAGTGGCTCTGCTGAGGGAGATGAAAGGTTACACACATACTCAGCAAGGTATCCTGGCTGTTGTCTATGCCTAGTTGAGCGCCTCATTGGTGCAGAAGCTGGTTCTTCAAGTGGTAAAGTGGCAGGTTCGGGTGTGACAGTGATGTGCGGTGTTGCTCCAGGTGAATGAGTAGGTGGGATGGATGATGTTATTGAAGGTTCACAAGAGGGAAGGGTGGTCTGATTATTTGGTGGAGAGTCATATGGTGGTGAGGTATGGTAATTCCAAGTGGGATTGGGGAGCTGAGATTTATAAGGTAGGATATGTTCATGATAGATGACATTCCTTGAGGTGAATATCTGTTTGTTGTTTAGATCCAAAAGCACAGCTCCCTTCATTCCTTGTTTATATCCCAAGAAGACACATTTCCTAGCCCTGTGTGTTAACTTTGTTCTATGATTTAGAAGAGTGGAAGCATAACATAATGAACCAAAGACTTTTAATTCATGTAAATCAGGGAGTTTGTTATGAGTTGAGTCACCGGCAAGTGTATCGGGTCATCGCAAGTAATAAAATAAACACGGTAGTAATTACCGAGGTCGAACACAAGGATTGGGCTACCAATTCTACCAAATTGCAAGAAGTTCGATAAGTTGGCCAAGTAACAGCAAGTGGTTGAGAATGGAGAGAAAATAGGATCGCAATTCAAATAACAAATCAAATAAAGATATGGTATTAAAATATGAAATTAAATATCTAAGGTCACAAATCCACCTACCCAATCATGCATAGTACCCAAGTGATGATGATTCCTCCCTAAGTTCAATTACAATGTCAACCGGGACCCCCAAATTCTCCTAAATCCACTGTCGTGCTCAATAGGACGTATTCAACGATTTGAGTTAATTACTTACTAGATCACATAACCCAATCATCAAACTCTTTTTAATCTTGTTCCCTATAAGGTTGCACCGATCTCCTATTCATTCTCGTGCAATATTCGATCGATGATCCCAATTCAAGTTCTAAACGTGAATTGCCTACTAAGCCTCAACACGTTAACTAGTCAATCACGCATGCATATGATCAACGCAATAAAATCAGAATTGGAAAACAAGAATTGAGGTAAGGGAAGGAAACATGCATCACATTGAACTACACCGTCATGGGTGGTTTCATTGATCCCTTAGACAAGGGGATTAGTTCCTCATGTTCGTAACGACAAACGAACAATCGGAATTCATCATAATTCTAAACAAGAAAAGAGAGTAGGGAGACGCAGCTCCAAAATAAGGATTCGTCGAGAAAACGCTACAAAACCAGTGGAGAACCAAAAAAACTCTTGTTTCTGCCTTAAAACAACAATATATAGAATTCAGGATCTGCGAGCGCTCGCGAGGCGAGTAGCCTCTCGCGACGCGAATATTAAAAATGGCACGCTTTCAAATTGGACTCTCGCGAGGCGAGAGGATGTTTTGCGAGGCGAGACTTCAATTTCCAGTCTGTCACGGCCGTGACCTTCATCACGGCTAGGCCGTGATGGTCTCTGTCCTCCAGGGTCTTCAGGATTCGCGAGGCGAGACAAAAATGATGACTGTTGCTGCTCAGCTAGTCTTCAGGCTCGCGTGGCGAGCAACCTCTCGCGGGGCGAGTATCTCCACAATGGCAATTTCCACTGTTTTCTTCATTCCCCTGACTCGAAGTGCTTCCCTTTAACTTGAAACTATAAAATAGAAGTAAATGCTTTATTTGACTCAAAATTAGCTAAAATATCCTAAAAGTACTCAAGAGACTCAAAATGTTGCTTGAGGACAATTAAATCCAAATTTGGGCGAAAACGAGATTGAACTCGAATAATTAGCACATAAACCACAGTCTTACTAGTTATAAAACTAGATAAGCCAGAGGCTTATCAAAATACCCCAAACTTAAACCTTGCTTGTCCCCAAGCAAGCTAAAACTCAAAAAAGACTCAAGACTTGGCAAGCTTAAAGGATTCAATCAATTTCGCACAGATTTCCTGCAATCTTAACAAAACAGTTTTTCTTCAATGATTTCCCCCCTTGCATCAACGTAATCCCCACATTCATTTACTTTAAACAATTGAGAACTTCATTGTTCATGCAATCATTAATCTAAGTTGAGGATCAAAGTTACACACAAAAGGGAGATCACCAAATTCAAACAATTGCCTTCCTCACAAGGGCATTTAGTATTTCACTCATTCGCTCAATTTGTCTAAGCTATCAACTTTTCACTCAATTTCACATTTCAAGAGCACTTCCCATGAATTTGATTTTCATCTCAAACAAAATTCCCACGAAAACATGCATGCAACATCAAAAGGGCTTTTAAAGGTTGTAATGGGGCCTGGCTAAGGGTAGGATATTCAAAGGTACTAGGCTTAAATCCCTAGGAATTAAGAGAGCATGAGAATTTTGATACATAGAACTTCTACTCAAATTCCTTTTTTTCATTTTTCTTTTTGCTTTGGGTGACTACAGCTTTTTTCTTCTAATATCCTTTTTTTGACGTTTTTGTTCTTTTCTCTTTTTTTTTTCTTTTTGCCTTTGGCTCCAACCTCTATTTTTTTTCTTTTTCTCAATCCCACACAACACATCATATCCTTGTAGCCACCCCAAACTTAGTTTCTTACAACCCTTCTCTTGCTAAACTTCCATGCTCTCCTAATCCTAAGATCGGGTCAACATGGTTTTTTTTCCAGATTTTTGGCTTGTAATATAGGGTCATCAAGAAACAATAGGCTAATCCGGCTCAATGAGGCTAACTAGGGAACATGCATTAGGGATGGTTCTTTTAGGCCAAGTAGCTATTTCAAAGAAAATTGCCTAAATCATTTGATGCAACACATAAACATGCAAACCATGAAGAGATTCAAGCAAATTCAGGAAAGTGCAACTTAAAAGTGATTCATACAATCAAAAACATGTTGGAGGCTCAAATCCTCACCTGGACATTTTTGCAAATTGTTTGACCGAGATACAATTCCTAGCGTGTGTACCCCTTCACCCCAAACCTGTCATAAATCAAGTAATCACAATAAAATTTCTCAAAGTTCAATTTTCAATTTTTCATATGGGGATCAAATTTTCGATTTTCAGAACCTAGGGGGAAATCATCAATAGGCAACATGATTCATGCAATCAATCTATGCTAAATTTAATTGAAATCCATCAAGCTTGGCGACACAACATTCATACACAAACTCTTGATCTTCTCAATTTATTCAAGAGCGAAATTCAAAAACAAAAACAAAAACAAAAACAAAGCAAAAGGAGAAAGAATCGAAAGAGAGAAAGGATAAGAAATTTTTATCTCAAGGGGGTCCGAGCGGACCCCATGCTTTCAGTTGATTTCCTTTCCTCTTTTCATCCCATTGGTGGTCCCATGATGTTCCGGGCTCTCCATGTTGATCCATTCACAAGCAAACATGAAAGTTACATCAATAATATATATAACAAAAATAAATATGTACAGATATCCAAGTTTGCCAGTGAAAGGTCAGTAGACAGAGTTTCTAGCTAGCTATAAGTGTACAACCATATCGAACTAATAGCTAGAACTCTAAGTAAAGAAATGCAGGGGCCCAGATCACTGATCAAAATCAATTTCGTCCGCCGGGTCACCCTGGTCCTCCGGTGCCTCCTCATCCGCTGGTCCCTCGGGCACCCCCCTGTGGCATAGCACCCTGGTCCCCAGGGTAGTCCTGCCACCCAAGCCGAGGGGACAGCTCCTCCTCGGAGGGGTATATGGGCACCCGACCCTCCTGCTGGGCTAAAGACATCTCCCGGAAGAACTCTCTCAGCACCTCCTGATCCCGCCTCATCGCCTGCTGGTTCTGCAAGAGTAGAGCCATGTCCGATGATCGTGGCCTCTGAGTGGGTAGGGGTGGCGGCCTCCTAGGTGGGACTGGGGCTACGTAATAGAACCGCCGGATGTACTCCCGGTCAATGGGCTGCCTCGGGACCTTCTCCATAACTGTACTCACCGGCACCCCCGCCCGACGGATGAGCTCGGTGATCAGCAGCCCATGCCCCAGGCTCTCCTTCAGCACCCGGGAGTTCGCCTCCATCTTAATGTCCGTGGAGATGACTCCCCCGACGTTAATCGTACGACCCGTCAGTATTCCGTACAGGAGATGGGCTCTGGCGGTGATGACTGTGGACTCATGAGAGCTCACTCGAAGATTGCCGTGTAAGAACGCCGACCAAACCTTAGCATCCGGGGTGAGGTCCTGCCTCCTCAACCTCAAAAGGTTCCCCGACATGCCCATCTCCCTGGCAGCTCCTTGGACACAGCAGGTGTCCACGATGCCCTGAGCTAGGGCCTGCACTGCGGGAAGCTGCTCATACTCGCAGGCCTCCTCTCCAATGGGGATCCCCAAACATGCGTTAATGTCCAAAGCAGTGAATGTGATGGGGACCCCCTGAACCTGTGTCATGCAACTCGGGTCTGTAATCTCGAGTTTAATAGCGTTGGCATAAAATTCCTGCACCAGTTTGATATCATTCCGGCGAGGAAGATCAGCCAACACCTCCCAACCTCGGCTGCGCAGCTGCTCGGAGACGCTGGCGTAGTTTTTGCCCACCAGGGTCACACGCCGCTCTAAAACCATCTCCTTTCTCACCACTAGGTCCCAATGCTTCCTGTGATCAGGAGAGCAATACCTGGGAGAGTAGGAGGTGACCCTAGAGGAGGCGCCCGGCCCTGAAGGCAACTCTACATCGTCTTCCTGAACAGATGCGCGCTTCTAGTGCTTAACCTGCTGCTTTTCGGCATTCTTAGGCGGAGCCATAACCTGAAAATCGGAAAAGTCCCAGTACAGTTCAATAATCAGTGTGAGCAGTAACACTCCCTAGACTAGACAAGGTCATGATCATGGCGTCTACCCTACTACCAGTTATAACAGACAATTAGTGCACAATGTGTGGTGTGACTGTTTGAATTCCACAATCATGAACAAGCAAAAAGTGAAGTCAATGGGATATTTCTTACCTTGTAGAGATGAATAGATGCTACTGCGTGAGGGTGAGAGTGAGTGAACTGAGTGGGAGGGGAAGTGAGGCAGAGTGTGGGAGTGATGATGCCCACGCGAGGGGGGGGGGGGGGACAGTGAAAGGTCGCGAGAATGCTTCGCGATCCGCTCGCGGGGCTATATAGTTTTCAGTTCTCGCGATGCGAGAGACACCTCGCGACGCGAATTTTAAATTTTCCCCCAAATTGAAAACCCTAATTTCAGATTCGTGAGGCGAATCATTACTCGCGAGGCGAATCTGGAAAAAATTCTCTTCACACTTTCCAGAATCGTGAGGCGAGTAGTATCTCACGAGGCAAATCTGGAATTCCAGCAGCTGATGATGCCCAGAATCGCGTGGCGAAAGTAACTCTCGCGACGCGAGACAGAAGCGTGAGCAAGCCTCTAAGATTCAGGGCTTCTGTCTCGCGAGGCCACACCAGATTCGCGTGGCGAATCTGGTTATTTCTTTATTTTTATTATCTTTTTATTGTATATATATAAAATGACAGAAAAATAAAGGATACCTAGCTTGGGTTGCCTCCCAAGTAGCGCTTGTTTAACGTCCCGAGCCTGACTCAAGTCACCCTTAAGGGTTAATCCGGAAGAAGATCTTGCTTGCCATGCCATGCCTTAGTCCGCTTTTTGTAGGTTCTTGCCCTTTCATATTCTTGCATGCGGTTCCCGGACAACTCATTTAAGTCTAACAACCCTCTATAATCGGCACGTACTCTCCACCCCGTGATGGTCCTTGCTGGGATCGATTTATTGCTTTTATTGACCACCACGGTTGTACCACCTTTCTTTTGGACCACATGATTTGGCCTACCCCAACTACTATCCGAGATTGGATAGATGATACCGGCCTCTAAAGGTTTAATCACTTCCTCACGCACAGCTTCTTTCAATCCTTCTTTGTTGAGGTTTTCCCTTGCACCTTCATCCTCTAGGAGACTCGGTAAGGCTTCCCTGTCCTTTAACCACTCAATATAGACCTCATCCCCCAAAGGGTCTTTTTCCTCACTATCATCATCATGGGATTTTACCAACACTTGTGCAAGTGAAGAACCATGGGCTTCTCTAGTTGCCTTTGCCTTGACAGTTGAGTCCACCACATCCACTCGATACACATCCAACCTCTCAGCAGGGTGCTTCATTGCTTCAAAGACATTGAAGACTACCTTCTCATCTTGCACCCTTAGAGTGAGTTTCCCTTGTTGCACATCTATCAAGGCACGCCCAGTGGCTAAGAAGGGCCTACCCAATATGAGGGGGATCTCAGCGTCTTCATCTATATCAAGCACCACAAAATCTGCCGAAAATATGAACTTGTCCACCTTCACTAACGAATCTTCGACCACCCCATAAGGATATTTTATAGAACGATCGGCGAGTTGAAGTGACATCCGTGTGTCCTTGACTTCTTTGATCCCCAACCTCTTCATCATAGAGAGGGGCATCAAGTTGATGCTTGCCCCTAGATCACACAATGCCTTCCCTAGAGTCATCCCCCCAATGGTGCATGGTATAGAGAAAGAACCGGGGTCCTTCAACTTTGGAGGTAGTTTTCTTTGAAGAATGGCACTACACTCCTCGGTCAAAGTAACCGTTTCCTCATCCACTATTCTCCGCTTCTTGGAGAGAAGCTCCTTCATAAACCGGGCATAAGATGGCATTTGTTCCAAGGCTTCCGCAAATGGAATGTTAATTTGAAGTTTGCGGAAGACATCAAGGAATTTATTGAATTGCTTATCTTATTGAGGCTTCTTCAATATTTCAGGATAGGGTACCTTCATGTAGGGCGGGAGGTCTTGGGGTTCAACCCACTTCTTCTTTCGGAACTCTTCATCTACAAGTTTTAACCTCCCCTTGCTCCGGTGCCTTGTCACTTGTCAATTCCTCTTTCTCAGGTTGCTCTTCCTCAACATGTGGTTGTTCCGGGGCCTTGTCTTCCTCAATTTCCTGAGAACTAGTTGCACCCCTGTTAGATCCCAACACCCTTCCGCTTCTAGTTGTTATGGCATTGCATTGGTTCTTAGGGTTGTTCTCGGTATCACCTGGGAAAGTGCCTGAGAGACGCTCATTTAGTTGCTTTGCGAGTTGAGCAATCCGCGTCTCTAGATTCTGAATTGCCGCCCCTATATGAGTTGCCAACTTATCAATGGCTGTGCCTGTATTGATTGCCAACTTCTCAACTGTCACACTTATCTTCTCAAGACCCAACTCCCAAGGTTGCCTTCCACCATCAGTTATTTGCAATTGATTAGGCCCCGGAAGAGCCTGCTGAGTATTATGCTGATGGATTCCATAGTTTGGCCTCTGACCCTGTTGAGGTTGTTGTTGCCAATTCTGTTGAGGTTGTTGCCCGGCTAGACCACCACTAGCATTACTCCAAGCGAAACCCGGATGGTCTCTCCTCATATAACCCCTGTTCTGATTCTGACTGTAATCATTCTGTCTGTTCTTCTGATAGTTGTTCTGGGGCATGCTGTCATAGAAATTGTGGCATGAGTCCACATGTTCTCGAGAGAAGTTGAACGGACAGCTCTGAATGTCATGATCACCATTACAATTATCACAACCCGGAGGCATTCCTTCGTGTATCACATTAACCTTCTTGTTCCCAGACAAAGCCGCAACTTGCATCTTCAACAGTTTAGTTTGCTCTAGAATGGCTTCCATTGTTACAACACTGACTCCACTTGAGGTTTCCCTACCACGGTTGTAATCATTGTACGACATCTTCTCCAATAATGCTCATCCATCCTCAGCTGATAAATAAGAAAAAGAACCGCCAGCTGCGGCATCACAATTCATCTGGTAGCGTCCCCTTAACCCGTTAAAGAAATGTTGAACCTTGGAGACCGGGTCAAAGAAAGCTGAAGGACATCTTCTCAAGAGCACATTGTACCTCTCCCACGCTTCATTATAGGACTCATCTTCTGTCTGCCTGAATGATGTGACGGCAACTCTTGCTTGTGCCGCTTTCTGAGGAGGAAAATATTTGGTAAGGAACTTTTGTGTCATTTGCTCCCATGTTCTGATATTGTTCCTATCCAAGCTGTCAAACCAATCGCGAGCGACATCCCTAAGAGAGAGATGGAAAAGCCGCAAGCGAAACTCATCTTGTGTAACTCCTCTTGTCTTCTGCATGTCACAAGCTTCAAGGAAGCGAGTGATGTGTCTATGAGGGTCTTGCTTGCCAATCCCATCAAGCTGATTCTCTCGGATCTAGGCTGTGACACATCCTTCCACTCTGAAGGAATCTGTATTCAGGTTGCCCCTCATGATAGAAGAAGCACAATCATCCAGGTTGGGTAGATCGTACTCGAAGAGAGGCTTATAACGAGGAGGAGGGTTTTCTTCGGCCATCCTCTCAAGATCAATCGCTTCAAGCCTCTTTCGTTCTCTGGCTTCTTTCCTTAATCGCTTCTCGGTCTTGGTGATCTCTAAATCAAATAGCAAGTCCTCTTGTGAATGGGTACCTCGCATTCAAAAACAAGGCAAGACCAAGTGGAATCAAAGAAGTAGAGAGAAATAGTAGTAAATAAAAATAAAAATAAAAATAACTATAACTTAACCAAATAATCAAACTTCCTAAAAATTAGGAAAATTGGTTGTGCCAATCCCCGGCAACGGCGCCAAAAACTTGTCGAGTCACCGGCAAGTGTATCGGGTCGTCGCAAGTAATAAAATAAACACTTTAGTAATTACCGAGGTCGAACACAAGGATTGGGCTACCAATTCTACCAAATTGCAAGAAGTTCGATAAGTTGGCCAAGTAACAGCAAGTGGTTGAGAATGGAGAGAAAATAGGATCGCAATTCAAATAACAAATCAAATAAAGATATGGTATTAAAATATGAAATTAAATATCTAAGGTCACAAATCCACCTACCCAATCATGCATAGTACCCAAGTGATGATGATTCCTCCCTAAGTTCAATTACAATGTCAACCGGGACCCCCAAATTCTCCTAAATCCACTGTCGTGCTCAATAGGACGTATTCAACGATTTGAGTTAATTACTTACTAGGTCTCATAACCCAATCATCAAACTCTTTTTAATCTTGTTCCCTATAAGGTTGCACCGATCTCCTATTCACTCTCGTGCAATATTCGATCGATGATCCCAATTCAAGTTCTAAACGTGAATTGGCTACTAAGCCTCAACACGTTAACTAGTCAATCACACATGCAGATGTCCAACGCAATAAAATCAGAATTGGAAAACAAGAATTGAGGTAAGGGAAGGAAACATACATCACATTGAACTACACCGTCATGGGTGGTTTCATTGATCCCTTAGACAAGGGGATTAGTTCCTCATGTTCGTAACGACAAACGAACAATCGGAATCCATCATAATTCTAAACAAGAAAAGAGAGTAGGGAGACGCAGCTCCAAAATAAGGATTCGTCCAGAAAACGCTACAAAACCAGTGGAGAACCAAAAAAACTATTGTTTCTGCCCTAAAACAGCAATATATAGAATTCAGGATCTACACGCGCTCGCGAGGCGAGTAGCCTCTCGCGACGCAAATATTAAAAATGGCGTGCTTTCAAATTGGACTCTCGCGAGGCGAGAGGATGTTTCACGAGGCAAGACTTCAATTTCTAGTCTGTCACAGCCGTGACCTTCATCATGGCTAGGACGTGATGGTCTCTGTCCTCCAGGGTCTTCAGGATTCGCGAGGCGAGCAGCCTCTCGCGAGGTGAGACAGAAATGACGACTGTTGCTGCTCAGCTAGTCTTCAGGCTCGCGTGGCGAGCAACCTCTCGCGGGGCGAGTATCTCCAGAATGGCAATTTCCACTGTTTTCTTCATTCCCTTGACTTGAAGTGCTTCCCTTTAACCTGAAACTATAAAATAGCAGTAAATGCTTTATTTGACTCAAAATTAGCTAAAATATCCTAAAACTACTCAAGGGACTCAAAATGTTGCTTGAGGACAATTAAATCCAAATTTGGGCGAAAACGAGATTGAACTCGAATAATTAGCACATAAACCACAGTCTTACTAGTTATAAAACTAGATAAGCCAGAGGCTTATCATTATGCAGCAGAAAATATGGTGATTTGTCCTTAAGGATTGGACTAGGGACACAATTTATTATGTAAGTAGCATGCATCACAGCATATGACCAAAATTGTTTGGGCATTTTTGATTGAAATAAAAGAGCCCTACCTACATTTAGCGCATGTTGGTGCTTTCTTTCCACCCTACCATTTTGTTGTGGGGATTCCACTCAACTTGTTTGGTGCATTATCCCCTTTGAAGCATAGAAACTAGGCATGATGAATTCAGTACCATTATCGGTTCTAACAATTTTCACCTTAGTTTCATTTTGATTTTCAACTAGTTCTATAAAATCTTTTACATTTTGTCTTGCCTCTACCTTAGATTTCATCAAAATAATCCATGTGTATCTGCTGTAGTCATCTACAGTAATTAAGAAATAAGTATGCCCATGTACATATTGAATAGAAATAGGACCCCAAATGTCAAAATGAATTAAATCATAAGGTTTTGCTGCTTTATTCAAACTTAAATGATAAGGTAACCGTTTGTGTTTTGCAAAATGGCAAACATCACATACGGCTTTTGGATCCACAACAACAAAAGGAAATTCTGAACTTAAGGAAAGCATCCTAGAAATGGAAAGATGTCCTAGTCTAAAATGCCATAAGGCTTTATCAGGTAAACTTTGAGCAGTAGCAACTTGCACATGTGAGGCATAACTATTTCGGGCATTGACAGCAAGGTGAAATAACCCTTCAAATCTCTCAGCCGAACCAATCATCTTCAGTGATTTCTGGTCCTGAATAAAACAGTTGCTGTCAGTAAAGGTCACAGTACAGTTTACAGCACTGCATAATTTGGACACAGAAATCAGGTTTAGGGAGAAGTTAGGCACGTAAAGGACATCTGTAATGCTAAAACTAGGAGAAAAAATCACTGTTCCAACATACTTGGCAATTGTGCAATGTCCATTTGGAAGTTTTATGTTTATAGGATTGATTTCATTATATGAATCAAAACACTTTAAAGATTCACAAATATGGTCACTAGCTCCGGAATATATGATCCAAGAACCAATAGAAAAGCTATTATAAGAGGTAGAAATGAAAATATTACCTGACTTGAAATTCTCAATTGGTGATTGGCTAACCTTGGAAGAGCTGACCTGGTTAGCAGCAGAAAATGATTGCTGGCCAATGCTAGAATTCTGAATTAGGTTCAAAAGCTTCTCATATTGCTCATGTGTGAATGTAGGTGTTGTAACCTTCTCATCACCACTCATTGAGGCTGACTCCCTCTGATCATAATTGTCATTAGACACGTCATGGAACCCGAGTGCTTCTGCAAGTGAGGGGGGAACCCATGCTTTTTGTTGCAAGTCTCAACAGTATGTCCATTTCTTCCACAGTAGGTGCATACTCTATTTCCTTGTCTAAATCCTGTGGTCTATGGAGATCCTCTACCCCTTCCCTGTGGCCTCTTGTACTCTACAACATTCACTAAGGCTTTGCTGTCATCACTGATGGCAAAATTTCCTTGTCTTTCGTGTTGGATAACCATGGAGAAAATTCTGTTCATGCTAGGTAGAGGATCCATGAGTAGGATTTGGGATTTAACAACAGAGAAATTTTCATTTAAGCCTGTTAGAAACCTTATAGCATAATTTAGTGTGTGATGGTGCCTAGCATTTCTCATACCAGCACATGAACACTTAATTGGACAACTACAAGCAGGCATAGGCATATAGGTTTCTAGTTCCTCCCAAAGAACATTTAGTTCTGAGTAAAATTCAGTAACAGTTGAGGAGCTTTGCCTGAGAGCATAAACTTCTTGTTGAAGTTCTGAAATGCGAATTAGGTCACCTTGTGAGAATCTTTCCTTCAGATCGTTCCACACATCCACTGCATTTTCCAGGTACACGATACTTTGCCCAATTGATTCAGCAACCGAATTCATGAGCCAAGAGTGAATCAACATATTGCAGCGGCTCCAAGCCCTGTAACTTGGATCAAAAGGGTCAGGAATAGGTATACTGCCATCAACAAATTCGAATTTGTTTTTGGAACCAAGAGCAAGTCTCATCGAGCGAGCCCACACGTGGTAATTTGAACCACTCAGCACAGGGGTTACAACGACAGAGGAAGGGCCATCACCGGGATGGACATAATATGGGCTTGAAGCATCTTGCGAAGGATCAGTATTCTGATTTCCAGAAACTGAACCACCACCACGAGCCATCAGAGTTGCGGAAGGTTAGAGAAATCAACTCTCTGGTACCATCTTAAGAAAAATGAGAAGAGTAGAATTCATAATAAATTCCGAATTGAAAGAAGAAAAAGGGATAAAAGTGATGTAATCAGTATATCATTGTATTATTTCATAGATGATTACAAGTGTGATAGGGGTGTGTATTTATATGAGGTAAAAGAGGTGTAGGGGAAACAAAAAAGGACCCTATTCTACCGAATCCCTTTCTCTTGCAGTTTGTTAAGGATGGAGGAAATGGAATCATATGGAGGATATGGAATCATGGAGCATCAGGTTTGTTGGTGCTGCTAGTGCCGAGACCGTTACAGGTGCATTTGGCCTTTTGTGTGAGCTGGCAGGTTGATGGTTTAATAAATTGCATTTCAGAAATGCTGTCTTTCCTATTTGGACATAGTCCCAAACTTAGATAAAGGGGGAGAGTTGTTGTAGAGTAGTAGGGATTGTATGACTCCATCAAATAACTGAACACCATCTAAATCTAAAATTATAACCCACGAGGTGTTTCCTTGTTGTGTGATGTCTGAAACTAAATAGGTTGTAATTTGTAAATATTAATTATTGAGATGAGATGTAAATGTTACTACTGTAAGGAGTGGGTTGGATTAATCATAGAGGATAGGAGTTGAACTAATAGTGA
Source organism: Sophora flavescens (assembly GCA_030762895.1). Classification (NCBI taxonomy): domain Eukaryota; kingdom Viridiplantae; phylum Streptophyta; class Magnoliopsida; order Fabales; family Fabaceae; genus Sophora; species Sophora flavescens. Next base: position 92,682,591 of record CM061066.1, read on the forward strand.
CACAAATAGAAATGATATAGAAACATAAAATTTTAAAATGATTAGTATCAAGTATGGGGTTTGACTATAGACAAGATTGAATGGTAATCGAAAGATCTAGTAAACCCCAAATAGTTTGCTATTAGGGTAGTTCTTATATACAATTCATATATAATATTAATGTTCTGCAGGATATTAAGATTTTAGCTTCTTTTCCTTTACCTGTTCATTTGTTGAACTTTCTTCTTTGACTCCCTCCCTTCTTCTTTTGCTTGTCCTTGTTGATGGTGTTGGGGTTTTCATAAAATAATCCTCTTTAAAAATCATATCTCAAGACGGAAGAAAATCAACCCATGGATCGCGCATTACAAAAACATGAATAACATAAAGGGCTATTTGTGTTTACCTCTTGAAGAGTGCTTTCACTATGATCACAAGTGCCACAAAAGAGAGAAAACGGGCGTTGGAGCTTTGCGTCCTGTGCTCGCTGACGGCTATGGGAGGCAAGGTTAACAAGTCCAGGTTTAGAGCAAGACTAGTAGTCTATTTATAACCCTCAGACTCATCTTGACCTAACTGCCTACTTATTGGGCCTTGTCTACAAGTCTAATAACCTTTAAATTAATTAAATCATATTTAATTAATTGATCCGCTCCGCATTTGCTCTATGCGTGTGACCTTGTAGGCTCCCACTAAGTTGGCAATAATATGAAATATTACAATAATATCAAATATTAGTTATAATATTAAATATTATAAATAATGATTGGCATCTAGCAATGCATCTTTACTATCCAATTAGCAAGAGTATCAGTGATCCGAATTTAGTCTTACCACGACCAAAATTTACCGTGCAGTAAATGTCCCTTCGTCCATATGTCTTAATTGAACACAAGGCATAAGAGTGTCATCCTTGTTATGTTCAATTATTTATTCATCGATCCCCGAGTAGACGTGTAATCACAAATGGGCCCAATATCACATATTGGCCCACTTCCACGTGGCCACGCATATTTCACGTCTTACTCTATCGAGGGGCCCAAGACATTACCCCTGTTATATAGGAGGGACAGATCTTGTCTACATCACTCACACACCTCAACATGATTTAATGAAGGCCCAATAACTACCTTTATGATCACCTTGTTACGCGTGACGTTTGATAGCATTAAAGCGTACAACTCTTCATGTAGGAATCACAGTGACTTCAAGTCGAATGACTACTTCACCATGGTCGCTATGAGAATACTTATGACACTTACATAACTATTATGAAGTATTCTCATAGTGGGTCATCCGGTATAAATATTACTCCTAATATTTATACTTGTGTGCTGACTTGATCTCACATATCCATGACTCGTGAGATTTGGCCATCAGTCTACTCACACAATAGTCTCTATGCATTATTGTCGTCTTAATTAACAATAATACTCGACTACAAATATTTAAGAATAACGTTCTTATTATTTAATGAGGTATCACGATTAAGTCTCGTACTTAATGTCTCATTAAATGAACTGCCTATTCTAAGGACTTTATTACGCTATTAAAACATATAAATAACATAATAAATAAAATGCCTTTATTTATATAAAATATATATAATCCAAAGTCATGATACAAAATGTAAATCTACTAATATAGATTGGTCACTAGGGCTTACACTAACAGATGGATGAACAAAGAGTACATCATGGGGCTAATGGCTACCTCATGCATCTAATTTTGCTTAGACTAGGTGTAATCTCAATTGGGATCAGCTATGAAACCATCTGAGCAATAAATTGTGTTCATAAGTTGTGATTAAATTTTAACTAGCCTAGAGCTTGAACATGTTACAGAACTCCTTCATTTAATGGAGATAATAGGGTTAAATATTAAAACTAGGAATAACATGCAGAGCTAAACATGCATTTCTAATAGATATATTGTAGTAGGCTCCAAACAGTTTTTTGTTTATATATGAAAAGAGATGAGGTCTCAATGTTCTAAGAGAAAATTAATTGGTCAAACCTCATTTATGGAGTTTAAGGATCTCATTACACTCATTTGAATAAAGTTGAAAATGTTAAATGTAAAACTGAAATGGTATTAGCTTGTTAAGTGGCTTCAGATCCTTTCCTTTTTATATTCTCTGTTTCTCTCTTTTCATTTTCTTAGAAGTTTGGATGCTACGTTCTCATATAGATTATAGTTGGTTGGTATAGCCCCTAATGAGAGTTTGATTGCTGCTTCGGCAGGAATGATGAGGATGATTCTACTGTGAAGATGAAGGCTGGTGAGGAGGCTTTGGAAGAAAAACAAAATGTAACAATATTATATAGTCATTCATATGTCGTACAGTGTTGTTATATATGTTTTGGATAATTTAACCTGTGCATTTATTTAGGGAAGCATGACTTGTTTACTCCCCTGTATTTTATTGTTGAGCTTAGTACTGTTTAGTCTTGTTATGATCTTTGGGAGGCTTCTATTACAAATTTGATGTATTGGATGCTGTGCATGTGAACATAATTTAAATGACTCCTTGTGTTACCCATTTAGATGTTTGTGGAAGAATCACATCTAACCAAGGTCACTGCTGTATGGTTTATAGATTGTTCTTTTCAGAGAAGAACAAAAGCAAGGATATTATATGGAGGCTAGAGCTAATATCTCTGCCATTCGCAGCAAAAACCTTCATTTGAGCTATCTGGAAAGCTTACTGCTTACAACTGAAACAAATTGAGTCAGAGGTGAGACTAATTGTTTTTAAGATGACTATCTATTTGATTTTTAAGCGAGCTTATCTTTCATTTATATTATTTCTTTGTCAGGTGTTACTTTGTTGTTCAATGAACCTCCAGAGGCTCGAAAACCTGATGTTAATGGCTTTATGTTTACAAGGTTGTTAAAGTGCTAAATGGTAAGTCTGTATAACTTCTTCATTCTCCACAGAATTTATATTATTTATATTTCTTTTTTCTTATGTCACACTTATGCCCCCGACCCTGGCCACTTATGTCCTGTTTTACATCCGTAGAAGAGTACCATTTAAGAAAAAGCTCTGCTTGCTCAGTCCTTAGTCCTGGCCATTTTTTTTCTTTTGTTCTACTCTTTTTTTAATCATGATTACTGTATACTTTTCTTTTCAATTTATTGGAGTAGTTTTTGTATTATAATTATAGCCTTTGGGTGCCGCAATATGCATCGATCTGAATTCCTTTTAAAAAGAGTAGATGAGTCCTAGTTATTGGACTCAAAATAACATAGTTATTAGATTCATATGCTTTTTATGTTTTGTGGATGACACTCATGATGTTAATGATAATTGTAATTTTTTTTGTAGATTTAATGGAATATATTTTGTTTTGATAAAATGAATGAATTTTAGTATGATTTATTGAGAACATTTGTATGTCATAATTTAAGTGTATAGCGAATGATCTGTTCGACAAATATTATTGTCGTTAATATTTTAGTTAATCAAATCATACCTGCTTTGAGTGGCAAATAATTTTAATATTTCATGGCAATAGTAATTGTTAGGAAAAATCAATTTTTAGTGGTAATAAAAAAGCTGTTTAATTAGCTAAGAAGACAATTATAAAATCATATTTAGTGGCCATTAAAATTGTCGTTAAAGGCCATGATAATTGTCGCTATAACTTTTGACTTTCAGTGACAATTATTTGGGCCTTTACCAGCATTTCCTATAATTACAGGGAAAGCTTTTAGCGACACTGGATATGCCAGCTAATTAATAATTGCCATTAAAGATTTTTGCGACCATTATTATTGCCGTTAAAAGTGCATTATGTTATAGTGCGTGTCAAGCTATGACAAACTCTCATTAAGGCTACAATCTTTCTTTAGAATGTTATGGTACGTTATTATCATTTATGGCAAGTTTTGAACCAATCAAATTCTCATTTAGTGAAATGATTATTAGCATTTATGAATTATTACAACCTACTATCATATATGATTACGCATGACACCTATTGACAGCTAAATTGTTTTCAAATTTCAAAATTTAAATTCATGCTTGCATTATTTCCAATGCATATAAAATAGACAATGAATGTGCATTAAATTAGGTTGCTTCTCTCACATGCTTACATCCTTGCACGTCACTTGGCCATATAGTTGCATTCCTGCCCCTCTTTCGTGTTAGGATGTGTTTTTCGTCTCTCCCATACTCCATGCGCGTCACTACGGCCCCCTTTTTTTTTTTAAATTTGATTTTGAATCATTATTATCAATTCAATATCAAACATGCTTGGTCTATCCTAATTAAACTCAATCTTTTGCACCCTTTTCTTCATCTCTCTCAATTCTTTTCTCTCATTCAACATTTTCTTCACATTTCATCTGTCTCCATTGAAGTTTTTGCAGGTCTACGAAATCATGTAGATGGAGCGCATGCATTTTTTAGATCACCACTGCTGCAAAGAGACCACCGCTGCTCGGCCATCATCTTTTTTTTTTTCTTTTCTTTTTTCTTTATCTATGTTACGAATGAAATTAATTGACATTGAATTCTGTTTGAATGATTTCACTACACATTTTGACCGGTTGAGAGAAAAAGAGGTGTTGTAACAAAATCGTTGTTTCAGGTCCGATTTCTCCTCTATTCATACCTTTTTTTGCTTCCTATTTCCATTGTCTTTATGTGGTTCGCGACTTTTAATTTTAGTATTTTGTTCTCTTCTATTTGAAATGAACAGATATAAAACAGTAGAAGAAGGTTGAGTTGTGTTTTAAATACTTTTTGAAAAACGTTACAGTTTAACTTATAAGACACAAAGACGCGTCTGATAATAAAACGGAAATTTACTTTCCAATCCAGTTATCACAGTTAAAGTAAAGCAAGCTGAAAAGATTAAGCTAAGAAAAGGAGACACATATTTATACTGGTTCACTCCAAACCTTAGGCTACGTCCAGTCGTTGGCCTTATCAAGTATTTGCACTATAGCTGATCAGGTTACATAAGGTATTATTTGTACACCTAGCCTCCACAGACTCAACTAACAAGTATTGTTTGCAAACCTAGCCTCTCCCGGCTCAAACAAGTATTCTTTCAGCAAGCCACTTCAGGTTTTACAAATAGTAAGAGTTTGAATGAAGCAGCAGCTTCATGGATTACAACTTTGCAGATTTATCGAGTAACACTCACAGAGTGAATAAGTATTTGAGGTAGGTGAGACCGCAATAAAGACTTCTCAAATAAATACAAATGATTTGAGCAGAGAAGTTTTCTATGAAGAACTTAAGAGAGCTTTGAATGATTGAGAGTATTGAATGCGTGAGTTAATGTGTTCAAGTGGGTGTCTTCAATGGTTTTCAAAGTCTTCTATTTATACTCAAGAGAGATAAGTCCGTTGAGGAGAGTTTTTCAACTGAGTATTCTTTTGTTCATCATCCATAAATGCCAAAGAGTCATTCTGGTCTAGCATTTAATGTTTATGATCGTTGGTGAGCTTCAAGACAAATTGAATGTATAGGTTGGCATAGCTTTATCAGAGTGTAGTTTGATTCAGAGCAGTGCTTGTTGCTTTTCAAACTTGGGCAGTGAGACTTTCTTTATTTGTGTTAAGTGGGTCCACGTTCAAGTAAAGTTTACTTTACTTTTTGCAACAAAAAGATTCTTCAGGTACGAAATGGTGCTTTGAGCTTTCTGATATCGAATTTCTTTATCCGAAATAATCAGGGAATATTCTGTGTTTGAATATTGTTGAAGTGAGGGACTTTCAGTTGCTTGATCATAATTTGGTAGAGACCGAGTCATTGTTCAGACACATCATACTACAGACGCATCATTAAGACTTTGTTTCTTTGTCATGAGACTCTTGTATACTGATATGCACACTTATTACACATATCAGTAGATTTCATAGGGTTCACTTAAAATCATTCTTTGTTTGGATTCATCAAAATTAGAGATGTCAAACGATGTAGTCTTAACAATCTCCCACTTTTTGATGATGACAAACATTATCTTATGATTTTAATGAACTAAGGATAAAAGCAGATTTAAGCACAAAGGATCGTATGAAGTATGACTATATTCAAGCTCATTAGAATATTCAAGTTATTTAAGCTCCTTAAGCTCCCCCTGAACTAATACTTTCAGACGCATGGTTAAAGTAACATTTTAACTTTTGAGTTAGTTGTAACATAGTTACTTAGTTATTTAGTTATTTAGTTCAGATACACGAATATAGTTCTCCCCCTTTGTCATCAGTAAAAAGATAAAGTAACAGAATGAGATGCATCTGAAAACGACATTTATTGATTTAACCATCATTGACTGATTACTTTGCTGACAAAGGAAATAAAACTAAAGATTGTGTTTTTCAACAATTTTTGTAAGAAGGGAGACAATAGTCTGCATTGTCTCACGAAGATCATTGATTTCTGCACGAGCAACTGGATCCATTCCAATAATAGTGGATGTCGGTTCAGCAGAACCATCAGTTTGAGATGAAGAGGAGGGGCCAGGGTCAGAAGAAGTGGCAGTCATGGGTGGTTCATATGGAACAATTTCCAGACAGTGCCATGGTAGAGAATTACCAAAGGAGAATATGAAAGTGAGATAAAAAAACAATGGGGAACAAAGAAAGAGTTAAGGGAAAAACTGAGTGTAATGAACCAAAGGGTTGCAAACAAGGTATTTTAAAAGAGGGGATTTCTAAATTAGATAAATAAATGAAAATAGGGGAAAGATGAGTGAAAAACCAAGTCAAATTATCATTAGAGATTGGTAAATCAAGTTGGAAGGGGTAGAGTTGCCTTGATTCTACTCTGCCTTCATCTGGATATCTGATCCAGGGAATCTGGTAACAACTGAGTCTGGCACTATCTGTAGGCGTTTTGAGTTTGTTAAACAAAGATAGGACACAATGATGAGCTGGATCTTGAAGAACATGAGGTTCAGGGTAACTAATGAATGAAGTAGACTATTTAGGGAACTTCAGTTTCTTATGATTCCTTTCCATCCAGACAAAAGGCTTCTTAGATTTTGGATTCAATTTTGTCTTAGGACAGACAGAACCTTTGTCAGGACAGATCTTGAATACAGTATTGGCCTTCATGCAAGCAGTGGGATTGGTTCTGTGTTTCCAAGAGGCTTGATTCAGCCTTATTGCAGCCTGCTCAGCAACAAGATTGCTGATTTCTTTTAAATCATCCGAGCTAAGAAGGTCATGATTGATTTGATCTAAAGGTACTGCCCCAGAAGGGTTGAAAAGAATAGGTAGAGGTCTCTGTGGTGAGTTTTGAGGAGTAGATGAAGGGTGAGAGAGAGGTGATAGAATGAAATAAGAAATTCTTGAAACATGAACAAGAGTTTGAATTTCCTGAGTTGGTGAGGGAGAAAGTGATAAAGGGTTGGATATGCGATCAGGTGAGTTTTGAAGAATAGGTTGTGGTGAGGGATGATCTGGAGTGAGATTTAAATTAAAATCTCGAACAGATAAAGCAAGCAGATTTTCAGCAATTGAAATCTGATTGTGAAGAGGGGAGTTATGGGAGGAAAAGGATGATGAATCAGAGGGTGAGGATAATACAATGGGTGAAGAGGGTGAGGATTTAGATGACCTAAGAGGTGATTCAGCAGGTTGCAAAGAAACTAGCACAGGTTTAGCTATCTTCAGCCTTGTAGATCTTCTAACTGGTGTAGCTGCAACAACAACTTTCCTCTTTAGTTCCTTTCGAGGGGCAACATCAGGTTTTTGAACTCTTTCCTTCTTCAGAACCTTGGAAATAGGTTGGCCATCATCATCATCATCATCAGATGCTTCTAAGATGACCAGCTTCCTCTTTACTTGAATTTTTGATCTAACCTTGGGATCCAAAGGTGCAGACACTTCTGTTGCTTCTGAGTCATCAGACTCATTAGTTTCTTCTTTAGATTCTCCTGAAGATTTCTTCTTCTCATCACCTTCATCAGAATCAGGAATCCTTCCAGGCAATCTCAGCTTCATATGAGAGAGAATCCTTTCATCAATGGCACTAGCCATTTCAACCTTACTAGTGAGGGGAATGCCCTTGATGTTTAGCAGTTTAGTAATCAACATCCAGTAAGTGTATGAGGTCCTGATTTAGGGATTTACCATCCTCAACATATACTTGAAAATCAAGTCATTGATGTCAACCTCCATATTCAGGAGATGGACTAGGGAGAATCTATCCATCTTGTTGACATTATCACGAGAACTTGTTCTTGGCATCACACAGTTGATCAGCAAGACATGCAAGAACCTTCCTTTTGGAGTCAGTTTGGAGGCAACTTTGCTAGTAGGATTGGATATCCCACAGAGAACTTGATGAACTGTTTCTTCACCATATTGTTGGTGTAAGCCTTAGAGGCCAGTGTATTTCTTAGACTTACATTTTTATCTTGCTATTATATATATATATATATATATATATATATATATATCTATATATATATCTATATATATATATATATGATATGATATGAGGCATTCCAGTTTATTGTGTTACTTGTTTAAACATAATAAAGTCCTTAGAATAGAAATTTCAGTTTAATAGAATATCAAGTATATGACTTGATCGTGAGACACTACTGAACAATGAAATCCTATTCTTAAATATCCGTAGTCAAGTATTTTATTAATAAGGACAATAATAATACATTGAGACTATTATGTGTGCAGACTGATGACCATATCTCACGGGTCATGGATATGAGATATCGAGTCGCCACATAGGTACACATTAGAGTAATGATGTACTGGATTAACCCACCATGAGAACACTACATGGAGCGTTGTGTGAGTGTCATAAGTAGTTCTCATAGTGACAATGGTGTATGCAATCCTTCGACCTGAAATCGCTACGATCCCTACATGAGGAGTCGTGTGCTTTAATATCGTCAAACGTCATTTGTAATAGGATGATTATAAAGACGAACATTGGGCATACCACGAGCCATGCAGAGGGATGTGAGTGACCTAGATGGAATTAGTCCCTCCTACATAACAGGAGTAATATCTGTGGGGCCCCTGATAGAGTGAGACTGAAAAATGCATGGCCGTACTGAAATGAGTCAATATGAGATATTGACCTCATTTGTTGTTAAGTCTACTCGGGTATCAGGGAACATGATATTGAACCATACAAGGGTGACACATTCTATGTCTTGTGTTCAATATAGATATATGGACAAAGGGATAATAATGCACATGAATATTTGTCACAGAAAGGTTTCGTCAAATCACTGACTTTCTCACTACTTAGGTAGCAGTGATGTATTGCTAGATACCGCTCACTGTTTGTAATATTAAATGGGATTTAATATTACTACTAACGTTTTGGGAACCTATAGGGTCACACACATAAGAACGGATTAAAAGAAGCATTAAAAGGAGAGTTGGACTTTTCTATTGGGCCTAGCGCATAGTACATGGGGCTTAGGTCAAACGCTGCTCACTAACTCACTTAAGGAGGTGCTGCTATAAGTAGACCACTTAAGCTATTGTGCCTACACGGTTTTGTTTTACCCTAGCCGCACATAGAGAGTGATAGTGAGCAGCAGGTCTCAGTTTTCGAAGCTAGCACTGTGAGACAGAGACGCTTCGGGTTCGTGACATTGGACGTTCACGGAATCTGCTCGCGTGGATACCTTAGAGACATCGTTTGTGCAGTGTTCGTGATAGACGATTTTAATCAACTGTCATCGCTTCAAGAGGTAATTATTCTAACCATGAATCGTGACCATTCGCAAGGATCCTTCGATGAGAATTTTTCCGCAGCGTTATTTTATACGCAAATTCCCAACAATGGTATCAGAGCCGCTTGCGAAACCATGATTCTGTTACGTGGTTTACCTGTTATGTATTATAACATGTTTATAATGTGAATCGTTTTTCTGAAAATTGTTTTCTGAAAATCGTTTGCATCCGTTTTGCGAAACCTTGTTTCTGTAATTTTCGTATGTATATGATATATGCGTCTATTGCATGTTTATGTATATATGCGATATGTACATTGGTTCTGGAATCCTTATTATGTTCTGCGATGGCGTCAAGTGTTGATGTTAAACATGATCGGTTTCAGTTCTCTGTTGGCGTCGTTAAGGGGTTTCAGACATGAAGAGTTCATGTTCTTGCGGCTGAGGTTCCAAGGGTTGAAACCCTAGCCGACGTTCCTTGCAACGTGAAGTGTTCACGGGCCTCTGCGTAGTGTGTTATTTCGAAATTCAAATTTTTGAAATCTTTTGTATCACTTAATAATAATATTAATAATAATAAAAGAGGTATTATTATTGTTTGTTATTATTTGTGTTGTGATGCATGGTGGATGGTTATGGCCTTAGTCTTTTGGTTTATTTTGAAATACGACCTGCGTGCCGTGCCTTTCTCTTATATTCCATATGTATATTCTTTTCTCATCTCACTCCCCTCATATGTAAAATGAGGTTTCTGTTTATGTAATGGAACGATGGAGACAAGAAGACGTTATCCTGTGGGAGATCATGCTTGGAGAAGCTTGGACACTCCTAGGTTTCAGTTTAGATTCTCTCATTGGCTTGGGAGAATCAATGCGTTAGGGGCCATAACCATATCACATTTATTTGCCTTATATATGTATGAGATGCATATATGTATATAGTATGTTAAAAAGAGTTTAAGTAATATGTGTATGAGATGCATGTATGTAAATAGTAAGTTAAAGAGTTTAACAAATGATGAGATCAAATTTTAATCAAATCCCTCAAAAGGAAATATTAAGTCACATTTAAAGGCCTTCCAATGCATGGCACTCGTCAAGACTATGATCGATTAAGTGTGGGTCTGCCAAAGTGGGGTACCTTTATCTATACTAGTAAGACGCGATGGGACAAATGTAATATTCAATTGCTATCCATTGGGTCTGACTTAACTAAGCCAACTTCAATAGGATTGAAAGGCTTAGAGGCTTAAAAGTTGGGCTTTAGTCCTTGTGATGGGTTAGAATAAGAGTTATTCACCCAACTGTCCAAGAGTTGCATGAGATGCAATCGGAAAGTGTTTCCTACCTATATAACCGAATTTTGAGTGATCAGCCAAAGCTGACTTAAAGCTAGGTGAAATATGGATCTTGGCCCACTAGAAAATCTTCCAACGGGATTTTCCGAATCAATGATGAGGGTCATTGTTTTGAGTAAAATAGTGGGAGGCGTATTTAATAAAAGACCTTATTAAATAACTTCATGGCATGATACTTATATTTTGCATATTTATTTCTGTAGATTACCATGGCATCAAACACATCAAGTAACTTGTCATTGCAATCCGTCCTTGAGTAGGATAAACTATCCGGAACAAATTTTCTGGACTGGTACAGAAACTTGAGGATTGTCCTCAAACATGAGAAAGGCTGTATGTTCTTGAGGAGCCTATTACTGAGGAGCCACCGGCTTCAAATGATCCTAAGGCTGACAAGGATGCTTATAAGAAGCATCAGGATGACGCCTTAGACGTCGACTGTCTTATACTTGCTACCATGACCTCTGAGCTGCAAAAGCAACATGAGACCATGGAGGCGTACGATATGATCGTGCACCTCAAGCTGCTCTACCAAGAGCAAGCAAGGCATGAGCGGTTCGAAGTTTCCAGAGCCATTTTCCAGTGTAAATTGGCAGAAGGAAGCCCTATGAGTCCTCATGTACTCCAGATGATCGGGTACATTGAGAATCTCGAGAGACTGGGATTTCCTTTAGGCCAAGAGTTGGCCACCGACTTAGTTCTGCAATCGTTGCCTGAGAGCTATAGTTAGTTTGTCATGAACTATAATATGAATGATCTTGACAAACCTTTGCCAGAATTGCTGAGCATGTTAAGAACTGCTGAACAAAATATTAACAAAGGAAAGGGGAAGGCCATTTTGATGGTCCAGGCTGGAAATAGCAAGAAGCAGCCCAAGAAGCCCACGTACAAACAAAAGGGCAAGGGCAAGGCCATCAACAAGTTCAAGCCCAGTACTTCTGGATTGAAGCCTGTGGGTGGTGTGGCTAAGGAAGGCAATTGCTTCCACTGTGGTTGGACCGGACATTGGAATAGGAACTGCCCAAAATACTTGGAAGAAAGCAAGAAGAAGAAGGGAAGTGAGACTTCCACTTCAGGTGTGTTTGTTATAGAAGTCAATTTATCTACTTCTGCATCATGGGTATTAGATACTGGATGTGGTTCTCACATTTGTACAAATGTGCAGGATCTAAACAGGAGTAGACCATTGGCAAAGGGCGAAGTCGACCTACGAGTTGGAAATGGAGCAAAGGTTACTGCTTTAGCTGTAGGGACTTATGTATTGACTTTGCCCACTGGGCTTACTATTTAGTTAGAGAACTGTTATTTTGTGCCTGCAATTAGCAGAAATAACATTTCCGTTTCTTGTTTGGACAAGATTGGTTTTTCTTTTATAATAAAGAACAAAAGTTGTTCTATTTATTTGGATGATATTTTCTATGCTAGTGCACACATGAGTAATGGGCTTTATGTCCTTGATCTCGAAATGCCCATCTATAACATAAATACTAAGAGGTTCAAACCAAATGAGTTGAACCCGTCTTATCTTTGGCATTGTCGTTTAGGCCATATAAATGAGAAGCGCATTTCGAAGCTCCACAAAGATGGACTCTTGGACTCATTTGATGATGAATCATATGAGATATGTGAGTCTTGTTTATTGGGAAAGTTGACTAAAGCTCCATTCACCGGAAAAGGTGAAAGAGCTAACGATCTTTTGGGTCTTATACATAGCGATGTATGCGGACCCCTAAACACATTAACTAGAGGTGGTTTTCAGTACTTCATCACATTGACTGATGATTTCAGTAGATATGGATTTGTGTATCTTATGAAACATAAATCGGAATCCTTTGAAAAGTTCAAGGAATTCAAAAATGAGGTACAAAACCAACTTGGTAAAAATATTAAAACTCTTCGATCAGATCGAGGTGGTGAATATTTGATCCTAGAGTTTGATGATCATCTGAGAGAGTGTGGAATTTTATCTCAACTCACTCCACCTGGAACACCACAATGGAATGGTGTTTCTGACAGGAGAAATCGAACCTTGTTGGACATGGTTCGGTCTATGATGAGTCATGCAAACCTTCCAAACTCTTTCTGGGGACATGCTCTATTAACAGTAGCTTTTACACTTAACCGTGTTCCATCCAAAACGGTAGAAAAGACACCATATGAGATATAGACTGGTAGACGACCCAGCATGTCTTTTATGAAGATTTGGGGTTGTGAAGCATATGTAAAACGTCAAATTTCTAATAAGCTTGATCCCAAATCTGATAAATGCTTCTTTGTGGGGTATCCCAAAGAAACCAAGGGATACTATTTCTATAATCCTTCCGAAAGCAAAGTGTTTGTTGCACGGACTGGTGTATTCCTAGAAAAGGAGTTTATCTCCATAGGAACCAGTGGGAGTAAGATAGAACTTGAAGAAATTCAAGAATCACAGAGTAGTGACCTACCATTGGTAGAACAGGAGCGACCTTCACAAAATGCTGTGGAGGAACAACCTGCTCCAGTAGCACAAGACTAGCGTAGGTCTAACAGGATACATCACCAGCCTGAGAGATATGGATTTCTCATGACTCCACAAGGTGATGTATTACTCATGGATCAAGATGAGCCTGTGACTTACCAGGAGGCCATCACTGGCCCAGAATCTGAGAAGTGGCTTGAGGCCATGAAATCTGAGATGGATTCCATGTACACCAACCCGGTATGGACCTTGGTAGAGCCACCTGAAGGGGTAAAACCCATAGGGTGCAAGTGGGTTTTCAAAAGAAAACTGACATGGATGGTAAAGTACATACCTTTAAGGCGCGATTGGTGGCTAAGGGTTTCAAGCAAATTCATGGTGTCGACTATGATGAGACCTTTTCACCTGTTGCGATGCTTAAATCCGTCCGGATATTACTTGCTATCGCTGCATACCATGATTATGAGATATGGCAGATGGATGTCAAAACTGCTTTCCTTAATGGAAAGCTTCTTGAGGATGTGTACATGACACAACCTGAAGGCTTTGACATTTCAGAGGATGCCGGAAAGGTATGTAAATTGCAGCGATCAATCTATGGATTGAAGCAAGCTTCCGAAGTTGGAACCTTCGTTTTGATGATGTTTGTAAGACGATGACGGATTCATCAAAAATGAAGATGAACCTTGTGTCTACAAGAAGGTTAGTGGGAGCATTGTTGTTTTTCTGGTGTTATATGTAGATGACATATTACTCATTGGAAATGACATCCCTACACTACAAAATGTGAAGACATGGTTAGGGAATTGCTTCTCTATGAAAGATTTGGGTGAAGCTACCTATGTATTGGGAATCAGGATCTATAGGGATAGATCGCTGAAATTGCTTGGCCTAAGTCAGAGTACATACATAGACAAAGTGTTGAGACGCTTTAACATGCATGAATCCAAGAAAGGACTCTTGCCTATGTCACATGGTATATGCCTATCAAAGGCACAATCCCCTTCCACTCAAGAAGAAAGGGATCGCATGATTAAGATTCCATATGCATCCGCAATTGGATCTTTCATGCATGCCATGTTATGTACTCGACCAGATGTATCGTATGCTTTAAGCATAACGAGCAGGTACCAGTCTGATCCCGGTGAAAGTCACTGGTCTGCTATCAAGAACATCCTTAAGTACTTGAGAAGAACTAAGGATTCGTTCTTGGTATATGGAGGCGAGGAAGAGCTTGCTGTAATAGGTTACACCGATGCTAGCTTCCAGACCGATAAGGATGATTCCAGATCGCAATATGGTTATGTGTTCTGCCTGAATGGCGGGGCGGTGAGCTGTAAGAGTTCAAAACAGGAAACAGTCGCCGATTCTACTACAGAGGCTGAGTATATTGCCGCCTCCAATGCAGCAAAGGAGGCTGTTTGGATCAGGAAGTTCATTGCTGAGCTTGGTACAGTTCCTAGTATTGTGGACCCCATTGATCTCTATTGTGATAACAATGGGGCCATTGCACAAGCTAAGGAACCTAGATCTCATCAGTGATCCAAACATATACTTAGGCGCTTCCATCTCATTCGAGAGATTATTGATAGAGGGGATGTGAAAATATGCAGAGTACCGACACTTGATAACGTTGCTGACCCACTTACGAAACCTCTTGCTCAACAGAAGCATGAAGGTCACACTAGATCGATGGGCATTAGATTTATGCCTGATTGGCTCTAGTGCTAGTGGGAGATTGTTGGTGTAAGCCCTAGAGGCCAGTGTATTTCTTAGACTTACATTTTTATCTTGCTATTATATATATATATATATATATATATATATATATATATATATATATATATATGATATGAGGCATTCTAGTTTATTGTGTTACTTGTTTAAACATAATAAAGTCCTTAGAATAGAAATTTCAGTTTAATAGAATATCAAGTATATGACTTGATCGTGAGACACTATTGAACAATGAAATCCTATTCTTAAATATCCGTAGTCAAGTATTTTATTAATAAGGACAATAATAATACATTGAGACTATTATGTGTGCAGACTGATGACCATATCTCACGGGTCATGGATATGAGATATCGAGTCGCCACATAGGTACACATTAGAGTAATGATGTACTGGATTGACCCACCATGAGAACACTACATGGAGCGTTGTGTGAGTGTCATAAGTAGTTCTCATAGTGACAATGGTGTATGCAATCCTTCGACCTGAAATCGCTACGATCCCTACATGAGGAGTCGTGTGCTTTAATATCGTCAAATGTCATCTGTAATAGGATGATTATAAAGACGGACATTGGGCATACCATGAGCCATGCAGAGGGATGTGAGTGACCTAGATGGAATTTTTCCCTCCTACATAACAGGAGTAATATCTATGGGCCCCCTGATAGAGTGAGACTGAAAAATGTATGGCCGTGCTGAAATGAGTCAATATGAGATATTGACCTCATTTGTTGTTAAGTCTACTCGGGTATCAGGGAACATGATATTGAACCATACAAGGGTGACACATTCTATGTCTTGTGTTCAATATAGATATATGGACAAAGGGATAATAATGCACATGAATATTTGTCACAGAAAGGTTTCGTCAAATCACTAACTTTCTCACTACTTAGGTAGCAGTGATGTATTGCTAGATACCGCTCACTGTTTGTAATATTAAATGGGATTTAATATTACTACTAACGTTTTGGGAACCTATAGGGTCACACACATAAGAGCGGATTAAAAGAAGCATTAAAAGGAGAGTTGGACTTTTCTATTGGGCCTAGCGCATAGTACATGGGGCTTTGGTCAAACGCTGCTCACTAACTCACTTAAGGAGGTGCTGCTATAAGTAGACCACTTAAGCTATTGTGCCTACACGATTTTGTTTTACCCTAGCCGCACATAGAGAGTGATAGTGAGCAGCAGGTCTCGGTTTTCGAAGCTAGCACTGTGAGACAGACGCTTCGGGTTCGTGACGTTGGACATTCATGGAATCTGCTCGTGTGGATACCTTAGAGACATCGTTCGTGCGGTGTTTGTGATAGATGATTTTAATCAACTGTCATCGCTTCAAGAGGTAAATCTTCCAACCATGAATCGTGACCATTCGCAAGGATCGTTCGATGGGAATTTTTCCACTGCGTTATTTTATACGCAAATTCCCAACAACTAAGTTTCCTAATCATCTGTAAAAGCAGCATCTTTCCTAGGGCAGCTAGTTGCTTTCTGAACACTGTTGAGAGTGAACGAATAGGGTTTTCCGTTACATTTGGTTTGAATGGAAAATTGAGTCTGAGACATCCTTTATTCAGTATTTTCCTAGAATTCTTGAAGTAGCAGAGGGTAAACAGGTTCTTGTAGGGAGAAAAAGTTGACCCATTTTGAAGCTTACAATTCTGCCATTATATTCATGCCTCATTTGATGATCTTGTTTATCTTGACAAATCGTCCGGGGACGATCATAGATAAGTATTCCACACTCATCCCTAACCGAGCAGCAGCATGGGTAATTTTTTGAGAGGGTGCTTTGGGTGCCATGGATTTGGGTTGAAAGAGAGAGAAGACGAAAATGTTTTAAAAAGATTCGTTCACAAGAGAGAGAGAGAGAAGCTTTTTGAAATAGTAAAGTTTTTCGGAGAGAAGACTTTAGGTTTTAAAGAAAGAGGTCTCAGAAAAGAGCAGTTGAGAAATAATAAAGACAAAACGTTTTGAATTCAAAACATTTTATATAACTGCAATGTAAAGTCTCAGTAAATAATCCACGTCAGCAGACACATCATTCATTTATGAAATGCATGTTCAAATTACCTCTAATATAAGTGAATCTATCTTCAGCTATGGGTTTAGTTAATATATCAACATACTGATTTTCAGTTTTAACAAATTTAATATCAAAAACACCTTTTTGAGCAGCCTCTTATGAAATGATGTTTAATTTCTATGTGCTTAGCTTTAGAATGCTGGATGGGATTCTTAGATAAAAAGATAGCACTATAATTATCACACCAAACAGAAGTATTATGTTCATAGATAGAATAATCTTCAAGTTGATGTTTTACCCATAAAAGTTGTGAACAACAGCGCGCAGCTGAGATGTATTCATCTTCTGCAGTGGATAACGCAATTATAGTTTGTCTTTTGCTTGTCCAAGAGACTAAGCTTTGAGACACCCCGTTGTGCCCCATTGTATTATTAAATTAAAACATTATTATTTATTTACTTAATCGCACGCTTATCGTTGAAAATACGTAAAAATTAAAACTTAATTAATAATCATATAACTTCTGCAAATAAAAAACACTCCAAAGTTATATTACATAAATACACACATAATTATCCTTTGTTTTACACAACACTGTTTAGGGTATCCTCTCAGTAGGATCCCGCACTGGTACTTATTTATACACACTGCTTATAACTAGCGGAAAATAAAAATGTATTATATGACTCACTGGCCCTAAACTTACTACATTATATTATTAGGATCAGTAGGTTATTCTGCAGCATCAGTTTCATATGGAGTTTCATCTAACTCCTCAGCATCATCCGTTTCATCCAGGGTTCCATCCATCTCCTCAGCAACATATTCTTCCATCGGGTCTTCTAACGTAGTAAAGTAGACATACAAAAAAATACAGAAATAGGGAGATAAGAAACAGTTCTATCATCATAAGCGGAAAAGATTAATCGAATATAATACAATAATAGTCACAAATATACATCACTCACAATCTACAATCATCCATACTTTATAACATCATCCTCTGCCCTCCAACTCATGCAACTAAACATTTATGCTGACGTGGCCATCACTAATCCTGTCACACGTCCCTTATTAGGAATGTCAGTCAGTCGTCCAAGTGACGCATTCCCAATGCCGGTGCACATTCTCATCCATGGTGAGAAAGCTCATGCAAAGCAATGGCACTATAGCTGCACAGTACCGTTGGTGCACACTGTGGTTCTCTCTCTCATCTCTATCAAGGGTGCTCATGCATAGCAATGACACTATAGTTGCACAAATTAACTTCTAATTTGGAAAGGTCCACGAGAACTTCGAACCTCGTGTATCTCAAATACACGGTTATGAACAACAATACAACATATGATTATCACTGACTGTTATCAATAACAACCTAGTGCCTCAGGCTTTCCTCATAACCTCCACTTACAATCTAAATCACATCACTTCTATAAAATAATAGCTAGGAACCTCTAATTTATATTCAAGATCTCACCCCAAACAAAATACATCCGAGCAACATATATCTTTACTTAAAATTTAACTAAGCAATTTATCAAACCAGACAGATCATGCATAACATAGTAATCAACAAAATATTCAAATATCTCAATATCATATAAAGCAATTTATCACAACCAACCCATAATAACCAAATCAAATAAATAACAAAGTCAGACTCTGTCACGGGCTATCACGGTCGTGACAGATATCAAATGCAAGAATTCTACAAAACAGAACCTGTCACGGCCTGGCCGTGCAACCATCACGGCCGTGACAGACAACAAAAATCCTCAATATCATAAATATTCAAACACCAAAATAATACGTCACATGCATATGGAATACCTTAACCAACGTATCATAGTAAATTCAACAACATAAAGTCAGACATCCTCAATATCATATAATCAACCTAATGCCGATAAACCTACAATCCCCAAATCACCATTGGTTTTATAGAAAAGGTTTCTAAAGTGATTTTGGTCTTGTCGATTACTCGACTAAAAGTATGGTTTAGGTTGCCCTACACGATCATTATATGATATGCTACTTATCGTTTCCGACGATGGAATGGTTCTTTCCCCCACCTAAGTTACCACCGAAAATACGAAATCGACGATCCTCAATATCCCGCCACGAGTTACCAAAACCACCTTCAACCAAATCAACAAATTAACAAATTAATCAAATAACTCTAAATATAGACATATGGTGCTAGTTTCGGTCAACTACTTAAAATGAGGCTAGGGTTATTTTCTTAATCCAATATTTTAGATGCTAGTTCCTAGAGTATTCACTAGCATAGATTAATTGTTAATAGTTAAAATTATGAAACAAAATCCTCTAACCAACTAGGTTAGGGTTTCGGCCTCAAGGTTTAAAATAGGCTAGAAATTGTTTTTGATTACAATCTCTTGGAGTTATATCATATAAGTACTAAAGAACTCAACTCAAGCTTTAGTTTTCAAAAAGAAGAACAAAATCCTCAAACCCATTTTTATGATGGTTTCGGCCTTGTATAGGAAATTAAGTTAGGGATTTTTTTTGAGTCTCAGATGACTCCCCTCCACTTCCGGTATGATTATTTTCCACATTGTCAGCTCCAAAAATTCTTTTAGGAGTTCTGTCACCACTATCGATCAGACGTCCTCTTCCACGAGCCATGATTCTGTAAAAGAAATCATTCGCTCTTATCAGTATGACATATAATACCACATAGACAAGTATAAAAATACCATATGCCATACTAATGTTAATTATCGTATCGGATTCAGACACACTACCCAACTTCTAAGCATAGTTAAAATCCGATGTGGACTCAACTAGACACGACCGGTAACAACATCCAAGACCTCACAATCTGATTAGAATCGAACTGCTCTGATACCACCAAATGAGACACCACGTTGTGCCCCACTGTATTATTAAATTAAAACCTTATTATTTATTTAGTTAATCGCACACTTATTGTTGAAAATACGTAAAAATTAAAACTTAATTAATAATCATGTAACTTCTGCAAATATAAAACACTCCAAAGTTATATTACATAAATACACAAAAAATTATCCTTTATTTTACACAACATTGTTTAGGGTATCCTCTTATTAGGATCTCGCACGGGTACTTATTTATACAAACTACTTATAACTAGCGGTAAATAAAAATGTCTTATATGATTCACTAGCCCTAAACTTACTACATTATATTATTAGGATTAGTAGGTTGTTCTTCCAACTCCTCAGAAACATCAGTTTCATCCAACTCCTCAGAAACATCTGTTTCATCCAGGGTTCCATCCATCTCCTCAGCAACATATTCTTCCATCGGGTCTTCTAACGTAGTAAAGTAGACATACACAAAAATATAGAACTAAGGAGATAATAAACATTTCTATCATCATAAGCAGGAAATATTCATAGCATATAATACAATAATAGTCACAATAATACATCAATCACAATCTACAATCATCCATACTTTATAACATCATCCTCTACTCTCCAACTCACGCAACTAAACCTTTATGCTGACGTGGCCACCACTAATCCTATCACACATCCTTCGTTAGGAATATCAGTCAGTCGTACAAGTGACACGTTCCCAACGCCGGTACACATTCTCATCCATGGTTAGAATGCTCATGCAAAGCAATGACACTATAGCTGCACAGTACCGTTGGTGCACACCCTGGTTCTCTCTCTCATCTCTATCAAGGGTGCTCATGCATAGCAATGACACTATAGTTGCACAACTTAACTTCTAATTTGGAACGGTCCATGAGAACTTCGGACCTCGTGTATCTCAAATACACAGTTATGAACAACAATGCAACATATGATTCTCACTGATTGTTATCAATAACAACCTAGTGCCTCAAGCTTTCCTCATAACCTCCACTTACATTCTAAATCACATCACTTCTATAAAATAATAGCTAGGCAGCTCTAATTTATATTCAAGCTCTCACCCCAAACAAAATACCTCTGAGCAACATATATATTTACTTAAAATTTAAATAAGCCATTTATCAAACCAGACAGATCATGCATAACACAGTAATCAACAGAATATTCAAATATCTCAATATCATATAAAGCAATTTATCACAACAACCCATAATAACCAAATCAAATAAATAACAAAGTCAGACTCTGTCACGGCCTGGCCGTGATAGCCATCACGGCTGTGATAGACATCAAATGCAAGAATTCTACAAAACAGAACCTGTCATGGCCTGGCCATGACAACCATCACGGTCGTGACAGACAACAAACATCCTCAATATCATAAATATTCAAACACCAAAATAATACGTCACATGCATATGGAATACCTCAACCAGCGTATTACAGTAAATTCAAGAACATAAATTAAGACATCCTCAATATCATATAATCAACCTAATACCGATAAACCTACAATCCCCAAATCACCATTGGTTTTACAGAAAAGGTTTCCAAAGTGATTTTGGTCTTGTTGATTACTCGACTACTAGTAGGGTTTAGGTCACCCTACACAATCATTATATGATATACTACTTATCGTTTCTGACGATGGAATGGTTCTTTCCCCCACCTAAGTTACCACTGGAAATACGAAATTGACGATCCTCGATATCCCGCCACGAGTTACCAAAACCACCTTCAACCAAATCAACAAATTAACAAATTAATCAAACAACTCTAAATATAAACATACGGTGCTAGTTTCGGCCAACTACTCAAAATGAGGCTAGGGTTATTTTCTTAATCCAATATTTTAGATGCTAGTTCCTAGAGTATTCACTAGCATAGATTAATTGTTAATAGTTAAAATTATGAAACAAAATCCTCTAACAACTAGGTTAAGGTTTCAGCCTCAAGGTTTAAAATAGGCTAGAAATTGTTTTTGATTACAATCTCTTGGAGTTATATCATATAAGTACTAAAGAACTCAACTCAAGCTTTAGTTTTCAAAAAGAAGAACAAAATCCTCAAACCCATTTTCATGAGGGTTTCGGCCTTGTATGGGAAATTAAGTTAGGGATTTTTGTTGAACCTAAGCTCTTGGATTCAAGCTATACAAGTATTATAGAACTCAAATCAAACACTAACTTTCAAAACAAACAACAAAACACCAAACCCATTTTACTATATAGGTTCGGCCAAATAGGGTTCAATAGGAAAGAAAATGATTTTGATCACATGCTTTTGGATAATGCAAGTAAGGTTCATAACTAGATCATAGAAATTGGTTTCACATTTTTATGATTTTTCTACAATTTTCTAGAATTCTTTAATGTTCTAGATCTAAGAAAATAAGAACATGAAAAATGAAGAACAAGATCTTAGAAAGGAAGGAGATGATCATGTTACCTCACTAGTTTGAAGGATATGAAGGAGGATGGTGATCCTAGCTAGCTAGTTTGGAAAGTTAACAATGGAGTTGTTTAAGTGAAGAAATATGAAGAAGATGAAGTGAAGAAGATGACGAAAAAGTGGGGAGGAGGCTGCGGTTTGGGGGGTATATATAGGAGTAATCTTATGCCTTGTTTCGTTTGTTAAGCTTAGATTAATTACTTTTAGGAATATTTAATTAATATAAGATTACCATAGTTAATAATTAACTTAACTGGGGTTACCTTGCTAACTAAGGTTAATTATTTATGTGGCTCACAATCGCTGAGTGGTGTGACTGATTTTAGACCACACAAACTAACCATGGTTCCTTAACCATGGTTAAAATCTAACTTAACTTTGGTTAGGTTAAGCTAAAAGGGCATTTTGGTCATTTCGCTTAAAAACTCATAATTTATAATATTAATTGCATCATGAATTCTTGATGAGTCATCCCATAGCTCAGCTCCTCTGGCGTCCCATTTTGTCTCTGCAATTCCGTTGCCGATTCCGTCGGTTTCTCGATTAGGGTTTTACGCCCGAATAAAAGCGTAATATTTCGTTTTCGACTGAAAATTTTCAAACTAACCGGACTCGTTGGAAATATGATTTAAATATAAACCATTTCGTTCACGTGTCAAAATTAGGTTTTCTGATCACTAAAATCTTGCTATCAGAGAAAATACCGATTGTTTTCCCGTTCGAACTTTTACCAAAATTCGCCCTAATACACATAATATTTTATTTCTGATCAGAAATTTGGAAAGTAAACTTCCTCACGGACAAAATGTAAAAACATCTACAAATTTCAGTTTTCGGGCCAAATTAGGGTTTTCTTTTAGTATAAAATTATACTATCAGTTAAAAAATGCAGACATGCAGACACTGAATTGAATATCAGGTCTACTTGAAGTTAAGAACAAGAGAGAACCATCATACCTCCGCAAGTAGTTTGAGCTACCTTTTTACCTTCCTCATCTTTGCCTAATTTTGCATTTGCTTCCATGGGAGTTTTCATAGGTTTAGCTGTATCCATCTTGTATTTCTTTAAGATCTCATTGGTATATTTTTGTTGATGAATATAAATTCCATCATCTGTCTGTTTTATTTGTAGACCAAGGAAGAACCTTAATTCTCCCATCATGCTCATCTCAAATTCATTCTGC
This sequence comes from Sophora flavescens, assembly GCA_030762895.1. Lineage (NCBI taxonomy): Eukaryota > Viridiplantae > Streptophyta > Magnoliopsida > Fabales > Fabaceae > Sophora > Sophora flavescens. The sequence goes on from CM061066.1 coordinate 92,706,365, forward strand.
ATAAGCTTAGAGAACTCTTTGTATTAGTAGCACCAAAGATAATATCATCAACATAGATTGTACTATAATGAAATCCTTTTTAGAACTTTTTCTAAAGAGAGTTGTATCTACTTTTCCTCTAATGAAATCATTTTTCATAAGAAAAGAACTTAGTCTGTCATACCAAGCTCTAGGTACTTGTTTTAATCCATAGAGAGCTTTCTTAAGCTTATAGACATGATTTGGTTTGTCACTATCCTCAAATCCAGGTGGTTGCTTAACATATACCTCTTCTTCAATAATTCTATTTAGAAACGTACTTTTGACATCCATTTGAAATAAGGTGATTTGATGTTGTGCTGCATATGACATAAGTATACGAATTGCTTCTATCCAAGCTACTGGTGCAAAAGTTTCAGTGTATTCAATACCTTCTTGTTGATTATAGCCTTGAGCTACTAACCTTCCTTTGTTTCTGACTACCTTTCCATCTTCATCAAGCTTGTTTCTAAAAACCCATCTCGTTCCAATAATTGACTTTCCTTTTTCATTTGGAACTAAGAACCAAACATCATTTCTTTTGAACTGATTTAGCTCTTCTTGCATAGCTAAAATCTAGCTTTCATATTCAATAGCTTCTTTGATGTTATTTGGTTCAATCCCAAATAGGAATGCCATGTTGTTTGAATCTTTGAACGTTGACCTGATTCTAACTCCTTGAGAAGGATTACTGATGATCAACTTTTCAGAGTGATGAGTCTTAAACTTCCAGTGTCGCCTGGGTTTAGTCTCAAATGGTTGCTGAGCAGGTGGATCAGACGCTTGAATATGAGTTTCTGGATCCTCATTTTTCAAGCTATCATCAGTCTGATTGCTTTGTCTTCCGAGATCTAATCCCACAAGATCATCTTAAAGATCTGATAGTTTCCTATCAGTCTTTAAACCATCATTAAATTCAACATGAATAGATTCCTTAACAAGTTTTGTTCTAGATTTGTAAACTCTAAAAGCTTTAGAAGTGTCTGAATAACCGATAAATATCGCCTGATCTACTTTTGAATCAAACTTCCCAAGTTGATCTCTAGTATTCAAGATAAAGCATTCGCATCCAAAAGCATGGAAGTAAGAAATGTTGGGTTTTCTTGTAACATCCTGATGTTTTGAAGACCTTTATCTAAGTCTGAGTTTATATCCTAAGGATGTTTTGGAGGATTAGAATTGATTAAAGATGGTTAAAACAAGTAAAAAGTTGGTTTTTGAGTGTTATAATCGATTATGTTCTAAGTATAATCGATTATTGGTCCTCTGGAACATCGAAATGACAAACAAACATCAACTAATCGATTACAGAGACCCTCATAATCGATTAGAAGCTCCTTGGTTTGAGAACCTAGAGTCCAGAATGTATATATTCGATTATGAGTCCAGAATGTATATAATCGATTGCATAATCGATTATGAGCTCATTGGAACTGAAAGAACGGGAAATGAACCCAAATAATCAATTATTGAGTTTCCATAATCGATTATTGGAAATGAAGGAAATTCAAGGATAACAAGGATTGGAGGAAGATTAAGCTACTTGGAGGTTGAAGATCAAGAAGATGAGGAAGAGAAGAAGAAGAGGAGGAGCAAGAGATGCAAGGATTTAAGATCTCCAAGTGAGGTGGGGAATTACAATCTTTAAACCCCTTTAAGCTTTAATAAGATGTTTATGCTAGAAGGTGTATGTATGATGGTTTTAGGGTAAATTGGAAGGAATTTTATGCTTGAGGATGTTAGATTATTGATGTTTATGAAGCTATACAATTGCATGGGGTCTTTTTTTAAATAATATGTGTTGAAAGAAGATTTAAGGAACTCATAGTAACAAAACCCATTTTTGTGAGTATTTATGCTCCTAAAAGCTCTTCCTTTTTTAGAGAACAAGTAATAGCCTCTATAGTGTTTGATGAAATGCTTGAACTAATAGTTTGCTATTGTTTGAGTTATTTCATTAGATGTTGGTCAAGTATTGTTTATTTACTTGACATATTAAAGGTTTATGCATTATGAAGAATATTTCTCAAGAAAAGGGTTGATTATGGAAGTTCAACGAGGTTTCTCATGAGTTAATGATGAATTAAGGTTTTGCCCTAGAATATGTTATGTTATAAAAATGTGTATGATACTTTATGATAATGAACCATGGTTTTTCTTTAATATTTATGATTATAAAGTAGAATTTTTTTAAAAGCAAAATGGAGTTCAAAAGCATCACTAAATTGAAAGGCATCCCAACTAGGTTGGCATCCCAAACAATTTCAATCATCTGCAACACACTATAATATTATTAAGAAAAAATGAAAGAATACAAAGAAAGCATGGGGGGACATGAACCAAACCCATGAAAAGAGTCATCTAAACCTATAGGAAGGAAGACTTAATCTATTTCTAAAAAAGTCTTCCTTTATAAAATCATGAATTAAATCCCACCACAAAAAACCAGAAATAGAGATACCAAAATTAGCTAATTTGTCTGCATAGTTATTTTCCTCTCTATAGATATGACTAACAACGAAGAACATTTTTCTAGTGATTTCCAGGCAATTAATCCACTGATTCCTAAATCTCCAAGGCACCAAATCTGAATTTGTAAAAGCATCAACCACTATTTTCGAGTCACACTCCAACCAAAGACAATTCCAGTCATGTTTATGAGCTATTTCAATGGCAAGCATAGCCCCATTCACCTCTGCAACAAGAGCATTAACATTACCAAGGTTCTTTACAAAACAACCAAGCACTTCAGAATTTTTATCTCTGAAGATTCCACGACAAGCGGCTGGACCTAGAGTAATATGATTCCTTTTCGTAGCTCCATCAGTGTTACATTTGATCATGTAGGCAGCCGAAGAAACCAAAGCACTTCTTTAATGACAGGAGCTAAAGGAGGATGACCATTAATCTTGAAGAACTTCAGCAACATAAACCCAGAAATGGAGTTAGACATTGTACCAGAACTGTAGTTTCCTGATAAAGAAACTTGAGATGTTATCCTAGAGATAGAAGCATGAATGCTAACCATTTTGTTTTCAAACCTCAGCTGGTTTATGCAAAACCAGATGGCACAGAGAATAAAAATAATTCCAGCAATTACCACCTCCTGAACCTGAGTACTCCAACCTTTTTTTGCAAGTGTTCAAAATTGTCTGTAGAGAAGAAATGTCAATTTGACAGCCAAAGCAAGAGCCAAACCAACTCCATGACTCAACAGCATAAGGACATTCAAGAAAGAGGCACTTTGCAGTTTCATCAGCAGAAAGACAAACACTGCAAGCGAAACAACATAGCACCCTCTAAGCCAAAGACACTCATCTGTAGGCATTCTGCTGTTTAAGATTCTCCATAAGATAAAAGATTTAGAAGGAGGGATAGAAGCTCTCCAAACTAAATCAGGCCAACTAACATGCTGACCAGCAAGAGAATTAAAGAGATAGCCCTCCTTAAAAGTAAACTCACCAGAGGAACTATGCAACCATCTAAACTGATCAGAACAAGGATAAAAAAGGAATAATGACCTTCTCAATTTCTGTCTTAAGAGCAGGATAATGAGAAATTAAAGAGCTTGGAATTGACCACTTGCCATCCCCAATGAAATCACAAACTTTAGTTTCAAGAATAATTTGCAAATCAGGAGGTAAGTTCAGCATGTTACCAATAACATCTGAGATCCATTTGTCAGACCAGAAGCTGATACTCTGACCATTACCTACTTGCCAAACAGAATTTTCCATAACAGTAGAAACAAAAGGTCTAATACCTAGCCATATGGAAGATTGAACATGATACAACACCTTGTTATTGTTTCTGAAGACTCTTGATTTAAGCAAGTCAGACCATTGAGATTTTGATGAAATCATTTCCCAAGCAATTTTGAGCAACCCAGCCTTATTGACTGCCTTAATAGACCTTAATCCCAAACCTCCTTCTGGCAAAGGCAAGCAAACTCTGCTCCATGACACTATGACAATCTTCCTTGTATTGACATCTCCAGACCACACAAAATTTCTTATCCATTTGTTCAAGGAGGATAAAATGCTAACAGGCCAAGCGTAGATTTTGAAACTATTGACTAACATTCCAAAAATTATGGACTTAACAAGTTGGGCCCTTTCCATTATAGACAGGGAGGAGCCTTTCTATTTTGACAACTTACTTTTGATCTTGTTTGCTATTGGCATCAAATGAGTTCTTCTAGGCTTACCTTTAAACATAGGAACACCAAGGTAAGTAAAGGGTAAGGAACCAAATGAAAAGCCTAAGATGGCAGAGATTCTAGTAAGTCTAGTCACGACAATCCCCCAAAGATAGAACTTTGACTTCTCATTACTTATAACCTGCCCTGAAGCCTTTTCATACACATCAAACAGACTCTTTAAGCTCTGCATATTTTTCAGAGGCTCTACAAAAAAGCATTATATCATCAACAAACAGCATGTGGCTAGGCATGCTAATCCCTCTAGGACTAGCCATCAACTGCAGATTTCCTTTTGCTACCATAATAGAGATTGCCCTGCTTAGAACCTCTTTTGCCTAGAAGAATAAAAGGGGAGACAATGGGTCACCTTGTCTCACCCCTCTCTTTACAATTAAAAAAGCCAACAACATGACCATTAATTGAAAATGAAAGCTTGGCAGAGTTCAAGATCACTTTAATCCAGTTGCAAAATTGATTATTAAAGCCAAAAGCCTCTAATACCTTAAGCAAGAACTACCAATCAATTGTATCAAAAGCCTTTTTTATGTCAATCTTCATTGCCAATTGACCACCATAAGCCTTTTTGTCAAGCAAATTTGTGCATTCAGAAGCTGTACATATGCAATCAGCAATCTGCCTTCCTTTAACAAATCCTCTCTGATTCTGACAAATAATTTTTGCAGCAACTATGGCCAACCTATCTGCTAACACTTTGGTGATGATCTTAAATTGAAAGTTGGAAATTGCAATAGGCCTAAAAAGCTCAATCCTGTCAGCACCAGAAACCTTTGGGACAAGGAACACTATATTGGAATTCAAGTTTTGCAAAATCTAGCCTTGCTTAAAAAACTGAACAGTGGCAGCATACACATCAGAAGCAATGATTTCCCAAAACTTATGATAAAAGAAACCACCAAAACCATCTGGACCTGGGACACTATTACCATTGAGAGCATAGACAGCCTACTTAACTTCCTCCATTGATGCAAACCGGTCAGTAAAATATTATCCTCAACTGAGACCAAGGAAGGAATAACTTCATTGACTATATTGAAACTATCACAATTATTGTTTATTGCAAAAAGATTCATGTAATATTCCAAAACATGACTTTCTATCTCCTCTGCATTGATTAGAAGTTGGTCATCCTTCTTCATAACTGAGATATGCTTTGTTACATTTCTGATTTTAGCCATTTTGTGGAAAAACTCAGTATTCCTATCCCCATTTATATGCCAATCTATTATGGATTTCTCTTGCCAAAAGTCCTCTTCATAGGCCAAAGCTTGTTGCAAAGCTATTTGAGCATCTTTCTCTTTACTAATCAGCTCATCAGAATTACCTTGTATGTTGACCTGTTTTTGAATATCATCAACAAGAGCCATGGCTAATTTGACTTGTTGATGGACATCACCAAACGCATTCTTATTCCAATCCTTTAACCTAATCTTTAACATCTTCAGCTTTTGTGAAAGCACTGCCATTGGACACCGTATGACTAGAGAATTCCAAACCTCGGTGATCATCCTCTTGCAATCTGGGTGTTTTGCCCACATTTTGAGGAATTTGAATGAGGATGCAAACTGCTTAGATTCTCTTTTCAAATTCAGTAAGAATGGAAAGTGATCAGAGTAACTTTTGGTTAATGTACAACAATTCACACTAGACCAAAAATTGATCCAATCATCATTGCAAATGGACCTATCCAGCCTTTTCTCTGTACAATGATGCCTTTTTCTGCCATTTGACCAAGTGAGCTGAGAACCAATTATGTCTATATGAATGAGGCTATTCATATCAGTCCAGTCTTTAAAATCTTCACAAGACAACCTATTAGGCAAGCATTTACGTCTTTGCTCGTGAGCACCAAGAATTGCATTAAAATCACCTATGAAACACCATGGAGCTTTAAAAGAAACCTGCAAGTCATTTAATTATTTCCAAAGAAGCCTTCTCTGGATGTAGTTAGTAGCAGCATAAACTGCAGACATGAATACATTCTGACCATCAACAGGGAAATAAAAGGAAACATGCTGAGAAGACTTTAAAACAATAGTAGGATCATAAATTGACTTGCACAAACACCAAAGATTGGGAAGCTGTGAAGGTCTATCATTCTCTGCAAATAACTTTATATTCAATTTTTCCAAAAAACCAGAAGCATTATAAGAAGCAATCCAAGGTTCTGAAATAAAAATGAAATCAAGATGATGCAAAAAAACTAGTTTTTTCAAAACTAGCCTAGTATCCTGATTCCCTATACCTCTAACATTCCAAAACATAACCTTCATTGAGACTTGGATATCAGGCCTGCTCGGGACCTAGTAACTCTGCCAGCCTCAGATTTACCAGCCTTTACTTTATTTTTCCTTTGCTTTTTCTTCTGATATTTAGAGAGAACAACTGTATAACCTGAATTGTCTTCAGTCAAATTCTGTTCATTCTCCAAATACTTAACTGATGAATTATATTGATGAGAATCAATCTCTTCTCCATCTGATTCAACATATGTTTCCTCTTCAGCTTGATCATCCCACAGTCTACCAGAAATAGCCTGCATATCCTTGTTGACAATTTTGCTGGCATGAACCAAAGGAGTTTCATTGGTTGCTGCTGAATTATGCACAATGTCATTCCCCTCTATAGAATCTGAGACATGAGAAAATGTCTCTTTCCTAACACCAGAATCACCAATGTGCTCCACAACATAAGGAACATTATCAGGAATAAAGAGGTTAGAATTTTTGGCCCTTTTAGAGAGATTTCTCACTTCTGGATTCAACTCTTTGTTAGAATCAGAATTGCCTTCTTGCAGTACTCTTTTGCTAGAGTCCTCCTCTTTGTCAGTAGGAGAACTATCAATAATAACCATTTTACCCTTACATACTTGCACCATTACTTTGTTTGTCTCTCCCTCTTTACTAGCATGAGTATTATCAACAATAATTGCTTTACCCTTATCTAGAGCAGGCTTCAATCCTACATCTTTACCTGGCTCCTTAGGCACATACCGGGCAACTATTTTCTTGCTCGCCAAGAAAGGTCCAGTTTTTTGTTTTTAATTTGGATCTTTAGGTTTCCTCAGTTTAACACAGTCATCCATCACATGACCAATAGACGAACATGAGGAACAAAAAGAAGGCAAGAATTCATATTCCACATGCACCCAGAAATCAAAGTCATCTCTCTCTACAAGGATTTTTTCACGGATAGGTTTTGACAAATCAATGTCAACTAAAATCCTTGCATAGTGGCCAAGAGTTTTGTTGGATGCATCATCATCAAGAGATAGTGGGATACCAATACCTCTTGCAATTGTGAATAAAATCTTAGGCCTCCAATATTCTTGGGGAAAACCTAAGATTCTAATCCAGCATTGGACATTAGTTTGCTTGAGAAGATTAGGTTTGAAATCTGGAGTCCAAGAGAATAATCTTAAAGTTCCAGGATTGATCATCCAGGATCCGACGGATAAGACTCTTCTTAAATCTTCACGTGAAGAGAATGCAAATTCAAAAGTTCCATTGCTCATCATTGAGCACGACAGTGCTCATCAGCAAGGCCTTGCTGACTTTACTAGTTTTAACACGATTTGACGCCGTTTTAGATAAGCACGACCGTGCTCAACACTAAGCATGACCGTGCCCGTGTCTCAGAGGCCCAATCACTTAGGTTTTCAGGCTGCCAATAAAAGGGAAGGGTTGGTGCCATTCTGGGAGAGCTTTTGGACAACAATCATTCTTGTGCATGGAAAGGAAGATCGAGTACTGGAGTGAAGGACCGTCTCCCAATTGATTTGAAGACTGCTTCGCGTCGAAAGGTTGTTCGGGTTTTAGTTTTCTTTTTCTCTCTTTAATGGATTGTTACATGTCTGTGATTTGTATAGTGAGCTTTGTTATTATGAATAGCTAAACTCATTCCTAGGGTGTGGTGGATCTTATGTTTTGATACCTTTGATGTTTACTTGATTTTTATATGATTCAGTGTTTCTTTCCATTGGTTGGTTTAATCCTTGTGTTTATATTTATTTTAGGTTTGATCATCCTTTATCAAGTTAATTAATTGACTGGCGATTGTACCACAATCAGTTAACGAAACTCTAGGATTAACGGGATTTGGGGTTGCGTGGACCAAGCGCAATCCCTTATTTTCAATCAGTTATTGAATTAACAATGCTTGCCATTTCTTTATGCTTCTTTTGACTATTTGCCTTGCATGACCATTGGGGGTAACTGATTAGGAGAAAGAATATTAATATTACATGAACATTAGGTATTAATAATTTTAGAGCGAGTGATTGGCAATCAATAAGAAATACGTTTTATTGAGAAATTTGGCAATATCATATGTAGTGACATAAGTGAAACCAGGCACCCCAGACTTTCCATAATTGGATCTTTGCTTGCAGTTCTTGCTATTCTTGGTGTCACAATCTTATTATTTTTATCTGTTTGTTTTCAACCAATTCGATTGTCTAGATAACATAAGGAAGTAATTAATCTAGTACTTGTCAACAATCTCTGTGGGTTTGATACTTGGAGTCTCAAATACTCCTATATTACTTTTGCGATAAGGTGCACTTGCCCTTAAGTGTAGTTTTAGCACAACAAGTTTTTGACCTCCCCACACTTAAGGATTGCTTGTCCTCAAGCAATAATCCCAGCCTAAAAGAAATATGAGTAAAACCAAAGAATCAAACATCTAGGGACCCTAAATCTTCAACAAGTAATGACAGATAATTTTAACTTTCAATCTTTAAATGGGAAAAATCAAAAGATTGCCCAATTAGAGGCTTAAGTTCCCTGAAATCAAGCTTTTCAAAGAATAAGGGTCACTCTTCTCCCAACTCTCAAATGTATAGAAGGGTAGAGACAATTATCACTCAAGTTCCCAAAAGAAAGCATGTTACCATAAGCTTGCTTATAGATCAAATCTCCACAAAAAGTTTACATGCACCTAGAATCAAGAGGTCTTTCATGGGTTGTAACATGGCCGTGTGAATGATGTAAGGCGGGGAAAAGAAAGAAAAGGGATATACAAAGGGTTAAAGGAAATCAAGAATGAAGGAAATAACCCTTAAAGCATAAATGGAGCATTAGATATGAATCACTGAAAAACACCATTCAACCCTTCTAAATTTCATATTTTTCATGACTTTCATTTTTCTTCTTCTTTCTTTCTTTCCCTTATATATATATATATATATATATATATATATATATATATATATATATACACACACCATTCAACTCTTCTAAATTTCATATTTTTCATGACTTTCATTTTTATTTTTCTTTCTTTCTTTCCCTATATATATATATATATATATATATATATATATATATATATATATATATATATATATTTCAATACAAACCACTTATTTTCATCTCTTCCTTTTCAATTTTTTTTAACATCAAGGAGAGAAAAATTCCCAATATATTTTCTTCTTGCCACCCATACATAAGCAATATCTCATTAACGCATTCCAAATCTAATTGCTCCATTTATGTTTCCAAGAGGTTACCGCCTAAAAAAAATTTATTTTATACTTGGGTACCAAGGAAATTATTTTTTTAACAAAGGCTCAAAATGGGAAACTAATGGACATGGCAAACAATATATCTGAAGGCCAGAAAAATACCTACAATTGCCTCAATCATATTCAACATGCATGCAAAACAAATTCGCCTTGAAATGGTCTCAAAGCAAGTTCTAGAATGTACAAGCTTAGGGAACATCACACAAACAAACGAGAGGGGTGTATATCATGATTTAGCAAATACCCCTAAAATGATTCAAGTCTCACATTTAGGAGCTCAATTCAATGAAAAGCAATCAAACAAGGAACCTCATGCTAATTTTCAACTTTCAAATGATAATCCCAATTCAATTTTAGTTATAAGTCTGTCAAAGCAATCAGAAAATTTTAATTGGGTCCCCTAATGATATAGGTATCTAATTTTCTATAAAAATGTGGCACATAATCATCACCCAAAAACATAATGCAGTCATCACAGTCAACTAAGTGCACATGACAGATAAATCAAGTGAAACTATATGCACCTAGTAAAGAAAAATTGAATTTCCCCTCCCCACACTTAAAATCTAGCATTGTCCCCAATGCTACAAATAAAGCATAAAAGTAACTGGGAAAGAGAGTAAAGAGGACTTCCCTGAGACAGCTTGCCATTTGAGCTCCTTTGCTAAAAGAGAATAAATAAATAAAAATGAAAAAGAAAATAAACAATAAAAACTAAATGGAAAACACCACAGGTTGCCTCATGTGAAGTGCTTGTTTAACTTCTTGAGCCTGATGGTATCTCAAAAGTGATCAATCAGGGGGCTCTCCAAGTGCAAATTTCACCTTGAAGGCTTTGCCCCTTCTCAATTTTCTAACCATGAGGTTCAAGTGGTTTTTCCGTTTCCCATGTGGTGGATGGACTATAAAAGATCATGTAATTTTTGTTTCCTCACCACTCACCAATATACTAGGATCCTGCAAAGTAAGAACTTTTTCCATAGGGTCCTGCATCCTTTGATCACCAAAGTTGTTACAAACAACCTCATCATTAATAAAATAGGAAGAAACAAAAGGAGAAGGGTATTTGGTAGAATTTAAAACCTTTAAAACATCTTCTTTCTTACCACATCTTAAAGTTACCTTTCCCCTTTGAACCTCAATTATAGCATCACTAATGGCTAAAAGAATCTGCCCAAAAAAATTTGGGACCTCCTCCTTTTTCTCCATGTCCAGAACTACAAGGTCTTTCTTATTTTCCTCATAAATTCTCCCATCAGTGAAAGCTTTATCCCTCTTTATGGAAACTTGTGCCTCATGCTTGAGCTCTTCATTCAACTCTTTACCACTCCTAAAAGTGATAACTTGAGCCTCTACCTCTAGATTTGAATCAGTTTGAGTGGGCAGTGGTTCTTGGACTTGTTGAGATATCAACGTAACAAGGGTAGAGATTTGAGTCTCCAAAGGCATGAATCGGTCATTAGTCCACTCCATGAATTTAGCAAAGGCCTCCTCCAAGTTTGGCTCTTGCTCCTCTGGTTTTGGCCACTGATTTTGCAAGTAAGGTAGTTCATAGACATTATCCCAATAAGAATCATATTGGCCCAAATTGGAGTGACTCTCATATTCAATCCAAGTATTGACTGTTGGCTCCATAGTGGGTATGAGATAATCTTCAAGAGTTCCCCTCTCACCAACGATCAACTGCAAATAGGCTCTTAGGAAAGTGTTAGCATAAACAAATAAATAAAATAAAATAAAATAAAATAAAAATGTCTAAATTAAGTAGGATTTAATCTCCCTAATATTGTCAAAAACAATCCCCGGCAACGGTGCCAAAAACTTGTTGCGCTAAAACTGCACTTAAGGGCAAGTGCACCCTATCGTAAAAGTAATATAGGAGTATTTGGGACTCCAAGTATCGAACCCACAGAGATTGTTGACAAGTACTAGATTAATTACTTCCTTATGTTATCTAGACAATCGAATTGGTTGAAAACAAACAGATAAAAATAGCAAGATTGTGACACCAAGAACAGCTAGCAAAGATCCAATTATGGAAAGCCTAGGGTGCCTGGTTTCACCTACATCACTACCTATGATATTGCCAAATTTCTCAATAAAACGTGTTTCTTATTGATTGATAATCACTCGCTCTAAAATTATTAATACCCAATGGTCATGCAATATTAATATTCTTTCTCCTAATCAGTTACCCTCAATGGTCATGCAAGGCAAATAGTCAAAAGAAGCATAAAGAAATGGCAAGCTTTGTTAATTCAATAACTGATTGACAATAGGGGATTGCGCTTGGTCCATGCAACCCGAAATCCGGTTAATCCTAGAGTTCCATTAACTAATTGTGGTACGATCGCCAGTCAATTAATTAACTTGATAAAGGATGATCAAACTTCAAATAAATATAAACATAAGGTTAAACCAACCAATGGAAAGAAACACTGAATCATATAAAAATCAAGTAAACATCAAAGGTATCAAAACATAAGATCCACCACACCCTAGGAATGAGTTTAGCTATTCATAATAACAAAGCTCACTATACAAATCACAGACAAGTAACAATCCATCAAAGAGAGAAAAAGAAAACTAAAACCCCAAACACCCTTTCGACGCGAAGCAGTCTTCAAATCAATTGGGAGACGGTCCTTCACTCCAGTACTCGATCTTCCTTTCCGTGCACAAGAACGACTGCTGTCCAAAAGCTCTCCCAGAATGGCACCAACCCCTCCCTTTTATTGGCAGCATGAAAACCTAAGTGATTGGGTCTCTGAGACATGAGCACGGCCGTGCTTAGTGTTGAGAACGGCCGTGCTTTACTAAAACGGCCTCAAACCATGCTAAAACTGGTAAAGTCAGCAAGGCCTTGCTGATGAGCACGACCGTGCTTAGAAAACGACGTCAACTCCAAATAGCAAGCAAGGGCATGCTGATCAGCACAGGCTCTCCTAATGAGCACGATCGTGTTTAATGATGAGCACGACTGTGCTCCTTTATAATTTTCAGAACTCATCCTTTTTCCAAAAATTCCTCCAAATTTTTTGCTTTTTCTCCAAGTTAGATGCTCTCTGCCATGGTGACAAATTCTACAATAATCATAGGAAATAGGGTGAGTATCCACAATAATTTCCAAATAAATAACAAATCACACCTAATTTCCCAATAATAAAGTATATAAAATGGCAGTTTATCAACTAGGGACATGGAAGCTAACATACAAGAACAATGGAATCGAGGGCAGATCCCCTTGAAGGAGGAATCGATAAGGAATGTTAAGATTGTAATAGAGGATAAAATTGAGGGCATTAAGGTAGACTCAGGATAAAGAAGGTATATAAGATAGTGAAGAAAAAAGTTAAGAAGGAAATGTTAAGGGTAGTGAAGTAGAAGTTGATTGAAGAGGAATTAAAAAGGAGGAAACGTTGAAATTAAGTATTAGAGATATAGAGTGAGGAAACGTTGAGGACATGATAGTAAGTGTGAAGAATGCCTCAAAATCAGTAAAATGAAGTTGATGTTGCAAAGACATAATCAATTATGGTTATGGCGTAATCGATTATATGTTTGGCAGAAACATAGTAATCGATTAGGATAATCGAGTATGGCTAGTATCATAAAAGGGCGTCTGAGACAGAGATAGCATAATCGATTATGGTCAATCAGATAATCAATTATGGTAGGACTATTTGTAATTTGTTGAGGAAGTTGGAACTGAATAAGAGGGATGGAAAAGCAGGTGATTCTCTTTCCGACTTATATGGAGAAGGTGATATCTTGGATATGCATGGAGTAGGATCAAAAACAACCAATTTCTATCGTCAGACTTCAATGGGTACTTTTGGCAAGTAACAAGCTCTTCATGTTTTTATCCGTTGGTTCTTGTTCAAGTTGTTGGCAAATGTATGGCGATAAGCAGCTAGTTAGAGGGACAAACTGAGGAAGTGGGAGGAACATTTGTGGCTAAGAGCACTTTGAGGCATGACTAATAAAGGATGAAAAGTTAGGATTCTAAAGTTGAATAGGGAATAATATCTAAAGTCTTATGTGCAATGGAAAGCTATGAATAAAGACGAGGTAAACATAGCTGAGGTGAGTACATGAGTTGATGTTAACTGTTGGACTGTGTGTAAAAGGATAAAAGCAGAGTTATATACTAAGTAAGAAGTTTGAGGATGATTTAATGGCGGAGTACTTAGAGTTCGTAAAGGTGAAAAATTTAAATGTTGTCATAAGCGATGTGGTTGTATGAAGATGGTTTTTAGATAAGTGTGAAAAACAGAGTACCAAGGCAGTGTATGAACTGAGGTCATTAATACCTTTTCAAGGAAGAGTTGTAAGTGAAGATATGGATGAAATTTCAATGAAGCTGAAAGGAATGACGCAAGGAAAGAAGTCGCCACTGAAAGAAATGAGGGAAGAGTCTCAATATAAGAGGAAGAAGATGTTGATGATGATGATGAGCTTTAATCTTCGTAAAAGAGGATGAAAGCTCGGGATAAAAGGAAACTCAGAATTCAAGAAATTTAAAGTAGTGTTTGAAGAAGCTTTTAAAATGGATATGGAAAGATATGGATGTGATAGAAGAAGAGCTAAAGGAAGAAAAGAAAGTAAACATGTCCATGTTTCCCTTAGTGGTTCTGAGATGAAGGAGATTAAGATCTAAGAGAAAAGGAAAAATACCAGATGAGGATAATTAGATAATAAAGTTAAGGCCTGTGTCTATAGAGTCTAAGACACCAATTTTATCTGAAGAAATATAGACACAAGTCCTAATTCTATAAAGACGATTGATGGAAGTTTTAAGATCAAATATGAAGATCTCATGTCCAAAAGAAAAGACGAAGAAGCAAATGAGACATAAAGGAAAAGTAGTGTTGTGAGGTTTCACCCTCTTAAAGGTGTGATGTTGTGGCTAATAAGGATGTTTAAAGGTTTTATATGAAGGCACTATGTAGAAGTGTGAAGAAGTTAGCAAGCTTTTGAATTGCAACGTCGCATAAAAAGAAGTGGAATTGTTAAACATATTAGAATTACATGTAAGGGGTTAATACTTTAAACCATTAAGGTACAAGTACGCTTGTGAAACGGTACAAGCACAACTACGAGGATCCACATTTCTTTTGAACGGGCACCAGTCAAGAACAAAGTTGATCAGCTACGTGTTGGTGCAAATGAGTGATTAATTCTTTTTGCAAATGTAACACATAAGATGGAGACAATTAATAGTATCATGTACACGAGTTCTATGGTGATGAATTAATGATTATCGCTATAGGCTAACTCAGAAATGTCCCTTATAGAGGTGCTAGCTGAGTTACCCTAGCTTTAAGGGCTTTACAAACTGAGGGGAGACTCTTGAGACTATATAGGTATGGGACTGTGTATTTGAGGAAATCCTGAGACTGTACAAATATGGGATTGTACAGTCGATGGAGGTCCAAAAGGACTAGTTTGTTTTTTTTAGGACCACTATCAAACCGTAAAGCAGTTTGAATTGTATGTTCCCCAAGTAAGGTTTAATGACAATCTTATCCAGTAAGGATACAAAGAGTCATGCTAATTCCAAGGAAGTCAGAAGTTGGAATCCAAACATGATCCTGAGTAACCGTAGTTTGGAATTAAAGAAGTTAAGCATCATCAGAGTAACGTAGCAGAAACATGTAACATTAATACTAGAGCGTGAACAGAAACTCCAAAGAACAAAAAGGATAAGTAAAATTCATGGATACTGTAGAAAGAACTTACTTTCAAAGGAGGACCTATTCCTTCAAGGAGGGGAGGCATAGGAAAGAAATACCATGAGGGTCATGTCATAGGATTTAACTGAACATATAAGGACCAAGGAGATGTATTATGACTCAAGAGATGGATATTGGCAACTTGATGATCTTAAGAAGTCTTGGAAAGAGGAAAGTACCGCCAACCTACAAATATAGGCTTATTGAATTAATGTTAGTTTGGGAAGTAAATGAAGTATAAAACTCTTATTGGTAAATGGCATACTAGATACTACTAGGCATCCTTTTGAGTATTGAGGCAACAATATTAAAGGAATCATACAGAGGTGATGTAGAGTTAACAACATTTGAAGAGGAAAGGCCTTGCCGAGTTCAAGTTGGTTTGGGGAGCTAGCAGTGGAATCTTTTAAACCAGGTGAAGATTATTCCACAAACAAGATAAGTAAGAAATTGTCTAAAAAAAGGGAACGATATGTAGAATAAGAGGAAAATAAAGGTGTCAAAGAGTAGCAATTTCTTTGATCAAGTCATCTGATGAATGAAGTTTAAAATGATGAGGAGATTAATGAGGTAGGGGAATGTGTTCAGAAAGTAAATCAAGCCGAATTTCGAGGACGAAATTTCTTCAAGGAGGGGAGTATGTAACATCCCGATGTTTTGAAGACCTTTATCTAAGTCTGAGTTTATATCCTAAGGATGTTCTAGAGGATTAGAATTGATTAGAGATGATTAAAACAAGTAAAAAGTTGGTTTTTGAGTGTTATAATCGATTATGTTCTAAGTACAATCGATTATTGGTCCTCTAGAACAATGAAATAACAAACAGACAGCAATTAATCGATTACAGAGACCCTCATAATCGATTAGAAGCTCCCTGGTTTGAGAACCTAGAGTCCAGAATGTATATAATCGATTAAATAATCAATTATGAGTCCAGAATGTATATAATCAATTACATAATCGATTATGAGCTCACTGATGAGTGTTATTTCACCTCATATTTCTTTATCATATTACATGCATTTTCATGTAGTTTAGGCATTTTTAATTTTATTTTTGTTAGTTTTTTCCTTTGCAACGAGTAAGGTGGTTTTGTGGTGTTTGTGTGCAGGAATTGATGATTAAATTGCTCAAGGCCAGTTAATTTGGAGTTTGCATGAAGATGGAGCTTGAAAAACAAGAAAAATGAGCCAAACAGAGACCATCATGGCCTGGGGGTGACAAGTATCACGGCCTCTCATGTGTTTTCATTAATAAAGTAGCGATTTGGTTAATAGTCAAGCTTATGGTAGGGTACCTTCCTTGAGGAAATTGTGTGAATTGTCATATGTCCTTAAACACTTGAGTGAGGTGAGAAGAGTGCCCAAATTAGTGAGAGGCATGAATTAAGAGAAACTAAACTTCTAATTGGACTTGAAATTGATTGCCTCTTGGTTACTTATCGGATGTGTCTGTTACTTGGATTTGTTACTCGGGTTCTTGGTTCATTGTCTGTGCTCTAACTGTTTATGTTGTCTGGCCTTAGTGATTTCTTGAGGACAAGCAAAATCTTAAGCTTGGGGTAGTTTGATGAGTGTGATTTCACCTCATATTTCTTTATCATATTGAATGAATTTTCATGTAGTTTAGGCATTTTTAATTTTAATTTTGTTAGTTTTTCCCTTTGGAACGAGTAAGCTGGTTCTATGATGTTTGTGTGCAGGAATTGATGATTAAATTGCTCAGGGCCATTTAATTTGGAGTTTGCATGAATGCGGAGCTTGAAAAACAAGAAAAATGAGCCAAACAGAGACCATCACGGCCCAGGGGTGACAAGTATCATGGCCATGATCGCATAGGGCTGAAGAAAAAGAAGAGCACAAAATTCAGAACCTGTCACGGCCGTGACGTGCAAAATCTGGAAAAAAGATTTGCTGATTTGATATGATTTTGTAATAGCTTCGAATCCAAGTTAACCTACACTATAAATACGGCAATTAGGCTCGAAAATAGGAGATCTCTTGGCTGCTACCTTAGGCTTATTTTATGATTTCTCTTATTCTCCAATTTCTTCTCTTCTCTTAGGATTTTTATGTTCTTTTTAATCAAGATTGCTATGACCATGGCAATGCTTGAGTAGTCGTTTTATTTCTAGGAATTGGGGCTATGCCCAATACTTGTTTTATATGATGAATTGATGTTTTTCCCTTTTTGTTAATTTCAATTTGCTTTAGATTTGGTTCTTATTGTGCTTCATCCATGTGAGTTGATTGATCACCTATTTGCATGTCTTAGATATTCTAGGGAGGAACTGAGAAATGAACCTAGGTATTGGATCCATAAGAATTGAACTTAGGACTTAAATCACGAGAGTTAGAAGCGGTCCTTCGAGGGTTCATTGAAATATCAAAAACCTTAATGGGTTCAATTTAAATACAATTACCACGAGAGTAGGGGTTGGTTTAATTAGGCATGGTTCTTGTATCTCAAGAGGGAAAATTAACTTTATTAGGATAAATTCACCTTCAAAGCATTTTGATAATTAACAAGAGGGGTAGTCAATTTAGTAGCCTAAGAAGTCTTGTTGGTAACCCAATTCCTGGAAATCTCTTTTAATTTGAAAAACTCCAGATTTGATTTGCTTTGTGATTCTGTTTGATTGCGTTTTAAATACTTGATTTGTTAGTTAATTATTATTTCAAAAACCAAATCTTTTTCTTGTTTAGTTTAATTAATTTAATAATTAATTGTTGTTTAAGATCACAGTATCTGTGGGCTCGATCTTTTTATTACTTGATGGCGAAGTCGAACGCGGATTCACGCTATCACTCGCTGGAACTGAAAGAATAGGAAATGAACCCAAATAATCGATTATCCTGTTCAATAATCGATTATGACAGCCGAACTTTTATAAATACCATGTTCGAACCAGAAACGTAAAAATGGTCTCCTAGGGTTTGGAAATCGCATTCTAGAGAGAGAGAGAGAAGATAGAGAAAGTGATGGAAATCCACGAAAATGAAGGAAATTCAAGGAAATCAAGAAGATAACAAGGATTGGAGGAAAATTAAGCTACTTGGAGGTTGAAGATCAAGAAGATGAGGAAGAGAAGGAGAAGATGAGGAGGAGCAAGAGATGCAAGGATCTAAGATCTCCAAGTGAGGTGAGGAATTACAATCTTTAAACCCCTCTAAGCTTTAATAAGATGTTTATGCTTGAAGATGTATGTATGATGGTTTTAGGGTAAATTGGCAGGATTTTTATGCTTGAGGATGTTAGATTATTGATGCTTATGAGCTTTATAATTACATGGGGTCTATTTTTAAAGAATATGTGTTGAAATAAGATTTAAGGAACTTATAGTAACTAAACCCATTTTTGTGAGCATTTATGCTGCTAAAAGCTCTTCCTTTTTTAGAGAACAAGTAATAGCCTCCATAGTGTTTGATGAAATGCGTGAACTAATAGTTTGCTATTGTTTGAGCTATTTCATTAGATGTTGGTCAAGTATTGTTTATTTATTAAATGTTTATGTATTATGAGGAATATTTCTCAAGAAAAGGGTTGATGATGGAAGTTCAATGAAGCTTCTCATGAGTTAATGATGAATTAAGGTTAAGCCCTAGAATATGTTATGTTATAAAAATGTGTATGAGACTTTATGATCATGAACCATGGTTTTTCCTAAATGTTTATGATTATAAAGTAGATGTTCAAAATGATGATGAATAATCTATTAAAATACATGAAAGTATTTGTATAATGAAAGTGTTAAGTTATGATACTATATGATTTATAAAGAAGATGATTTTCATGAGAAATATGAAGATAACATTTAAGTTGAGGGTTTTATGAAATTATTATAATGTTGAGGATTATTTTCATGTATTTATGAACTAAGTTTACTATGATGTTGAAGGTCCTTAGGGACATATGATGTTATTATGAAGTTTATTTATGAATGTTAAGTTAAGGGAATGTGATTATTGTGATGTTGAGTGTAACACCCTCACCCGGGCATTACATTAATTAATCCTTTTTACTAATATTAACGTTATTAGAAGACATGTCGATTTCTTTCGGAATGTCAAAATTTAATTAGTAATTCATTATTAAATAAAACTCAACTGAAGACATGGAATTAAAAGATCAACTTACATTCATAGAAAACATACATAATATTCACATTGATAACAAACAACTTCTTAGTGACAGGTGCATTGACATAAGTTTCCTTGAGTGTACATCCAAGTTTCTTAAACAAAACATTACATTGCACTAGAGTTTAAAGAGACAAAATAAAGCATGCGACTGACAAGATCCATCAAACATCACTACTCCAAAATAAAACTAGACTTCCTAAACTAGTCAAGACAAACTAGTCATACCCATTCGGGAGACCATGAAAGTCTCCCTCATTTCCAGAAGAAGTATCAGAAGAGGATACTTCCACCACGGCTCCCTCGCCAGGCGCATCATTATCATCATCACTGCTCATAGGAAGATACCAATATATGGATAATTATGACAACTATATGCACCCAAAACACACAGAGAAACATATACAAGTAACAAGATATCATTTTAAGCAGTACGTAGCAAAAGATAATCATCACTTTTTGAAAACCATGACACTTCTATAATTCAACTTCTATCCTAATCTCCAGAGACCCCAACTTCACTTTGTTTAAAATGAGCTGGTCAGGCCCGAAATTTTTGCCATAAACGGCACAACGTGTTAGTCCACTACACTGCCTCAAACTCCTGGCACAGTGTGCAACGTGCGTGGATATCCATAGCATACTATCCAACTCAAGGCATATGGATTTTATTGTCCGTCAAGGCACAATGATACAACGTAGCATGATATACCCTGCCCTTCAAGGTACTCACACAAAACAACTTTGGGCACGTCTGCCAAATGCATGATTTTTTTTTATTATCGAGTCTTTTCTTTGTGTATAATTATTTCCTTGTCGAAGCTCAAAGGCTCACGACCTCCATAACTTTTTAATGTATTAAAATTTGTAAACACGGAACATTTGAGTCCGAGTGTCCAATCTCAAGAGTCTTAAACCGGTGCACCAGTCTAAGACTTTGTGGTAGTAGAAAATAACTTTACACCTTTACTGTGTTTATCACGTTTGTATAATGTATGTAAGACACATAGTCCACAACAACGTATAAGGGCACAGAGTATGTAACAACGTGACACAGATCATAGATCAACGTGTTTAATTACACTAGTAGCCCGACGTCTCGGTTACTAGGTCCACTTTTCAACGTTATTTTTCGTTCTGTGAAAAACAAAACAAAATCAAATTTCCATAACTTATCCAAGTTATTGGAATATTGTTTTGAGCAAAGTTTTTAGTAAAAACTTTTATTTGAAATTCATTTTTCAGAAATCACCTTGATTTAAAAAAAAAAATCACTCTTTTTCAATAAAAATCAAATTAATCTCCCTTTTAAAAAAATTCTTTTAATTCAATAAATCAAAATATGCTTTTTCATAAAATTTCTAATGTTTCAAAATTTAGAAATATAACCTTAACTTTCTTCTCTTTTTCAAACAAAACTTCTTTTTAAAAACATTATTTATTTTTAAGCTTCTTTCATGATCTTGTCAAGATTTTTATCTTAACTTATTATTTTGAGCTCTAACTCAAGGTTAGGCTTTATATGCATCAACCAAACAATTACATCAATAAATCGACTTATCCATATCATAATAAACATTTTATAATCAACATAAACACTTAAATCATGTAAATCAAATAAAAATAAGCATATAAACTAAATCAAATTAGTCATCAAACCAAGCATTATAACAAAATTCAACCAACACATCAAGCAAATACAGTTAACACATGGTCATCATAATTTTAATATCCCTCAGACTTTCTCCACTTACCTCAGGAAAATGGTAATGAAACTCGGTTGTGGTTTTTAAAGAGGAACAACTCAGTTTGCATTACGATTGCAAATCTATACAGAAACAAGTGTTTAACATAAGTAAAATTTTTGTAAAATCACCCTAATTTGATGCATGCATTCGGCCATGCTTAGAAAATCATGCTAGAAATTTTAAAATTTCACAAACTTTTGGATCTATGATCCTCAAGCATCAAGGAGGTAAAATAAAAGTTTAAAACTTGAAAATAAAATTTTATAATCTAGGCCTCATGAACCATAGGTTTCGGCCTTCTCAAGAAATGGTGGAAATATATATTTTTCATCTGTAACACCCCCACTTGGGGCATTACTACGTAACACGTGCGGAAATAAAATTAAAAGTATAATTTGATGGTGCTTTCGGAAAATAACTTATATAAGTACATAAGTGTTTGAAATTGGTTATAAATTTTTTTTTTCTTTTCCCAACTCCTCACCTCAACCTTAATTGACACTCAAATTTAATATCATAACTTGGCAAGCCTATTTAGTTTAAAGAATATACTTAAATACAAGCTAGTAGTTTTACAAAAATTTTGACAGAGTCTCCTCTGTAATTCGGACATCCCATAGTAAAATAACACCTGTTAACATATTTACATTTTCTTTCCAGAATTCCAGTTACACCAAATTCAACCAGGCATTAATACATAAAAATAATAGTTATAGCCATAAGCTTTACAAAACCAAAAGAAATAGCTTATATTTTCATTCAAAAGATATGCTCTCCGAGCTATAGACATTCCCTTTTAAAATAAAGGCTCTCTGAGCCAAACTCATTCATACCACCAAAATAATCCAAGTCTCAATCCTAAGCTGGTCGTTCTAAAAGTTATTCCGCAAAGAATACCTCATCAAGCAACTACATCTAAGTATTTGAGTGACTTAGAAAGACTCCTCTGCACCATCTGTGATAGAGTACCCAGGGTACAATATCGAACTTAGAAGAATCCTGAAATGTTTGTAAGGGTGAGATACCGACAAATGGATATATCACACAACAACCATACACATGATACATACATCACATAATCATATAAGCATTTTAAATCATGCATATACATAACATAACAGTATTATAACAAAGGGTCTCAAACCCGAACAATCGGTTTTATAAAGAGAATGCACGACACTTCAATATTCAACTCTATTTTGATACCTAATCTCCGGAGATCCCACCACTTTCTGTTTCGTTTCAAGCTGATCAGGCTCGCACATGGCGCATTGTAAAAATGAACAAAACAATGCCCAAGCACATCACATAACACACTGGTCTCACTCAGATATGCCAGGGTTATAAATCAAAATTTGACTCATTGTTCTCACACATGTACAGAGCCATAATGGTCACTGCGAATTATGGAATTTATTTTCCATAA
Organism: Sophora flavescens; assembly: GCA_030762895.1. Taxonomy (NCBI): domain Eukaryota; kingdom Viridiplantae; phylum Streptophyta; class Magnoliopsida; order Fabales; family Fabaceae; genus Sophora; species Sophora flavescens. Next base: position 92,729,174 of record CM061066.1, read on the forward strand.
CGTATTGCGTCACTCAGATTGCAATAGTTAACGCATAAAATTGGACACTCAGTCCTATAAATTTGGACACACAGTCCTACAAAGTTGGACACACAGTCCTATAAAAGATACATTGATCCACTCCGGACCTCAATGATCATCATCACCTGGCACGCCCCGCCATATACATTGATCCACTCTGGATTCAATGCCCATTTACATGACACAATTGCCATTGAATGCATGAGAAAAACTTTTATTCTCGTTTGTTTTCTTTGTCGTAATAATCTTTCCTCGTCGAAGCACAAAGCTTAACGACCTTGCTTAATTCTTTTAATTAAGACTTTTCACTTAAAACAAATACAGGACACACAGTCCAAATCTTTTAATCTCAACACAGGACACACAGTCCGAATGCTCAATCACGATGCCCTTAAACCGATGCACCAGTCTTAGGCTCGCGGATATGGAACTCACACTGTCCACATCAACTTAGGACACACAGTCCAAAAACAAAACTTTACAGGACACTCGCCCCCACGACACTGATCCTTGATCTACGTGTCCATACAACACTAGAACCCCGACGTCTCGGTTTCTAGGCCAATTTATCAACTTGTAAAACATTTCGCTCAGTGAAAATCAAACCAAAACAAAACCTCGGTCGCTTATCCAAGTAACCGGAACGTTTCCAAAATTATTTGGGAGAAAATCCTTTTCCTTTACAAAATCTTTCCTAAAACATCTAGGAAATTCATTTGTATTTGAAATTCATTGATGGAATAAAGTTAAATATTTTCGAAAGGTCTTTCCTTCATAAAGCACACCGTTCGAAAAGGTTTTCTCTCGTACAAAACTTTTAATTATAAAAATATAGTTTCCTTCAACTCAAAATCACTTTAAAATTTTCCTAAAAACAAGGGTCTTATTCTTCTGAAGTAAACACTTTAAAGACGGAACTTTTATAAGTGAACCCAAAACTTTCAAAGTTCTATTCAAGGCTTATTAAGGCTTTTAATCCTTATCTTTATTGGGCACAGACTCAAATCTGGCTTTTCAAACTTCAATCAACAGTAATAATGTCACAGTTAATCATGTATATATAATTCATTTATATCACAGTTAATCACATATATATAATTCATAACACTTTAAAGCAACAAATGTTCAACTCCAAGTAATAACCACAATGGTTCAAATAAACAAGTTATTCAAGTATTGGCTAAACATCACAATAATATTCACAAAGACTCGATTACACACATGCATATGGTTATTGAATATCCCTAGGTAACTCCCCTTACCTTTGAAGACAAGTAAAGGATCCTCGTCCTAAGGCTCACGTTAGCTCATATCTACTCCATCAAGCAAGCATAGCCGTGTCCAAACGTCTCAAAGAGTAAATCCAACAACGCACAATAACCAGAAATCATTAAATCAATTTCACGTAATCAAACACACATCCTAACTTTATCTAAACACTTAATCTAATTACCAAACAAGGTTATTTTTAAAGAAAATCATGTTTGAAGCTCACGCTTCCTAATACCCTTTTAGAAAACTTTGTTTTGATTAAAAGATCTTGAAAAAGAACTTTGGAAATCATCCATTAAGAGTCCTAATTACACTAAATCATAACTAATTTCACAAAAACATACCCAAATTTAAATAAAATTAAATTGGGGGTTTAGGGCTCATTATTAAAATTTAGGGAAAACTCAGAATAATAAAATTGGTTTAGGGAAACACAAATTCACAGTCCCAATCTCATAAAACAACCTTAAATTTCAAAGTTAAAATCTGAAATCAAAGGGTTAGGGTTAGGGTTTCAAAAATCAGATTTTGGGGGTTTTGAATATGAGACATAAGAGAAGGTTTTGACTCACCCAAGCTTAGAGACAACTTGAAGGTGGTGCTCCTCGCGGCGGCGAACGGCGGCTATGGCGGAGGACGGCGGTAGATCGAGGTTCTACAACAACCATGGACAAAAGAGATGAGAGAAAACATAAAAGAAGGAGATTCAACACTTAAGGGTGGTAGAACCACCATGAACAGCGGTTAAGGGAGCTTACCGCGGCGAAGCTCGCGGCAGTTTCGAAGCAGAACGGTGGCGGCGCCGTTTCGCTGTTCCGGCGATGTGTACAGGGACGCGAGACGCGTTGTCTCCTCGTTGTGCGACGACTGAGTGGCTGCCGGCTGGGTTGTACAGGGGTGGCTCGTGGCGGCTAGAGAGAAGGAAGGAGGAGGGTGAAGTTTGGAAGAGGAAGATGGCGTGAGAAGGAAGAAGAAAGAAAGAAGGAGAAGAAGCAGAGGAGAAACGTGAAAAGGAGAGAGATTAGCGTCGAGTGAGTGAGAGAAAAGAGAGAAACTTTAAGTTTTTATACTAATTATTTAATAATAGGTACAAAATGAGTGATAAATATCAGGCTTAAAATAAACATGTTTTTACTTTTTAGAATCTAAAAATAAAGATTGATAAGGATATGTTTTCGAAATTCAAGTTAGAGTAAAGATTAATAATTGAACTGATCAACTAAGAAAATACTCAGTCCAAAATTTAATCTCCGATAATTGTCAAACCAAAATATTTTTAACTCTAAAATTAAATAGAATAGGGATATGAAAATGTTTTTCTCTTAATCATATTATTTAAAATATTTTTCTGTACTGGTATAATAGTGACAATAACGTAAATTATTGTCTATTAAACGTGCATTCACTGAAATAAGTCAGTGCTAACGCACCTAATAAAATAATTTGAAGAGAGTAATTTAATTACTCAAACTCAACCACATAACATAATAAACATAAACATCCAAATAAAATAATTAATCCTAGGTGTAAAAACTAGGGTGTTACATTACTACCCCTCTTAAAAAAAAATTTGTCCTCGAAATTTCGTAGCTCAAAACTAAACAGGATGTTATAATCACACCTTAACTCTAAAATCTTGCTTTGTATTCTCATCGCTTCATTCCTTTTATCAATAACACTATAACAGAATCAATTCTTATGCCATTCTATTTATCCTCGAAACTTTTCACTACCGTCTTCTCTCCACTACCTTGATATTTCATCTTAGTCTATTACACTTCAAAGAACAAAATCAACGCTTAATCTCTTCATTTCTCAATGATCCATTAGAAAAACCTTCTCCAATATCCAGCTTTCACAACTAACATTAAAACTAACAATATCTTTACCATAACATCAATTAACCTTCTACTCAAGAGATGCAATCATAGTCTTAGTCCATTTAATCTTAATCTACTCTTCTAGTCATATCAATTTCACACTTTTCAAATCTCCAATCAGAACATCATAACATTCCTGACTTGCACATGATAAGCTTTACTCCAAGACCCTAAGAAATTCAATCTTATCAAAATTGAATTTTACCACATCCCACATAGTCCGTTCTCCTCTTAATTCCTCTCGAGTCTTTTGCCTACCTCGAATTCATATCCTTCATTTGCCTCTCATTTTCAATTTGGTTCTCAATCCCCGTTAGTATCCCTGGTTTAAGAAATTTCCTATGCACATCTACCCTATTGTCCAAGGAAATACACAACTCCTAACAATTCCTCCATCTGAAAGCATAGCTCTATCACTTATACAAGGAAGTGCTTGTATCCTATTTGCCCTTATCTTATATATTTGCAGCCGAGAAAAGAGATTATAAAACAGAGTTTTCCTAAGGCCATTACCCTTAAGAGTTGCACCAAAACAAAGCCAAGAAATCAAAGTGAACACTCCCCAATGGCAATCTTGAATTTAAAATATCTAGTCTCCACTATAGATCATCAACTACATATTTTACCAAAATAAGACTTCAAAGATTAGAAACATTTCATCATAGCTTATCACACTCGAAAGGCACAATCAAAACTTAATCACTTCTTGCCTCAAAATTTGTCTACTAGCAAAACTTCTTCAACACCTTATCCTCACAACGAACATCAAGTTCAACACTAACTTTTTACCCCATCATACATCAACCTTCAACTCAAAGTATACCATTGTTGTCTTAGTTTCCTTTGAACATATTCCACCACTCCAAATTATACCATAGTCATTCATTTCAATCTTAAAGAATACGATTACATTCCTCCATGCAACTACAACCAAAAGGAATCACTTCAGTTTGAATTATCCAAAATCATAATTCGTAAACTTTTCTAACAACTTAGTTTCACTCAGGAACTCCTCTATACTATTTTCGTTCAGCTTAAGGAAAACTATTTTTTTCCGTTAATCCTCGGACTCACTAAGTCAACATTAACCATAAATATTGATCATTACTCTAAATTCCTTTAATGATATATCTACCTTGATCATGATAAAATCCATTGTAATCATTTCACTCAATAATGTTGAACTTAAGGGTTCTCATAGTACCATTCACATATATACACTAACGAAACTCCTATCAATTCTGGTTTGTCCTACCATAGAGATAACAAAAACTAAGTATCACACTATCTTCCAACTAACCTGCTAAGGATAGGTCATCTCATTACTTTATCCATCCCGCTGAGGATGATCGGTTGGACTTAGTCTTAACTTAGCCTTCAACACTTAAAGTAAACATAACCGACACACGTTGATAAACTTCCGTTTTTCATCTGAAACAATACTTGAAGATACTCCACAAAGTCTAAACAATTCTCCGATACTTGATACACTATTCGGTTCACTAAATCTGCTTGTGGATCTTAACTCGTAAGAAGATGTAAACTTCACCAGTTGATCAACGATCACTTGAATTCAAACAAGACTCATGTAGGTCTTCAGAAAACTCATAACAAAGATTGAAGGAATGCCAACATCTCAACAAGGAAGGTCTCAATTGTACATCTTGATGTGGAGATATCCAACTCACGACTGATGAGATAAGTCACACATCGACAACATTTGAAAAATACGTAGAATTAAGATGATTAATGACAATAAGCACTTTCGAACGACAATAAGACATGACCTTAGTGATCATAAAAGAATTTCTCAAGAAAAGAAATTTTTCTGGATTTCACTTTCACATAAGAATAGAAAAGAATTTCATTAATTTTGAAGGATATCAGAACATTCAGTATGGAAAAAGATCATTCCATCAGGTTCGTGGGTGTAAAAATGCATGATCAATACACATTTACAAACATGAATCTAATAAAGTTCATTCTTCCACAAGAATCTTCCAAAGGATTTTAAATAATCAAAGAGTGAATAATGTCTAATCCCAAGAGGATTAATTCTTATTCTTAATACAAAGAATTTACAAAATGATGACTTTCACCTCTAACAAAAATAGAAGTGACGAAACTAAGTTTCACCAAGAAACTTCTACTATCACGAAATTATCTGGGTTGTAACTCAAGAAAAATAGTCATAACCACTTTTCTCAACAACACTTTAAGGGATCCCGACCAATGGATTCCATTAAATCAATTCACTCAAATGTCTAATACATCGAGGATCATTTAGAAATGTGAGTACGACTTCTCACAAACAAAGAAATGAATAATCGGAAATTTATGAATCAAAGATAACTAATTCATGAGTCCCGACAGATTTCAAATTAAGATCGTAAAATTTATCTCGACCCACACAAACTTCACCGTTGTGATTATCTAATACAATCACGAGGATTCGAGAAATAAATGTCAACTAACAAACACAAGAGAATCAAAGAGTACAATGAAGAGTTCCTTAATCAAGAAACACTCACCCAAGATCGAAAATCCACTCGATTCGTCTTGGTTCCAACCAACATACACGTCTTTCTAGCCAAGCTTAGTATGACCATCTTGAATTGGGTACAATCCCGGACAACTTAACCAATCGATCAATCATACAAAGAGTTAATCTTTCTTCATAGACTAAATTGACGACACAAAACCTTAGATAAGTCATCACTCCAATCTGGTAATTCCTCGTCTTCAAGTCGATTTTTGAGTAGATGACAACTCCTCGCAATTGATTTACCAAATCAACTACGCAAGTCAGAGAATACTTGTCCATCATTCGTCCTTTTACCTAGCTGTCAGAAATCTACACAGTGACACAACCTCCACACTACAATTGGTGCTTCACAAGGAAAACACTCGGTCTAACAAACGGTTCAGACCACTGATCTTTCAGTTGAATCGAGTCGTCCAACTCGCTTCAACATTGTAGGTAACATCCTACACAAAGCGACAAAGATCTGATCGAATCCAAAAACTAAATCAATCTGAAATCAATGTCCTTTGCTAACCATAAACCTAGAATATTTCCAGGAAACACTCCCGGAAAAACCCTATACACAAACACCTTGTTTCGAATGTCTGACACGATTCACAAGGATAATCGAATGTCATATCCGAACCCAAGTAACATTCAAGATCTACGGTCTCCCAGGACATAAAACCCTTGGAAAAACCATCAACAAAACATATACTTGTGCTTCAACACACATTGCTTCAACAAGAACCAATTCAAACAAGAACCAACCAGAGATCACACAACAAAAACTTAACAGACCTATTCCCCAAAGATCCCGAAAGACTCGACCAGCTCTGATACCACTCTGTAACACCCCCACTTGGGGCATTACTACGTAACACGTGCGGAAATAAAATTAAAAGTATAATTTGATGGTGCTTTCGGAAAATAACTTATATAAGTACATAAATGTCTGAAATTGGTTATAAATTTTTTTTTCTTTTCCCGACTCCTCACCTCAACCTTAATTGACACTCAAATTTAATATCATAGCTTGGAAAGCCTATTTAGTTTAAAGAATATACTTAAATACAAGCTAGTAGTTTTACAAAAATTTCGACAGAGTCTCCTTTGTAATTCGGACATCCCATAGTAAAATAACACCTGTTAACATATTTACATTTTCTTTCCAGAATTCCAGTTACACCAAATTCAACCAAGCATTAATACATAAAAATAATAGTTATAGCCATAAGCTTTACAAAACCAAAAGAAATAGCTTAGATTTTCATTCAAAAGATATGCTCTCCGAGCTATAGACATTCCCTTTTAAAATAAAGGCTCTCTGAGCCAAACTCATTCATACCACCAAAATAATCCAAGTCTCAATCCTAAGCTGGTCGTTCTAAAAGTTATTCCGCAAAGAATACCTCATCAAGCAACTACATCTAAGTATTTGAGTGACTTAGAAAGACTCCTCTGCACCATCTGTGATAGAGTACCCAGGGTACAATATCGAACTTAGAAGAATCCTGAAATGTTTGTAAGGGTGAGATACCGACAAATGGATATATCACACAACAACCATACACATGATACATACATCACATAATCATATAAGCATTTTAAATCATGCATATACATAACATAACAGTATTATAACAAAGGGTCTCAAACCCGAACAATCGGTTTTATAAAGAGAATGCACGACACTTCAATATTCAACTCTATTTTGATACCTAATCTCCGGAGATCCCACAACTTTCTGTTTCGTTTCAAGCTGATCAGGCTCGCACATGGCGCATTGTAAAAACGAATAAAACAATGCCCAAGCACATCACATAACACACTGGTCTCACTCAGATATGCCAGGGTTATAAATCAAAATTTGACTCATTGTTCTCACACATGTACAAAGCCACAATGGTCACTGCGAATTATGGAATTTATTTTCCATAACCTATTGCGTCACTCAGATTGCAATAGTTAACGCATAAAATTGGACACTCAGTCCTATAAATTTGGACACACAGTCCTACAAAGTTGGACACACAGTCCTATAAAAGATACATTGATCCACTCCGGACCTCAATGATCATCATCACCTGGCACGTCTGCCATATACATTGATCCACTCTGGATTCAATGCCCATTCACATGACACAATTGCCATTGAATGCATGAGAAAAACTTTTATTCTCGTTTGTTTTCTTTGTCGTAATAATCTTTCCTCGTCGAAGCACAAAGCTTAACGACCTTGCTTAATTCTTTTAATTAAGACTTTTCACTTAAAACAAATACAGGACACACAGTCCAAATCTTTTAATCTCAACACAGGACACACAGTCCGAATGCTCAATCACGATGCCCTTAAACCGATGCACCAGTCTTAGGCTCGTGGATATGGAACTCACACTGTCCACATCAACTTAGGACACACAGTCCAAAAACAAAACTTTACAGGACACTCCGTCCCCTGACACAGATCCTTGATCTACGTGTCCATACAACACTAGAACCCCGACGTCTCGGTTTCTAGGCCAATTTATCAACTTGTAAAACATTTCGCTCAGTGAAAATCAAACCAAAACAAAACCTCGGTCGCTTATCCAAGTAACCGGAACGTTTCCAAAATTATTTGGGAGAAAATCCTTTTCCTTTACAAAATCTTTCCTAAAACATCTAGGAAATTCATTTGTATTTGAAATTCATTGATGGAATAAAGTTAAATATTTTCGAAAGGTCTTTCCTTCATAAAGCACACCGTTCGAAAAGGTTTTCTCTCGTACAAAACTTTTAATTATAAAAATATAGTTTCCTTCAACTCAAAATCACTTTAAAATTTTCCTAAAAACAAGAGTCTTATTCTTCTGAAGTAAACACTTTAAAGACGGAACTTTTATAAGTGAACCCAAAACTTTCAAAGTTCTATTCAAGGCTTATTAAGGCTTTTAATCCTTATCTTTATTGGGCACAGACTCAAATCTGGCTTTTCAAACTTCAATCAACAGTAATAATGTCACAGTTAATCATGTATATATAATTCATTTATATCACAGTTAATCACATATATATAATTCATAACACTTTAAAGCAACAAATGTTCAACTCCAAGTAATAACCACAATGGTTCAAATAAACAAGTTATTCAAGTATTGGCTAAACATCACAATAATATTCACAGCACTCAGTTACACACATGCATATGGTTATTGAATATCCCTAGGTAACTCCCCTTACCTTTGAAGACAAGTAAAGGATCCTCGTCCTAAGGCTCACGTTAGCTCATATCTACTCCATCAAGCAAGCATAGCCGTGTCCAAACGTCTCAAAGAGTAAATCCAACAACGCACAATAACCAGAAATCATTAAATCAATTTCACGTAATCAAACACACATCCTAACTTTATCTAAACACTTAATCTAATTACCAAACAAGGTTATTTTTAAAGAAAATCATGTTTGAAGCTCACGCTTCCTAATACCCTTTTAGAAAACTTTGTTTTGATTAAAATATCTTGAAAAAGAACTTTGGAAATCATCCATTAAGAGTCCTAATTACACTAAATCATAACTAATTTCACAAAAACATACCCAAATTTAAATAAAATTAAATTGGGGGTTTAGGGCTCTTTATTAAAATTTAGGGAAAACTCAGAATAATAAAATTGGTTTAGGGAAACACAAATTCACAGTCCCAATCTCATAAAACAACCTTAAATTTCAAAGTTAAAATCTGAAATCAAAGGGTTAGGGTTAGGGTTTCAAAAATCAGATTTTGGGGGTTTTGAATCTGAGACATAAGAGAAGGTTTTGACTCACCCAAGCTTAGAGACAACTTGAAGGTGGTGCTGTGGTGCTCCTCGCGGCGGCGAACGGCGGCCATGGCGGAGGACGGCGGTAGATCGAGGTTCTACAACAACCATGGACAAAAGAGATGAGAGAAAACATAAAAGAAGGAGATTCAACACTTAAGGGTGGTAGAACCACCATGAACGGCGGTTAAGGGAGCTTACCACGGCGAAGCTCGCGGAAGTTTCGAAGCAGAACGGTGGCGGCGCTGTTTCGCTGTTCCGGCGATGTGTACAGGGACGCGAAACGCGTTGTCTCCTCCTTGTGCAATGACTGAGTGGCGGCCGGCTGGGTTGTGCAGGGGCGGCTCGTGGCGGCTAGAGAGAAGGAAGGAGAAGGGTGAAGTTTGGAAGAGGAAGATGGCGTGAGAAGGAAGAAGAAAGAAAGAAAGAAAGAAAGAAAGAAAGAAAGAAAGAAGGAGAAGAAGCAGAGAAGAAACGTGAAAAAGAGAGAGATTAGCGTCGAGTGAGTGAGAGAAAAGAGAGAAACTTTAAGTTTTTATACTAATTATTTAGTAATAGGTACAAAATGAGTGATAAATATTAGGCCTAAAATAAACATGTTTTTACTTTTTAGAATCTAAAAATAAAGATTGATAAGGATATGTTTTCGAAATTCAAGTTAGAGTAAAGATTAATAATTGAACTGATCAACTAAGAAAATACTCAGTCCAAAATTTAATCTCCGATAATTGTCAAACCAAAATATTTTTAACTCTAAAATTAAATAGAATAGGGATATGAAAATGTTTTTCTCTTAATCATATTATTTAAAATATTTTTCTGTACTGGTATAATAGTGACAATAACGTAAATTATTGTCTATTAAACGTGCATTCACTGAAATAAGTCAGTGCTAATGCACCTAATAAAATAATTTGAAGAGAGTAATTTAATTACTCAAACTCAACCACATAACATAATAAACATAAACATCCAAATAAAATAATTAATCCTAGGTGTAAAAACTAATCAATCTAATTTCATGCATGTAAACTTTATAGTGTTATAAGCATCATTTAGTTTTAACAAATTTGAACAAGCCTCATCAATTCATTAAGTGAGTTTCGGCTATCACAAGCCAACAAGGCTAGGAACAGTAAAATTTTTCAAGCACCATTGTTAAGCTACTAATGCAAAGAACTTAGTTTATTAACCATGTAACCTTCCAAGTGATTAAAAATTAGGCCTCGCTAACTTAAAAATTTTAGATTTTTGGCCATAGAACCATCACAAGAAGGTATACATAGTCTAAAAAAAATGCTTTAGTTAAAAAAATTCATGAACCAAAGATCTAAAGCCCTGCATCTGCGATTTTAGCAAAAACTCATCCTTTCTCCCTCTTGGTGTTTCGGTCACACCATGATCATAGGGAGGATGATTTTCTATTTACATGCAAGAAAATAAAATGAGAATAAAGATGAGCAAGAAGTGGTAAAATCTTTTGCATGTAAAGGAAGATGATTTCTTATTGATTACAAGCTAAAACTATAAGCATAAATCATGGTAAAACTAACATGCATGTGAAAAATATGTTGCAAAATCACAACCTCTCCTCCTTAGGGTTTCAGTCAACCCCATTAAAATGGTCATAGGAGGGTTCATTCCAACATGCAAAGGGTGATGAAGGTAGAAAGAAGTAGTAGAAGTTGAAAGAAAATGATTTTAAAACAAAAAGGAATGAACTTTCCAAGATTCAAACTCAACATGCATGAACAAGATGAACACATGAGAAAAAGTGTAGAATATTGGCTGGAGATTATACCTAGTATCTGCAGAAAATGAAAGCTTGAAAGTAAATACTTACACTTCCTCTCGAGAACATAAACAAGAAAATGAAGTTTTGAGTGAGTTTTTAAGTGAGTAAGAAGAAGTAAAATGAAATGAGGAGAATGAGGGTTGTGTTTATAGAAAAGAGAGGGGAGGGGGAACTGGTGCAGTAGAAAAGGGAGAGGAAAAATAAATTTTTTTATTTTTAAAGTATTTTTAATATAAATTTTGAAATATAATAATTTATTATGATAATTATGATTTTGTGTCATGAAATTACTATTCATCTTACAAAAAATCATATTTTCCTCACCCAACACTCCAAAATCTGATACAAGTTATTTCCCTTGACTTTTGTTTCGTCCCGGTTAAATATCTATACCGAATCAATTGTATTTCTAATGAAAATTGTACCCGAAAAATCAATAAAATAAAAAAATTTAACGAAAAATTTTAAAATATTGGAAACATTAGCAATCGTAATTAGAAGCCCAATCGTTTCGTTCACGAGTAAAAATTTTATTTTCTGATCAGTACACTTGTACAGATAGAGAAAACGCAGATTGGGACTCGTCTGAATTTTCAGCTGAAATTTTTACTGGAGCTTCCTAAGGTAGACTAAGTTATGAAAATGATTTTAGTTTATCAAAATAATCTCTAAAACTTTAAAATCAATTACTGTCAAGCACACACTTAAGCACAGATTAACAAGAAACAAAATCGGGGCGTTACATTACTACCCCACTAAAAATAAATTTCGTTCTCGAAATTACGTACCGGGAAAAAGATCGGGGTACTGTAATCTCATATTCTCTTTGGTCTCCCAGGTTGCTTCTCCGGTCGCTTAATCCCAAATAACTTTGATAAGGGGAATTTGTTTTCCCTAGAGTTGCTTAATCCTTCTGTCTTTGATCCGTACCGGTGTAGTTTCATAGGATAGGTTCTCTTCTAACTGTACTTATCGGGCTCAATTACATGCGATGGATCGGAAACATATTTTCTCAATTGAGAAACGTGGAACACATCATGGATATTTGAAAGAAAAGGCGGCAAGGCAATTTGATAGGCTATTGGACCAATACGATGGAGGATTGGGTAAGGTCCAATGAATTTTGGGGCAAGTTTTCTGGATTTTATGACTCTGCCTATCCCCGTGGTAGGGGTGACTCTTAGGAATACATGCTCACCTTCCTGAAATTCAAGAGGTCTCCTCCTACGGTTGGCATAGTTCTTCTGTCTGCTTTGAGAGGCCTTCATCCTTTCGCGGATTTGCCTCACTTTCTCTGTTGTCTGTTGCACAGTCTCAGGTCCTAAAATGGCACTTTCTCCGTCCTGATACCAGCACAACGGCATCTGACATTTCCTTCCGTACAAAGCTTCGTAGGATGCCATCCCTATACTCGAGTGGAAACTGTTGTTATACGTGAACTCAATAAGTGGTAACAAATGGTCCCAACTTCCATGGTTGTCCAGAACGCAAGCTCTAAGCAAGTCTTCCAAGGTATGAATTGTCCTTTCAGTTTTCCCATCTGCCTGCGGATGGTAAGCCGAGCTTAGCCTTATCTTAGTTCCCAGGGCTTTTTGTAAGCTTCCCCAAAATCGCGAAGTGAACTTTGGGTCTCGATCTGAGACTATACTGGAAGGCACTCCATGAAGTCTAATAACTTCCTTGAGGTATACTTCGGTTAGTTTTTCCACTGTGTAGCTCGTCTTGATAGGTAAGAAGTGTGCCGACTTCGTCAATCTGTCTATGATCACCCAAATCGAGTCAAAGCCTTTGGAAGTCCTCGGTAATCCTACCTTGAAATCCATGGATATACTATTCCACTTCCATTGGGGTATATCTAGAGACTGTAACATTCCACCAGGTGATGTTTTATCTTTGCCTTTTGACAAGTTAGGCAAGATGCCACATACTCTGCTACTTGTTTCTTCATACCTGGCCACCAAAATCTTTGCTTCAAGTCTTGATACATCTTGGTTGATCCTGGATGGATACTCAGGGTGCTTTTGTGTGATTCGTCGAGAATCATCTTCTTTATCTCCGGGTTTTCGGAAACACGGATTCGACCATTACATCTCAAGATGTTATCTGATCCCAAACTAAACTTGGCGACTTTCCCTTGCTCCATGAGCTCTTTCTTTTCTTGGAGGAATGTATCAATGACTTGTTGCTCTTTGATCTCTTCCATTAATCCACTTGATATCGTGATCATCCCCATGCTGATCTTTTTTGGACTCATTTCCATCATTAAATCAAGGTCACGGAACTTCTCGATCAACTCTAGTTCCTTCACCATCATTGCAGAGACGTGAATGGCCTTCCGGCTTAGAGCATCTGCTACAACGTTCGGCTTCCCAGGATGATATTGTAATGCAAAGTCATAGTCCTTCAAGAATTATGTCCATCTCCTTTGCCTCATGTTGAGTTCCTTCTGATCGAACATATATTTTAAACTTTTGGGATCACAGAAAACATCGAACTTGACCCCGTATAGATGATGTCTCCATATTTTCAGAGCGAAAACCACGGTAGCAAGCTCTAGATCGTGCGTCGGATAATTCTTCTCATGAATCTTTAGTTGTTGTGACGCGTATGCTACAACTTTCCGATTTTGCATTAACACGTATCCTAAGCCTTGATACGAGGCATCACAGTACATCTCATAAGGTACATTGGGTTCTGGAAGTATCAGCACCGATGAAGTTGTCAATCGTTCTTTTATCCTTTGGAAGCTTTCCTTGCATTCCGCAGTCCACTTAAAGGGTTGATCATTTCTTGTAAGTTGATTTAGCGGTGCGACTATCTTGGAGAATCCTTCGATGAATCTCCGGTAATATCCAGCTAACCCGACGAAACTTCGGATTTCCGATACGGTTTTTTGTATTTCCCAAGAAAGAATTGCCTCCACTTTGGCGGGGTCTACAACAATTCCATCTTTAGCAATTACATGTCCCAAGAACTTCTTCTTCGAGCCAAAACTCACACTTAGAGAGTTTTGCATATAAATCCTTCTCGTGTAGAATCTGTAGAACCTGTCGTAGATGTATCTCATGCCCTTCATAACTCCTTGAGTAACTGAGGATGTCATCAATGAACACGACTACTGACTTGTCCAGAAATGACCGAAAGATTTGATTCATATAATCCATGAAAATAGCCAGTGCATTCGTCACTCCGAAAGGCATCACAAGGTACTCATAATGCCCATAGCGGGTTCGAAATGCCATCTTGGGTATGTCCTCAGTCTTGACTTTAATCTGGTGATAGCCCGTCCTCAAGTCAATTTTCAAGAAAACACCAGCTCCTTGCAATTGGCCCATCGGATCATCTATGCGTGGCAACGGGTACTTATTCCTGATCGTCACCATATTGAGTGGCCTAAAATCCACGCAGAGTCTTGATCCTCCATCTTTCTTTCGTACTAATAGAACATGTGCTCCCCAAGGAGAAACACTGGGTCGTATGAACTACTTTGACAACAGATCTTCAACTTGAGCCTTCAATTCACCGAGCTCTGTGGGTGACATCCAATAAGGAGCAATCGATATCGGTCGAGTTCCCGGAATTAGATCGATAGAGAATTCAATTTCCCTTGCCGGTGGTAATCCTGGTACATCAGAAGGAAACACCTCCGGAAAGTCTCTTACAACCGGTATAGCACAGATAAGCACAGATTAACAAGAAACAGAAAATCGGAGTGTTACATTGAGGGTCATTTTCATGGCATTTGGATTGAGGTAAGGTAGTGGGACGCCCTGCCAGGTAGTGAGCTCACGTACTAATGAGGTGGATGATACATTCCCTATGAGTTTAGGTTATATGGTTATTCATGTTGTTGCATTTATGATGATATTATAATTATATTTATGATGTTTCCTGTGATATGGTGCTTTATTAGAACATAAGGTTGATGTGAAAGCATAAAAAGTATTTTATGACAAAGTTTTATGTAAAGGTATAAAGTACTTTATGATAAGGTTTGAGGTAAAACCATAAAAGTATTTTTGTTATAGAGTATATATTTTTCATGGTTATAGTATTGATGTTAGCTTGAGGGGAGTTTATGGAGTTCCTCCGACTGGTTGTATTGCTGTTTTATTAAAAGATTGTAGTTCCTCATTGAGACATAGCCTCACGTTAGTAGTGCAACCATATGTGGATCCAGGTTTTAGCAAGGATGAACGTGAGAAAGGGAAGATGAAGACATGGAAGATTAGAGAAGTAGTTAGTTGCCCAGTGACATGTCAAAGTTGTTAAGTTATGTATTTTAGTATTTTGATGTAAAAAATGTAATTTATTGTAAGAAACAAGCTGGTTTGAAGAGATTTTTTTTTTAGTTTTCAAAATCATGTTTTATCTAAATGATGAGGTTTGTTTATTCTGATACACATATAATAGTTAGACGCATATAACAGTTATGTGTGATGTAACCAAGTTGAGGTTTTACATTTCTACCTTTCCATAATTCATAGGGAGTTTTATTCAAGAAGGTTCTTATCAATATTCTGTTCTGTACATAACAAGCAATGTTTACTTCCTCAGCCCAGAAGTACTTTGGGAGTTTGCTTTCATTGAGCATCGTTCGAGCCATCTCTTGTAGAGATCTGTTCTTCCTTTCTACTACTCCATTCTACTGATGAGTTCTAAGAGCAGAAAAATTGTGAGAGATGCCATTCTCTTCACATAATGTATTGAAGTGCTCATTTTACAACGCTCCCCCATGGTCACTTCTGATAGCTGAGATACAGAATCTTTCCTACCTTACTAGCAACACTAACTGGACCAAACAGATCCATATGCAACAACTGTAAGGGTCTAGAAGAAGATACCAGATTCTTGGGTTTAAAGATAGTTTTAACTTGCTTTCCACATTGGCAAGAATCACATAAGACATCCTTTTTCAAACTTATATCAGGTAGACCTTTCACAAGTCTATACTTCTGAAGCTTAGTTGTCCATATCATACTTGTATGTCCTAGCTTCTTATGCCATACTCATCTTTCATCTTCTCTTGACACAAAACAGGTCACCTTTTGATTAGTCAGTTCAGTTAGATCAATCTTATAAAGATTTTGTTGCCTGTTTGCTGAAAAGATAACTTTGTCATTAGTGTTTTTGACTATGCATGCATTCTTAGTAAAGGAAACATTATCCATTATCACATAGTTGACTTATGATTAGAAGATTATGTCTTAATCCTTCAACTAAAAGAACGTTAGAGATAGATGGTGGAGGTGATTTCCCACCAATTTACCTATCCCGATGACCTTTCCTCTTTGATTTCCACCAAAGATAACATGTCCACCTTCCATAGGTTGGAGGTCTAGGAACATAGAATTTTCTCATGTCATGTGTCGTGAGAAACCACTGTCCAGGTACCATGATAGGTGTGCTTTTTGTCATATTAAGGATATATGCAACAGGAATAATCAAAGCTTTAGGTATCCATATTCTTTTGGGTCATTTCTTGTAAGTTCTGGAAGTTTGTGACAACTTCTTTCTTGTGTGAATACACTAATACATGATATGTCCAGTTTTTTTTATAGTTTTTATAACTACTTTTGTAAGCAATGACCTTATCATAAGAGTTTTAGGTCTTTGTCCTAAGACTTTGTTAGATACTTTATGATGTGTCTGGTCAATGAATCCTATACCAGTTTTATCAAGAGAGGGTCTCTGACTTGCTAACAACTTAGTCAGGTTATCTCTTCCATTGACAAAACGGGCAAGATCAGAGGTGAGCTCTTCGACCTTCTGTTGAAGTTTGACAACTTCTTCAGATTGTGGTGTCTCAACTATGATCTCAGTTTTAAGCTTTTCAGCTTTAAGCTTACTATTTTCCTGAGATAGTTTGTCACACTCTTGAGTCTTGTTTTCATGATCTTTTAGGAGTTTCACATATTTCCTCTTAAGTGTTCTAAACGCAATAGTTAAACAATTAGATTCCTCAATCAATTCATCATAGGCATCATGCAAATTCTTAAAATCGGAAATTACCTCAGAGTCTGAGTCGGCATCTGCCATGAGACATAGATTTGCTTCTTCACCTTCATCATCATCAGATGAGCTGCCATCAATATCTTCCCAAGTAGCCATCATCCCATTATTTTTCTTTTTATATAATTTTTTGAAGGGATGCTTTTGCAGCTGAGGACATTAAGATTTGAAGTGTACTGGCTTCTTGCATTCATAGCATACAATAGAGCTTTTGTCAGAACTATTGTTCTCTTTGAAGGATTTTTCTTTGTTGAACTTCTTGAAAGGTCTATCCTTTTTGAAATTCTTCTTCTTCCATAATTTTCTCATTTTTCTGGTCAGTTATGACATTTCATCATCACTTTCAAGGTCTTCTTCAGAGGCGTCTGACTCTTGATCTGATTCTTCAACCTTTGGAGCTTTTGAAGATTCTTTTTCTGCCTTGAGGGAAATGGCTTTTCCTTTCTTATTTGAGCTGTCTTCATTCAGCTCCTGCTCATGAACTTGTAAAGTTCCAAGAAGATCAGTCATTTGAAGCATCGTGAGATCTTTGGCTTGAGTTATTACTGTAACCAGATGTCTCCACTGTTTGGGTAGACTTCTTAGGATTTTGCCAACTTTCTCAGCATTGGTATAGATTTTTCCCAGTGACTTCAAATTATTTGTGATAGTATCAAATCGTCCTATCATTTGAGCAATGCTTTCTCCTTCTTCCATGATAAATAACTCATACTTTCGTACAAGCATGTTTATCTTTGTTTCTTTCACTTTTGTTGTTACTTCATGAGTAACTTCGAGAGTATCCCGGATTTCTTTAGCAGATCCATATGCATGGACCTTTTCAAATTCTTCCTGATTGAGAGCACACATCAAGGAATACCTTGCTTTATGATTTATCTCCCACTTAGTCTTTTCTGCTGTAGTCCACTGAGCTTTGGGTTGGTCAGTGTTATCATCATTCTTTGGTATGTAGGGACCATCAATGATAATATCCCATAAATCAGAATTTGTTGACATGATGAACCATTGAAATATGTTTTTCCAATAGATGTAGTTTTCTCCATCAAAGTATGGAGGTCTCGCAATAGATGCTTCTTCTCCAGTGTAGCTTCCGCTTGTGCTAGCTCCAGCTGTCATGATGTCTGTTCAATAGGATCTTTCCTCAACACTATTAAGTGCTCAACCTAACTGAATTAACTAATCAAAATGTGACTTGTTTTGTGTCAAGAGAAGATGAAAGATGAGTATGGCATAAGAAGCTAGGACATGCAAGTATGAAACAGATATCTAAGCTTCAAAAGTATAGACTTGTGAAAGGTCTACCTGATATAAGTTTCAAAAAGAATGTCTTATGTGAGTCTTGCCAATGTGGAAGCAAGTTAAATCTAGCTTTAAATCCAAGAATCTAGTATCTTCCTCTAGACCTTTACAGTTGTTACATATGGATCTGTTTGGTCTAGTTAGTGTTGCTAGTAAGGCAGGAAAAAAATATAGTTTTGTCTTAGTCGATGATTATTCTAGATATACATGGGTACTCTTCTTAACCCACAAGGATGAGTCATTCAAAATGTTCTCTATATTCTGTAAGAAAGATCATAATGAGCAGGGATTCTGTATCTCAGCTATCAGAAGTGACCATGGGGGAGGGTTTGAAAATGAGCACTTCAATACATTCTATGAAGAGAATGGTATCTCTCACAACTTTTCTTCTCCTAGAACTCCTCAGCAGAATAAAGTAGTAGAAAGGAAGAATAGATCTCTACAAGAGATGGCCCGAACAATGCTCAATGAAAACAAACTCCCAAAGTACTTCTGGGATAAAGCAGTAAACACTGCTTGTTATGTACAAAACCGAATATTGATAAGACCATTCTTGAACAAAACTCCCTATGAATTGTGGAAAGGTATAAAACCCAACATTTCTTATTTCCATGCTTTTGGATGTGAATGCTTTATTTTAAATACTAGAGATCAACTTGTAATGTTTGATTCAAAAGTAGATAAGGCTATATTCCTTGGATATTCTGATACTTCTAAAGCTTTTAGAGCTTACAACTCTAGAACAGAAGTGGTTGAAGAATCTTTTCATGTCAAGTTTAATGACGGCTTAAAGACTGATAAGAAATTATCAGATCTTGAAGATGATCTTGCAGGATTGGATCTTAGAAAACAAAGCAATCAGACTAAAGATGACTTGAAGAATGAGGATTCAGAATTTCCTACTCAAGCGTCTGATCCATCTACTTAACAATCATCTGATATAGAACCCAAACGGGACTGGAAGTTCAAAACTCATCACCCTGAAAATTAGATAATTGGCAATCCCTCTCAAGGAGTCAGAACTAGATCAACATTCAAAGATTCAAACATGGCATTCCTATCTTAAATTGAACCAAATAATATCAAAGAAGCTCTTGAAAATGGAAGCTGGATTTTAGCTATGCAAGAAGAGCTAAATCAGTTCAAAAAGAAAGATGTATGGTTCTTAGTTCCAAATGAAAAAGAAAAGTCAATTATTGGAACAAGATGGGTATTCAGAAACAAGCTTGATGATGACGATAAGGTAGTCAGAAACAAAGCAAGGTTAGTAGCTCAAGGCTATAATCAACAAGAAGGTATTGAATACATTGAAAATTTTGCACCAGTAGCTAGGATTGAAGCAATTCATATACTTATGTCATATGCAGCACAACATCAAATCACCTTATTTCAAATGGATGTTAAAAGTGTATTTCTAAATAGAATTATTGAAGAAGAGGTATATGTTAAGCAACCACCTGGATTTGAGGATAGTGACAAACCAAATCATGTCTGTAAGCTTAAGAAAACTCTATATGCATTAAAACAAGTACCTAGAGCTTGGTATGACAGACTAAGTTCTTTTCTTATGAAAAATAATTTCATTAGAGGAAAAGTAGATACAACTCTCTTTATAAAAAGTTCTGAAAAGGATTTCATTATAGTACAAATCCATGTTGATGATATTATCTTTGGTGGTTCTAATGAAAAGCTCTGCAAAGAGTTCTCCAAGCTTATGCAGAATGAATTTGAGATGATCATGATGGGAGAATTGAAGTTATTCCTTGGTCTACAAATCAAACAGACAAATGATGGAATCTACATTCATCAACAAAAATATACCTAGGAAATCTTAAATAAATACAAGCTGGATGCAGCTAAACCTATGAAAACTCCCATGGAAGCAAATGCAAAATTAGGCAGAGATGAGGAAGATAAAAAGGTAGATCAAACTACTTGGTGAGAATACAGATTAGTAGGATTCTATGATACTGATTATGCTGGGGACATAATAGAAAAGAAAAGCACAAGTGGAGGATGTCAATTTATTGGAGAAAGCTTAGTCTCTTGGACAAGCAAACGTCAAACTACAATTGCTCTATCCAATGCAGAAGCAGAATACATTTCAGCTGCAAGCGGTTGTTCACAACTCTTATGGGTAAAATATCAACTTGAAGATTATTCTATCTTTGAACATAATATATCTGTTTGATGTGATAGTTCTAGTGCTATCTGTTTATCTAAGAATCCCATTCAGCATTCTAAGGCCAAGCATATAGAAATTAAACATCATTTCATAAGAGACTATGTTCATAAAGGTGTTTTTGATATTAAGTTTGTTAAAACTGAAAATCAGTGGACTGATATATTAACAAAACCCTTAGCTGAAGAAAGATTCACCTATATTAGAGATAATTTGAACATGCATTTCATAAATGAAGAATGTGTCTGATCTTTGATGAAGCGTCTGCTGACGTGGATTATTTACTGAGACTTTACATTGCGGTTATCCAAAATGTTTTTGAATTCAAAACGTTTTGTCTTTATCATTTCTCAATTGCTCTTTTTGAAACCTTTTTCTATAAAACCTAAGTCCTCTCTCCAAAGCATTTTACTATTTCAAAAAATGTTTCTCTCTCTTGCGAACGAGTCCTTTCAAAACCCTTCCGTTTATGTCTCTCTTTCAAACCTAAATCCATGGCACTCAAAGCACCCTCTCAGAAAATTACCCGTGCTGCTGCTCGGTTAGGGATGAGTGTGGAAGATGTATCTATGATTGTTCCTGGACGATTTGTCAAGATGAACAAGATCATTAAAGGAGGAATGAATGTTATGGTAGAACTGGAAGCTTCACAATGGGTCAACTTTTTCTCTCTACATCAACCCGTGTACCCGCTGCTACTTCAAGAATTTTGGGAAAATGCTGAAGAAAGAATGTCTCACACTCAAATTTCCATTCGAACCAAGTTGAAATTGACACAGGGAAACACAAGAAGGGGGGTTGAATTGTGTTTCTTAACAGATTTTCGAAAAAGTCTTTTCTCAAACCTTTTACAAGCAAAACAATAAACAACACGCAAACAGGAAAACGTTTTTGAAGAGTTAATAAACTCAGATTCAGAACCCCACAGTTAGTATAAACAAAAACTGTAAAAGATAAGGGTTTAGAAGATTCACACAAGTGTTTTATCCTGGTTCACTCTCTTCAAACCAAGAGTTACGTCCAGTCCCCTCTACCTGAAGGATTTTCTCCACTATAATCCAATAGCTTTACAATTATTCAACACCTCTTCAGGCTACAAGTATTCTTTCTCTACCAAGCCTCTTCAGGCTCTAACTTTATCACAAAGATTTAAAGATTGATCTTCTTAACTCACTAAGTGTGAAAGTACGACAGTTTAAGATCACTTAAATATTACAACAGTATTCAAACTAATAAATTACATACTTTTGCTTTTGAAAGAATGAAAGAATAAGATCTTGTCTACTTAAGAATTGTATTGGCAGAAGTTAGGCTCGCAAAAGTTATTTTAAGCAAGAGTTCTTGTCTTCAGTATCTGAGGTCTTCTACTTATATAGTGACCTTCTTCTTATCTTGTAATTCTTCAACGGTTACTTTGAATTTGTATCTGTTTAGACTTTAGCATTATATGCTTGGATCCGTTGAGACTGATAATTTGATATGCTTCACTGAGAAGTGCTTTTGTGTCTAGATCTTCTTCAACAGTCTTCAAATTGTATCCGTTTAGACTGTAGCAGTAAATGCTTTCTGACTTACCATCTTTGTACTTGACTTGATATTTACAACAAAGTATTTTGACAGAGTACAAGAGACAAAGATTTTATATGAAAGAAGCATCAAGGTAAAAGACATATATTCTTTGAATAAAATAAGCAATCATTTGAAATAAATTCATCGTGGAATTGATTGCATTAAATCATATATTCAAGGTAGCAAACATATAGAACATATATAGCCGTCTACTTAGTGGCAGAATTGCTCGTCCACTAAAGTGGTAAAAACGCTCGTCTACTAATGTGATAGAAGCGCTCGTCTACTAATATGGTAGAAGCACTCGTCTACTAATAAGGTAGAAGGGCTTGTCTACTCATGTGGTAGAAGCACACGTCCAACACACAAGTGATTGAAACAAACGTCCAGCACTGTAGTGTTTGAAGCAAACGTCCAGCACTGTTGAGATTGAAGCGCACGTCCAAAACGCAAGAGATAGAAACTTGCGTCCACTAAAGTGACAGAAGCCCTCGTCTGCCCAAGTCTTTGGACTTGCTAAGTCCTTAGAGAACCTCCGTCCAGTGATGTGGCACTGTGGACATCTACTGAATTTTAGTTTAAGCACTATGGACGTATACTTGAGTTACAAGGATAGCCCTCGTCTGCTGACGTGGCTCTGTGGACGTCTACTGAATTTTAGTTTAGACACTATGGACGTCTACTGAATTTTAGTTTAGACACTATGGACGTATACTTGAGTTACAAGGATAGCCCTCGTCTGCTGACGTGGCTCTGTGGACGTCTACTTCCAAGTCTTTGGACTTGCTATACCTAACAAGTTATTTAGGTATTCATTTATAGTCTCGTCTACTAAGGAAAACCGGTCTACTTGTCATTTAAAATATAAACAGTTTAAATAACCTTTGGACGGGTAATTCTTTGCTTGAGTCCAAGCATTGTATACCTTATATTATTTTGAATATTCCTGCATAAACTGAACTCACTTGTTAGATCTCAACTAACACTTTGCCAAGCAAATTTAATCCTTTTGTTAGCATCAAAACTTTAGAGATTAAATAAACCATAGCCACTTTGGTTCTAACAATCTCCCTCTTTTTGATGATGACAAAAACCAATTAAATTTGAGTGAGCAAATTCTAAGAGAGCTACAGAGCTCCCCCTAAGACAAAGCATTCGAACTTAAAGAGTAAAATAGATAAGCAGCATCATATAACGGTTTTAACATATCAGATCAGTCATATTGAAAACATAGTATCAGTGTTAACTATTTTAACATAGCTTATAAGTCCAAACACATATAGCAAAATCAGATAGCAAAACAAATCATATTAAGCACAAGTATGCAGTAAAATAGTATGCATGTGAAAACATATATGTATAACCTAAAGCTGAGAATTTAATTTCTATATCCTTTCTCCCCCCTTTTTTGTCATCAGACAAAAAGGAAACAGGAGTGGACCATCACTGTCAATATAAAGGAATAAAAGAAATCTAAGAAGAGGGTGGAGGTGGTGAAGGAGGGTTCTGGTTTCTTGGAGGTGGATGAGGGTGAATTGGCAGATTGTGACTGTTGAAAACTTTGCACAATGCTCATCATCTGGCTGATCATTACATTCGTTGGAGCCAGGGATTCTGGAACTTGCTCTCTCACTTGTTCCTTGACCTAAACCTTTACTCTCACTTCTATAATATAATTTTTCAATTGTCTCTTCAAAGTTTGGAGGCAGTGTGGGCCTTGAACTTCCAGCATTGTCATGAGCATGTTCTTGGCTTGGAACAGTGTCTAGAGCTCTGGAAGTTTGAGGGTACTCATTAGGATGAATGACAGACAGAGCCATTGGCTGAGATGAGTGTTTCTCAGAAATGCTTGGTCTAGGAACAGACTCAGTAACTTACTCAACCTGAGCAACTGGTTGAACAGAGTTAACATCCATAGCAGGTCTTTGATTATTATTTCCTCATCAGTGTGCTCTGAAGGTGGAGATGGTGGTGGTGATGAAGCAAAGGTGAGTACAGGAGAAGGCAGCTCTTTAGCCCAGTGGACATGGTCTTCTTCATAGACAAGACTGATGACATGAATCCAAAGAGTGTCCTTGTAAATGAAGAATATGACATTTGAGAGTCCACATTTGCCGCTAACTTTAGGAATTTTTCTCTTCTCTTCATCACTCAGACCAGAAGAAGAAGCTTCCTTAGCACAGTCCAGCATGTGATTTGCCCAAATTGCAAAAGCAAAATCTTGATCAATGTCTTCAACTGGTTGTGACAACCAGAAATTAATCATATTTTGATCATAAGGTTCAACAGTATCAGGATTGATAAAGCAGGAACTGTCTTCTAGTTTCTTTGTAGTGCTCCTCTGCTTCTTCAGATCGTTGTCTTTGTTTAGATCTATCATTGGTAATCTTGGAGCAATCATATAGGGTCTGACACCAATCTTTGTCTTCTTCTTGGTGTGAAACAGCCAAGTTAGAGGGACAAAGTTTGCAGCCCTGGCATATCTTGGTAATTCAAACTCATTCTACAGGAAGGCATACATGATGTGGTCCACAAGACTCACAGCTCTGTCATAATTACTTGGATGTCTGAAAGTCTCCCAAGAAGTTTCTGTCTAGAATGAATTCAGGTCTTCATTCTGTTCTTAACCTTTTATGGATGATTGATGGAGCATTTGCTTTGCAATGGTCAGTTTCCTACACAGGTATGATGTGCCTGTTGACACCATCTGTGAAAGGTTTGAAAGGAGGGGATTTGATGAGCTTTGGGTAGATTTTCCTAGGTGGGAATTTTGTAGTGGAAGGTGAGTAAGGGCAGGTCCAATGTGGTTGTGCAGAGTAGATGGAAGAGGATTGTTGTGGTTTGGCACATATGGAATGGTTATGTATTCTGGGTATTGTATGGACTCAGGTTCATACTCATATTCTGGTAAAGGATAGAAAGGTCTGGTTGAAACAGGTTCAGGTTCATGTTTGATTTTCATCAATTCTTCTGTTTTGGCCAAGGCAGCAGCAGCATAAGTACTGAGATTCATATTGGCTATGTTCATCTTGCCAAAATCAGCAGCAGACATTCCCTTCTCAGGTAGAATCCTTGCTTGTTCTTCAAAGGACTTAGCAGCAGGAGAGTCATAGATTCCCTGAGACTTGAAAATCTTAGACAGAAGATGACAGTAAGGGATTACAGAGAGCTTATTCTTGTGAACGACATCATCCCTGAATCTTCCATACAGAATTCTGGGCAGGTTGATTTTAGTCTGTGATTAGATGGCAGAGACAAAACTTGTGCAGAGATGACGAGTTGTCCTTCGACCCAGTCTTGTGCAACACCACCTTGTTCAGTAATTGATGAAGAATGCGAACATGATCCTTCATCTCCACTGACTTCCAGAAATGATTTCTTACTGTGTCTTCTCTCATTAGGAAGGCAGCTATTACTTCAGAACCACCAAGATCTGTCTCCCATGAAATAGTGAAAACCACTCCTTCTTGAGGGCAGTTGATAGCATCGGAGATGGTCTTTTCAGATACCACTATCCTTTTTACGAGAACTTCAGCAGAAATCTCAGACATTGAAACTTGAAGGTTTCCCCAGAACTCCCTAATCAGGTTAGGGTAGATAGAGACTTTCTCCACGAAAAGTCCTCCCCAGCCAGCACCGTTAACATTCTTGTTTACATCCAACTTGTATTCTTACATAATCCCAAAGTTGAAATGATGTTCAGAAGCAAGGTTCAACTTGTCCACATTGAAACCACCAGAAGAGGAAGCCATTGTTGAAGGTTTGAGAGCTAGGATTTGGAAGCAAGAAAACAGAGTGCACTCGAGGGTTCAAAATAGAAGATTGTGAAAGGTTTTTCAGAGGGAAAGAGTATTACTTAAAAAGGTTTCGAATTTGAAGAGATTTCACAAAGAAATTAATGAAAATGTGTGAGAAAAGGAATAATGAGTACTGATGCGGCGCAGGCTTATGAAACAATAAAAAGCTATTGATGGGATTGATGGAAATAACTGACTCAGCATAAGGATATTATTAAATATGTCTTGGACATAAATTAATACCAATATAACAATAGATAGCATAGACGAGTCTGATTAAACCATGCAAACAATCAATACACGCAATACTCACTGGACGCGCATGCAACATGTATTGGACGCACTCATGCAATAGACGCAAGCATTGGTCGCATAGTTAATCCACAAAAATCATATTAAGATGTTTTCTAATAAATATTCATCTATCCTACCTCTATATACCATTTGGTCTACCTTCTTATCTTTGTCATCTTTGTTCAGTATGGACGTCGGATGCATAGGGGTATTCATTGATTTGCAATCATCCATCTTAAACTTCTTTAGAAGTCCTTTGTATATTTAGTCTGATGGATGTACAACTCGTCCATTATTTGCTTCACTTGAAGTCCAAGAAAGAACTTGAGTTCTCCCAACATACTCATTTCAAACTCTTTCTGCATAAGCTTAGAGAATTCTTTACATAGAGATTCATTAGTAGCACCAAAGATTATGTCATCAACATATATTTGAACAACAATAAAACTTGATTTAATGGATTTTCTAAATAAGTATGTATCAACCTTTCCTCTACTAAATCCATTGTCCATTAAGAATGAACTTAACCTTTAATACCAAGCTCTAGGAGCTTGTTTAAGACCATATAAAGTTTTCTTTAGATTATATACATGTTCAGGTTGGGTTTCACTTTCAAAACCCGGAGGTTGCATAACATATACTTCCTCACTAATAACACCGTTTAGAAAGGCACTTTTTACATCCATTTGATATAACATTAGATTATGACGTGCAAGCAAATGATAATAAGATGCGAATAGCCTCTAATCTAGTAACTGATGCAAAAGTTTCAGTATAGTCTATACCTTCTTCTTAAGAATAACCATGTGCTACAAGTCTCGCTTTATTTCTTACTACCTTACCATTTTCATCAAGTTTGTTTCTGTACACCCATTTGGTTTCAATAATTGATTTATCTTTTGGTAAAGGCACAATAGTCCACACTTTACTTCTTTCAAATTGGTTCAGTTCTTCCTGCATTGCAAGAATCCAGCCCTCGTCCAATAGAGCCTCGTCTACTTCCTTAGGATTCCCAATGATTTGATCTTGTGGATGATAATTCCTGAAGTACCAAGATCTCTGAACAGTTTCTTGTTGAGAGGTTAAAGCTTCTGACTCATGTTGTTGAATGTCGTCCACTTGAACATCAGGTTTGACCTTTGCTTGAATTTCAGAGTCCTTGAGATTCAAATCTGCAATAGCTTCATCAAGCTCCACTCTAGTGATCTTCCCTTTCTGATTACCTCTAAAGGTAACCCAGTCACCATCCCTATGTTTAAGGTCTTGGAACATACACCCTTCTCCCATCATGTGATGTGAGCAACCACTGTCCAAGTACCAGGATGTGTGTTTCTTTCCCGTTGTCAAGCAAGTCTACAATAGGTATAATCTTATCTCTAGGTACCCAAATTGACTTGGGTCCTTTCTTGTTAATAGTCACTGGACTAGCATGTTTAATATTCTTATAATGTATGCATCTAGATATTATGTGACCACTTTTTCCACACACTTCACAGTAAGCGTTGGACGAGCATAGTTTAGTTTTCACATGTTGTGTTTGAGCTTTTGAGGTTCTGTTATGCACATATGGTTTTGACTTTTTAAAAGATGCTTCATGCTTTTCTTTGTCACAACCAAGGCCAGACTTATCATGTGGTGACCTAGAGTAACTTAAAATTAAAATAAGCTTATCTGAGCCACCTACAAATTTAGACAGAGTGTCTGTCAGATATGTTATATCTTGTTTCAGTTTTGCAACTTCACATGAGACAGTTGACTCACACTTGAGGTTGCCAGTTAGACTGACATTCTCTGATTTCAGTTTGTTATTTTCATTTCCAAGACTTATTTTCTCCATGCAAACACTATCAAATTCTTTAGATAGTTTTGAAAATTTCTTTTTAAGACTTCTATATTCATGAGACAATTGATAAATTATGCAATAATTCATCAAAAGCATCTTGAAGAATGGAAGGCTTAGAATCCATTACCTCAGCATCAGTGTATTCACTCTCTGATGATGTACCAGCCATGAGACAGATATTTGCCTCTTCTTCTCCTTCATTCTCTTCATCAGATGAAGAAAGATCCAGATCCTTAGAGTCTGATTTTTCTTTGATGAACTTTTTGTTGAACTTCTTCCTTATGAAACCACCTTTATTTCTCCACATATGTTGAATCTTTCTGGAGATGAAAGACAGTTCATCCTCATCAGATCCTTCATCACTGTCAGAAGGGTCTGCTTCATCAGATGATTCCTCAGCTTTAAGAACTTTGGAAGAGCTAGCCTTATTTGCCTTTAAGGCAATAGATTTTCCTTTTCTGGAACTTTCTTCTTCATTGAGCTCAAGCTCATGAACTTTTAAAGATCCAAGAAGTTCCTCCAAAGTGAGATTATTGAGGTTCTTTGCTTCCTGGATAGCAGTGACCTTAGGTCTCCACTGTTTATATAAGCTCCTCAAAATTTTTCTGACATGATCTCTATTTTCATAGGTTTTTCCAAGAGATCTAAGATTGTTGGTGATAGTTTGGAATCTTCCAAACATTTGATCTATAGTTTCATGCTCAGCCATTTTTAATAACTCATACTGATGAACCAACATGCTTATTTTTGACTCCTTAACTTGGGATGACCCTTAATGAGCTAGGGCAAGAGTATCCCATATTTCCTTAGCAGTTTTACAGATGTGGACTTTATCATGCTCAGATCTGGTGATAGCACACATCAAATAGTGCTTAGCTTTCAGATTGAGTTGATGTTGAATTTTCTGCTCTTGAGTCCATTGAGCTCTAGGAATAGCAGCTCCAGCATCGCCTCTTGACTGAGTGTAGCCAGTTTCAATCAGCTCCCAGATGTCCATGTTTTGTGCATCAAGAAAAGCCATCATTCTCTTTTTTCCAGTAATCATAATCACTACCATCAAAGAGAGGATGTCTGTTGATTGCATGTCCTTCTGTATCCATGCTTGTTGGATCGTACTCCCTCAGCACTTGCTAGATGCTCAACCCTTTTGAGGCTGAGCTCTGATACCAACTGAAGTTGACACAGGGAAACACAAGAAGGGGGGTTGAATTGTGTTTCTTAACAGATTTTCGAAAAAGTCTTTTCTCAAACCTTTTACAAGCAAAAGAATAAACAACACACAAACAGGAAAACGTTTTTGAAGAGATAATAAACTCATATTCAGAACCCCACAGTTAGTATAAACAAAAACTATAAAAGATAAGGGTTTAGAAGATTCTTAAAAGTGTTTTATCCTAGTCCACTCTCTTCAAACCAAGAGTTACTTCCAGTCCCTTCTACCTGAAGGATTTTCTCCACTATAATCCAATAGCTTTACAATTATTCAACACCTCTTCAGGCTACAAGTATTCTTTCTCTACCAAGCCTCTTCAGGCTCTAACTCTATCACAGAGATTTAAAGATTGATCTTCTTAACTCACTAAGTGTGAAAGTACGACAGTTTAAGATCACTTAAATATTACAACAGTATTCAAACTAATAAATTACATACTTTTGCTTTTGAAAGAATGAAAGAATAAGAGCTTGTCTACTTAAGAATTGTATTGGCAGAAGTTAGGCTCGCAGAAGTTATTTCAAGCAAGAGTTCTTGTCCTCAGTATCTGAGGTCTTCTACTTATATAGTGACCTTCTTCTTATCTTGTAATTCTTCAACGGTTACTTTGAATTTGTATCTGTTTAGACTTTAGCATTATATGCTTGGATCCGTTGAGACTGATAATTTGATATGCTTCACTGAGAAGTGATTTTGTGTCTAGATCTTCTTCAACAGTCTTCAAATTGTATCCGTTTAGACTGTAGCAGTAAATGCTTTCTGACTTACCATCTTTGTACTTGACTTGATATTTACAACAAAGTATTTTGACAGAGTACAAGAGACAAAGATTTTATATGAAAGAAGCATCAAGGTAAAAGACATATATTCTTTGAATAAAATAAGCAATCATTTGAAACAAATTCGTCGTGGTCCAGATCGCATTAAATCATATATTCAAGGTAGCAAACATATAGAACATATATAGCCGTCTACTTAGTTTTAAGAACGCATCTATACAAGATTTTAATTCTGCTCGTCCACTGATGTGGCAGAAGCGCTCGTCCACTAAAGTGGTAAAATGCTCATCTACTAATGTGATAGAAGCGCTCGTCTACTCATGTGGTAGAAGCGCACATCCAATACACAAGTGATTGAAACAAACATCCAACACTTTAGTGTTTGAAGCAAACGTCCAGCACTGTAGTGTTTGAAGAAAACGTCCATCACAGTAGAGATTGAAGTGCACATCCAAAACGCAAGAGATAGAAAATTGCATCCACTAAAGTGACAGAAGCCCTCGTTTGCCCAAGTCTTTGGACTTGATAAGTCCTTAGAGAACCTCCGTCCAGTGACATGGCACTGTGGACGTCCACTGAATTTTAGTTTAAGCACTATGGACGTATACTTGAGTTCCAAGGATAGCCCTCGTCTGCTGACGTAGCTCTGTGGACGTCTACTGAATTTTAGTTTAGACACTATGGACGTCTACTAAATTTTAGTTTAGACACTATGGACGTATACTTGAGTTACAAGGATAGCCCTCGTCTGCTGAAATGGCCAACCTATTTCAAAGGTTTTGAGAAAGGAAATAATTGTAAAACCTACTGTTGCCCCTCGGAAGTAACTCAAGAGGAAAGCTGCTGTTGTATCTACACCAGTTAGAAGATCTACAAGGTTGAAGCTAGCTGAATCTGTGCAAGTTTCTTTGCAAAATATTGCATCACCTCTTAGTTCATCTGACCCCTCACCCTCTTCACCCATTGTTTTATCTTCACCATCTAATTCATTATCCTCTTCCTCCCATAATTCCCGTCAACACAAATCAGATTTCTAATGCTGAAAATCTTCCTGCTTTATCTGTTCGAGATTTCAATTTAAATCTCACTCAAGATCACCCTTCACCACAACCTATTCTTCATAACTCACCAGATCACATATCCAACCATTCATCACTTTCTCCCTCACCAACTCAGGAAATTCAATCTCTTGTTACTATCTCAAGAATTTTTTTATTCAATTCTATCACCTCTTTCTCACTCTTCATCTACCCCTCAAGCCTCACCACAAAGACCTCTACCTACTTATTTAAAAACTTATGAACCTATACCTGTAGATCAAATCAATCCTAATATTCTTAGCCCGGATGATTTAAAAGCAATCAGCAATCTCGTTGCTGAACAAGCTGCAGTAAGGCTGAATCAAGCCTCTTGGAAAAACAGACCTAATCCATCTGCTTGCATGAAGCCCAATACAGTTTTGAAAATATGTCCTGACAAAGGATCTGTCTGTCTAAAAGCAAAGATGAATACAAGACCCAAAAAGCCCTATGTCTTCTTGAAAAGAAAATATCATAAACAGAAGTTCCCTCGATGGTCTACTTCATTCTTGAGTCACCCTGAGCCTCATATCTTTCAAGACCCAGCTCATCACTGTGGACTATCTCTGCTTGACAAAATCAAGACGCCTACAGATAGTGTTCGACTTAGTTCATATCAGATTCCCTGGATCAGATATCCAGATGAAGACAGAGCAGAAACAAGGCAACTCTATCCCTACCAACCAACTTTTATTTTTCACTCCTTTTCTTTTCATTTTACATTTATCTTTCTATGAAAACCCTTTTTATGTCTACTCTTTTGATTTACCAATTTCTATTGAAAACTTAATTTGGTTTTTCAAATATCTTTCCCCTCTTTTCATTTCTTTGTCTAATGTAGAAATCCCCTCTTTTAGAATTCCTTGTCTGTAACCCTCTGGTTAATTGCATTCAGTCTTTCCTTTAACTCTCTCTTTGTTCCCTATTTTTATTAATCTCACTTTTATTTTATCCTTTGGTCTTTCTCTTCCCTGGCACTGTCTGGAAATTGTTCCTTATGAACCACCGACGACTGCCACCTCTTTTGACCCCTGGACCCTCTTTTTCATCTCCACCTCATGATCCTGCTGCATCGGCATCCACTGTCATTGGAATAGATCCAGTAGCTCGTACAGAAATCAATGGTCTTCATGAGACCATGCAAACTGTTGTGGCTCTTCTCACCAAGATTGTTGAGAAACAACAACTTTAGTTTTCATTACCTTTGTCTGCAATGTACTACAGTCGATGATGGTTAAATCAACAAATGTTATTTTCAGATACATTTTACTGTGTTACTTTATCTTTTTGCGGATGACAAAGGAGGAGAAAATAGAACAATAAATATGCATTCGTATATCTGGACTAAAATAACTATATGTTAATTTTCAAAAGATAAAACGCTACCTTAATCATGCGCCTGAGTTCTATATACAAGCATTAGTTCTGGGGGAGCTTGAGAAGCTTTTTATAGAGCTTAAGAAACTTAATTTGAATACTCTCTTATAAGTTTGATACGACTTTTTGTGTTTAAATCTGCTTTTATCCTTAGTTCATTAAAATCATAAGACAATGTTTGTCATCATCAAAAAGGGAGAGATTGTTAAGATCACATCTTTAGACATCTCTGATTTTGATGAATCCAAACAAAAAATGATTTTAAGTGAACCTTGTGAAGTTTAATAATATGTTTATTAAGTGTTCAAATCAATATACAAGAGTCTCGTGACAAAGAAATAAAGTCTTAATGATGCGTCTGTAGTGTGATGCATCTGAACGATGACTCGGTCACTAACAAATTCTGATCAAGTGGCAGAAAGTTCCTCGGTTCAACAATATTCAAACACGAAGAATATTCTCAGAATATTTCTAATAAATAAATTCAATATCAAAAAGCTCAAAGCACCATTCCGCAACACAAATATGAACTTTACTTGAACACAGACCCGCTTAGAACAAATAAGGAAAGTTGCGCTGCCCAAGTCTGAAAAGCAACAAACGCAGCTCTGAATCAAACTTCACTCTGATAAAGCTATGCCAACCTACGTTCAATTTGTCTTGAAGTTCACCAACGATCATAAACATTAAATGCAAGACCAGAATGACTCTATTGGCATTCATTGACGAAGAACAAGAGAATACTCAGTTGAAGAACTCTTCTCAAAGGACCTATCTCTTTTGAGTATAAATAGAAGACTTTGACGATCATTGAAGACACACATCTGAACTCATTAACTTAAGCATTCAATACTCTCAAAGGTCTCTCTCAAATTCTTCATTAGAAAACTTATGTGCTTAAATCATTTGTATTTATTGAGAAGTCTTTATTGCGATCTCACCTACCTTAAATACTTATTCACTCTGTGAGTGTTGCTCGGTAGATCTGCAATGTTGTAATCCGTGAAGCTGCTGCTTCATTCAAACTCTTACTGTTTGTAGAGCCTGTAGAGGCATGAAGAAAGAATACTTCTTTGAGCCTGGAGAGGCTAGGTGTGCAAACAATACTTGTTAGTTGAGCCTACGGAGGCTAGCTGTACAAATAATACCTTTTGTAACCTGATCAGCTATAGTGTAAATGCTTGGTGAAGCCAAGGACTGGACGTAACCCAAGGTTTAGGGTGAACCAGTATAAATCCGTGTCTCCTTTTCTCAGCTTAATCTTTTCAGTTCGTTTTAATTTAACTGAGTTAACTGGGTTGAAAAGTAAATTTCCTTTTTTATAAGACGCATCTTTATGTCTTATAGGTTAAATCGCAACGTTTTAATAAAAGTTTTTAAAACACAATTCAACCCCCCCCCCCCCCCCCTTCTAGTGTTTTATATATGTTCATTTCATATTTTCCCACCATTCTCTTAATTTTCCTCAAAATCACCCTCACCAGCTATACGACCCCTTCCTCGGCCGCGACCACGTCCTCGTGCACATCCACGTCCACCTTCTATTTCCATAACTGACCTACAAGACATAATCGGTTAAACTGCAGCTCGAAATCGTAACGTATACTCATGTAACAACATACATTACTTATAATAAGTAATTCAAACAACTCTTAGTCAGGGATCACACAACTTAGACATAACAGACCTATTCCCAAAGATTCTTGAAAGACTCCACCAGCTCTGATACCATTAATATAACGTCTCCTTTTGCGCTACATTTGTTACAACTCAAAATTCTCGAAAAAGGAAAACAGAAAAACTATGTGTTGGTTTACTTTTGGAAAATAATTTATCACTTGATCTATTTCGAAAAACTGTGTAAAAAAAACTTTTGACTTATACATAATAGCATCATCTGCATATGTATATGTATATATGTATATATATATATATATATAGACACACACACACGTATCTATACATCTACGCATCATCCATAAATAATTACATCATCAGTTTCATTTCTACATAAGGAGTCTCATAGTTACAATCATCAGTCAGAGTTTTCTAATACTTATAAAGAAAATACACACATATAGATACAATACCATAAAGATTAGAGGGTTAAGCAGAGAACCAAGATTGCAAAAATACTTGGCTCTCGTCATCCTGATATACAGCTAAACAAAGTAACACTACCCCTATAAGGCAACAACCTAAGATGGTCAAACTAGTTGAACCTGTTAGGGAGACCTCCATGATCATCCCTAACTAGAGAAGGATCGGGCGAACCTTCTCTGACATCCACATTCGCGATGGGATCAACAACATCATCATCCAGGGGGTGATACTCTACCCCCTCCTCAGAATCCTCCACCGGATCCTCTTCAATAGGACCCTCTTCCTCAGGGTCTTCTTCAATCATCACATGATCATCATTGTCCTCTCTTCCCATGAGGACAATGGGTGCTGGTAACTCTGGTACATGAGAGGTAGGTGCTGATCCCGGAACAAACTGAAGTGGCGGAGGCTGATAATAAGTATTTCCGATCTCCACCAGAGTCCTCAAGAGAAGCAATATAGGAGATAATGGCACTTCTACTGTCTTGATGCTGTGAGTACAAGACATAGTTCCTACTTCGGTTCCATTCGTAGTGAGTAAAGGCCCGGTATATACAGCGCTTCGGGCCCCCGGGTGTATAACCCAAGCACCACCCTCATCTCTAGGCTCAAAAGCCAGTCCCATATACCCCGAGTGGGTCAGATTATTCATTGTGTCCATCTATAGACATAATGAAAATATACCACAAAAGGGAACCAAACAAAAAATAATGCAAAGGTGAGATACCAATATATGAGTTTTTCATGGTAGTCATATACACGACTCACAAAACAAACAACATATGACAACAATACATAACATGACATCATAATTATATCACAGGGATTCATTCCCGTCAACCAAACACAATCTTTATGAAACCTTTCATGTCACTTCGATATTCACTATCTAACTCATAATTCTTCGGAGATCATAACTTCCCTCCGTCGAGCATGATAGGATCGTGATAATGCCTATAACACAATTGCTTCGTGTTGGGTAGACCTCTCTTAGGTCGGATCCCCAATTATTCTAGGGTATCGCATCTCACCTAAATAAAATTGAATAGTTCCCTATTGAGTACATTCGTGCAGGGTAACCGAGATCCACGACCTGAGATTGCTGCCCCGAGCATTTCGTGGATTTCGAGCCCGAATGTCCCTAATAGACCCAAAGACTAAAGAATATATCTATGGTCCGTAACTATGCAATTTGTCAGTTCACCCTTTGTGAAACTATAGCTCGATACACAATGGCACGTCTACCATACTATGCATGTAAAACCAATGGTTTTCTCGTTTTGTTTTTCTTTTTCGCTTCGTTCTGTCCTCGTTGAGGTTTAAAGCTCTCGTCTATTTCCTTTCCGGTATTAATTAAACTTTGATACCAACTTAAAATCTTAGAATTTTCATCAAGGATTTAAAATCCCTTTCTCAAGCGAGCACTAGTCCGATGTCTCAAAACTCTAGGTTCTTCTTAGTAGGAACACTAGCCCGGCTTTACCGGTACTCTGAATTCAGCCCGAATCACGGCAATCCAAATCCAGCCCGGGTTTTATAGCTCGACCATCCGTGTCCTTTCCTTTCCACAAAACTCAAACATGAATTCTAACCCGTACTTCGGCAATCCAGGCCTAGCCCGTAGTTTCGGCAATCTAGATCTAGCCTGTCATTTCGGAAAATCGGGTCCTTTCCACTTTCTTCTTTTTCACTTGGTTTTTCGTTTAGTGAAAACTAAATCGAAAAACAATAGCTCAAAAGTTTCTCTACCTTTTGTCATAAATACTTTTTGTTCTTGTAAATACGTTTTCATCGAAAACTTTGTTCTCTAAAATCCATTTTCTGAAGACTTAGAAAAAAAAACCATTGTTCTTAACTTTAAAACCAATTACAAAACTATTTCCCATCGATTTATCAAAGAGGCATTTTTTTTCTAAATCCTTCATTTTGAAACAACTTCTTTTAAAGCCTATAAGAAAATCCTTGTTTCCAAACGACTTTTCCTTTGAAAAATACTTTTAAAATTGTTTTTATAAGCTTTGATATTTTCCATTTTCTTTCTTTCCTAACTTTGTTATATCTCCCACTTTCATCATTAGAATTTCCTTCTCACTTTCCAAAGAAACCAAAACACCACTTTTCAATCTTTGAGTTAAATTATTTTAATGTCTTAATCTTTATTAACAAGCAATGACCAGTGTCATGCCATCAGCCAATCACAGTCAAGCAAAAAATAACTATAGTCCAATACTTATCTAATCCAATAACAACATATTCATATTCAACAATTCCAAATAACATCAACACATATATTTAACAATCCCAAGTAACATCAACACATACATTAAACCAAACATATAACCAATCATACAAACAGGGTACATGACTAGCAAAACTCCTCAGGTAAACTCCCTTTACCTCAAGTGTGAATTCTCGTTTTGAAAGCGATCGTCTAGGGTTCAGTCTCCTCCACACAGTCTCAACCAACAAACTTTTCAAAGATTCCTTCAGAAAATAACATAAAACAAGTTAATTTTTGAAAAAATCCTACTAGTTCACCTAAGAATGAATTTCGGTCTCTAAAGGAAAAATAGGCTAGGGATTTTTGTTGAATCTAAGCTCTTGGGCTTTGATCATTCAGGTACTAAAAGGTCTAAAACAAGCATTAGATTTGAAAAATGGAACAAAAACATCAACCCCACACTCCTTGAGAGTTTCGGCCAACATGGGGTTTAAGGGGTTGGGGTTTCCATTTTATCAACACACATAAATAATAGGAGTTAGAATCTTAGATTGATGATCTAAATGATCATGAAACAAGAATTTCATGCATCAACAACAAGTTTTGATTTCATTTTTCATGAACAAAGAAAATGGGTTTCAACAACATAACCATGAAAAGAGAAAAGATGATGATCAAGAAGAAGAAAAGATGATCAATGATGAAGAGATTACCTCAAGCAAGTGAAGAAGAATGAAAGAAGAAGATGATGATCTTGATGAACCTGAACCAAAGACAACTTGGAGCTCTTGCACATAAAATTAAGTTCTTGTTTTATGAAGAGAAAATGAAGAAGATGGGCCTATAATTGGGGGGGCGGGAGGGCTGCCGTGTGGAGTTAGTGTACTTTAGGAAAGAAAAATTTGGCAGCAAGGGCCATGTTTGGATCTTGGACAATCTAATTAGTAGATTTTTAGCTAAATATAAAACTATATTCTTAAAGTTATCATCATGACTTTTGGTGAGTCATGATGTGACAATTTTCATAAGTCCCCTCAATCACTTCTATCATCTCTGCTCCATATTTTCTGTGCACCACATCCAGTCCCATCGTTTACCCGTCTTAAGGTTCTTACGCGTGTTTTGTTTGCTTATTTCGCCCGAATAAAATATAATATTTATTTTATAGAGAAAATTTTGGAAATGACCCATATCTCTTAAAAAGAGATAAAAATCATTGATCTTTCGTTCATTGTTGAAAATTAGGTTTTCTGATCAGTAAATTTATATTGTCAGTGAAAACGCAGACTGGGTTTCATCTGAATTTTCAACCCAAAATCGTGGTGTTACAATACTACCCCACTTTAAAAAAATTCATCCTCGAAATTATGCACCTGGAAAAAGATCAAGATATTGTAATTTCATCTTGTCCTCGGCTTCCCAGGTTGCCTCTCTGGTTGTCTCATCCCAAATAACATCGACTAAGTAAATTTGTTTACCCCCGAGCTGCTTAATCATCTTATCCTAGATTCGTACAGGTGAAGTCTCATAAGACAATTTTTCTTTTAATTGTACTATATTGGGTTCAATTACATGCAATGGATCAGGAATATACTTCCTCTGTTGTGAGACATGGAACATATTATGAATGTTTGAAAAAAAGTTGGAAAAGCAATTTGGTAGGCTACTGGACCAATACATCGAAGAATTGGGTAAGGTCTAATGAATTTAGGAGTGAGTTTTCTGGACATTATGACCCTACCTACACCAGTCGTGGTTGTGACTCTCAGAAATACGTGTTCACCTTCTTGAAATTCGATATGTCATCTCCTTCGATTAGAGTAACTCTTCTGCCTGCTTTGGGTTGCTTTCATCCATTTGCGGATTTGTTTCACCTTCTCTGTTGTTTGCTGCACGATTTCGGGACCGAGAATCATGGTCTCTCCATCTTGATACCAACACGGTGGTGTTTACCATTTTCGCCCATACAGAGCCTCATAGGGGGCCATCCCTATACTTGAATGAAAACTGTTGTTGTATGTAAATTCAATCAGCGGCAAGAGATCATCCCAACTTCCACGATGGTCTAAGACACATGCTCTCAGAAAGTCTTCCAATGATTGGATTGTCCTCTCTGTTTGAGGATGATACGCTGAGCTTAAACGCAATTTGTATCCTAGCACTTGATGTAAACTTCCCCATAAACATAAAGTGAACTTCAAATATCGATTTGACACGATACTCGACGGCACTCCATGAAGTCTGATCACTTCCTTGATGTAGACATCAGTTAACTTTTCCAGAGTGTAATTGATCTTAACAGGTAAGAAATGTGCTGATTTTGTTAACCTATTAATGATCACCCAAATTGAATCGAAACCTTTGGAAATTATGGGTAAACTTACTAAGAAATCCATGGAGATACTATCCCACTTCCATTTAGGTACATCTAACGACGTAAGCATTCCTGCAAGTCGTTGATGTTCCACCTTTGCTTTCTGACAAGTCAGACATGATGCCACGTACTCCACGACTTGCTTTTTCATGCCTGTCCACCAAAACCTTTGTTTCAGATCTTGATACATCTTAGTTGATTCAGGATGAATACTTAACTTGCTCTTGTGTGATTCTTCTAGAATCATTTTTTTCATCTCAGGATTATCAGGTACACATATTCGTCCGTTGCACCTTAAGATGTTATCCGATCCCAAGTTAAACTCAGTAGCTTTTCCTTTTTCCATTAAATCTTTCTTTTCTTGAATGAGCGGATCCACAACTTGTTGTTCTCGGATCTCTTCCATTAAGCCACTAGAAATCTTTATCATTTCCAAACTGTTTTTCTTTTGGCTTACTTCCATAATTAAATTGAGATCACGGAACTTCTCAATCAACTCGAGTTCCTTTACCATCATAGCTGAAATATGAATGGCTTTCCGGCTCAATTCATCAGCTACTACATTCACTTTTTCAGGATGATATTGCAATGTGAAGTCATAGTCCTTTAGAAATTCCATCCATCATCTTTGTCTCATATTGAGCTCCTTTTGATCGAACGGGTACTTTAGACTCTTGTGGTCACTAAATACATCAAACTTGGCTCCATAGAGATGGTGTCTCCATATCTTTAGTGCAAAAACCACAGCATCTAACTCTAGATCGTGCGTCGGATAATTCCTCTCATGATTCTTTAGCTGACGTGACGCATACGCTACGACCTTTTTGATGTTGCATTAACACATAGCCTAAACCCTGATGTGAAGCATCGCAATATAATTCATAAGGTTCATTTGGTTCAGGAAGTATCAACACCGGCAAAGTTGTCAGACGTTCCTTTATTCTTTGAAAGCTTTCTTCGCACTTTGCAGTTCACATAAAAGGTTGATCTTTCTTTGTGAGTTGAGTCAAGGGTTCGACTATCTTTGAAAAACTTCAATGAATCTTCTATAGTAACCTGCTAGACCAACAAAGCTTTGAATTTCCATCACAGTCTTTTGTCTTTCCTAAGAAAGTACAGCTTCCACTTTCACAGGATCTACAACAATTCCCTCCTTGGTAATCATGTGTCCTAAGAACTTCACTTCTTTCAGCCAAAACTCGCATTTGGGAAGTTTTGCATACAACATTTTCTCACGTAGGATTTGTAAAACTTGTCACAAATATTCTTCATGCTCCTCATGACTCTTAGAGTAAATGAGAATGTCATCAATGAACACTACAATGAACCTATCAAGAAACGGGTGAAAAATCCGATTCATGTAGTCCATGAAGATAACATGTGCATCCGTCACTCCAAAAGGCATTACGAGATACTCATAATGTCCATAATGAGTTTTGAACATAGTCTTGCGGATATCTTCTGTCTTCACACTTATTTGATGATAACCCGTCCTTAAATCTATCTTCGAGAATACCACAACTCCTCTCAATTGATCCATCAGATCATCAATTCTTGGTAGAAGGTACTTATTCTTGATCATCACCTTGTTGAGTTGTCGAAAATCTACAGAGAGTCTCGAACCTCCGTCCTTCTTTCTCACTAACAGAACCGGTGCTCCCCACGGGGACACACTCGGTCTTATGAATTGTTTTGACAAAATGTCCTCCAGTTGAGCTTTCAACTCAACAAGCTCTGTAGGTGCCATTCGGTACGGAGCGATAGAAATCGGACCAGTTCCTGGAACTAGGTCGATGGAGAACTAGATATCCCTAATTGGTGGCAAACCCGGAACATCGTTCGTAAAACATCAGGAAACTCGTTTATCACAGGCACTGTACTTAGATCGATCTCCCCCTCGACTTCTATGCTAGATAAAAACAAGCATCCATGATCTCCTTCTTTCGAAGAAGTTCTTACTTGGTTGGTAGATAAAAATCCAGAAATCTCATGATCAGGAAAAACTAAAGTTTTATGGGTACAGTCTAAAAGGATATGGTTGGAAGATAACCAATTCATGCCTAAAATTACATCTAACTGTATTAAAGGCAAGCATATCATATTCACAAGAAAATGTCGTCCCGAATAACAATAGGACAGTTCAGACATATATAATTCATGACAATAGGTTCAACGGTAGGAGTTGAAACAATCAAATCATATGTCATGGAAGAAACATATGATTTCAAGTGTCTCACACAATCCATCGAGATAAAAGAATGTGTTGCACCCGAATCAAAAAGTACAGTTAAAAGATTACCAGCTATGTCGCAATTACCTTGTATGAGATCATCGAACTGTGAAGCTTCGGCACCACTCATGGTATAAATCCTTCCCTTAGCGGTCGGTTTATTAGTCCTTGAATTGTTAGCGGTTGGTGCAGACCTCTGGGCATTACAGTCATTGGCCATGTGTCCTATCTTTCCACACTTAAAGCATTGCACTCCCTTCAACTGACAGTCATTGGTAATATGATTCGTACTCCCACACTTGTAACATTTATGAATATAGCCTTGGTTTTGATTCCTCTAGCCTCCACTACCAGATGCAGCAAAAACTGGATTGTACGATTGTCGGATCTGGTTGTTTCCGGGTGGTCTGTAGTACGGTTTTCTATGGTTTTGCTTTCCTCTCTGATTCTGGAATTGATTCGAAGATCGGGACAGTCCTTCAACATTGCCTCTGTTATCCCTCCCTTTCTTCATTTGCTCCACCTTTCAACATATCTCTACTAACTCTTGAAAGTTTCGAATCTGCAGTGGTAGCACTGATTCCTTGATCTCAAACCTCAGTCCTCCTTCAAACTTCTCGCATTTCCAGCTTTCATCAGGTTGATCTTGGAAGAAACGGAAATATTTAGCAAGCGATTCAAATTTCGTGGCATATTCCCCAATTGATAGCTCCCTCTATTGCAGACGCAGGAATTCTTGTTCTTTCTCGACTCTGGCACTTAGAGGGAAATACTTGTCCAGGAAGGCATTGCGGAATACCTCCCAAGTGATTTCCTGATGATCAGCAACTAACAGTTGTCTGGTGCCCTTCCATCAGTACTCAGCATCTCCCAAGAGTAAGAAGGTAGCATAGGAAACTTTAACTCCTTCCGGGGTATGAATCAATTCAAATATCTTTTCAAGTTCTTGTATCCACAAGTCTGCCTTCTCAAGGTCAGTCTCTCCATGAAACTTTGGTAATTCTAACATCTAAAAATCGTCACACCACTTCCTTCTGTAGCTTGATTAGCACGAAGTTGTTCTTGTTGAGTTTGAGCAGTCATCGCAGCTGTCTGAAGAGCAATAGCAGCAACGACATTTGCCATAGCTTGTGCTGCGTAGTCCATTCCCCCATCATTCTCATAATTTTCCTCGAAATCGCCCTGACTAGCTATACGACCACCTCTACGCCCCCTTCCTCGGCCGCGACCACGTCCTCGTCCATGTCCACCTTCTATTTCTATAACTGACCTACAAGACATAATCGGTTAAACCGCAGCTCGAAATTGAAACGTATACTCACGTAACAACATACATTACTTCTAAGAAGTAATTTAAACAAGTCTTAGTCAGAGATCACACAACTTAGATATAACAGACCTATTCCCAAAGAATACCAAAAGACTCGACCAACTCTGATTCCACTAATGTAACGCCTCCCTCGGCACTACATTTGTTACAACTCGAAAAAGGAAAACAGAAAAACTATGTGCTGGTTTACTTTCGGAAAATCGAAATACCGTGTGGGAAAAAAAAAATTTGACTTATACATAATAACATCATCTGCATATATATATATATATATATATATATATATATATATATATATCTATATATATATATATCTCTATATATATAGCAATACATCTATGCATCATCCATAAGTAATTACATCATCATTTTCATTTCTACATCAGGACTCTCATAGTTACGGCCATCGGTCAGAGTTTTCTAATACTTATAAAGAAAATACATACATATAGATACAATACCAAAAAGATTAGAGGGCTAAGCAGAGAACCAAGATTACAAAAATACATGGCTCTCATCAGCCTGATATACAGCTAAACAAAGTAACACTACCCGTAAAAGACAACAACCTAAGCTGGTCAAACTAGTGGAACCCATTAGAGAGACCTCCATGATCTTCCCTAACTGGAGAATGATCGGGGGAACCACCTCCGACATCCACATTCGCGATGGGATCAACAACATCATCATCCACGGGGTGATACTCTACCCCCTCCTCATCATCCTCCACCGGATCCTCTTTAATAGGAACCTCTTCCTCAGGGTCTTCTTCAATCATCACATGATCATCATCATCCTCTCCTCCCACGAGGACAATGGGTGCAGGTAACTCTGGTACAAGAGAAGCGGGTACTGATCCCGGAACAAACTGAAGTGGCAGAGGATGATGATAAGTATTTCCGGTCTCCACTAAAGTCCTCAAAAGAAGCCATATTTTTTTTATATGAAAGTAGTGTGCAAAAGCATCAGAATGAATTTTGTCATCCCAACTAGGTTGGCACCAGAAAACCATCCATCATAAGCCGCACACTACACTCTTATTAATGAATAAAAGAAGAATACAGAAATGGAAAACATGGTGGGACATGCTGCCCAAACCCATGCAAAGAAAATAAATCAAGAAAATCTATATCTTGGCAAACAAAGTCTATCTCTAACAAAATCCTCACTAATAAAGGAAGGAATTGTATCCCACCAAATAAACCCCGGATTGTAGATGCCATGATTGGCTAACTTGTCTGCACAGTGATGACAC
This sequence comes from Sophora flavescens, assembly GCA_030762895.1. Classification (NCBI taxonomy): domain Eukaryota; kingdom Viridiplantae; phylum Streptophyta; class Magnoliopsida; order Fabales; family Fabaceae; genus Sophora; species Sophora flavescens. The sequence goes on from CM061066.1 coordinate 92,773,420, forward strand.
TTCTACTGTCTTGATGCTATGAGTACAAGACATAGTTCCTGCTTCTGTTCCATTCGTAGTGAGTAAAGGCCTGGTATATATAGCACTTTGGGTCCCCCGGGTGTATGACCCAAGCGCCACCCTCATCTCTATGCTCAAAAGCCAGTCCTATGTACCCCGAGTGGGTTAGATTGTTCATCGAGTCCATCTATAGACATAATGAAAATATACCACAAAAGAGAACCAAACAGAAAATAATGTAAAGGTGAGATACCAATATATGAGTTTTTCATGGTAGCCATATACACGACTCACAAAACAAACGACATATGATAACAATACATAACATTACATCATAATTATATCATAGGGATTCATTCCCGTCAACCAAATGCAATCTTTGTAAAACCTTTCATGTCACTTCAATATTCACTATCTAACTCATAATTCTCTGGAGATCCAAACTTCCCTTCGTCCAGCATGATAGGATCGTGATAATGCCTATAATAGACCCAAAGACTAAAGAATATATCTCTGGTCCGTAACACATACATCACCCAACAGAGAACCAACACCTCAACCTCACATATCCATGAACCTTCCATCTCTGAACAACAAACTGCTGAACCACATATTTCTGAACCAAACCCTACTATTTCAGAAGCACAAGTATCTGAAACCGAACCCCAATCTTCTAAACCTTCCATACCACAGTCATCTCACTCTTCTGAGACTCATCATGATGATCTCAATGCTTTTGAGTACTTTGACAACCCTACCATACCTTCATCTCCACCTGGACCATCAACACTTGACCACATTAAAAACCAATGCCAAGTCCCTCTGAGAATAGTCTTCCCTGACTTATTCTCTGAATCCAGACATAACCCACTTCCTTTAGCCATTCTACCCCCTTACCAAATATCTTCCAGAACAACAACTTTTTCTGTTTCAGATGACTCTGCCATATCCTTTTTATCTAGAAGGATCTTGACCTCATTGCTTCTCGTGAAGGAGAAAGGCAGCTTGTAAAGCTGGCCAAAAAGCATAAGACTGCAGGAAGGTGGATACCAAATCCACATGTCTTCATGAAGCCGTCTACAAAGATCAGAGTGATGCCTGACTCCATGGTTCTCAAAGGAAAACAACAGGTCATCAACTTGCCTGGAGAACAAAAATTCTCCCTCATCAAGCTGAATGACAACAAGTGCAAGTTTAGAAAGACCGTTCACAACTGAAACTCATCATGAGTTCCTCAAGGTCAAAGACATCTACTGGAGATGTGGCTCCAACTCTGGATTGACAGGAGAATATAAGAAAACCATCCCCACTAGAGGTAGCCCAGCTTTTGCTCTTTACCCTTTTTCACCTTCATTTGCACTATTCCTCCCTTCTTTATTTTAAATTTCCCTCCAACTACCCCAATTACTCCCATAAATCTCATTAGTAGATCTTATGAATTTCTTCTTTCAGTGGTTGATTCTCCTCTTCATCATGAAAAAATTCATGGTTTCCTTGAAGAATTCTACCCCAATAATGACTTTGTCTCTGCTTTGTCAACGAATGTCTTCTTGGACCCTCAGCCTGAGGATAACATTCAAGTTGAAGAGTTGCCTCCTACGCCTCCTCCTAGTCGCCATCCTCCATCTGCAACTGCACTGGCTACATCAGATTCTACTGCCCCAGTGGTTTCTTGTGATCTTGCTGCTCATCAAACGCATGATGAAATGGCCTCTAGTTTGCAGATTGTTATTCAAAGGCAGGATGCAACATTAGAACAACAAGCTGCTTTTCAAGCTCATATGTTAGCTCAGCAAGCAGCAATACAAAGGATGATGGAAGCTTTCTTCAAAAGCCAAGGAAGTCCTGGTTCTTAGGTCATAGTACTTAGTTTTCATTTATTCAGAGTCATGCAATGTACTGTCAGTGATGTCCCTATAACTTGTAATCTTTTTGACTCTTAATAATATGAGATGAAGTTTTGATATTACTTTTGGCTCTCTTTTATATATATGTTTTATATTTTTTTTATTGATACCAAAGGGGGAGAAAGTAAAAGTAAGAAGAAGTAAAAGATAACAGAAATATCACTAACAAAGATATAATCTGCATTGCATACTTCTTGCTCTGTTTTAAATCCGATACCTTATTTTGCTATGATACATGCTCTTATCTGATGCATAAACTAAGGGGGAGCATGGAATACTTTGCTTACTTATATCTGTTTGTAAATCTCTGTTGTTACTTTTTTTATGTTCAATAAAATCAGAAAAATTATTTGTCATCATCAAAAAGGGGGGAGAATGTTAAGACCTCATAAGTCTGAGACACATTCAATGTGTAAATTCTCTAAGTTTTGATGATTCCAAATAGATGAAGTATGGTAATATTGAACCTTATGAAATTACTGATAAGTTTGATAAGTGTGCAGGAAAATAGACTTAAGGTCATTCGTCTAAAAATCTGACCCGTCTAATTTTTAGTACAACGCAGTTTTTAGACTTGTCTAAAAACTCACCCGTCTAAAAATTAATTAACTCAGACACAGACCAAGTCAAAGCTCAATCAAGGTTCTGATCTAGTTGATGACGTGGAAAGAATCATAAGTCTGAAGAAGCCTCAGTGGATCACCCATCTAAAAATGACTCGATCGCCTGTCTAAGTTTTGGCTCATACCGCCTATCTAAATCTGGACTGCACAAAAACCTGTCTAAATTTCAAACATTGATACACTTGGTAAAGTGTCAGTCTGCCAGAAAGAATTCCAAGTCAAATTTATTCAAATAAGATGAATTCCTTAAGGATCTCGAAGACCTCTGGACAAGAGCACAAAGGATAAAGAATAAAGAATAAAGAATGTTTGTTTCAAGGTTTTAAGGAATAAACATGCAACATCTGTACCACAGTAGTCACCTTTTAGTTGTTCTAGTACAAAGTAGAAGTGCTTTAAATAAAGTGAACTGATTGTTACACTAAAAGAGAAAAGCTCTCTGCTGCAAGTACAAGAAGCATGTTGCTGCAACTCTGATACAACAGCTGCTCATAACAAAAGTGTACTCTTCGAATGCCTTGTTAAAACTCAATGTCCTGAAATATTTAATGACTATATAGAACGACTCTTTGGCAATAATGGCGTTCTAGAAATTCAAATAAAAGAACACACTATTTGAAGCTGTGCCTAACGGATCAATTGATTGAAGTCTTTATATAGATTAAACCATGAAGATGAAGACAAGAAGTTGAACAACATTAAAAGCTCTGCGCAAGAAGCATTTACTCTCTTCATTAACTTCTTCATTATTTCATTGAATACTTCTTCAATCATTTGGTATTAATTCACAGTCTTTCACACTTCATATTTATTTCACTCTCTGAGTGTTATATGAAAGATTTGCAAGTTGTATTAATTACACAAAACCTTTACTCCTTACTGTGTTGAGACTAAAGAGGCTAGGTGAGAAAAGAATACTTGTTTAAGTGTTGAGCCTAGAGAGGCAAGGTGTGAAAAGAATACTTGTACTGTAATCTGATCACTTATAGTGGAAACTTGGTGCTGACGAGAACTGGATGTAGCCCTGTTGATTTTAGGGTGAACCAGTATAAAACTATTGAGTGATATTCCTCTTCCCTTATCCCTTTAATTTGTTTAAGAGTTATTCGTTTAATCTTTTAACTTGGGGAGTTAATATTGTGGATATCAATCTCTGTTTAAACCTTCTCTGTGTGAGCGTGTGTTCTCTCTCAAAATTAGACGAGTCACCCGTCTAATTTTCTGTTGCTTTATTTTTGCTTGTTGTGCCTGCGAAAATAATTTTCAAATTTTCCTAAAAAGTTGGTAAACACAATTCAACCCCCTTTCTTGTGTTAACTTTGGTTATTTCACACACCCCCTCATGCCCTGGCCTATTGGGTCTAGAACTTAGATGATGCGGGTAACCCAACAATGGATCTAGGATAGGCTCTGATACCATATTGGAATTTGGGTTTTTGCCTAACTCAACCCCACAAAACCGGCTTGTAAGGTGGGGATTGCACAAGCTTTATAAGCAATACTTAGGCCATATCTCTAGGCGATGTGGGACTAAACACACCCCTCATACCTAGCACAATGAAGGTGCTAGTGGCTGCAATGAAGGCAGCTCAAAGTTACCGCAATTAAGATGGATAAAGGTAGACCGCAATGAAGGCGGATTTCCAATAAGGAGCCTGACCATTATAGCTTTTGTTCATTATGCCAAGGGTATTCATGTAAAAAGAGCTTTTTGTGTTGGCAAGTCCAAAATGAAAAGCTACTCTCTACCACCTTCCCCTACAACAGTTCTCAAGCCATTCAACCACATATTTAGTCACCATGTTTTTTTTTTATCCAAACAAGAATTTAAAAGGTAAAAGTAAGTGATTCTAGTAGGTGCTAACTGGATTTTGAGTGGGCAAGAATCTAAAACAAACACACACTAAGTTGTTGAAGAGAACTTAGGGTTTTTGTGAGAGAAATGAATGAAAGTGTGATAAATGAATGGGTCTAGATGTTTTGAAGGGGGAGAGACCGAGTTCTACAAGAGCAAGAGGGTCAAAAAAAAATGAAAGTACACCTTAGGACTTGTTGAGCAAGTTAAGGGTAATACAGGCAAAGAACATGAAAAACTAGATATTTTCCAACTTGTAAAAGTTTGTTTGTGAAAGCAGGATAAAAAAGATTATGCTGATAATCGATTTTGTATAATCAATTTTTTATAATCGATTATTGTGAAAATCGATTATAATCAGAATCTGATTTTGTTTGGGTCTTTTTGCTGAAAAACGATTTTAAGATAATCAATTTCATTTGGATGGTGCAAAAAAAAAAAACTTTTTCATAGTAAATTACGAAAATGGGTATGAAGTTAATTTTTTATATTAATAATATTAAGTTTTTTTAACACTGAAACTTGTTAAAATATTTATTTTTTTAACAAAAAATTTTAAAAAATAATAATATAAATAAATAAATAAATAATACGTCATCAGAAGTATGCATCTATATGTTCCATAGAAAGAAACAAAATTGCGGCAAAATACGGTGTGCTTTTTTATTGGGCTATTCGCTCATTGTGCATTATCATCACTTGTATCATAAATTTGATCATATATTTGATATATGAGTAAGACATTAATTTATTATGTTATTAGTTTATAACTTAATAAAGTCCTTAGAATATGCAGTTCATTCAATGAGATTCTAAATACGTGACTTAATCATGAGACCTCATTGAATAATAGAACGCTATTCTTAAATATCCGTAGTCGAGTATTATTGTTAATTAGGACGATAATAATACATAGAGACTATTGTGTGAGTAGACTAATGACCATATCTCGCGGGTCATGGATATGTAATATCAAGTCGGCACACAGGTATAACTCTTAGGAGTAATATTTATACCGGATGACCCACTATGAAAATACTTCATAATAGTTATGTAAGTGTCACAAGTATTCACATGGAGACCATTGTGAAGTAGTCCTTCAACTTGAAGTCACTACGATTCCTACATGAGGAGTTGTAGGGTTTAATACTATCAAAAGTCACGCGTAACAGGGTGATCATAAAGGTAGTTATTGGGCCTGCAATGAATCATGTTGAGGAGTGTGAGTGATGTAGATAGGATTCGTCCCTCCTACATAACAAGGGTAATGTCTTGGCACTCTCGATAGAGTGAGACATGAAATATGGGTGGCCACATGAAAATGTGTCAATATATGATATTGGGCCCGTTTGTGATTACACGGTTACTCGGGATCGAGAAATAAATAATTGTATATAACAAGGATGACACTCTTATGCCTTGTGTTCAATTAAGACATATGACGAAGGGACATTTACTACACGGTAAATTTTGGTCGCGGTAAGGCTAAAATCGGATTAACGATACTCTCGCTAATTGGGTAGTAATGATGTATTGTTAGATGCCGCTCATTATTTATAATATTTAATATTATATTTAATATTTGATATTTTTCTAATATTTAATATTATTGCCAAATTAGTGGGAGCCTATAGGATCACAAGCATAGAGCAAATGCGGAACAATTATATTAATTAAATCATATTTAATTAATATAAGGACAATTGGGCTTGTAGTATACAAAGCCCAATAGGATAAGCAGTTAGGTGAAATGGGAGCTTCTAACTTATAAATAGAAGTGCTCTCCCCTCTAATCTAGGCTTGCTTGTCGTGCCTCCCCGTAGCCATCAGTTACGCATAGCTCCGACACCCATTTGCTACTGAGTTGAGGTGTTTATCCTTCGTGGCATTGATGATCGAAAAGTAAAGCACGCTTCAAGAGATAAACACTATTTGTGATTTTTTTCCGCCTTGAGATTTGATTTTCAAAGTGGTATGAGAGCGTATGATCGTTATTGCCATGAATCCCTATGTGCTTGTTTGTCTTATTTGATAACATGCTTTTTGCTTTTGAATATGATTCAATTGAAAACATGTTGTCTTTTTCTGAACACATGTTTTGTTCTTATTTAATGTATACTTTGTTATATATATATATATATATATATATATATATATATATATATATATATATATATACTCGAACACACTCTTTTCAACGCACTTTTTTTTATTGATTAAAATTTATGTGGTCCCATTGATTCATGTGGGTCTCGCTTGAATTTTGTAGGACCCACATATATATATATATATATATATATATATATATATATATATATATATATATATATATATATATATATATACACGTGTCAAAGTCTCTGGACATGAATGTTACGAATTGCGCGACGTGTATATATATTGTATTGCGCACAGGGGATGTTATACGATTTCATAAGCTTGATCTGAGTTTTATTTTGTTTGAAAAATTGAATGTGTTTTTTTTAAAAATTAATTTAAACCATTTAAATTTATTTAAAGATAATAGTAATAAAGAGTTATTATTATTTGTAGTTAAATAATTTTAAATATAAGATATATGGTTGTGGCCCTAGATTTTCGTGTTATTTATTTTGGGTAAATATGACCTACATGTCGTGATTTATTTATTTAAATACGGCCTGTGTGTTGTGCCTTTTAATTTATTTATTTATTTTAAATAAATGTAATTACTCGATTTGAAGATGAGGCAACACCAAATGATGATGTCGTGGGAGAAGTTTGGGAAGCTTGTTCGAGAGTCAAAGATTTGTAACTATTTATTTATTTATTTTTGTACTTTAGGAGGCCATAACTATAATACCTTATTTTATATGCTTATGTATGAGATGCGTGAAATGTATGAGATGTATGTTTATGTATGAGATGCATGAAATGTATAAATAAATAGTTACAAATCTTGGTTTTAGCGAGGGTCAAAAGCCGTCGCAAATCGCACAAATCCGTCGCAAAACAAGTGTTTATGACGGATATGCGACGGCCACAAATCCGTCGCATATAGGGTCGTCGCAAACCGTTTGTGGCGGCCTTTTGTTATTGGCCGTCACAAATCACTAGACATTAGCGACGGCCTGGCTGTCGCAAATCACGAGAAATTATCGACGGCTTGGCCGCCGCAAATCATCAGAAAGCAAGCCGTCGCAAATGCAATGGATTTTTAAAAAAAAAATAATAAAATTAATTAAATTTATATTAATTATTTATTTATCCTTCCATCCAGTTAATTTTGTCATAGCTGGGTTCCATTCACAACACCAGCAAAATTCATCCGTGCCAAATATTGGGGGATCAATGGATAAAATTAAGTTCTGTAAAGCAGTATTCATTGATAGCATTATGGAACAAGATATACTCACATATAAATACTTAACAAATTTCAATATTCTTTGCTCATGAATGCTAAGGCTAAAAAGAAAAAACAGAAGAGAAAAAGTGCTTAAGGATAAGATGAGGAAAGGAAAAAAGCAAACCCTGCAGTGCCATGTCTTCACAACTTCAAGGAAAGCATTGAATGATGATCTTGGACGATGCATCTTCCTGCCATCATCCCTTTCACCAGTTCATGTTTCCTGAGGCAGTGTGCGACAGAAACCAGGGAGTATCGGATGGGAATGGGGAGGTGGACGGACGGACTGCCGGCGAATGGACGGCAACTGCGGTGCGACGGCAGTAGCGTGGGGGACGAATGCTCTGCGTAAGGTTTTGAAAGAAGGGATGGAGTTGCAGGTTGAAGAAGGGACCAGGGATAAGTGTGGCGGGTTGGGCCTTTATTAAAGGTTTTGCGACGGACCAGCGACGGCCCAAGCCGTCGCAAAACAGAAAACTTCGTAGCGACGGCATAGCCATCGCAAACCATCACCATTACTGACGGCCAAGGCCGTCGCAAACTGTAAAGCATATTAGTAAGGGACTGGCCGTCGCAAACGTTGTTAATTACTGACGGCCAGAGGCCCTCGCAAACTTCATGGTGCATTAGCGACGGCCGGGCCGTCGCAAAGTTGAATATTTCTCCACCCGAAATGGTGCCAAAATTTCACGGAAATACGCGCAACAACAGTGACGACATAGGCCGTCGCAAATCACCCAAGGCCGTCGCAAATTTGGGAAATACAATCGTTCCTATTAGCGACGGCAAAGGCCGTCATAAATGACAATTTTACTAACGGAATTGAGGCCGTCGCAAATAATCCGTCACAAATCACCATTATTCTTGTAGTGATATGTCTTGTATGTTATATATGATAATTAAATAAATGATAACATGTATACTGAGAGACGTCTTGTATGAGATACAACGTCGGTGAGATCAATTTTAATAAAAATCCCTCAAAATGAAATATTAAGTTTAAGATCCTTCCAATGCATGACACTCATCAAGACTAATATCGAATGAGTGTAGATCCGTCAAAGCGAAATGTATTTTTCTATACTAGTACATTAATCATTTCCTTTTCCCAAATTATTCCTTTTGTTACTTGCTTGTCATTAGTGGGGGAATGTTGGTATAATGACAGCAAGTAATTAATATTAAAATATTAATAATAACAAACGAAAGTTAATTTTGGCATTTATATTTGAAATCAATTAGTTGAATAATGTAATCAATTGAGAAATAATTTGTTGAACGTTAAAGCATTTATATGCAAATGGACGTTGCCTTGTATGCTTAATGAGTTGGTTCTTCCAGAATTGTAACCAATGATTTTTATGCTCAATACCCACTAAAGATTATATATATATATATATATGTATGTATATATATATATATGTATGTATATATATATATGTATGTATGTATATATATATATATATATGTATGTATATATATATATACATATATATATGTATATATATATATACATATATATATATATGTGGTGAGATGAGTTTTTATATACATATATATATATATATATATATATATATATATATATATATATATGTGTGGTGAGATGAGTTTTTGAGGAATTCTTATTCTTAATTTTGTGATTTTCACCCTCTATCCGCTTGGTGATAATTTGGGAAATTGCATTGTGCAAATTCTATTGTTCTTGGCCTTGAGTGCACAAGTCCAAGAGCATGTTGTGTTAATCTTGGGGAGCAAGCCGGTTTGTCATATTGCACCTGAGGTCTACGGAATCTTGCTTTGAAGGCAGTGGTTCTTCCACGGCACAACTATCGATCATCCCTATATTCCAACAAATTGTAATGTCCAAATGTTATCCATTGGGTCTAACTTAACTAAGCCAAAATCAATAGGATTGAAAGGCTTAGAGGTATTGGGTCGGGCTTTAGTCCATGGGATGGATTAGAATAAGAGTTATTCACCCAACTGATCCAAGAGTTACATGAGATGTAATTAGAAATGAGTTTCCTACCTAAATAACTAAGTTTTGGGAGATCAGCCAAAGTTGACTCAAAACATGGTGACTTTAAAGCAATAGTGGCATCATCAGCAAAACCATGGGGAACCGATGCAGAGTTACCTAAGTAAGTGCTGGACATTTGAGGAGAATCAGCCACAACTGTGCCATTAGAAACATGAGTAGTCTGATCTGGGGAGTCCTCCTCCAAATTTCTATTATCCACCACGCCCTGGACTGGAGAATTAGGCACCATCAATTGCATATCAAGATCAGCGTTACCATTTTCATTAACAAATCCTAAGAGAGGGCCAATAGAATTGAGGGCTGCTGGATCATTCACAGGAACATTATTAATTCCCATAAAGTCTCTAGGATTGAAGACTGTTTCAACAGAGATCAGAGTGGAGGGACATGCTGCATGAAGGAAATTATCCTTATCCTTTTGGGGAGGGGAATCATCAATTATTATTGCTTTACCTTTTTCAAGTCTAACCTTCTCCAAATTATCAACCTCAATGTTATCAAGCAAATCTTTCTGCTGCTCCAAAACTATTTCTTGCTCCCTGTCAGTATTTCCTTCAGTAGCCATATTCTTGTCATCACCAATACTGTCTTTTGGATCTGGCTCTTTGTCAGTGTTAATTGTTGTCCTAGCATCATCAAAAGGAGTTTTGATTTTTGGAGCATATTGTAAAGTCTTCCTCCTGGTTTCTTTATGAACCTCTCCCCCTGCGGTATTTTTTCCTTTAACGGGTTGGTTCTTTCTACAATTGGATTTGGAGTGACCAATAATTCTGCACAGGGAACAGAAGTCCGGCAACTTCTCATACTCTAAAAAAACAAAAAAGGTAAAGTCTTCTCTCTCGACTAGAATCTTTTCACGCAATTTCGAAGTAAGATCAATGTCGATGAGAATTCTTGCAAAGTGACCAAAGGATCTTTTCATTGTTGCTTCATCAAGAGCAATAGGGACACCTATTCCACTGCCAATCTCAAAAAGAATTTCTCCAATATTCCCTAGAAAGGCCATGGAAACGAACCCAGCATTGTGCATGGGTTTGTCGAATTTTGTTAGGGTTGAAATCAGGCGTCCAAGAGGAGTTTCGAAGGATACCTGGATTGACATTCCAGAAACCAGGGGATCTAATTCTGCTCTGGTCTTCTAAGGAGGAAAAGTTAAACACATAGAAACCTTTCCCTAAGGATACCAAAGACCAAGAACCAGTAGGTTTCCAAATCTTGAGTAACTTGGATCGCAAGTCACCAAGCTTTAGAGGGATGTCACCCTTAGAGAGGATAAGTCTACCATGGAGGATGTTTTGGCATTCAAGAACCCCTGCTTGGTACTCAGATTCACTAATCTTGACCATAAGCTAATTGCCTTTAAAGATTGGCTTAGGTTTAGGAGCCTGGATCATAGGAATATCGAAAGAGTTTGAAACCGCTTGAGCAAAAGACTTCTTTAAGGAAGTAGCCTGAGCATTCGGTGGAGAAGATAGATGATCAAGAAAGCTCCACTGCACAATTGGATCAGGAGCGATGGAGATGCATGCAAAACTGTGATACCCCTTAACACAATTGTCTCATGATATCGACCTCTAAATTTAGATCCCACTCCAATTGTTCAAGGATACCACGATGGAGCACCTAAAATAATATTGAAATAGTTCCCTATTGAGTACATTCGTGACGAATAACCGAATTCCACGACCTGAGATTGCAAGGCCCCGAGCATTCGCTGGATTTTCGATGCCCGAATGTCCCTAAGACCCAAAGACCCTAGAAATCATCTTTTGTCCGTAACTAACCAATTTACCCAATTCACCCATTGTGAAATTGTAGCTCGATACACAAGGCACGTCTGCCCAAAATGGCATATCTGCCAAAATATGCATGTAAAACCCATTATTATCATAACTGCTCTTTTTCGTTCGTTTTTCCTTTGTCGATACTTAAATATCCCGAATTCCCTTTCTCAGGTATTACAATTCTTTCCACCTCCAATGTACAATTTCCTCTTAGGAACACTAGCCCAACGTCTCGGCAATCTAGGTCCTTTTCCTTTTCTTTATTTTCCCAAGTTTGTCGAAAAATTTCCGCTGTTCTTAATTTCCCAAAAACCTTTTTCTGATGAAATTCATTTTAAAACGTAATGAAAATCATTTTTCCTCAAATTCATTTATTTTTATTTCTGAAAATCCATGAACCCTTTGAAAATCATTACAGACACATACATTTATTTTTCTCACGTAAAAAGATCATTTTTCCTTATACTACCGTAAGGCAAGCAAAAACCTTTCATTTAAAAAAAATTCATATCATGGGTAAAATCAAGTCTAAGCACTTTTCTTTTCTCTCCATCCACTGACGTGAGCATATCCTCTCAAGTCTTTGGACTTGCTATATCTTAGTGAGTTATTTTAATCTCCGTCTAGTGACGTGGCTTTAAACCAATAACAATTTTTAAAAACCTTTCATATAAAAAAATTTCATATCATCAACCTAAAACAACTTTTAAAATCCATTTTCTTATAATTAATATTTATTTCCATTTTTCCCATCGTTTTCGAAAAAATTGCGAAAATGAAATTTTTTCACGGTTACGTCCTCTCTGTCACTCGTTAACTTATTCTTTCATTAAAATCCATTAAAATATTATTATTTTTACATTAAAAATCAAATCCCTTAATTTTCACGAATATAAAGTTTTCCTTAAACTTTCTTAAAGTTTTATCCTTAATTTCCAATAAGCACTGACCGATGTCAGACTTCAAACCAATAACACAATCAACATATATTTTATACAACACAATCTATCACATGCTTTCACAACCAACAAGAAATTCATACATCACAATTTATAGCATGCTTTCACAGATAAATCATGCATCACCGAATATTACGCAATAATTTAAAACAAACACCACGAACTACCACAAATAATTACAGACGCACCAAACAATTTATACACATAGTTATTGAAGCTCCTCAGGCAAACTACCCAAACCATAACGTGTGGATTTTTCTTCTGAAAACGATCTCGAAAATCTCAATTTTCTTCACAAGACTCCAAACTGTAAGACTCAATGACTTAGAGATTTTGACATATGACAAATACAATTTAATGTGTATGCAAGTGTTTTAGTGTTAAATTGCAAAGACAGGTATCAAGCAGTGATCAACACGTTCATTAAGCAAATTCAAGGAAAATATTCAAGGAAGAACTTGAAAGAATCAAGGAGCTGCATGAAGAAATCATAAGAGCAAAGTCAAAGATCAAAGGATCATCATGACCAAGCTTAAAGAAGAATTTTAGATTTAAGTCTTAGATGATTTGTAAGAGAAAGAAATCTCTTAGTCACAACATAGCTCAACTAAAAAAAGATGCATGAAGAAAATCAATTTTCATAACCCGCATTAAAAGGAATAAGTTTTCGTTAATGAAAATAATTTTTGGAAATAAGAAGTGCTCGTCCACTAAAGTGACAGAAGTGCTCGTCCACTAAAGTGACAAAGTGCTCGTCCACTAAAGTGACAGGAGAGCTCGTCTACTAGGTTACGTTCAACCAGTTAAAGGAGTATCCGTCCAATGACGTGGCATATGGAGCTCGTTTACTATCAACTACGAGCCCTGAGGATTGAAGACGACGGCGATGTGGAATCTTATTTCAAGAACCAGAATCAAGAAAACAGATTCTGTTATCAGACCCAAATCTATTTTGATTGATCCCAACGACTATAACTTGTTTTCCTATATATATAGGGATCAAAAGGAACATTTTAATATATATCACATATCATATATCAATAACATATCAGAATTACACGAAATCAATTGTGAAAATCATTCATCTTTTTGCTTGAGCTTTATTGTGAAAAGAATACTTCATTCTCATAAGTGCTTCAATTTGTATATCTGACTATTGAGAGTTAAGAATCAATTTTTCATTCTATTTGATTGTAAAGAAAGAGGGAATCTCTCTGAGTGATTAGGGTGAGGTATCCCTAGGGAAGAACATTGAGGCTCTTCAAGGGAGTATGGTATCTCGAGGTGAATGAGTGCTCTGTGGTTTAAAGGTTTTTCAAGCTACCTGGCTAAAGCTTGTTGTGTTAGTGTGTGAAAACCCACAGGTGGAGTGGGGACTGGATGTAGGTCACAGTGGTGGTGACTGAACCAGGATAAATCTGGTTGTGTGGTATCTCTAAACTCAAACTCTTTAATTTCTGTCTTGCGCATATAACTATGATCTTGATGTTCTAAGTTTTCAGTTGATATCAGTTCTTGATCTGAATAATCAGTATTGAACCTTGAGTAAACTGTAATTATAACTATGTATTCAATTCTATTCTTAAGGATCAATATTTGAATTGAATCTTGCATCATATACTGAAACTGAAACCTCCAAGTTTGTTTTTGATTGTTAATACTTGTATCTGAAACTTGCATAACTTGTTCTTAATCTTTAAAGGCTTAATCAGTTTCTGTATTTTGTTATTATTGAGTTTTGAACCTGAACCTATTCTATGATCTATTAATTTTGAATCAATCTTTCTTATCCTCATCGCCTTCTATTCAAGATTTCATAAAAAGCCATTCACTGTTTTTGTAAAAGATCCTAAGGCAACTCTGTTTTGAAAAGTAAAGTTTTGTGAAAAGTTTTTAAGAGGGAAAGAATTTTTGAAAACTCAATTCACCCCCCCCCCCCCCTCCCCCCCTCCCTCCCTCCCCCCTCTTGAGTCGTTGATGCCAAAACAACAATTGGTATCAGAGCTAAACTCTTAAGTTTGGCTTAACAGCTATAAGAGCATGGCTTCCAATGACTGTTTGAATGAAGGTACTTCCCTTGCACGCCCTTCTGCCTTCAATGGAACTGAGTATATCTATTGGAAGGAAATGATGATAATCTTTCTTGAGGCAGCAGGTGTTGACATATGGGATGCAGTAGAAAATGGACCATTTGTCCCCTCTACTGTAGATGCTAATTGTGCTCCTAGAAATAAGCCTAAAACTGAATGGAATGAGGATGATAAGAAAAGAGTTCAATATAATGCACTTGCTAAGAATATCATAACATCTACTTTAAGCCGTGATGAGTTTTTCAGGGTTTCAAATTGTAAATTAGCAAAGGAGATGTGGGATACATTGCAAGTAACACATGAAGGAACCACATATCTCAAAAGAGCAAGAATGAACACCCTCACACATGAGTATGAGCTGTTCAAAATGAAGCAAGGAGAACCTATGACTGAAATGCAAAAGAGATTCACTCATATTGTCAACCAACTTGCTGGTCTTGGAAAAGCTATATCAAATGAGGATCAAATTAACAAAGTAATGAGATGCTTGAGCAGGGAATGGCATCCTAAAGTCACTGTAATCTTAGAATCTAGAGACCTCTAATCAATGATCATTGCCACATTGTTTGGAAAACTGCAAGAGCATGAATTGGAGTTGAACAGACTAAATGAGAATGAAGAAACTGACAAAAAGAAAAAGGGATTGGCTCCGAAATCACAAGTCAGAGAAGTAGAAGACAGTGATGATTAATGATTCAGCACAAGATGGAAATGCTAGTTAGAAAATTCAAGAAGTTCCTAAAGAAGAAAGGCAACTTCAAAAGAAAGCCATCCACTTTTCAAAGGAGAAATTTCAACAAAGGTGACAACTCTTCCAACAACATCACATGCTATGAATGTGGAAAGATTGGCCACATGAAGCTTGACTGGCCAAAACTGCAAAAGAAGGACAAAACAGAAAAGTTTGACTCAAAGGACAAGAAGTGGAGAAATCCAAGAAAGGCCTATGTTGCTTGGGATGATAATGATCTAGATTCCACTGAAGAATCTGAATCTGAGGAGGCAAACTTGTGCTTGATGGCCATCAATCATAGTGATTCAGAAAGTGAAGTAAGTCCTAATTATCAACCTTCTTATGATGAATTGCAAAATGCTTTTGAAGAACTTCATAAAGAATCCATTAGACTTGCTAGATTTCTAATTAAGTCTAAGAAAACCATCACATGCCTAGGAGAGAAAAATTCTGTTTTAAACAAAGAGCTAGATGAATTAAAAACAGAAAATTGTGCTGTAAAAGAAAGATTGGCTCCTGTTTTGGAACCACCTATATGTGATAACTGTCCTAAGTTGGAGAAACATATAAATCATTTGAATGGTGATCTATTTAGAGTTTCTAGCTCTAATTGTTATAAGTGTTGTACATTGACTAAAGAAGTTGAAAAACTGGAAAAAGACTTAGCCAAGTTCACAAATGGTAGAGATAACTTGAATACTTTATTAGGACAACAAAAGTGTGTTTATGATAAGGCTGGAATAAGCTATGAACCTAAGATACATGGGAAATCTTTCAAGAATTTTTTTACTGCACCTAAGACATCAAACACACCATTTGTTAAATGCAATTTTTGTTCTAGAAAAGGTCACACAACTTCTACATGTCAATACAGAAAATCAGCATACAATAAACCTAAGTATATATGGGTTCCTAAAGGAACTATTGCTGCAACTAACTCAAAAGGACCCAAACAGATTTGGGTACCTAAAACACAAACATGATTATGTTTTGTAGGTGTGTTGGAAAGCCAAGAATGTGAAATGGTATCTTGACAGTGGTTGTTCCAAGCACATGACTGGAGACAAAACCAAGTTCATTGGCAACATTGGAAGTGACTCAACAACAATCATTGAGGATGTACTACATGTTGAGGGATTGAAACACAACCTATTAAGTATCAGTCAACTATGTGACAAAGGCTTCAAGGTAAAATTCAATTCCAATAGTTACTTAATAGAAAATCGGCATGATGAAAATTTAAAGTTAATTGGACATAGGACAAATAACATCTATATGCTTGATTTAGATAATATCTCTTCAAATACTGCATGTTGTCTTATTTCAAAAGAAGAAGAGAATTGGCTTTGGCATAGAAGAATTGCACACATTCACATGAACCACTTGAATAAACTGATTCGTAAAGATCTTGTAGTTGGTTTGCCTAAACTGAAATTTGTGAAAGATGGGCTATGTGATGCATGTCAAAAAGGAAAGGAAGTTAAGGTCTCTATTAAACCAAAGAACATTGTTTCAACAACTAGACCCTTGCAACTTTTACACATGGATTTATTTGGTCCATCTAGAACCAAAAGCTTTGGTGGTAACGTGTATGCATTGGTAATAGTAGATGATTACTCTACGTATACATGGACATATTTTCTATCTCATAAGAGTGATTCATTTGCTACATTTAAGAAAATGGCAAAAAATTGTACAAAATGAAAAGGACATGAAAATTGTTTCTATAAGAAGTGATCATGGGGGAGAATTTCAAAATGAAGTGTTTGAAAACTTTTGTGATGAGCAAGGCATTTAATATAATTTTTCTTCTCCTAGAACTCCACAACAAAATGGAGTAGTGGAAAAGAAGAATAGATCATTAGAGGAGATAGCAAGAACTATGTTGAACGACTCTAGCCTGGCAAAACATTTTTGGACAGATGCTGTCAATACATCCTGCTATGTGCTAAATAGAGTTTTGATAAGACCGATCTTAAAGAAAACCCCTTATGATCTTTAAAAAGGAAGAAAACCAAATATAGCATATTTCATGTTTTTGGTTGTAGATGCTTTGTTCTTGACAATGGAAAGAATAATCTTGGAAAATTTAATGCAAAGGCTGATGAAGGAATTTTCCTAGGTTACTCTCTATCTAGTAAAGTATTTAGAATATATAATAAGAGAACACAAACTATTGAGGAATCTGTTCATGTGATATTTGATGAGTCTAACCCCAAAAGGTTGAGAAAGGATTTTGTTATTGATGATCTTGCAGATTCAATTGAGAAAAATCTCCTATAAGAGAAACAGGACAACGAAGAAGATAAAAGCTTAAAGAATGAATTGTTGCAGCAGGAGCAAACAGAACAACAGCCTGACCTACCAAAGGAATGGAAGACTGTCAGAAATCATCCAATTGATAACATCATTGGTGAAATTATAAAGGGGGTAACTACTAGACAATCTCTTAGAAATGCTTGTAATCATATGGCATTTGTGTCTCAAGTAGAACCTAAGAACATAGATGATGCTATAATTGATGAACATTGGATGATGGCTATGCAAGTTGAGTTAAACCAGTTTGAAAGAAACCAAGTTTGGAAACTAGTGCCTAAACCCAAGAACTGTCAAGTAATAGGTACAAAATGGGTTTTTAGGAATAAACTAGATGAAAATGGTATAATTGTAAGAAACAAGGCTAGATTGGTAGCCAAAGGGTATAACCAAGAAGAAGGCATATATTATGATGAAACATATGCACTAGTAGCACGATTAGAAGCTATAAGAATGCTACTTGCTTATGCTTAAATGGATTTATACAAGAGGAAGTGTATGTTGGTCAACCACCTGGTTTTGAGAATAATGAATTGCCTAACCATGTTTATAAACTGTCTAAAACATTATATGGCTTAAAGCAAGCTCCTAGAGCTTGGTATGAAAGGCTAAGTAATTTTCTCATTGAAAAAGGATTTAAAAGAGGTAAAGTTGACACAACTTTGTTCACTAAGAAAAAGGCACACAACATTTTACTTGTACAAATATATGTGGATGATATAATTTTTGGTGCCACTAATGAGAATTTGTGCAATGAGTTTGCAAGTCTTATGCAGAGTGAGTTTGAAATGTCAATGATGGGTGAGCTGAACTTTTTCCTTGTACTGCAAATAAACCAAACTGAAAATAGAATCTTTGTTAGCCAAACCAAGTACTGCAATGAGTTGATCAAGAAGTTTGGCATGAAAAATGCTAAAATAAAATATCTTTACCACCCTTTCTTTCCAATATCCATGATGTCTTTCATGTCTCTCAGTTGAGAAAATACATTCCTGGTCCATCACATATCATAAAGCCTGATAAAGTACAGTTAAAAGAGAACCTGTCCTTTGTGACTTTGCCAGCACAAATCGCAGATAGGATGACAAAGCAGCTCATAGGTAAGCAAATTCCTTTGGTCAAAGTCATCTGGAATGAGACAGCCGGAGAAGCAATGTGGGAAGCTGAGGACAAGATGAAGTTGCAATACCTTGAGTTATTTCAAGGTACGTAATTTCGAGGACGAAATTCTTTTTAGAGGGGTAAAGTTGTAACACCCTGTTTTTCGTATGCTTCTTTATCAGTAAATACATGTTTTAATGTATTTATTTTTGATAAAATCCAGAGGATGATTTTATTCAAAATAAAATCATTTTCTTGTGTTGTTTTACCGCATGAAGTCACGGTAAAATTTTGGGTCGAAAATTCAGACGAAAACCGGTCTGGGTTCTCACTGCCAGTACAAGTTTATTGAGCTAAAGACCAAATTTTAATTCGTAAACGAGACAGTCAGTGTTTTTATGATGTTTTGTGTGGGTTTGGAGTTTTTCGAAAAATCTTGTTCGGGGCCAAATCTTAGGGATTTCCCGGGGGAAATCGTCGGGAAATACGATCGGGGAAGTCATCTAATGCGCAATGGAGTAGAACATCAAGAGGATGAAGTGACATGAGGTGACTTGATGTGAAGGTTATGACACACCTCAAAAGGTAAATCATGACTTTTTTTCAAAAATCTCACTTTTTCATCTTTCTCTCTCCAATCACATCACATCACCTTAACTCCTTATCCTCTCTACAAGCAACCCACCTTCTTTCTTCTCTTCTTTCTTCCTCTCCCAAAACCGTGTCCTTCTCCTCTCACTCTCTATAAACAGTCTTCATTTCCACACTTCATCACTTTCCTCCATTTCTTCTTCTTCTTCTTCTTCTTCTTCTTCTTCTTCTTCTTCTTCTTCTTCTTCTTCTTCTTCTTCTTCTTCTCCTCCTCTCTCTCTCTTACAAATTTTACATTTTTATCAAGCTTTTCACTTAGAGTTCTTCATCAAAGTTGTTCATCTTGTTAAGGGTAATACTTCTATGTAGTTCTTTTTCAAAGTTTCATATTTTGTTTCAAAGTTTTCTTCATATGTCCTTTATGTGCTTTTAACTTCTAAAACCTCTAAAAAATGGTAGAAAACTTGAGACACCCCATTGTGCCCCATTGTATTATTAAATTAAAACCTTAATATTTATTTACTTAATCGCGCGCTTATCGTTGAAAATACGTAAAAATTAAAACTTAAATAATAATCATATAACTTCTACAAATACAAAACACACCAAAACTATATTACATAAATACACACATAAGTATCCTTTATTTTACACAACACTGTTTAGGGTATCCTCTCAGTAGGATCCCACACAGGTACTTATTTATACAACTTGCTTATAACTAACGGAAAACAAAACATCTTAGGTGACTCACTGGCCCTAAACTTACTACGCTACATTATTAGGATCAGTAGGTTGTTCTTCAGTGTCAACTTCATACGGAACGTCGTTCAACTCTTCGACAATCTCCGACTCGTATGGGGTTCCATCCATCTCCTCAGTAACATAGTCGTCCATCTGGTCTTCTAATGTAACGAAGTAGACATACACAAAAATACTGAAATAGGGAGATAAGAAACAGTTCTATCATCATAAGTTGAAAAGATTCATAGCATATAATACAATAATAGTCACAAACATGCATCACTCACAATTCACAATCATCCATACTTTATAACGTCATCCTCTACCCTCCAACTCATGCAAATAAACCTTTATGCTGATGTGGCCACTGCTAATCATGTCACACATCCCTCGTTAGGAATGTCAGTCAGTCGTCCAAGTGACATGTTCCCAATGCCGGTGCACATTCTCATCCATGGTGAGAATGCTCATGCAAAGCAATGACACTATAGCTGCACAGTACCGTCGATGCACACCCTAATTTTCTCTCTCACTCTGTCAAGGGTGCTCATGCATAGCAATGACACTATAGTTGCACAACTTAACTTCTAATTTGGAACAGTCCACGAGAACTTCGGACCTCGTGTATCTCAAATACACGGTTATGAACAACAATGCAACATATGATTCTCACTGACTTTTATCAATAACAACCTAGTACCTCAAGCTTTTCCTCATAACCTCCACTTACATTCTATATCACATCACTTCTATAAAATAATAGCGAGACACATCTAATTCATATTCAAAACTCTCACCCAAACAAAATACCTCCGAGCAATATATATCTTTACTTAAAATCAACTAAGCAGTTTATCAAACCAGGCAGATCATGCATAACACAATAATCAATAAAATATCCAAACACCAAAATAAACGTCACATGCAGTAGAATACCTCAACCAGCGGATCACAAACAGTCAAAAGTAAATAATTCAGACATCCTCAAATATGAATAATTAACCTAAGGCGATAAACCTACAATTCCCAAACCGTCATTGGTATTACGGAAAAGTTTCCAATACGATTTTGGTATTGTCGATTATTCGACCACTAGTAGGGTTTAGGTCGCCCTACACCATTATTATAAATTATATACTACTTATCGGTTCCGACGATGGAATGTTCTTTCCCCACCTGAGTTATCACCGGAAACACGTACACGACGATCCTCGTTATCCCGCCACGAGTTAACACAACCACCTTCATTCAAACAACATAACTATAATTAATCAACTAACAACCATCTATGACACTTTAGGGCTAGGTTCGGCCAAGACTTAGAAAATAGGTTTAGGATTATCTTCTCAATGCCATCTTTTGGATCCTAGTTACTAGAGTCTTAACTAACATAGATTACTTATTACAAGACTAAAATTTGAAACAAAATCCTCTAACCCAAAGGTTAGGGTTTTGGCCTATATTAGAAAAATAGGCTAGGAAATTTAGTTGGATTCAAGCTCTTGGATTTAGATCATATAGGTACTACAGATCTCAAATCAAGCATTAGATTTCAAAAGTAAAAACAAAATCATCAAACCCTCCTTTGAGTGAGATTCATCCACTTAAAGAAAATAGGGAATGAAAATGTTTTTGATTACATGCTCTTGGATCATGAAAGTAGAAGACATCAAAAGATCATAGAAATTGGTTTCACATTAAAAGGATTTTTCTACAATTTCTAGAATTATTTGAAGTTCTAGATCTAGGAATGGAAATTTATGAAAACTTGATGATCATGGCTTGATCTTACAAAATAAATGAAGGAGAATACTTAGATGATTAAGGAGAAGAGATTTTACCTCTTGAAGATTGAAGAAATGAAGAAAATGATCAACCTTCACTAAGTTGAAAACTGGACAGCTTGAGGGTGTGATGGTATTGTGAGTGTATCTCACAATATACTAATCCAAAAATTACGAAATTTGGCTTGATAGAAATAGAAGAAGAAAAGGAACAACTTTTGTGTTGAAGTTTTCATTTGGTTCGGATCATAACAGGGGTGAAAAGGGACTTCTTTCTGATGTTTCGTGGGTTGCTGAGAATTCTGGGCAGTTTCGGCATTTTGAGCCTATCTACCAATCCACTTATCCGTTTTTGATGATCTTTATCTTGTTGGAAATAAGAGAGAAAGTGGAACAACTTTTATGTTGAGAGTTTTTCTAGTTTCAGAAAGTAAGAGGGTCATATTTTTGGTGGGGATTCGGTGTTCTTATGGTTTTGTAACTTAGTTGGTGAGGAAGATGAAGAGAATGAAGGTGTGAGTGAAGGGGCTGCGGTTTTGTGGTATATATAAGCTATATCTTAGGCCTTGTTTGGTTTATTAAATGTTGTATTAATAGCTTTTATGATTATTTAATTAATATAAGCTTAACCATAGTTAATAATTAACTTAACTAAGGTTATAATTAACTTAACTAAGGTTATTTTGGCTAACCATGGTTAATAATATGTGTCTCACATTTAGTGGAGGTGTGGCTGATTTTGGGCCACACATAGTGACTCACCAATGAGTCGCCGATCCTATCCGTTAGCGGTTCCCGGAAATTCGAAATTCCGTGACTCAGTCGTTCTTACCCGATTTCGGTTTTTGAGGGGAAAATAATGAAACGAAAGCAAAATGAAATAGGTAAGATTTATTGGAGGTGGATGCAAGAAATTGGAGAGATGTGGGAGGTTTTCAACCACATAAAATGAGTGGTTTAGAGTGCGTAGATGCGTCTTGTTAATACCCGCGAAAGCTTGGGGGTAATTTGGTCTTTTTACCTAAATGTCATGATTACTTGCATTTAATTCTCATAAATGCTTGGTGACTCATCCTTCATGAGTCATCATGTATGACTCGTTGTCCTGATCTCTTGACGGGTCTATGCAGTTTCGTTTTCGACTCCGTCGGTTTCCCGATTAGGGTTTTACGCCCGCGTAACAGCATAATATTTCGTTTTCGACTGAAAATTTTCAAACTAACCAAACTCGTTGGAAATATGATTTAAATATAAATCATTTCGTTCACGAGTCAAAATTAGGTTTTCTGCTTAGTAAAATTATACTGTCAGTGAAAACGCGCCGATTTCGATTTCCGTCTGAATTTTCAACCCAAATTTTTATCCTAAGCTTCTACCCTAAGATAGAGTATGAATATGATTTTTATTTCATAAAAATCAATCTCCATGAACTCGGATAAAAATATAAATAAATACATTTATACCGGTTAATACAGCGAAAATATTTTTACTGAAAAAAATAAAAATCGGAAAATAAAAAGTAGGGTGTTACATTACTACCCCTCTTAGAAAAAAATTCCGTCCTCGGAATTTACATACTTCAGAAAAGATGTGGATATCGTTGTTGCATATCTGCTTCACGTTCCCAAGTAGCATCTCCAGTAGTTTCATCCCATATGACCTTAACCAAAGGAATTTGTCTACCACGAATATCCTTAATCTCTTTATCTGTTATCCTTACAGGTACAGCCTCATACTCTAGATTCTCTCGCAGTTGTATAGACTCAAACTCAATAACATGTGAAGGATCAGGATAATATTTTCTCAACTGAGAAACGTGAAAGACGTCATGAAGATTAGCAAGGTTAGGTGGTAAAGCAATATGATAAGCTACTGGACCAATCCTTCGAAGAATCTGGAAAGGTCCGATGAATCTAGAAGTAAGTTTTATAGTTTTGATAGCCCTGCCAATTCCGGTCTTCGGAGTGACTCTCAAAAATACGTGATCACCCTCCTGGAATTCTAAAGGTCTCATTCTCTTGTTACTGTAGCTTCTTTGCCTATCCTGTGCTTCCTTCATCTTTTCCCTTATCTTACTAACTTGTTCCGTAGTCTATTGCACCACATCTGGACCCAAGACTTGATTTTCACCAATCTCATACCAACATAACGGGGTCCTACACTTTCTACCATACAAAGCCTCATATGGTGCCATCCCTATACTACTGTGAAAACTATTGTTGTAAGTAAATTCAATCAATGGCAAGAACTCATCCCAACTGTCAGTTTGTTCCAAAACACAAGCTCTTAAAAGGTCCTCCAATGATTGAATCGTCCTTTCTGACTGTCCATCCGTTTGGGGATGATAAGCAGAACTCATTCTCAACTTGGTCCCTAAAGCATGGTGCAACTGTTTCCAAAATCTAGATGAAAATCTAGGATATCGGTTGAGACAATGCTCGATGGCACACCATGCAACCTAACAACTTCTTTGATGTAGATTTGGGTCAACTTCTCTAAACTATAGCTTTCACCCATAGGTAAGAAGTGAGCACACTTCGTCAACCTATCAATGATAACCCAAATCGCATCATGTCTCTTAGGAGTTCGTGGTAGTCCAACCACAAAATCCATAGCTATGCTATCCCTTTTCCATTCTGGGATATCTAATGATTGCAATAAACCAGCTGGCTTTTGATGCTCTATCTTTGCCTTCTGACGCACCAGGCAAGATAAAACATACTCTGCTACATCTTTCTTCATCCTCGTCCACCAAAACAATTTCTTTAAATCCTGATACATTTTAGTGGATCCAGGATGAATACTCAACTTACTCTTATGTGCTTCTTCTAATATCACCTTCCTAAGTTCTAAATCCTCTGGAACACATATTTTATCCCTAAACCTCAGTACACCATTTGTTCCTCTACTAAACTCATAAATTTTACCCTCATCTATACCTCTACTTATCTCCTGTAAATATGGATCCTGAGCCTGTTTATCCTTAAGATCTCTCATAAAATCACTACTAATAGTGATCATACCTAATCAAATTTTATCCTCAACCAACTCCATTCCTAAGTTCAAATCTCTGAACTGTTCCAGTAATTCCAACTCTTTAACCATCATTGCGAACACATGCAATGATTTCCTACTCAAGGCATACGCTACTACATTCGCCTTCCCAGGATGGTATAGTAAATCAAACTCATAATCTTTGATAAACTCCGTCCATCTTCGTTGTCTCATATTCAACTCCTTTTGGTCGAACAGATACTTCAGACTTTTATGGTCACTGTACACATTAAATTTTGCTCCATATAGAAAGTGTCGCCATATTTTTAATGCGAACACTATGGCTGCTAATTCCAAATCATGAGTCGGATAATTCCTCTCATGAATTCTCAATTGTCGGGAAGCATAAGCCACCACTCTTCCCTCTTGCATTAGAACACAACCTAAACCATGGTATGACGCATCACAGTATACGTCAAACTGTCCTAGTGGATCCGGTAAAGTCAACACAGGTGATGTAGTCAACCTTTCCTTCAGCTTTTGGAAACTCTGCTCACATTTGTCTGTCCATACAAAAGCTGTATTTTTCCTCGTCAACTGCGTCATAGACAACGCAATCTTCGAGAAACCCTCTATAAACCTCCGATAATATCCAGCTAACCCTAGAAAACTTCGTACTTCACTTACTGACTTAGGCCGTTCCCATTTAAGAACTGCCTCAACCTTTGCTGGATCTACTGCTATACCTTCCTTGTTGATCACATGTCCAAGAAATTGGACTTCTTCTATCCAAAACTCACACTTGGAAAGTTTAGCATAAAGCTGCCTATCCTTCAGAACTTGCAGCACTATCCTTAAATGTTTCTCATGATCTTCCCATGTACGAGAATAGATAAGGATGTTGTCGATGAATACAACAACAAACTTATCAAGGAATGGTCTAAATATCCGGTTCATATAATCCATGAACACTGCTGGCGCGTTAGTCACACCAAACGGCATAACTAAATACTCGTAATGTCCATACCTTGTCCTAAAAGCCATTTTTAGTATATCTTCCTTCTTTACTCTAATATGATGGTATCCAGATCTCAAATCAATCTTGGAAAATACTCCTTCTCCTTTCAATTGATCCATCAGATCATCTATCCTAGGCAACGGATACTTATTCTTAATTGTTACCTTGTTTAACTGTCTATAATCCGTGCACAACCTATCACTTCCATATTTCTTCTTAACAAACAACACTGGAGCTCCCCATGGTGAAACACTCGGCCTTATGAACTCTTTTCCCAACATGTCATCCAACTGTTTCTTCAACTCCACCAATTCTATAGGTGACATTCGATAAGGCGCCATAGATATAGGTCCTGTCCCTGGTACAAGATCTATGGTGACTTCCACTTCCCGTTCTGGTGGTAAAACTGGAACGTCAGGAGGTAAAACTTCAGGAAACTCTATCACAATAGGCATAGAATCTATACTCGGAGTTTCAATAGTTTCCACCGCGAACAGCATCACGTACTGTCGAGAATCGTCCGTCCTCATGGATACTCCTTCATTGGCAGAGACTATACTAGAAGACTCAAGAAATGATAAGGTCTTACTAGAACAGTCTAGCATTACATGGTTAGCCGAAAGCCAATCCATGCCAAGAATAACATCTATCTGTTGCATAGGCAAACAGACAAGGTCTACAATAGATGTCCTATTCTCAGCAACTATAGGACACTGTAAACAAATAGACATAGTAGTCAAAGGATTACTAGTTGGAGTAGATACTGTAAGGGTATAAGGTAATTGAGAAACAGTTAATTTTAATTGATCCACACACTCATACGAAATAAATGAATGCGTAGCGCCTGAGTCAAATAACACATACAAGAGTCTACCAGTTATCAAACACATACCTTTTATAAGATCAGCATATTGAGAGGATTCAGATCCCCTCACGGTAAACACTCTTCCAGTGGCCTGAGGTCTTGCTCCCTGTTGTCCTGCTGTTGTGACTCCTCTTCCAGCTCCACCCCTATTGCCTCCGTTTCCTCTACCTGTAGCTATCGGCTATTGCCTAGCCTGATGTCTGCAATCTCGGGCCATATGACCTATTTTCCCACAGTGAAAACAACTAGGTCGCTCCATGCAGTCTCTAAGGTAATGCGGTCCTCCACATCTGAAACAAGATAAGCCTTGCTGCTGTTGACCAGCTCTAACCACTGGTGCTGGTGCTGGTGTCTGCACTGGTCGGGCATATGGTCTATCTCCATTGAGAGTTACTACCTCCTCGCCTCTGAAAACCCGATCGAGTAGGACCCCCACTCCTCAATTGTTTCTGCTCATTAGCCAGCCTCTGATCTAGACTTTTCGATCGCATTGCATCGTTCCACTAGCTCTGGAAAACTCTGGATATCAAGAGATACTATAGCCCTCTGGAGTTCATGTCAGTGTCCTTCCTCAAACCTTCTACATTGCCAATCCTCATCTGGGAATCTCTGATAAAATTCAGAATACTTAATCAGAGCCTCAAATCGTGATGCATAATCACTAACAGTCATGTTGCCTTGTTTAAGACTCGTGAATTCCCTTTCTTTCTCGCGTCGAACTAGACGCAGAAAATACTTCTCAAAGAAGCAGTCACTAAACAGCTGCCAGTTGATAACTCTGCCTTCGGCCTCCAGCAATCTTCGCTTGCCTCTCCACCAAGACTCTGCTCCTCCAGTTAGCATGAAGGCAGCTGGTCGCGCTGTCGCCACGCGCCAAAAAGGACGAGCGGGTTTAAAACTGTAGTATAGTGCGACAACTCGGATGTCGTCTCTCAAGGACTCTGAGAATATTATCTTACACAAAAATCAGTTTTGGGGGGGTTTGGATTGGAGTGCAAATAAGAAACAAACAAAACAGAGCAATTAAAAACAGGGCAGTTGAAAAAGAGATTATCAATTATCAAACAACGATTAATCTACTGTCAAGAATTCCCAACTATCCTTGGTTAATGTAATCCCAAGCCCTAAGCAGATTCTAATCCCCTTTCAGTTACAGCAACAACTAACAACGTAATTGCTACTATGGATGCAAATTCCTATTCCCGAAATAACAAACGGGGTTAAGTGCTCATGAACAAACGAACATGAATGAACACACGCGAAATAACAAACGCGATTATGTATAGGAAAATAACATCACTGAAACAAATCAATACAATACTACACACTCCTGAAATAACAAACAGAAATGTATAATATGGTATTGAAAAGGGAAAGGCAATTAAAATAGGGATTTACAAAACCTCAAGTATATAGAATCCTCAAACAGTAGACTAATCCTAGAACTTAGTTCTCCATAGCAAACGAAATTACACAGAGAAAAACGTAAAACTAAACAATGGAGAAGCAAGAGTCTCTACAAATTGTTCAGAACAGCCTTTTATACAAATTCTGAAATTGGCTAGCTCGCGAGGCGAGCACACATTCGCGAGGCGAATTTCATAAACTGTCAGCAACCTTTAGCATTCTCGCGAGGCGAAGTGTTGCTCGCGAGGCGAGGATATGAAGAGTTTCCTCCTTACGCCCGTTATGGCCATCAGGGCCTAACCGTGATGCTCTCTGACTTCCAGACTCGCGAGGCGAAACTCTTCAACTTCAAAACTGCCACGGCCATGACCTTCAACACGGGCAAGCCGTGATCGTCTCTGACTTTTTCAGGTTTGCAAGACTCGCGGGGCGAGACCTTCTTCGCGAGGCGAACCAGAGACTTAGCAATTTCTTGGAACAGTCAGGCTTCGGGGTCGCGTGGCGATCGTGTCCTTCGCGGGGCGAGACCTCTGTTCTTTATTTTCTCAGCTTCTACTTAACCTAAAAGTAAGGAAATAACCATAAGTGTATTATTTGACTTAAAACTAGCTAAATTAACTTAAAACTACTCTAGAGACTCAAAACCTTGCTTGAGGACAATCTAATCTAATTTGGGTGAAAATACGATATAATTTGCACAAAACCCTGGTCATACTAGCCATAAAACTAGATGAGCCAGAGGCTTATCAAAATACCCCAAACTTAAACTTTGCTTGTCCCCAAGCAAACTAAGACTCAAAAATCAAAAAGACTCAAGACCTGGCAAGCTCAAAAGATTCAATCAACATTGCACACATTCAAGCAATACATCAAAAACAGTTTTTCTTCATTGTTTCCCCCTTTTCAAACAGAGCAATCCCCACATTCATTTATTCCAAACATTTGAGAGTTTCATCACGAAAACAATCAGAATCTAAGCAGGGGATCTAAGTCACACACAAGAGGGGGATCACCAAATCCAAACACTGCCTTCCTCACAAGGGCATTATTTGTTCACTCAGTCACTCAGTTTATGTCAGGCTAACAACTTGCACTCAGTTCACTTTTCAAGTACACTTCCCTAAAATTTGCTTTTCATCTCAAAATGGCTCCCACAGAAAACATGCAAGCAACATCAGAAGGTCTTTTATGGGTTGTAATGGGGCCTGGCTAAGGGTATGATATACAAAGGGAACTAACCTGAAGACCCTAGGAACTAAGAGAGCATGAACTATATTTACACTTTGAAATTCACTCAAGTTCCTTTCTTTATTTTATTTTTTATTTTTTTTCTTTACACTTCTGGGTGGCTACAGCCCTTTTTATTTCTTTTTTGCATTTTTGTATTTTTGTATATATATATATATATATATTTTTTTTTTTCTTCTTTTTTTTTTCAACATTTGTACATTTTTTTCTTTTCAATCCCAACAACATATTACACCTGTAGCCACCCCAAACTTTGGTTTCTTGCACCCATTCTAAGATTACATGCTCTCCTAATCCTAAGATCGGGTTAACATGGTTTTCCAGATTTTTGGGCTTATAACATTAGGTTATCAAGAATTAACAGGCTAATCAGGCTCAAAAGGGCTAACTAGGGAACATGCATTAGGAATTGGTTTATTCAGGCCAAGTAGCTATTTACCAAGAAAATGCCTAAATCATTTGCTACACACATATAATCATGCAAACCAAAAAGAGATTCAATCAAATTCAGGGAAGTGCAACTTGAAAGTGATTTTCACACAGTTTAAAACATGTTGGAGGCTCAAAACCTCACCTGGACATTCATGCAAATTGTTTGAAAGAGATTTTATCCCTAGTGTGTGCTCCCTATCACCCCAAACTTATCATTCATCATGCCATCATAACAAAATCCCAAAGTTCAGTTTTCAATTTCACATGGGAATCACTTTTCAAAATCAATTTTTTTTTTTTCAGCCTAGGGGGAATCATTACATATCAATCATGCAAGCAATCTGTGCAACATCAATCAAAATCTAGCAAACTTGCCAACTAAAAACTTAACACACAAATGCTCCTGAGCTTCTCAGATTATTCAGGAGCTTTATTCCAAGAAAAGAAAACTTTATTCAAAGAAAAGAAAAACTACAACTAGTTCCCTCCCCCACACTTAAAACATGCATTGTCCCCAATGAACAACAGAACTATACAATCAGAGTGAGGGAAAGGAAAAGAGTACTCCCTGATCAAGTGCAGTGTAAGCGGAAGCTGTCACCTGGATCCCATTCCTTGCAGTCTAAGGCCAAAGAGGTAGAAAGGGCCTCCAGTGCTGCTTCATCCTCTTCATGGTTCTCATCCACTGCACTGACAATCTTATCACCTGCTAAACATGCAGCAATCTCAGCACAAACCACAAAATGGTTAGCGTTAGTACAATCAAGACAAGAAAAAATATCATCACAGCCAGAATTAAGTGGAGAATTAGAAAACAAGTTCTCATGGGTGTCCTCAATAGTCTCAGAGATCAGCTCTATGTGGAATACAGAGTGCTCTTCCACTGGATGTTTCATGGCATCAAATATGTTAAACTTTGCAACTATATCCCCAAACTTCATAGACATGGTCCCATCATCCACATCAATGTTAGTCTTAGCTGTCTTCATGAATGGTCGGCCCAGGATGATTGGTGATTTACTGGAATGTGTCTCGCCTGCCATGTCCAAGATGTAGAAATCAGCTGGGAAGATCAGATCATCAACTTGCACTAGTACATCTTCCACCATTCCCATGGGGCGGGCACTGGTTCGGTTGGCCAACTGAATGGTGATACCTGTGTACTTCAAGGGACCAAGATCAAGTTTGTTAAAGATGGATGTAGGCATGACATTGATAGATGCTCCCAAGTCCAGCAGGCAGTGTTCAAACTTCTTGTCCCCAATAGTGCATGGGATAGTGAAGGTGCCTGGATCCTTGCACTTCTGTGGCAGTGCCTGAGGAGGGGTGAAAGCAACAACTCTTTCTGGCTTAGACTGGATAAGCGCTGAGACATTTCTTCCCAAATCAACCCTCTCATTATTCTTCATCTTCCTCTTGTTGGTGCATAGGTCCTTGAGAAATTTGGCATACTTGGGCACTTGCTTGATCACATCCAACAGAGGGATATTAACACCCACCTTTCTTAAAACATCAAGAATTTCCTTCTCCTTGTCTTCACCACCACTCTTCAAATTTTTCTGTAATCTGTGTGGGAATGGAATGGGTGGTCTATACACTCTCTCAGTTTCAACTTCAACCACAGGTTCAGGAGTAACTTCAACAGTAGGCTCAGGAGTAGCCTTCATAGTTTCTTCATCCTTTCCAGAAGTGGCCTCAACAACTTTTCCAGACCTCAAAGATATGGAACTCACATTAGGGTTGGAGGCATTAGGATTTATCACTGGCTGTGCTGGCAGCTGGGTTGTTCTTTGACCTTGCTTTATGTTATTTATGTCTGTGGCCATCTGTCCAATCTGTGTATGCAATGCCTGAATACTCGCATCCGTTCTCTGCTGAAACTGTGCCTGTGAGGCCTGGAATCGCGGCTCGGAATCGTCCCATTTGCTGCTGGAAAAGTGTAGTCATTTGTGCATTCAATTGTGAAGTTATTTGCTTGCACATATCATCAACTGACGGTCCGGACGGTGCAGAAGTGGTCACTGGAGGATTCTGAGGTGCCATCGGTTGTTGGGATGAGTTCCCATACCGCAGATTAGGATGATTACTCCAGCTGGGATGGTACCTATTTGTTGAAAGATCTGGAATGCTGTATCTGTTCTGGTTATTGCCCTGATTATACGGATGGACTGCGAAGGCTTGAGGTGATTCAGTAATTGATCCTCCTTGCAAAATGGGGCATGCCTCATATGGGTGCTCAGGAGAACTGCACATGCCACACAATACCGCAGGCTGAACCCTATCCATTGCCAATTTCTCTACCAAGGAAGTGAGCCTATCAATTCTATCATCACGGTCCTGGCTGGAAGAGGAAGTGCGGACCTCATGTACACCTCTAATCTCAACAGAATTTCTTCTGGTAGTGAATTGCTGGGAATTTAATGACATGTTCTCAATGAGTTGCTTGGCAGCAGATGGAGTCTTGTCAACCAACGCTCCCCCACTAGCAAAGATCCAAAATATTCCTATCCATCGGCTGCAATCCTTCATAAAAATATTGGATGAGGAGCTGTTCAGAAATTTGATGCTGGGGGCAACTAGATGTCAACTGCTAGAACCTCTCCCAATACTCAGCTAGCGACTCATTTCCTTGCCTTTTTCCACAGATTTCTTTCCTTATTGCAGCGGCTCTGGAGGCAGGAAAATATTTCTCTAGGAAGAGCTTCTTCAAGTCATTCCATGTGGTAATGGATTTCGGCGTAAGGTATAAAATCCAATCTTTTGCAGCTCCCTGGAGTGAGAATGGAAAAGCCTACAACTTGATATGATCCTCGATTACTCCTTCGGCCTCAAAGTTGTGGAGCGGACAACTTGGAACTCCTTCAAGTGCTTGTGTGGATCTTCACCTGCAAGACCATTAAATCTTGGCAACAAAAGGATTAGCCCAGATTTTAACTCAAAAGGAGTGTCAGCACCAGGATAAGCAATGCACAAACCATTGTAATTCACATCAGGGGCTCAAAGTCCTTTGGTCTCCCATGTTTTCAAAAGCAGTTTTAAAATTGGAATCACTACTAGTGCTAGCCCGAAATTCCCTACGGAGTGTGTGCAGTGTTCTTTCAATTTCCGGGTCAAAATCACACAATTCAGGGCAATGAGACCCAGTAGCCAGACCAATTCAAAACAGAACAGAAAATAAAAGAAAGAAAAGAAAAGAAAATAAAACAAATTGCAAAAAATAACAACTCAGAGTCCCCGGCAACGGCGCCAATTTTTGGTCGCGCTGTCGCCACGCGCCAAAAAGGACGAGCGGGTTTAAAACTGTAGTATAGTGCGACAACTCGGATGTCGTCTCTCAAGGACTCTGAGAATATTATCTTACACAAAAATCAGTTTTGGGGGGGTTTGGATGGAGTGCAAATAAGAAACAAACAAAACAGAGCAATTAAAAGCAGGCGAGTTGAAAAAGAGATTATCAATTATCAAACAACGATTAATCATCATCAAGAATTCCCAACTATCCTTGGTTAATGTAATCCCAAGCCCTAAGCGATTCTAATCCCCCTTTCGATTCAAAGAACAACTAACAACGTAATTGCTACTATGGATGCAAATTCCTATTCCCGAAATAACAAACGGGGTTAAGCGCTCATGAACAAACGAACATGAATGAACACACGCGAAATAACAAACGCGATTATGTATAGGAAAATAACATCACTGAAACAAATCAATACAATACTACACACTCCTGAAATAACAAACAGAAATGTATAATATGGTATTGAAAAGGGAAAGGCAATTAAAATAGGGATTTACAAAACCTCAAGTATATAGAATCCTCAAACAGTAGATAAATCCTAGAACTTAGTTCTCCATAGCAAACGAAATTACACAGAGAAAAACGTAAAACTAAACAATGGAGAAGCAAGAGTCTCTACAAATTGTTCAGAACAGCCTTTTATACAAATTCTGAAATTGGCTAGCTCGCGAGGCGAGCACACATTCGCGAGGCGAATTTCATAAACTGTCAGCAACCTTTGGCATTCTCGCGATGCGAAGTGTTGCTCGCGAGGCGAGGATATGAAGAGTTTCCTCCTTACGCCCATTATGGCCATCAGGGCCTAACCGTGATGCTCTCTGACTTCCAGACTCGCGAGGCGAATGGATGCTCGCGAGGCGAAACTCTTCAACTTCAAAACTGCCACGGCCATGACCTTCAACACGGGCAAGCCGTGATCGTCTCTGACTTTTTCAGGTTTGCAAGACTCGCGGGGCGAGACCTTCTTCGCGAGGCGAACCAGAGACTTAGCAATTTCTTGGAACAGTCAGGCTTCGGGGTCGCGTGGCGATCGTGTCCTTCGCGGGGCGAGACCTCTGTTCTTTATTTTCTCAGCTTCTACTTAACCTAAAAGTAAGGAAATAACCATAAGTGTATTATTTGACTTAAAACTAGCTAAATTAACTTAAAACTACTCTAGAGACTCAAAACCTTGCTTGAGGACAATCTAATCTAATTTGGGTGAAAATACGATATAATTTGCACAAAACCCTGGTCATACTAGCCATAAAACTAGATGAGCCAGAGGCTTATCAGCAGCATACGTCACTTTCCTATCCTCTCTGCAGCGTATGGTATCGAATATCTTCTCGATCTCTTGTACCCACCATTCTGCCTTCTCTGGATCATAATCTCCTCGGAATTGGGGTGGCTTCCCTTTCAGGAAAGTAGTCATTCCGGCATCTCCAGCTGCTGCAGCTCTCCTTTGGTTCTGTTGTTCCTGCTGTTCTTTGTTCA
Source organism: Sophora flavescens (assembly GCA_030762895.1). Classification (NCBI taxonomy): domain Eukaryota; kingdom Viridiplantae; phylum Streptophyta; class Magnoliopsida; order Fabales; family Fabaceae; genus Sophora; species Sophora flavescens. The sequence goes on from CM061066.1 coordinate 92,808,077, forward strand.
TCTGTAGCATCTCAGCTTTCTGTTGTGTTTGTAATAACAGAGCAGTAACTATGTTTTTCATGGTATCTTGAGTCTCAGATGACTCTCCTCCACTTCCGGTATGATTATTTTCTACATTGTTAGCTCCAACAATTCTTTCAGGAGTTCTGTCATTACTGTCGATCGGACGTCCTCTTCCACGAGCCATGATTCTGTAAAAGAAATCATTCTCTCTTATCAGTATGACATATAATACCACATAGACAAGTATATAAATACCATATGCCACACTAATGTTAATTATCGCACGGATTCGGACACACTACCCATCTTCTGAGCATAGTTAAAATCCGATGTGGACTTAACTAGACACGGCCAGTAACAATATCCTAGACCTCACAGTCCGATTAGAATCGAACTGCTCTGATACCACCAAATGAGACATCCCGTTGTGCCCCATTGTATAATTAAATTAAAACCTTAATATTTATTTACTTAATCGCGCACTTATCGTTGAAAATACGTAAAAATTAAAACTTAAATAATAATCATATAACTTTTACAAATACAAAACACACCAAAACTATATTACATAAATACACACATAAGTATCCTTTATTTTACACAATAACATGTTTTAGGTATCCTCTCAGTAGGATCCCACACAGTACTTATTTATACAACTTGCTTATAACTAACGGAAAACAAAACATCTTAGGTGACTCACTGGCCCTAAACTTACTACGCTACATTATTAGGATCAGTGAGGTTGTTCTTCGATGTCAACTTCATACGGAACGTCGTTCAACTCTTCAACAATCTCCGTCTCGTATGGGGTTCCATCCATCTCCTCAGTAACATAGTCGTCCATCTGGTCTTCTAACGTAACGAAGTAGACATACACAAAAATACAGAAATAGGGAGATAAGAAACAGTTCTATCATCATAAGTGGAAAAGATTCATAGCATATAATACAATAATAGTCACAAACATGCATCACTCACAATTTACAATCATCCATACTTTATAACGTCATCCTATACCCTCGTTATCCTGCCACGAGTTAACACAACCACCTTCATTCAAACAATATAACTAATATTAATCAACTAACAACCATCTATGACACTTTAGGGCTAGGTTCGGCCAAGACTTAAAAAATAGGTTTAGGATTATCTTCTCAATGCCATCTTTTGGATCCTAGTTACTAGAGTCTTAACTAACATAGATTACTTATTACAAGACTAAAATTTGAAACAAAATCCTCTAACCCAAAGGTTAGGGTTTCGGCCTATATTAGAAAAATAGGCTAGGAAATTTCTTTGGATTCAAGCTCTTGGATTTAGATCATATAGGTACTAGAGATCTCAAATCAAGCATTAGATTTCAAAAATGAAAACAAAATCATCAAACCCTCCTTTGAGTGAGATTCGGCCACTTAAAGAAAATAGGGAATGAAATTTTTTTTGATTACATGCTCTTGGATCATGAAAGTAGAAGACATCACAAGATCATAGAAATTGGTTTCACATTAAAAGGATTTTTCTACAATTTTCTAGAATTATTTGAAGTTCTAGATCTAGGAATGGAAATTTATGAAAACTTGATGATCATGGCTTGATCTTACAAAATAAATGAAGGATAATACTTAGATGATTAAGGATAAGAGCTTTTACCTCTTGAAGATTGAATAAATGAAGAAAATGATCAACCTTCACTAAGTTGAAAACTGGATAGCTTGAGGGTGTGATGGTATTGTGAGTGTATCTCACAATATACTAATCCACAAATTACGAAATTTGGCTTGATATAAATATATGAATAAAAGTAACAACTTTTGTGTTGAAGTTTTCATTTGGTTCGGATCATAACAGGGGTGAAAAGGGACTTCTTTCTGATGTTTCGTGGGTTGCTGAGAATTCTGGGCAGTTTCGGTATTTTGAGCCTATCTCCCAATCCACTTATCGGTTTTTTATGATCTTTATCTTGTTGGAAAGAAGAGATAAAGAGGAACAACTTTTATGTTGAGATGTTTTCGAGTTTCAGAAAGTAAGAGGGTCATATTTTTGGTGGGGATTCGGTGTTCTTATGGTTTTGTAACTTAGTTGGTGAGGAAGATGAAGAGAATGAAGGTGTGAGTGAAGGGGCTGCGGTTTTGTGGTATATATAGGCTATATCTTAGGCCTTGTTTGGTTTATTAAATTTTGGATTAATAGCTTTTATGATTATTTAATTAATATAAGCTTAACCATAGTTAATAATTAACTTAACTAAGGTTATAGTTAACTTAACTAAGGTTATTTTGGCTAACCATGGTTAATAATATGTGTCTCACATTTAGTGGAGGTGTGGCTGATTTTGGGCCACACATAGTGACTCACCAATGAGTCGCCGATCCTATCCGTTAGCGATTCCCGAAAATTCCGTACGCAGCTCCGTCGTTTACCCGATTTCGGTTTTTGAGAGGAAAATAATGAAACGAAAGCAAAATGAAATAGGTAAGATTTATTGGAGGTGGATTCACGAAATTGGAGAGATGTGGGAGGTTTTCAACCACATAAAATGAGTGGTTAAGAGTGCGTAGATGCGTCTTGTTAATAGCCGCGAAAGCTTGGGGGTATTTTGGTCTTTTTACCTAAATGTCATGATTACTTGCATTTAATGCTCATAAATGCTTGGTGACTCATCCTTCATGAGTCATCATGTATGACTCGTTGTCCTGATCTCTTGATGGGTCTATGCAGTTCCGTTTTCGACTCTGTCGGTTTCCCGATTAGGGTTTTACGCCCGTGTAACAACGTAATATTTCGTTTTCGACTGAAAATTTTCAAACTAACCAAACTCGTTGGAAATATGATTTAAATATAAATCATTTCGTTCACGAGTCAAAATTAGGTTTTCTGCTTAGTAAAATTATACTGTCAGTGAAAACACAGACCGATTTCCGTCTGAATTTTCAACCCAAATTTTTATCCTAAGATTCTACCCTAAGATAGAGTATGAATATGATTTTTATTTCATAAAAATCAATCTCCATGAACTCGGATAAAAATATAAATAAATACATTTATACTGGTTAATACATCAAAAATATTTTTACTGAAAAAAATAAAAATCGGAAAATAAAAAGTAGGGTGTTACAAAACTCCTATTGAGTTGAAACCACTTTCTATATTCTTGTATTTACTCATACTATCACATACTAAAAGGTTGTGTAAAACAAAGTTTCCTAACCTCTTCTTCCTAAGGAGGCTAAAACCATCTATTTGATTTAGGTGAATCTTGTTTCAACTTTTACATGTATGAGTTTGTATTTGAGTTTCATCTCTGAGATGATCATGGACCAAGTCTCCTTTATGTTAAAGGATGCTAAGTCTAATTGATTGGAAAGTTTAAATATTTTTACCCTATTTTTATGTGAAGACCAAAACCAATGAGTTTTAAGGCAATGGTGTTTAAGTTTTGTTTTCCAAAATGATCATGGATTAAGACTCCTTGATATAGAAAGATGCTAAGTCCAAGAGTCGTATAAATTTCGGAAACCCCTAACCCTAGTTTATTGTATGAACCGAACCTATACCTTGTGGTTAGTGTTCTCGAGTTGACTTTTTAACTCATGATTTTATGTTGGTAACCTTAGACTTCCATCGCCGGAGAAGCGAGGACGTTCGTGAACCTTGTTTTCAAATCCAAATCTCTTAACTCCGATGTGAGGTAAAAGGGGATTTCCTAAAGATATTCAATAACTGTATGCATGTGTGTTTGTGTTTAACTGGATATTTATATGTTGATTGAGCTTACTTGGTTATCTAATGTACTTGAACTGTTATGCTATTATCTGATGTTGAACTATGCTTGTTCTAAATGTTATAATGCATATCTGTGATGAATGCTTTCAACTGTGATATTAGCATTGAACTGAGAATATATATTGTTGTTGATTGAAGGTTTGCTAAGCCAGACTTGTGTCTGTGCTTAACTATTATAAGGATTAAAAAGCTTAATAAGCTTTCAAGATGAAAGGATTGTTGTTCTTTTCCAAAAGCTCATTAACTCAAAGTACTTGTTTTAAATGTTGAAATGGTTTTGGTGAACTATTGTTATACAAGAGAAAAATCCTTTTCGAACTATGTGTCTTCAAGTGAAAACTTTCAAGATTTTTTGGCAATATCCTATTGGGGATTTTAAAAGATAAAAGTATTTCAAAGATGCTTTATAAACTTTCTGATAGCCTGGACAGGTTATCGAGGATTCGGTTTTGAATTTGATTTTCACTGAACAAAAAATAAGTACTTAATAAAGAGAATCTAGTATGCGAGACGTCGCCTCTAGTATTCAGTTATACGCACGTGATCTTGGATCAGTGTTAATTCGGGACCATGGGTCCTATTCATGATGTTCTGGACTGAGAGTCCAATTCTCGAAATCGAGGATAGTGCGTTCTGATTTCTTTGTTGTGGGCTATTGTCCTTATCATGTTATGTTCAAAACATGAATAAAAGCATAAGTGATTTATATGACCACGACCCTTGACTGCAGCATCGGTCTCGAGCATTGTGATTGAGCATTCGGACTGTGTGTCCTATGTTTCTAAGTTTTCAAGTGATGGGGAAATAATGATTAAGTCGTTAGCTTTGAGCTGCGATAGTGAAAAAGAATGAACACAAAGAAAACCTTTTGAATAAAATATTTTCTCATGTGCATTTCCCCAGGCAGATGTGCTTTCTTACATATCAAATACAAGGTGGTATCCGGGAGTCAGTCCATGTGACCGGTTCAGAGGCACGTGTGATGTTGCTCATCCTCAGACCTTAAATGCATGAGGGTATGGAGGAAACTGCCCGGTGGGCTAGAGGTTGACTAACTCTAATTCTTCTCTAGTGGAAAACGGTGTTGATATCTCATGAGATTAAGTTGGAGCCTGATATTGAAGTGCCATGTATATTTTCAAAGATTGACTGTGCGGGTTTGAGACCCTTTGATATAACACTGTTATGTTATGTATATGCATGATTTAACTGCTTATATGATTATGTGATGTATGTATCATGTATATGGTTGTTGTGGGATATATCTTATGACGGTATCTCACTCTTGCACATCTGTATGTTCTGTTCTTTCTTCTTGTATCGGGCATACGCTTGGTTTTAGATGCATCCGAACATTCCCTTGGCACAGTTGAGCTCGAGGAGCAAAGTGTTTGATCATGCTGGGACGGCATGGAACTGGACTATACATAAGGGTGCGACGACCGTGACGTTATCCATCCGGCATCTTATATCTCGTCTAGGGGTAGTGTCTGTGGTCACTCTGCATGCAGGAGGCATTGGTAGGTCGTTCGTCGGCTTTTGGAGTTGTCCCGATAGTCCCTAGTCCTTTAGAGCCATCTTTTGAGTCTTGTACCCAATTCCCTATCCCCGGTTTGATGTTTCTTTCTTTACCTGTTTCTTCAGTAGATGTTTTAGTGTATGTTGGCCAGTTCGACAAGGCCTGTTTTGTAATCAAACCTAAGGTCCCAAGTGGAACGGTTATATTTATATGTAGGATGTTTATTTTCATGTTCCGAGTGTTCATCACCTTTTCTTAACTTCTTTTAACAAAAATAAAATAAAATTGAGTACCCTTTTTCAGTAACCCTATATAAAAGGTTATTTTTCCGAAAGCGACCAGCGTTTTAAATAGGTTTCTTTTCCGCAACGGGTAACCATGTGATGCCGAGTTTTAGGGTGTCGCATTAGTTGGTATCAGAGCTAGTCGAGTCTTTCGGGAATGTTTGGGTTTAGGTCTGTTGTGTTGAAGTTGTGTTTTTCTCTATCTGGATGTTGTTTGAATTACTTCTTTGAGGTAATGTGTGATAACCAGTGGTTCACATCCCTTTTCTGGCTGTTATCTGACTGCTTGTGCGGTAGAGGTCAGTATGAACCAGAGAGGTGCTTGTGGACGTGGACGAGGCTGCGGAGGAATGGATTTCACTGAAAATTCAAATTTATGATTTTCAAATTCCCCACCATGATCACTTCTAATGCATGCTATTTTCAAATTCATTTTGAATCACTTTAGCAAGTTTCTTGAAAGCATGGAATGCATCACTTTTATGAATTAAAAACAACGTCCATGTAAATCTAGAGAAATCATCAACAGTCACTAAAGCATAATAGTTTCCACCAAAACTCATTGTCCTTGAAGGACCAAATAAATCCATATGAAGCAATTGCAAAGGTCTAGAAGTAGAAACAACATTCTTGGGTTTAAAACCAACTCTAGTTTGTTTACCCTTTTGGCATGCATCACATAAACCTTCTTTGTTAAATTTTATCTTAGGCAAACCAATCACTAAATCTTTAGAGATAAGTTTGTTAAGGTGATCTATATGAATGTGTGAAATTATTTTGTGCCGTAGCCATGCATCATCATCTTTACTAATCAAGCATTGTATGGAAGATGAAATTCATTCAAATCAATCATATATATGTTATTGATTCTCTTGCCTATAAACATAACTTGTTTATCATGCATACTTTCAACTAAGTAACATTTTTCATCAAAAACAACTTTAAAGCCCTTATCACATAGTTGACTAATTCTTAACAAGTTATGCTTAAGACTTTCAACCAATAGCACATTATCAATTTTAGTATTAGAATTCTTAGAAACCTTACCCACTCCAAGAATTTTACCCTTGTTGTTATCTCCATATGTGACATGACCACTTTTCCTTGGAGATAGATGGGAAAACTTGGAGATGTCTCCGGTCATATGTTTATAGCATCCACTATCCAAGTACCACTCCTTGCATAGTGTCTTCAAGCATACCTATACAAAAGAGATCAAATCTTAGGTACACAATTTGAATTGGGTCCTTGTATGTTAGTCTTGGGTTTATTCCCTTTAGGGACCTACATAAAGTTACAATTCTCCACACCTTTTCTTTGGATATAACATTTTGAAATATGGTGTCCATGCTTGCAACAAAAATAGCATTTGATAGTTGATTTCTTTTGTTTGCTTGATGGACCAAATTGAGTCTTGTTGGAGGCTTTAGCATCAAATGGATTGTATCTCAATCCGGCCTTAACAAAACTCATATTTTGTTTACCAAGTAAAACATTAAGATTTTTAATCCCATTTGTGAACCTTGCAAGTGACTTTTTCAAATAAATGTTTTCACTTTCCAAATTCTTGCAATTTTCACAAGTGGTGATGCATCATTCTTTTTCTTTTCCTTTTGAATAATTTTTGACATTCTTTTGCGTTGTCTCAATCTCTAGCTTTTGATCCTCAACTTGCTTTATCAAAACAAAATTTTCTTTTTCAAGTTGAGCCATCAAATTCTTTTGTTTCACAACTAGTTTGGCTAAATCAAGAGACTCTTTATGCAATTCTTCAAAAGCATCATGCAACTCATCATAAGTAAAAGAGAGAGAGAGTTCATCATCCGATACCTCATCTTCACTTTTATATGAAGTCATTAAACATAGATTGGCATCTTCACTTTGACTATCTTCATCACTTGAGGATGACACCTCATTCTCCTCCCATGCTATGTATGTTTTCTTACCCTTCTTGTCTTTCTTGCCCTTCTTCTCATCTTTATCAGTGTTCTTCTTGCAGTTGGGGCAATCATATTTCATGTGACCGGGCTTTTCACATTCATAGAAAGTTGGGTTGGAAGTAATCTCCTTCTTTGTGAACTTCTTGTTGTTGAAGTTGCCTCTTCTCTTGAGAAACTTTCCAAACTTCCTCACTAACAAGTTGATGTGCTCCTCTTGGAATTCCTCACTTGAATCATCACTATCACTTAGGTCTTCCTTTCTTGAAGATGCAACCAAGGCTATTCCTTTATTCCTCTTGTCTTGATCTTCACTCTCATTTAATCTTGATAGCTCAAGTTCATGCTCTTGAAGCTTGCCAAAGAGTGTAGCAAGTGACATTGTAGAAAGATTCCTTGATTCAGCAATAGCCGTCACCTTGGGTTGCCAAGACCTATTCAAACATCTTAGGATTTTGTTAATAAGATCCTCATTATCAAACACTTTACCAAGAGCACTAAGTTAGTTAACAATATATCTAAAACACTTTTGCATATCACATGTAGATTCACCATGCAACATTCTAAACAATTCATACTCATGGGTTAAAGTATTCATCCTAGATCTCCTTACTTCACTTGTGCCCTCATGGGCTACCTAAAGTGTATCCCACATTTCCTTTCCGAAATTGCAAGTAGAGATTCTAAAGAACTCATCAACACTAACTCCCGTAGTAATGATGTTCTTAGCCTTCTTATCTAATTGGACCTTCTTCTTATCATCATCGGTCCATAAAGATCAAGGTTTATCATTTTCTTCTTCATTAACAACATGTTTAGGCATACAAGGACCATTCATAACCGTATCCCATATATCAACATCTATTGCCTCAATGAAAATTTTCATCCTTGCTTTCCAATAAGGATAACCTTCACCATTGAAAATAGGGGGTTTAGAAATAGAAACATAATCACTTGTCCCATTTGATTGAGAAGTCATTTCCACGAGACTTGAAATGTGATTAACATTATTCAAGAACACAATCTGATACCAATTGTAAGATGTGGAAATGGTTCTTAGTCAAGAGGGGGGGGGGGGGGGGTGAATTGACCTTTTTTTAAAAACTTTTCGAAAAACAAATGTTGAAGTTCCCTTTTCAAATGGAGTAGCAAGATAGTAAACTTTCGTTGAAGAACAAGAAAGAAACAATTGCAATACCAATTGAAGAGTGCACTTTAAAGAAAGATATTCAATTTTATAAGCTAAGAGATAGTATCATACAATAATCATGCACTATAGCATCATAATAATAGAACATAAAGAATTGTGCATATGATAATAAAGATTGCAAGAAAGTAAAGAGAGTATGGATAGAGAAAGTGGCGGAAGTATTTTACTGGTTCGGCTCACAACCTGAGTGGCCTACGTCCAGTCCCCAAGAATCCTCTTGGAGAAATTCACTATGACAAAGTTTGTACAAGAGATACCACACTGCTTACAAAAGTCATTCTCCTCTAGTAGGATACCTCATCCACTAGAGCCACACTCTCAAGAGATACCTCACTCTTGAACCTTGTTGGATACCTCACCAACAACTTACTAAGGGATTCCTCACCCTTACACCTTGTTGGATACCTCACCAAAAATCACCACAAGAGATACCACACTCTTGCCAAAAAGGGATGCCTCACCCTTACTTTGAAGGATACCTCACCATCAAAGATTTTTCTCCAATGGCCACTTTGAAGGATACCTCACCAACACAGATTTATGCCCCTCAAGAGATACCTCACCCTTGAGAACTTTGGGATCCACATTCCCAATACAAAACTCATAAAACAAATTGAGTAGAAGAGAAAATCCTAGCACAAACACTTGTGCATCAAAGCTTGTAGCTTTTAGATCACTTGTAACAAAGGATGAATAGATGGCTTACTATTTTGACATTATAACAGTATATTTTTTCATATAATTTCTTTTTTTAAAACTCTTAAACACATACCCTTTATATAATTGGAGCTGAAAAAATTGAAGTTTGCTGAAATTTTGGGTGAGTATTCGAATACTCATACAGGGTATTCGAATACTCATACAGGGTATTCGAATACTCCCTGTAACAAAACCCAAAAAACTTAACAGAATGGGTAGTATTCGAATACTCACAATGGTATTTGAATAATCCCTTCAAAAATTGCCAAATTGCATTTGTAATGGCATACATGAGTTGGTATTTGAATACTCTTGAAGGAGTTTCATGTTTTTCTCAAAGTAGACCAATATACAACTATGTATGTGATTACTTATACCTTAAAATCATTTCCAACATTTGGCATTTGATAATAGCTCTAATTGATTTCTATTTTTAGGTTTAGCATTATTATCTTCTTTATTTTGTTAAGCCATCTAATCAACTTAAGTTACTTGTGACTTACATCGAAACCCTAGAAAAGCAAACATAAATTATCAAAACGATTACAACATTTTCAATCAACATGATCATCATCAAAACACTTTTTATATCTTCAGTCTTCAACATGGGTGGAGATGTTCTTCACGGAAGCTTACTTGAGACTTAAATCTCATCATCATCCACACTGTTGAGGATGGATGTAGTTTTACTGTTGTTACTTGAGAAGAAGAATAAGGTAAACTGGGCTGGTTTGGTCATGCAGCACGTGTATGACAATAGGGGAAATGTTGAGTTGTTCTATGGTCATGTTGTGACCTGCATCCTTCGGCACGTTAGGGTTAACCTCACGGGTGAGGTTAAGCTGGACTACAAGAAATTTCATGCCATGATGAAGGAGGGCACAATCAATCAAATGGGGATCATTAACCATGGTGGTGATTGGGAATACAAACCCAAAAGTCTGAAACTGTATGATACTACACCACCTCGCCCAGATGGAGCATCATCTTCCTCACAAGCACCTCCAGCTCCCGGTTCCTCCGTGATGATGGTCTTATTACAGAGTATACTTGCGGAGGTTCGAGTCAACACCACGGAGATCCGAGCTAACTCTACTGCTACTCGTGAGCTCTCATTGGAAGTGAAATCTTTAGAGCGTAGAGTTACTGCATCTGAGGTCAGTCCATTCCGAGCGGCCCCACAGACTCAGGATGACTTTGACAGCAGCAGCACGGATGATGATAATGGTGGTGGTGATGATGGTAGAGATGTTGATATGGGTGGCGATATTCGAGATGATGAGTACTATGTTTAGTACTGTTTTCATTATTTTTACGACTTTTATTAATATTTTTGGGATGATTGTATAACTCTTTAACTTTCCTGGCACTTTCTGCTTCCGCACGTATTTTTTTATTATCTATAACTATGGTGATTGGTTAATTTCCTATTTACATGCCATGATATTTACATCTAATGCTTGAATGATCTTAATAATTAATGGATATATGCCATGATGGGCTTCATTGCTTTTCCCACTTTTTGATAATTCCAAAAGGGGGAGAGAGATATGATTGCATGCTTAAGGGGGAGAAGATTTGTAATAATGCATGGAGTGAGGGGGAGTAAAGCAAACGACGTTTTAAAAACTCTGATATATTATATATGTGTTGCTCTAACTCTTTTTAGAAAATCCCCCTGAGATGTTTGTCATCATCAAAAAGGGGGAGTTTGTGGATATATGCCTTGACAGGTACATATGTTTTGATGATGGACAAAAGAAAAAGGTCCAGAAGGACTAAAGTGCAAAACGCGGGAAATTGTAAAGCAAGCTAGCACAAGGGGTAAAATGGGAATTTTAATATTTGTATTATTTGTTTTAGAATTATGTGTAAATGGTAAGTAGAGTTCTCAAATTAATAATGGTACCACACACAACATATTTAACATGTTCTTAAAAGGTTTATCATATGTTTAATTGATTTTGAACATGTGTTTTAAAGTATTAAAACTGACAATCATTTGAGTTTAATTGGGCAATCATTCTCTTAATTGTCAACTTTTTGAAATTCAATCTGATACGCACCATAATCGATTATGGTATTCCTATAATCGATTATAAGTCATGGTTAAATGGATTTAATTGGTGTTAATGAGTAATTATGACATTAAAGCCGTTGAATTCAAATTTTGAAATAGAATAATTGATTATGGTAATTGGATAATCAAATATGACATTATTGACTTTCAATGTGTTTCAAACAGAAACCCTATAATCGATTATGTTATTGATTAATGATTTTTCTCTAAAAGTCAATGGACTCATAATCGATCAGTGTAATCGATTATAGCCTTTTGTGTAAAAGTCATTGACCTCATAATCGATTAATATAATCGATTATGCCTATTCTGTCCAAATGCGCGCTTCCTGAAAATACTTTAAATAATCGATTATAGCATTTAAATAATTGTTTATTACGCAACAAATGATTTTTAAGAGGCATGATGATATGAGCCCAAAAAGGAGCATGGTCCATAAAACAACACAAGGACTTGATGGACCAATGACAAGAGTTACAACCAAGAAAGCCCAACAACTGTTAATTCAAATCATGCTCTTTTAATGGAAGCAAGCCCAAATGCAAGAGTTGATGGAATGGAGCCTAAGTTGGTCACTTATCTCATCCAACTAAAAGTCCCATGATTAAGTGATGAAGGGCGTGATCAAGTTAAGAGACCAATTAGTTGTTTTTTCTTTTAAATTCAATAAGTGTAAATAGGTTAAGTGAGTGAGTCCAATTACTAAGTGATGTTTTTGGATCAAACCCATTTTATTCCATGTTGTACACGAGTTTGTTAAGTGTCTTGGGAGGGAATCTTTTGCATGCTATAAGAAAGTCCTAATTAGTTGAGTGAATAAATGGTGTAAATTATGGGGGGTTACACTTTTAATTTGAGAAGTAAGTGTAACCACCACATAATGAGTTAGAAAGAGTCATTCGGGGGGGGGCATAACCATTCTTTTGTGGCTGAGTTATTTTGTGAGTTAAGTTAGTTTTGTGAGTTTTATTGCCATTCGGGGGGGGGGGGGGGGGCTAACCATCATTGTTTTTTTTGGCTGAATAGGTGAGTTAAGTGGGAGTTTTGTAATAAGTGAGTGTTTTGGTGTCATGAATAGGTGAGTTATGTGGGATTTTTGGAATCTTTTGGAAGGCAAAGTGTGACCAAAGAACTCAGCCTTGGAACTATATATATTTCATGCCTATTACATGAATAAATAACTTTGGATGTTGAATTTTGGATTGAATCCATATTTGTGAGATTATTGTCTCCTTGGTTCTTGGTTGAGCCAAACTAGTTCTTATCAAGAATCCAAGATTCTTGGGGTGAACCTCATAGGCTTATCAAACTACATGTTTGTGGCTCCATCCATCTTCTTATCTTCATCCATTTTGTTTCTTTCTTCTTCTTATTTTGGTTCCAAAATTGGTTTCACATTTACTTGTTAAGAATTCAACCAAAAAGATCATCAACAAGGCAACCTCACCATTTGGTTGCCATCAAGTGGTATCAAAGCTTAGGCTTTGGTTGAATTTTTGAGTTTTTTTTTTCATTTTCTTGTTTGGTCTTCCTCTTCTACCTTCTACCTTTCTTCTTTTCTACTTAAAAAATTCAGAAAAAAAAATTATTACTTTGAAGGGAATTTTCGTGGTATTTGTTATATCTCTAAAACAAGATTACAAGTGTGATTCTCTTCTTCAAAGTTTGAAAAAAAAATTGTGCAAGAAAGCTTGAAAAAAAAAGAGAAGAGAAAAGTCTATTTGAGCAATTTGTGTTCTTGAAAAAAATATTTCCCTTCTTCCTTTGTTCTTATTTCCAATGCTTTGCTTTTCCAGCCTTCTTTTTGTTTCCTTTGTTTTTTGATAAGTTTTATGATTTTTGTTACTTGATTTTTTGGATTTTCATGTGGTTTTTGTGTTTGACTCTTATAAGAACTAAAGGAGGACAATTGAGTGGAAAAAGGCAAAGAGTGATATATATATATATATATATATATAGACACACACACATTTGTGTGCACAAGTGAGGGAGTGTAGTGAGGAATTACATAAAATCAAGAGATGGCAAACCAAGATGATAGCCCACCACTTTCTCTAAGGTCAGCGGCCATTCATTCTAGAATGGCTACTCAAGTTCAAGCTCTTACAAGGCAAATGGAGGCAATGCAAGCAAACTATGATTGACAACTTGCCAACCATCAAAACAATGATGATTCTAGTGGATATGAGAGTGAAAGAGGAAAACCTAGAAGAGGAGGACATAGAGGAGGAGGGCGTAGAGGAAGGAGGTATGATAGAGGACTTGAAGGGGTCAAAATCAAAGTTCCTCCCTTTATTGGGAAGAATGATCCCGAAGCTTACTTGGAGTGGGAGATGAAGATGGAGCAAGTCTTTGATTGTAACTCTTACAATGAAAGAAAGAAGGTGAAAGTAGCCGCTCTTGAGTTCAAATAAAATGCACTTGTGTGGTGGGACCAATTTCAGAAGGAGAGGAGGAGATATGAGGAGGAACCTATAGAGACTTGGGAAGAGATCAAGCATGTCATGAGAAAGAGGTTTGTCACAAATCACTACCATAGGGACTTACACAACAAATTACAAAGGTTGACACAAGGCTCTAAAAGTGTTGAGGAATATTTCAAGGAGATGGAATTGGCCTTACTTAGGTCAAACTATCAAGAAGATAGGGAGGATACCATGGCACGATTCTTACATGGCTTGAACCAAGACATTCAAGACATAGTGGAGTTACAACATTATGTGGAGCTTGAAGATTTGGTCCAACAAGCAATCAAGGTGGAGCAACAAATTAAGAGAAGGAAGTCTAAATTTAATTCCTCTTCTAAATTTTCATCCTCAAGTTGGAAGGAAGATTCAAATAAGGAGGGTGCACCATTCACTAAGGAGGCCGTGAGCACCTCTCAAGGGAAGAAACCAATGGAAATAACTTCTAGGAGTCATGATGTGAAGTGTTTCAAATGCCTAGGCCATGGACACATTGCATCCCAATGCCCAACCTAGAGGACAATGGTGGCAAGGAATGGTAAAGTGGTCTCACAATCCGAAGCTTCAAGTGAGGAGGAGAGTGAAAAAGGAGAAGAAATTCCGGAGGGAGACTTATTCATGGTAAGAAGACTTTTGGGAAGCCAAACCAACGAGCAAGATGATAGTCAAAGAGGAAGCATCTTTCATACTAGGTGCCTAATCCAAGAGAAGGGTTGCTCTTTAATCATTGATGGTGGTAGTTGTGTAAATGTTGTTAGTTCTAGATTGGTCTCAAAATTAAATATTGTTACTAAGGCACATCCACAAGCATATAGGCTTCAATGGTTAAGTGAGGTTGGAGAAATGGTGGTAAATAAGCAAGTTGAGGTTCCTTTCTCAATTGCGAAATACCATGATAGTTTCCATTGTGATGTGGTGCCTATGGAGGCAAGCCATATGTTGCTAGGGAGGCCTTGGCAATTTGACAAGAAGACCACTCATGATGGGTACACCAATAAGTTCTCTTTCTTTCATCAAAACCGAAAAGTTACTCTTGATCCTTTGTCTCCAAAAGAAGTGAGAGTGGATCAACTTAAGATGAAAAAAAAGAGCAAGAGTGAAAAGAAAAAAAGAGTGAGAAAAAGAAAGAAAAGGAGAGTAAGAAATGGATTGGAAAAGAGAGTGAGGAAAAAATTTAAAAAAAGAGTGAGAAAACAATTTTTTTAAAAAAGTGATCAAGAGAAAAATAATGAGGAAAATATTGTGAAAATTAGTGAAAAAAAAATAGAGTTGTTTGGCAACAAAAAGTGAAGAGAAGGAGGCTTTGATTTCAAGGTTGCCCCAATTCA
Source organism: Sophora flavescens (assembly GCA_030762895.1). NCBI lineage: Eukaryota > Viridiplantae > Streptophyta > Magnoliopsida > Fabales > Fabaceae > Sophora > Sophora flavescens. The sequence continues at coordinate 92,823,388 of CM061066.1, forward strand.
TTTTTTATTGCAACAATTTTTATTTAATTGCTAATGCTTCTAATGATCTTTCTTTGTCTAGTGGTGTTGTAACTCTTTTGCAGAAAGTTGGAGATTACATTCCAAAGGAAGCGCCCTATGGTTTGGGAACTTGCATGGATTTCCAAAAGCTCACTTTAGATTGACATCCAACACCTAATTTTGTTGAAGAAGATTTCAATTCGAGGTCGAATTCACTCAAAGAATGAGGGGATGATATGAGCCCAATAAGGAGCATGGTCCAAGAAACAACATAAGGACTTGATGGACCAATGACAAGAGTTACAACCAAGAAAGCCTAACAACTGTTAATTCAAATCATGACTCTTTTAATGGAAGCAAGCCCAAATGCAAGAGTTGATGGAATGGAGCCTAAGTTGGTCACTTATCTCATCCAACTAAAAGTCCCATGATTAAGTGATGAAGGTCATGATCAAGTTAAGAGACCAATTAGTTGTTTTTTCTTTTAAATTCAATATGTGTAAATGGGTTAAGTGAGTGAGTCCAATTACTAAGTGATGTTTTTGGATCAAGCCCATTTTATTCCATGTTGTACACGAGTTAGTTGAGTGAATAAATGGTGTAAATTATTGGGGGCGGGGGTGTTACACTTTTAATTTGATAAGCAAGTGTAAGCACCACTCTTTTGTGACTGAGTTATTTTGTGAGTTAAGTTAGTTTTGTGATTTTTATTACCATTCAAATGGGGGGGGGGGGGGGGTAACCATCATAGTTTTTTGTGGCCGAGTTGAATGTTTTGGTGGCTACATCATGAGGGCATTTTAGGCTTATTAACTCATGTTATGATGGCTGAGTTAAGTGGGAATAAGTGAGTGTTTTAGTGCAATGAATAGGTAAGTTAAGTGGGAGTTTTGGAATCTTTTGGAGGGCAAAGTGTGAGCAAAGAACTCAGCCTTGGAACTATATGTATTTCACGCCTATTACATGAATAAATAACTTTGGATGTTGAATTTTGGATTGAATCCATATTTGTGAGATTATTGCCTCCTTGGTTCTTGGTTGAACCAAATTAGTTCTTATCAAGAATCCAAGATTCTTGTGGCGAACCTCATAGGCTAATCAAACTACAAGTTTGTGGCGCCATCCATCTTCTTATCTTCATCCATTTTATTTCTTTCTTCTTCTTATTTTGGTTCCAAAATTGGTTTCACATTTACTTGTTAAGAATTCGACCAAAAAGATCATCAACAAGGCAACCTCACCATTTGGTTGACAACCAAATGGTGAGGTTGCCTTTGGAATGATCTATTTGGTTGAATTTTAGTCAAGAACTTAGTGTAGAAAATTTGTAACCAAAATTAAAGAGAAGAAAGAAACAAAATGGATGAGAAAGAGATGATGATGGCGCCACAAACTAGAGAGTTTGATAAGCCTATGATGTTCTCCACAAGAATCTTGGATTTTTGATAAGAACTAAGGTTGGCTAAACCAAGAACCAAAGAGAACAAAGTCTCACAAATGGATTTCAATCCAAATTCAACATCCAAGTTACCATTTCATGTGTTTAGGCATGTTACATATAGGGGTGTGGCTGCCAACATTTGGCTTCACACTTACTAAACTCACACTTAACTCAGCCACTTAATAGTGACTTACTACCCTCTCTCTATCATTATGTAGCAGCCACACTTATTTCTCAAATTAAAAGTGTAACTCCCACATAATTAACAAAACATAAAAAGTCTAATAAACTCGTGTAAAATTCGTTCATAACTGCCACCATTATTTTAATCATGATAAAAGCCAAATCTGGTCAAGAGGCATGAAATACGTGTTGTAGGAAATTTTGTTAGCTTTCCAACACTCCAAAGAATGCATCAATCGGAGACCCGCAGCTCAAGATACAGCCAAAACAAGTCAGCTGGTTCACCACTAATGAAAATAGTATTTTCATCAAAGTTGTTGAATTTCTTCTTGATCCATGGTCTTCATTGGGCTCATATCATTCTTGTTGAAAACTTGACCTGCCCCCCTTGGCACATATCATACCCTCCTTCTTTAAGAAAATATATCCTCGAATTTATGACTTCAATCCCTACATCAAATGAAAGACATAAATGCCACCTTGAAGATAAGTCAATATCAAATACATTTTTATTTATTTTCCCTACAACTTGCAATAGCCCATCTCTTCTTGAGTGGACCTTTGATTTCCTTTTATTGGGAAACCTTTTTTTCTTTTTATGTACACAAACCCAACCTCCGGGATCAAATGGAAATTGATAGAAACCATCAAATGTAGCAAGTAGGTGTAACACATTTCCATCTTTTACAATCCTAACACATTCATAGCCAAGGTAAGGAATTATACGATTAAGCAGAAAATTATACCTCTTGTGAAAATCTACTTTCAAGTTTACCTTTCTTGGCTTGAACATAGTCATAAAAGAAAATGTACTTTCTCTTTTTAAAGGCTCCCAATAAAGTTGAGCCTCATGGACATTCTCCTTATCACAAACAAGGGATGGTTCTTTTTGAAACAAGATAATCCTCTCAAACACATTAGGATCATCATATGAAAGCTTAAAAGAATTTGCAAGAATGGGTAGAGTAAGAAGCGGAATAATAGTTATCCCATCAATTATTGTTACATGAAAGCCTTTAGAGCTTATAACAAATCTCAAAATGCTAACTTTATTTTGATCAAAAGAGTATGTGAGCAAGTTAGCAAACAAACTTTCTCTAAGTAATCCAACACATTCCTCAAAATTGTTGTGATAAATCAAATGAACATTAGAAAGCACAACAACACATATATCAAGGAATTCATTCAAGTCTTGGTTCATAATTCTCAAATCAATCTTAGGAAGATGATAAGAGTCATGCAATTCATCAAGAAGGTTTTCATTCCTATCAAATGTAGTAGAATAACAAGACCCGTGCAATTTACCAAGCATATTACCAAATTTTGTGTTAAGATATCCATGCTTTTGGGAAGCCATGCAAGTTCCCAAACCATGGGGTACTTCCCTTGGGATTAGCTCTTCAATTACATCGGTTGTCTTGCAAGCTTCCATTTGAGGAACATCTTCGATTTCCTTCAAAAGAGAATCAACACAAGAGGCAAAGAGTTAGGAAAAACATCAAAACAAGCATTTACTTTTTCCACCTCACCTATTGTTTTTCTCTCATCTCTTTCTTTTCTCTCACTCTTTTCCATACTCTCATCTTTTTGACATTTTTTCTCTTGATTCTTTTTCACATTTTCATCACTCTTCTTTTCAAATTTTTTTCACTCTTTTTTTCATTTTCTCTCCAATTAGGAGAGACTTCCATAGGTTTCTTTCCATGAGCACTAGCCATGGCCTCCTTAGAAGTTGAAGTGTTGCCCTCCTTCTTTGATTTGTTATGAAGAACTCTATGGTATTGGTATGGAACAAACCTTCTCCTCATTTATTTTCTCATCTCAACCCAAGTGTCTATGGTCTTTCCTCCATGTCTCCTCCTTTCTTTTTGTAGTTGGTCCCACCACACAAGGGCATATACTTTGAACTCAAGGGCGGCTAATTTCACCTTCTTGATTACATTGTAAGAATTACAATCAAAGACTTGTTCTATTTTTAACTCCCAATCCAAGTAAGCCTTCGATCATTCTTCCCAATAAAGGTTCGAACTTTGATTTTGACCCCTTCTTTGTTTTGGAGAGCAGTCAGTTGTTGAGTGAAATTTTCATTCATTTGCTCCATTTGCCTCTGAAGGGTTTGTATTTGAGTAGTCATTCTAGCATGAAGAGTTGCGAACCTTGGAGAAAGTGGTGGACTATCTTCTTGGGCTGCCATCACATTAACTCACAATATCAAAAGATAACAAGAAATTATAAAATTCCTCACTACACTCCCTCGCTTGTGCACACAAATGTATTTCACTCAATTGGCTTTTTCCACACAAGATGTAATTTTCACTCTTGTCTTTTTCCACTCAATTGTTCTCTTTTAGGCCTTAGAGGAGTCAAACACAATCCACACAAAAATCCAAAAATCAAGTAACAAAAATCACAAAACTTATCAAAAAACAAGGGAATAAAAAGAAAGGCTAGAAAAGCAAAGCTTTGGAAATAAGAACAAGGAAGAAGGGAAATATTATTTTCACGAACACAAATTGCTCAAATAGACTTTTCTCATCTCCTTTTTTTTTTCCTCAAGATTTCAGGCACAACTTTTTTTTTATAATTTGCGCACCTTTTTTTTTCTTCAAACTTTGAAGAAGAGAATCACACTTATAAACTCTTTTTTTTTTTTGGAGCAAGAACAACAACCACGAAATTTTCCCTTCACAAATAGAATCAAAGTGTAATTTTTTTTTTGTTTTTGTGTTTAAAAGAAGAAAAGAAGAAAGGTAGAAGATGAAGAACAAAAACTCAAAAAATTCAACCAAAGTTTAAGCTCTGGTACCACTTGATGACAACCAAATGGTGAGGTTGCCTTTGGAATGATCTATTTGGTTGAATTTTAGTCAAGAACTTAGTGTAACCAATTTGTAACCAAAATTAAAGTGAAAAAAGAAACAAAATGGATGAGAAAGAGATGATGATGGCGCCACAAACTAGAGAGTTTGATAAGCCTATGATGTTCGCCACAAGAATCTTGGATTCTTGATAAGAACTAAGGTTGGCTCAACCAAGAACCAAAGAGAAAAAAGTCTCACAAATGGATTTCAATCCAAATTCAACATCCAAGTTACCATTTCGTGTGTTTAGGAAGGTTACATATAGGGGTGTGGCTGCCAACATTTGGCTTCACACTTTGTCTTCCCAATGATTCCATAACCCCCACATAACTAGCCTATTCATGACTTACTAAACTCACACTTAACTCAGCCATTTAATAGTGACTTATTACCCTCTCTCTATCATTATGTAGAAGCTACACTTATTTCTCAAATTAAAAGTGTAACTCCCACATAATTAACAAAACATAAAAAGTCTAATAAACTCGTGTAAAATTCGTTCATAACTGCCACCATTATTTTAATCATGATAGAAGCCGAATCTGGTCAAGAGGCATGAAATACATGTTGTAGGAAATTTCGTTAGCTTTCTAACACTCCAATGAATGCATCAATCGGAGACCCGCAGCTCAAGATACAGCCAAAACAAGTCAACTGGTTCACCACTAATGAAAATAGTATTTTCATCAAAGTCCTTGAATTTCTTCTTGATCCATGATCTTCATTGGGCTTATATCATTCTTGTTGAAAAGTTGACTTGCCCCCCTTGGCACATATCATCAAGGGATCTACAAGTTGAAACAAAATCTCAACAATTAGTCTCCATTAAACAAGTGACAAATCAACCAATAGACAATCAATTTAAAGAGGTCAAGAATGTGGAAAACAACTAATACAAAACTAATGGAGTTTATAAGGAAAGCAAGAAAAGGTTCAAGAAGAATTGCACACTCAAATTGATGTGAAGAAGACAAGTTGGAAGAGTTCAACAAAGTGTAATTCAAATTTAATCAAAGCGTATGTGAACAAGTAATGATCAATGTGAATTGTGCTACACCAAATTATGAAGGATCAATACAAATACAAGCATGTGAAATGGTGGCAAGTTTTTTACCTTTGCTGGAATTTTCCAGAATTCGTACTTTTGCCCCAAAACTTTTTATATTTATGGTTTTGGCCCACCTTTTCTTTTTACATCAGATTTTTTAAAAAATTGCAGCCACTTGACTTTTTATAATTACAATTTCACAGCAATTACACTTAATTTTCGAATTTACAAAAAGATCCTTCAATCATGAACAAATTTGAACATAATTGATGTAATACTTGGGAATATGAACAATTCAAATAGTGTATAATAAGTTCCAAGTAGTGAAGCACAAATCAAGTAATTAGAGACCTATATCTTTCATTCAAGTGGATGATAAACACATCATTTCCACAACTTGAATTTCATGAAGATCTATTAGGTTCTAAAAATTTGAAATCATTGAAGCACTTTTGATTAAAATTTGAATCAATCTTATTATTGTGAATTGAAATTTGAATTGTGAATTTTGCAATTGTTCAAATTCACAAAGTAAGGCAAATAGATCTATGCTTGAATTTTTAAGAAGTAACCAAAATCACATGTTATGGGAGAGCACATGCAAGAAATGGAGCCTAAAATTGAAAGTGAAAATGTGGTGGGAAAAAGAATTTCACCAAAAATTCAAGCAAGATCAATTCAAACTCATTTCAAATTCTAGATCCATGACCACAATTAGATTTAAATTACTTTTCATCATCCAATTCTTGTGGTAAATGGCGCCACTAGCATGTGAAATTTTCAACATGAAATTTGCTCCAACTCAAAGATTATCATAGAATTTGAAAAAAAAAATTGATCAAAAATTCAAAACAATTGAAGATCAAAGATCTAGCTCTAGATACCACATAATATGAACAAGGATTGTTCACTAAGCATTTTAGGATCTTCTTTGATCTAATTGTTTCAAAATTAGAGATCAAACATAATTCAAGCACAATTTATATGAATCTTGTTCTTCAAGTGAAGAGTCAAGAGAAACAAAAAGGAGTAGAAGAGAAGAACAATTGATATATGACTAGAAAGTAAATTGCAAGAAGTAAATTGCAAGAATTAAAGTGCAAGAATTAAAGAACAAAAGTAGAAAAAGGAATAGGAATAAGATGAAGGGGAAGTCGCCACAATTGAGTCATCTTTGAGAAGAAGATTGAATTGATAAGCCGAAGGAGGATTCACCACTTGAATATGGAAATTCAAGATAAGAATCAACGGTTCAACTCATGAACCAAGAAGAGGAGAACTCTCAACTCTCTCTAGAAATCTCAAATGTGAGAAAACTCAATTGTATTCAAACTTGTAAAATGAATTACATTAAGCGTATTTATAGATGAGCAAATGTGCTCATCTAACTTAAGGTGCAAGCTATCTTACTTAAGGTGCAAGCTAGTGCCTCTTTCCTCTACAACCCAAGTGTGAGCTTTGTTTTGGGCCTAATGTTTCCTACTCTTATGACATGTACTAATGGCCCAATAGGCCCAAATCCTAAACTATTCCTAAGTGCTTTTTGAATAAGTATTTATATTACATACACTCTACTCTATACAAGGGTCCTAATCCCTACCTTTATTACATGAACTCTACTCTATACAAGGGTCCTAGGTCCTATCCCTAACTTGGTGGTCAATGGCTCAATGCATAAGAGGTTCAAGATGAAGCCCTCTTCATAAGGTTGCCTATGAGTCAAGTGATTGACCACCACCTTCTTCAATGTGTCTTGGACTCTTCTAAGTCGTGCCCTTGTCATGGGTCCATGTAGATCTTCAATTCTAGGTCCTTGACTTTGTGTATCCATGTTCATATCAAGATAGCACTCACAAGTACAAGTAATAAATAAATTGAAGATCAGCCAACAACACCTATGTGGTGTATATGTCTCTCAAAGTTAAGTTTGCAAGTGTAAGAATAAGAGAGAAGAAGAGAGAATGATTCAAGAGGATAAAGTCAGAAAATGTTCACTGTATTTCGTTATGTCTTTCTCTGAAAATGACTCTTAAATAAACCAATTGAAGATAGGTCAAAATCTCTTGAAAACTGATTTTCTCGAGTCATAATTGATTATTCAGTTAGCATAATCGATTATTTTAAGTAAAAACAAAAGGTGCATTTTGAAACAGTCATGTCATAATCGATTATAATAATCAATTACACGGTTTCTGTTTAAAAGCAATGACTGATCAAATTAAGCATAATCGATTATCCTAATCGATTATCATCTCTTTGAGTTTGTTCTAAAAAGTAATAATCGATTCTGGGAAATCCATAATCGATTATGCAATTTGAATTTTCAAACTCAAAGGCTCAGACATAATTAAACTCAGTTAATACCATTTAAAGACAAAGCTGAGTTTAAAACGTGTTAAAATAGGCATAATCGATTACCATAATCGATTATCCTAGTTCAAAAATTGAATTTCAAAAACCTAACGGCTCTATCATTTAAAGACTCATTTATGCACAATTAAGAGCTGCATAATCAATTAGACTAATTGATTATTCCTCGAAGAAAATGATTTTTGAAAAACTTTAAAGGCCTAAGAATATTATGATAAAATCCAATTTAAATGCCTTTTAAGTTTCTTTTCCAAAACATATTGTATGTCGGTGTGTGATTAGGTTAACTTGAGAAACACACAACCACTTACAATAACTTCTAAAACAAGTAATACAATTAAAATAAAATCCCTTAACCCAAGGTATTTGCTTGTTGGTCCTTTTCACACTTTTTGCAGATAAGTCCTTATTGACTTGAATCCTCTTGTCAATCATCAAAACATATGTACCTGTCAAGGCATGTATCCACAAACTCCCCCTTTTTGATGATGACAAACATGTCAGGAGGGATTTTCTGAATATGGTTATAGATATACATACATACATACATACATACATACATACATACATACATACATACATACATACATACATACATACATACATACATACATACATACATACATACATATATATATATATATATATATATATATATATCAGAGTTTTAATGTATTTGCTCTACTCCCCCTCACTCTATGCATTCATTTAAAATCCTCTCCCCCTTAAGCATGCAATCATATAACTTTCCCCTTTTTTGCAATCATACACACACCTGCATATAAGTTTCTATATACTCCTGAGGTATGCTTGCGGGCAATCATTTCTCTTTAGCATACTTGAACAAAAATTCTGCAAACTGTGTCCTCAAGTCTTTGAACTCTTTTTTGTCAAGAGGAGATTGGTTTGCTGTTAAAAGCCTGCACACGTTCAAATAAATCACGGTAACATTAATTAACGCAATGAAGATGAAAACTAAAATATATAATTAAATAAGTTGTTTAATTAAGTATTATTACCTTCTTCCATCCTTCCGTAATAGATGCGGAGACTATGTTCAGCGTATGTTGCATCACATAATATCCACACGACCAAACGTCACTCTAAAAGCGAGACTACAAAAGTAATGAAATTTAATGTCACTTAAATAAACATATATATTTGGAATTAGTAATTAGTAATTAGTAATTCTAATATTATATACTATTTAACAGACTACCAACCTTGAGGATAATCCAATCAGGATTTCCTTTAGACTTAAGAGTCCTACTCCTCCCGTTGGCACAGCTCAAACTACAAGTCTTCAGCGCACTATCATAAACAGAATATTCATGTCAGTTAACCAATTCATCGTGTGTCTCATAAAATTAAAGTAAATGTTAAAACTTAAATTAAATATAAGATTAATTACTAACCTATTGATAGGTTCCACCACCTCCCGTAGCGGGTTCTTGTGGAGAGAGCATAGGAAGACGACAGAATGCCTTGCAGGATGAATTACGAGAAATTGCCAATGCCTTCTCATTATGTACGGTTCCAGATATAGCTCCTTGCGATCATCACCTCCCAGTAATCTCGTTAAGTACACTGTGACTTCGTTGTGATTGTCAAAGAATTCAGGTTGAGGTATCGTAGGTATCTCCCTCTCGAGTTGAAGTCAATGGAGATACCTACGATATGAATACAGTAAATCATAAAATTCAAATAAAATATATAAATTGAATTAATTATAAAATTATAAAGCATACTTATGTCGACCAAAAACTAACAATCACGGTGGATAGTTACTGGCCAACATTGCAAAGATACCCAATATCGTCACCACTGAATACAAATCCAAGCTCACACTCATGAAATAGGTGTGCCAGTCAACCATCATGCTCAAACTCCCATTGAAAAATCACGAGCGCATAATCCTCGCCAATCGAGAACAACCGAGTCATGAGAGACATCTTATCTAACAACCTGATTTTAATTATGTTGTTCAACCGGTTAAAATATAATTAATTATATTTTAATTTGAGAGTTAGAAAGTGTTTTTGATTAAAATAAAATCATATTCATAGTCTACTTTATGGTAGAAGGTTATGGTAAAATTTTCGGTTGAAAATTCAGTAGAAAGCCGATCTACGTTTTCACTGCTAGTACAAGTTTACTGAGCAGAAAACCTAATTTTAAACCATGAACAAAACGCTTAGTGTTTTTGGGTTTTTTGTTTGATATTGGAAATTTTCGAAAATTCGAGTTCAGAAATAAAATATAATATTTATTCCGGGTGAAATATGATCAGAAACTTGAACCGGATACGCAATGGAGCAGAGTAGGGAGCACAAAAGTGAAGATGTGACATGTGAGAGTGAGGTGACTTACTAGGGGATGGCCTAAGTCACATCCTAAAAAGTGGTCATGATGACACTTTTTGAATTATAACATATTATATTCTAAAAACCTATTTTTCTCTTTCCTCTTCAACCAAACAAGGCATAAGACCAAACTTGCTCTCCAAGCTCTTCCATATCTCCTCTTGGACGTCCCACTCCCCTCTCCCTCTATAAATACCCATTTCATTTTCTCTTCATCACTTTCTCATTTTTAAGTTTCCAACACTTAAAGTTTCCATTTTGACTTACTTTCAAGCTTCAAGTTCTTCATACTTTTTCTTTCTAGTTTCAAGGGTAACCCTCTCATACTCTTCTATTTCAAGTTTTACACTTATTTCATGAGTTTACTTTATGTCTTCTTAAAATGTTCTTAACGCTCTTTTAACTTCTAAAATCTCTAGAAAATGGTAGAAAACTCTGTTTGAGTTTAAACCAATTTTTAAGGACTTCTATTAATCTCTACTTTCATATTCTAAGAGCTTGTATCAAACAAACATCTCTAACCTATTTTTACAAGGATGGCCGAAACTAGGTATTAGTGTCCTAGGAAGTTTTATTTCAACTTTTTGAAAGATGATCATGTATTTGAGCTTCTAAATACCTCTTGATCTTAAATCTAAAGTCTTGAAAAGTTTAAAGATTTCTAGCATATTTATCCTATGATGGCCGAACCTATGATGGTTGTGGGCCTAGGATGTTTTGTTTTCATTTTCCAACATGATCATGGACTTGAGCTCCTTAATATATTTGGATACTAAGTCTAAGAGTTTGGAAAGTTTAAAAACTTCTAGCCTATTTATCCTATGATGGCCGAACCTATGATGGTTGTGAACCTAGGATGTTTTGTTTTCATTTTCCAATATGATCATGGACTTGATCTCCTTATAATACATTTGGATGTTAAGTCCAAGAGGTTGGAAAGTTTAAAGATTTCTAGCCTATTTATCATATGATGGCCGAACCTATGATGGTTGTGAACCTAGGCTGTTTTGTTTTCATTTTCCAATATGATCATGGACTTGAGCTCCTTAATACATTTGGATGCTAAGTCTAAGATATTGGAAAGAGTAAAGATTTCTAGCCCATTTTGTAATATAAGTCCGAAACCTACCCTAAGTGGTTGGATTATTTTTATTCTATATTTTCAAGGTATAGCAATTTATCTAAGTTACCTAGAACCTAAGTGATAAGTATCCAAAGGCTTATGCTGAGAAAAGAATCCTAACTCTAATTTGAATTAAATGGCCAAACCTAGCATAAAGAGAACATAGATGAGTTTGTTTGATTTATTGGTTATTATGTTGTTTGGTTGAAGGTGGAGTTAGTACTTTGTTGTGTGACAACGAGGAGCTTCGAGTTTGGGAGTTCAGCGATAACCCAGGTGGGGGAAAGAATCAACCTGTCGTCGGAATGGATAAGTAGTAGATTATATAATAATTGTGTATGGCGACCTAAACCATACTAGTAGTCGAGTAATCGACAAGACCAAAATCGCATTGGTCTTTTCTGAAAAACCCATGGCGATTACGGGATTGTAGTTTATCGATATTAGGTTGATTTTATATTGTTGATGGTTGATTTGATTTTATTACCTTTACTGAATTGATTTTGTGCTATGATTGGTAATATGGGAATATTTTGATTGATATTGTGTTATGCATGATCTGCCTGGTTTGTATTATTATGCTTAGTGGTTTTTAAGCAAAGATATATATGTTGTCTAAGAGATTATTGTTTTGGGTGTGAGAATAATGATGATTTAGAAGTGCCTAACCTAGATGATGTATGTTAAAGAGGTGTTATGGCATAGAATATGTGTCAAGTTCTAATGAAAGGTTAAAGCACTAGGATGTTGTTAAAACATGTTGGTGAGATCCAAGCATAGGTGTTGTTGTCCACAACCGTGTATTGGTAATATAATACACAAAGACAAAAGTGTATTGGTAATATAATACACAAGAACATCTGTGTATTGGTAATATAATACACCGTGTATTGGTAATATAATACACGTAAAAACACTTCTGTGTATTGGTAATATAATACACATAAAATCAAGAGTTCTCGCGAGACCACTTCCACCTTAGGGAATGGGGGGTGGAACACCTTAACGAGAATGGAGGTAGAACACCTTAACGGGAATGGAGGTGTGCACTAGGTGGAACATCCTAACAGGAATGAGGGTGTGCCTCGATGCAAATGAGGGATGGTGATAGGAGTGGTAGTGGCCACGATAACGTAAAGACATGGTGACATGATTAGAAAGGTTACGTTAAAATAAAGTGTTAGATCTCCTGAGAGTAAGGGTGGAGAATGATATATATTAACCTGAAGATGATTCGTTAGTTATGTGTGTTGATTGTTTGTGACAATTATGGTTTACTTTATTATGACTCATTTCCGCTTTTTGATGATAGAATTGTTTCTTATCCCCTGTATATTTCTGTATGCTGTATTTTATCTCCTTGTGGAATCGTACGAGAGGACCCTGGAGGACGAGCTGTGACCCATGGTGATTAGGGTCTAGTTAGTTATGGCCAGTGCGTCTCGTGAGGCTTATTTTTATTATGTTTTCCGCTGTTTAACTTTTTGTCTAAGTATATGCCTGTAAGGGATCCTACTGATAGGATATCCTCAACAATGTTTTGTAATATGCATAATATACTTATATTGTGATATGTCATTCTATATGAAGTTGTATACTTTATAAATTTAAGTTTTTATTTTTACGTATTTTCATGTTAAGCGTGCAATTAAGTAATTAAATAATGAGATTTTAATCTAATGACACAAAAAGGCACAGCAGGGTGCCTCATTTTGGTATCAGAGCAGTTTGGTTCTAAAACGGACGGTGGGTTATGTCCAATCAGAATCAAGGACTGCGAGGTTTAGGATGTTGTTACTGGCCGTGTCTAGTTGAATCCACATCGGATTTTGACTATGCTTAGAAGTTGGGTAGTGTGTCCGAATCTGATGTGAGAACTTAATATTAGCACGGCATATGGTATTTATATACTGATCTATGTAGTATTCTATTTCATACTAATGATAGCAGGTGATTTCTTTTAACAGAATCATGGCTCGCGGAAGAGGACGTCCGACTAACAGTGGTGACGGAACTCTAGAAAGGATTATTGGAGCTGTCAATGGTAATTCTAACAATACTGAGAATGGAGGAGGATCATCTTCGACTACAAATGCAATGGAAACCCGAGCTGCTACTATGCTATTGCAAACCCAGCAGAATGCTGAGATGCTGCAGATGAACAAAAAGCAGCTAGAAATTAAGAATCGGAGAAGGGCGATAGAAGCTGAAGATGCCGGATTGACTAATTTTATGAACGGAAAGCCACCTCAATTACGAGGAGAGTATGACCCAGAGAAGGCGGAATGGTGGATACAAGAGATCGAAAAGATATTTGCGACTATGCACTGCAGTGAGGAGAAGAAAGTGACTTATGCTGCATTCATGTTAACCGAAGGAGCAGAATTATGGTGGAAGGGAAAGAAAAGACTATTGGAAGCTGAGGATAGGAACATTAAATGGAAGTTATTCACTAATTACTTTTTCAAAAAATATTCTCCGCTTCTAGTCCGACGCGAGAAGGAAAAGGAATTCACAAACCTCAAACAAGGTAACATGTCTATTGGTGAGTATGCATCACATTTTGAGGCTCTAATCAAGTTCTCGGGATTCTATCAAAGGTTTCCAAGAGAAGACTGGAAGTGTATAATATTTGAGGAATGACTTAGGGATGAGTTACAGAGGGTTGTAGTGTCTCTCGACATTCAGTATTTCCCGGAACTAGTCGAGAGATGCAGCGCCATTGAAAGTATAGATCTGAGGATGGCCAATGAGCATAAACAATTAAGGAGTGGAGGCCCTATTCTATCGGATACTCAAAGGAGAGTAGATAGCGGTTCTCATAGGAGACGAGAACCATATACTAGACCGATTGCATAGCTTGCACGATGATCAGGCCCCTACAGCACCAGTGGGTGGAGCAGGTCAACAGTAGTAGAAGGGCTTAGCTTGTTTCGGATGCGGGGGACCGCATTATGTGAGAGATTGTTGAGAGATGCATGTTTGTTACATCTGTGGTGAACCAGATCACTTGGCTCGTGATTGTAGGCAGCGGGATATGCAACAGCTTGTAGTTGCTGGCAGCGGAACTAGTGTGCCAATAGGTGGAGCTGGAAGAGGAGTCCCAGCAGCAGGACCACAGGTGGCTAGATCTCAGGCCAGTGGAAGAGTGTTCACCGTGAGGGGAGATGAGTCCCCTCAACCCGTGAATCTTATACAAGGTTTGTATTGGATATCTGGTAGACCTTGTTTGTTTATCTACGTAGCATGTTAGACAAGAAGCTTACTAGAAGGATTAGTTCTTGGGGATGAGGTGTAGTGAGCAATTGGTTATTAAAAGAAGGGGTTATTAAGAGAATTCATTTTAAGTACTTGATATAATCTGGAATCGTGGAATACACTCCAAGGAACTAAGATTGTGATTGGGTATATGGAGTAGGCAGTCATGGTGGTATTGATCTTGGTGCCAAATGTAAGAGTCAGATGTTGTAATCGAGTTTTATAGTGGACCAGCATTAAGAAGAGAGAAAGGAGTAAGTTTGGAGTATGACTTTCAAGGCAATAGATTTAAATCAAAAAGTTAAAGGACAATGAACATAAAGTAGTGGTGGATAAGTTCAAGGATAAATAGTATGTTACAAGAATGAATTCTGTTACGAAGTTACCACTGTTAATTAAGGGAAGACAGCAAAAATACGAGGAATGATCTTTAGATTAAGAGGCATTGGTAAGATGTTACCCAATTTTGAGTTAAGAAAATCCGAGGACGGAATTTTCTTTTAAGATGGGTAGTAACGTAACAGCCTGATTTTAATTATGTTGTTCAACCGGTTAAAATATAATTAATTATATTTTAATTTGAGAGTTAGAAAGTGTTTTTGATTAAAATAAAATCATATTCATAGTCTACTTTATGGTAGAAGTTATGGTAAAATTTTCGGTTGAAAATTCAGACGAAAGCCGGTCTACGTTTTCACTACCGGCACAAGTTTACTGAGCAGAAAACCTAATTTTGAACCGTGAAGGAAGCGGTTAGTGTTTTTGTGATTTTTTTGTTTGATATTGGAAATTTTCCATAATTCGAGTTTGGAAATAAAATATAATATTTATTTCGGGCGAAATACGATCGGAAACTTGACCCGGATACGCAATGGAGTAGAGTAGGGAGCACAAAAGTGATGAGGTGACATGTGAGAGTGAGGTGACTTACTAGGGGGATGGCCTAAGTCACATCCTAAAAGTGGTCATGATGACACTTTTTGAATTATAACATATTATATTCTAAAAACCTATTTTTCTCTTTCCTCTTCAACCAAACAAGGCATAAGATCAAACTTGCTCTCCAAGCTCTTCCCTCTCTCCTCTTGGACGTCCCACTCCCCTCTCACTATATAAATACCCATTTCATTTTCTCTTCCTCACTTTCTCATTTTTAAGTTTCTAACATTTAAAGTTTCCATTTTGACTTCGTTTCAAGCTTCAAGTTCTTCATACTTTTTCTTTCTAGTTTCAAGGGTAACCCTCTCATACTCTTATATTTCATGTGTTTATACTTATTTCATGATTTTACTTTATGTCTTCTTAAAAAGTTCTTAAATCTCTTTTAACTTCTAAAGTCTCTAGAAAATGGTAGAAAACTCTGTTTGAGTTGAAACCAATTTCTAAGGACTTCTATAATCGCTACTTTCATATTCTAAGAGCTTGTATCAAACAAACATCTCTAACCTATTTTTCCAAGGATGGCCGAAACTAGGTATTAGTGGCCTAGGAAGTTTTGTTTCGACTTTTTGAAAGATGATCATGTATTTGAGCCTCTAGATACCTCTTGATCTTAAATCTATAGTCTTGAAAAGTTTAAAGATATCTAGCCTATTTATCCTATGATGGCTGGACCTATGATGGCTGTGGATCTAGGATGTTTTGTTTTCATTTTCCAATATGATCATGGACTTGAGCTCCTTAATACATTTGGATGCTAAGTCTAAGATATTGAAAAGTTTAAAGATTTCTAGCCTATTTATCCTATGATGGCCGAACCTATGATGGTTGTGGACCTAGGATGTTTTGTTTTCATTTTCCAATATGATCATGGACTTGAGCTCCTTAATACATTTGGATGCTAAGTCTAAGAGATTGGAAAGTTTAAAGACTTCTAGCCTATTTATCTTATGATGGCCGACCCTAGGATGTTTGGTTTTCATTTTCCAATATGATCATGGACTTGAGCTCCTTAATACATTTGGATGCTGAGTCCAAGAGATTGGAAAGTTTAAAGATTTCTAGCCTATTTATCCTATTATGGCCGAACCTATGATGGTTGTGAACCTATGATGTTTTGTTTTCATTTTCCAATATGATCATGGACTTGAGCTCCTTAATACATTTGGATGCTAAGTCTAAGAGATTGGAAAGTTTAAAGATTTCTAGCCTATTTTATAATACAAAGCCGAAACCTACCCTAAGTGGTTGGATGATTTTTATTCCATATTTTCAAGTTATAGCAATTTATCTAAGTTACCTAGAACCTAAGTCATAGGTATCCAAAGGCTTATGTTGAGAAAAGAATCCTAACTCTAATTTGAATTAAATGGCCAAACCTAGCCTAAAGAGAACATAGATGAGTTTGTTTGATTTATTGGTTATTATGTTGATTGGTTGAAGGTGGAGTTAGTACTTTGTGGTGTGACAACGAGGAGCTTCGAGTTCGGGAGTTCGGCGATAACCCAGGTGGGGGAATGAATCTACCTATCGTCGGGATGGATAAGTAGTAGATTATATAATAATTATGTAGGGCGACCTAAACCCTACTAGTAGTCGAGTAATCGACAAGACCAAAATCACATTGGAAACCTTTTCTGAAAAACCAATGGCGATTCCGGGATTGTAGGTTTATCGATATTAGGTTGATTTTATATTGTTGATGGTTGATTTGATTTTATTACCTTTATTGAATTGATTTCATGCTATGATTAGTGATATGGGAATATTTTGATTGATATTGTGTTTTGCATGATCTGTCTGGTTTGTATTATTATGCTTAGTGGTTTTTAAGCAAAGATATATATGTTGTCTAAGGGATGATTGTTTTGGGTGTGAGGATAATGATGATTTAGAAGTGCCTAACTTAGATGATGTATGTTAAAGAGGTGTTATGGCATAGAATAGCTGTCAAGTTCTAATGGAAGGTTAAGGCACTAGGATGTTGTTAAATCGGGTTGGTGGGATTCAAGTATAGGTGTTGTTGTCCATGACCGTGTATTGGTAATAAAATACACAAGGACAAAAGTGTATTGGTAATATAATACGTCAAGACAAAGTGTATTGGTAATATAATTCACCGTTCATTGGTAATATAATACACGTAAAACACTTGTGTATTGGTAATATAATACACCGTGTATTGGTAATATAATACACATAAAATCAAGAGTTCTTGTGTGACCACTTCCACCTTAGGGAATGCGGGTGGAACACCTTAACGGAAATAGAGGTGTGCACTAGGTGGAACGTAAAGACATGGTGACAGGATTAGAGAGGTTACGTTAAAATGAAGTGTTAGATTACCTGAGTGTAAGGGTAGAATATGATATATATTAACCTGAGGATGATTCGTTAGTTATTTGTGTTGATTGTCTTTGACAATTACTGTATAATTTACTATGACTCTTTTCCACTTTTTGATGATAGAACTGTTTCTTATCCCCTGTATATTTATGTATGTTGTATTTTATCTCCTTGTGGAATCATACGACCCTCATGTGGATGAGCGTAACCAGGAGGAGTTGGATGGAACTCCCTACAAACCGGAGGCTGGAGGACGAGCTGTGACCCATGGTGATAAGGGTCTAGTTAGTTATGGCCAGTGCGTCTCGTAAGGCGTATTTTTATTATGTTTTCCACTGTTTAACTTTTTGTATAAGTATATGTCTGTGAGAGATCCTACTGATAGGATATCCTCAACAGTGTTTTGTAATATGCATAATATACTTATACTGTGATATGCCAGTCTATATGAAGCTGTATACTTTATAAGTTAAGTTTCATTTTTTACGTATTTTCACGTTAAGCGTGCGATTAAGTAATTAAATAATAATGTTTTAATCTAATGACACAAAGAGGCACAGCGGGGTATCTCATCTTACCCGCCTTTGCCTTCAATATTAAATAAATTAGGTATATAAGTTGTTGATAATTAAAAAAAAGTAATTAATTGACAAATTTGGACATTAATAATGAATATATACCTTTCGTGCCAACTCGAGCTCCCACTGCGCTAGCTCAAACTCCCATCGTTTCGCTTCCAACTCAAGCTCACGGTGTCCGACCTCCAACTCCCGCTTTCTATCTGCCAACTCATCCACCTCCACATGTGTCCTATTATAGCTCTATTTTGTTCTCACATGTGAAGGGTTGTCAACTCCCGCAGTGTCCTGGGAACCCATGGAGGAAGCTCCCTAACAAGCGTCTGCTTGAAATCTGGGTTGGATAAGAAGCGGCTCATCAGCTGGTCTGTAACGGCCGGGTCAGAAAGGAGTTGTTGTGTAATGGTTTCTGTAAGTGAATCCTCATTGACGACCCGCCTTTGTGAAGTAGACTTGCCATAATATTCTTTGATGCCCACCGTCTCTGGAACATGGATCATGCGACCAGGATGGTCATCCTTGCCTAGAGCAGTGAGCAATATGTCCCGGCGTCCATAAGGGACGAATGAGCCCTGGGAGCAATTTTCCTTAAGCTCCATCTACAATGAAGAATTGAAAAATGTGTAAGAGAAAGGTGTTCTTAAAAATATCGACCATATACAAATATCAACTATAAATGCATATAGTTAGTTACTTACAATCTTATCCGCCACATCTGAGTGGCTTCAGCTTTAAAAGTGATTTTCTTTGTCATCTAGTCGACTAACCAGACACCCTCGTGCGGGATGTCTGACGGCTGACTAACTGGTGTGCCTTCACGCACCTCCCCACGTGCTATCCTCGCACCAGCTCCTCCTACTTCACCCTCAGCTTCTCCGCCATCATCTCATCAATCCTAGTGGCCGTGTACCCACCCTGAGACAAGGTGTGGGTGTGGACATTCTTACTTTGATTCTGTCTATCCCTGTAACACCATGTTTTTCGTATTCTTCTTTATCAGTAAATACATGCTTTAATGTGTGATAAGCCTCTGGCTGGTCTAGTTTTATAACTCGTAAGACCATGGCTTTTGCACTAATTACTTGAGTTTGATCTTGTTTTCGCCCGAATTTGGATTAAATTGTCCTCAAGCAACATTTTGAGTCTCTTAAGTAGTTTTAGGATATTTTTGTTAATTTTGAGTCAAATAAAGCTTTTACTGCTATTTCATGTTTTCAGGTTAATAAGAAGAGCAAAAAGGGAAGGACACCTAAAGCAGAAGCCATCACGGCCAGGCCGTGACACTGGTCACGGCCGTGATGAGCTACCCCTGAAGACTAGAAAGCATCACGGCCCAGTCGTGATAACCATCACGGGCGTGATGAGAAGACCCTGAGGACCAGAGAGCATCATGGCCCAGCCGTGATACTCATCACGGGCGTGATGAGAGAACCCTGAAGAACAGAATTGATCACGGTCCAGCCGTGATGGAGGTCATGGCCGTGACAGATCAGCACCCATGGACAGAATTGATCACGGCCTGGCCGTGATGGGAATCACGGCCGTGACAGACTGGAATTTGAATGCGCGCCCTTGGCAAAAGGCATCACGGCCTGGTAGTGATGGCCATCACGGCCGTGACGCGAATCCTGATCTATAAAAGTCACCAGGGCAGACGCAAATGGGAGAATTTTTCACTGTTTACAATACTTTTCAAAGGTTTGTATTATGTTTGTGATGGAGAACTAATCACCAGGGATTAGTCTGCTGTAATCGGTTTCCGCCGACAATTGAGGTTCCATAATTCCCGATCAAATTGCTTGTCTCTTTCAATATTATGCTATATGCCTTGTTTGCTTAATTCAAGTTGTATAGAATAAGTGTTGATTAATTTCGATGATTCTATGTTCCTATACCTTGATCGCGTTTGCTTAATCCGCGTGTGTTTGTCGTGTTTGCTTAATTCACGAGAGCTTCAATCCGTTTGCTTAATTCGGAAATTAGGAACATATATCCCGTAGTGTTAATTGCGCTTGTCTAATTGCTGCTACAATCGAAAAGAGATTAGAATCCGCTTAGGGCATGTAATTTATGTGAATCAATGATATTTGGGAAACCGAAATAGCAGATTAATCGTTTTAACTTATTGATAATCACTTAATTGCACTGTTTTCTTGATCAATTCTTCTTTCGTTGAATCCACCACCACCACCCCCCCCCCCCCCAATCGATTTGTAGGTTAATAATAATACAAGAGTCCTTGAGATACTATACTCGAGTTGTCGCGCCCTAAATACAGTTTTTTTCTAATCACTCGTTTTTTTGACCCGTGTGCGACAGCGGATCAAAATTGGCGCCGTTGTCGGGGACTCTTGTTGTTATTAACAGATTTGTTCAGTTCTGTCTATTAGGTCTGGTTGTTCTAACTTGTTTGATTTGGATCCTGAAATTGAGAGAACTTTGCACACACGCCGTAGAGCAATTCAGGCTAGCACTAGTTCACCAACCAATAGTGATGACATGGCTGATTAAAGAACATTAAGACAGCTTGCTGCTCCTGATGTTAATTACGATGGTTTGTGTGTTGAATATGTTGATGCCGTTGCTCCTTTTGAATTAAAATCTGGTTTAATACACTTGTTTCCAAGGTTTAGTGGTCTTGCAGGTGAGGATCCGCATAAGCATCTGAAAGAATTCCAGGTTGTGTGTTCTACACCTTTGAGACCGGAAGTAATAACAGAAGACCATATCAAGCTGAGAGCCTTCCCATTCTCACTTCAAGGTGCTGCGAAGGATTGGTTGTATTATCTTGAGCCGAATTCCGTTACAACCTGGAATGATTTGAAGAAAGTCTTCCTAGAAAGATACTTCCCTGCCTCCAGAGCTGCATCAATCAGGAAGGAGATATGTGGTATTAGACAAGGCAATGAATCATTGACCGAGTACTGGGAGAGATTTAAGAAGTTAGTGTCCAGTTTTCCTCAACACCATATTTCCAAGCAACTGCTTATTCAGTACTTTTATGAGGGATTGCTACCAATGGACAGAAACATTTTAGATGCTGCTAGCGGGGAAGCACTTGTTGATAAGACTCCAGCTGCTGCCAAGTCGTTGATTGAGAACATGTCACTCAACTCCCACCAGTTCACAACCAGAAATAATTTTGTCGAGACAAGGGGTGTGAAACAGTTGATGTTACCATTTTGAAGGATGAGCTTGAAACCACAAAGCCCTTGAAACCAGACTTGATGAGCTTACTTCTTTAGTGAAACAGTTGGCAGTGGGTAAAGCTCAAACTGCAAGGTTGTGTGGTATTTGTACTTCTCCTGAACACCTGACCGATACATGTCCCATTATGAAGGATGAGTCGGTCACTGATTTGCCTCAAGCATATGCAGCCAATCTTTACAATCAAGGAAACAATCAGAATAGGTACAACATTCCTGACCTTTCCACTAATAAGTACCACCCCAACTGGAGGAACCATCCAAACCTTCGGTATGGAAACTCATCCACACAGCAACAGTTGATGTTACCACCACAGAATTCTCCCCAAGTGACCACCTCTGCACCTTCCGGACCTTCACTAGAGGACCTTGTCAAGCAAATGGCTGCAAACAATCTCCAGTTTCAGAAGCGAACGGATTCTAGTATTCATGCTTTGCAGACACAGATTGGACAGCTTGCCACTTCGATGAATGCCATGAAGCAAGCTCAAGGATCGAACCAACTACCTGCACAAACAATGGTGAATACTAATGTCCCAAATCCTAATGTGAGTGCAATTACTTTGATATCCAGAAAGGTTGCAGAACCAGCCCCTGAAAAAAATAAGAAAGTTGTTGAGGTAACACCTGAACCTTCTGTTGTTGTTGAGGCTGAAAAAGAGTATGTGCCACCAATTCCCTTCCCCCAAAGAGTACTGAAAAATAAAAGGATTGATGAGGAAGACAAGGAGAGAGAGATTCTGGATGTATTCAGAAAAGTGGCAGTAAACATTCCGCTCCTTGATGCGATTAAGCAGGTTCCGAAATACGCAAAGTTTCTGAAGGATTTGTGCACACACAAGAGGAGGTTGAAGGGTAATGAGAGAGTCAATTTGGGGCAAAATGTTTCAGCCCTCATTCAACCTAGGCCTGCACCTGAAAAGGTTACCGTTTCAGTCCTCACTCAGGCAATGCCACAGAAATGCAAGGATCCGGGAACTTTTGCTATTCCATGTACCATTGGGGATAGTAAATTCGACAATTGCATGTTGGATTTAGGAGCTTCTATTAATGTCATGCCTACTTCTGTTTTTAACAATCTTGATCTTGGTCCTTTGGAGCATACAAGTCTTACTATTCAGTTGGCAAACAGGACCAATGCTCGCCCTATTGGAGTAGTAGAAGATGTGCTTGTTCAAGTCAATGACCTGATTTTCCCTGCTGATTTTTACATCCTGGACAAGGCAGGGGAAACGAATTCAAGCAGATCACCAATCATTCTGGGCAGACCGTTCATGAAAACGGCGAAGACAAAGATTGAAGTCGACGATGGAACCATGTCCATGGAATTTGGTGACATTGTTGAGAAATTCAACATTTTCGATGCTATAAAGCATCCCTTGGAAGAGCACTCTGTTTTTCAAATAGAGTTGCTTTCTGAAATTGTTGATGACACTTATGATGATTTGGTTGCAGCTGCTGATTTTCCATCTATTTCTGGTTTTGATGATGTTTATTCATGTGCTGATTGTACTAACACTGACCCTTGTGTTGTTTGTGCTGAGATTGATGCTGCCTTGCAGGGTGACAGTGTAAATGAAGCTGTTTATTCAGCTGAAGTTCTTGACAGCACGACTGCCCCAAACATACCATCTATTGAGCAGCCACCCTCCCTAGAGCTTAAGCCACTTCCTGAAAATCTGAAATATGCTTATTTAGAGAGGAATGAAAAACTTCCGGTTATAATTTCCTCTAACCTTGATTTTGACCAGGAAACTAAGCTCTTGCATGTTTTGAAGAAACATAAGAAGGCGATTGGGTGGACCTTGGCTGACATATCAGGTATTAGCCCATCCAGGTGTATGCATAGGATTCTATTGGAGGGTGGGGCTAAAACAGTTAGGCAGCCCCAAAGGTGGCTTAACCCCTTGATTCTTGATGTTGTGAAGAAGGAGGTAACAAAACTCCTGCATGCGGGTATCATATACCCTATCTCTGACAGTAATTGGGTGAGTCCAGTGCAAGTTGTACCTAAGAAATCTGGACTCACAATGGTAAAAAATGAAAACAATGAACTTGTCCCCACTAGAGTTCAGAATAGCTGGAGAGTTTGCATTGATTACAGGAGATTGAACCAGGCTACTAGAAAAGATCACTTTCCTTTGTCGTTCATCGATCAGATGCTTGAACGGCAAGGTGGTAAATCACACTATTGTTTTCTTGATGGTTTCTCAGGTTATTTTCATATCCACATTGCACCAGAGGATCAAGAAAAGACAACCTTCACGTGCCCTTTCGGCACTTTTGCTTACAGGAGGATGCCATTTGGTCTTTGCAATGCTCCTGGCACATTCCAGAGATGCATGATTAGTATTTTCACTGAATATATTGAGAATTGCATGGAAGTGTTTATGGATGATTTCACTATTTATGGTTCCTCATTTGATGCATGCTTGCATAGTTTGAATCTGGTTTTGGAGAGATGCATTGAAACTGACCTTGTTTTGAATTATGAAAAATGCCATTTTATGGTTGAACAGGGAATTGTTTTGGGGCATATTGTTTCTGAAAAAGGTATTTCAGTAGATCCTGCTAAGATTGAGGTGATTTCTACACTGCCTTACCCATCTTGCGTTCGCGAGGTTCGTTCTTTTCTTGGTCATGCAAGTTTTTACAGGCGCTTCATAAAGGATTTCAGCAAGATAGCTCTTCCTCTGTCCAACTTGTTGAAGAATGATGTCATTTTCAACTTTGATGACAACTGCAAAAAGGTGTTTGATTTCTTGAAGAAAGCATTGACCTCTGCTCCCATCATCTTGCCTCCTGAATGGACCCTCCCTTTTGAGATTATGTGTGATGCCTCTAACTATGCCGTGGGGGCGGTCCTTGCACAAAGGGTGGGCAAGGCTGCCCATGTGATTTACTATGCTTCTAGAACTTTGGATGTTGCACAGGCTGATTACACCACTACTGAAAAGAACTTCTACCTATTGTTTTTGCTCTTGATAAATTCAGGTCATATTTGCTAGGTTCCAAGGTTGTTGTTTTCACTGACCATGTAGCTTTAAAGTACTTGTTGAAGAAACCAGAAGCAAAACCGAGATTGATTCGGTGGACGTTGTTGCTCCAAGAGTTTAGCGTGGAGACAAAAGATAAGAGTGGAGCTGAGAATTTAGTGGCTGATCACTTGAGCAGAATAGAGAGGAATGAAGATCCTTCTCCCATTCAGGATGACTTTCCTGATGAGCAGCTTTTATAGTTACATGGGGTAACTCCTTGGTTTGCTGATATTGTTAATTATCTTGTTGCTGGTGTTTTTCCGACAGGTGCAACTCTGTCACAAATTCACAAACTCGAGGGATTCCAAATATTATGTTTGGGATGATCCATATCTTTGGAAATTTGGCAATGATCAGGTAATTAGGAGATGTGTCCCCGACTATGAAATTGAATCTATTCTGCATTTTTCTCATGCTTCTCAAGTAGGGGGATATTTTGGTCCACAAAGGACTGCAAGAAAAATCCTAGATTCAGGTTTTTATTGGCCCACCATTTTCAAAGATGCTTATGAGGTTTACTGCACTTGTAAAGAGTGTCAGACAGCAGGTACAGCCATCACTCGTAAGAGTGAAATGCCTCAGCAACCTATGCTTTTCTGTGAGGTGTTTGATGTGTGGGGAATTGACTTTATGGGTCCTTTCCCTGCATCTTTTGGTTTTCTCTATATTCTACTTGCGGTTGATTATGTTTCAAAGTGGGTGGAAGTTATCCCCACTAGGACTAATGATTCTAGAGTTGTTGCAAATTTTGTCAGGTCCAATATTTTTTTGCAGGTTCGGAATACCTCGTGCTATCATAAGTGACCAAGGAACTCATTTCTGCAACCGCACCATGGAAGCTTTACTCCAAAAGTATGGAGTTGTGCAGGGTCTCCACTGCATATCATCCCCAAACTAATGGGCAAGCTGAGATCTCAAACAGAGAAATCAAACAGATCTTAGACAAAGTGGTGCAGCCAAATAGGAAGGACTGGAGCCGCCGTCTAGAAGACGCCCTTTGGGCTCAAAGAACAGCTTTCAAGACACCAATTGGGATGTCTCCCTATAAACTTGTGTTCGGTAAGGCATGTCATCTTCCTGTAGAGATTGAGCACCGTGCTTATTGGGCGGTTAAATGCTGTAATTTGGAAATGCAAAAAGCAGGCATTGAAAGGAAACTCCAATTACAGCAGCTTGAAGAGCTTAGGTTGGAAGCCTATGAAAGCTCTCGAATTTATAAAGAGAAAACTAAGCACTTCCATGATAAGATTATTTCTAGGAAGGAGTTCTCTGTGGGCCAACAGGTTTTATTGTTTAACTCCCGCCTAAAAGTGATGGCTGGGAAACTTCGATCCAAGTGGATTGGCCCATTTATTGTTACTGATGTTTTCCCTCATGGTGCGGTGGAAATAAAAAGTGCAGGTAGCAACAAGGTTTTTAAGGTTAATGGGCAGCGCTTGAAGATTTTCCATGAGAGCTCAGTGTCTGAAGATGCAACCGTTGAAGAGCTCTCCTTGGGAGAGCCCACCTACACTACAACTTGATCAGGGAGCACCTTCTCTTTTGCCTCACTCTTATTTTATATCTACGTTCTTTCAGTGAGGACAATGTATGTCTTAAGTGTGGGGGAGGGAACCAATTGCTTTGTTTTTGTTTTGTTTTCCTTGTTCGTGTTGCTTTGAGTCGTTTGTGTGAATCTTGTGTCGGTGAGCTTGAATGGATTTTGTTAAATTTTGCATAAATGGATTGCATGATATGTGTTGACTGTTGATGATTTCCCCCTAGGTTTTGAAAATTGAAAATTGACCCCCATGTGAAAAACTGAAAATTAAACTTTGAGATATTCTATTGTGATTGCATGATTTATGATAAGTTTAGGGTGAAGGGATGCACACACTAGGAATTGAATCTCGGTCAAACAATTTGCGAAAAATGTCCAGGTGAGGATTTGAGCCTCCAACATGTTTTTAATTGTGTGAATCACTTCTAAGATGCACTTTCCCGAATTTGCTTGAATCTCCTCATGGTTTGCATGCTTATGTGGTTGCATCAAATGATTTAGGCAATTTTCTTTGAAATAACTACTTGGCCTAAAAGAACCATACCTAATGCATGTTCCCTAGTTAGCCACATTGAGCCTAATAAGCCTATTGTTTCTTGATGACCTTATGCTATAAGCCAAAAATCTGGAAAAACCATGTTAACCCAATCTTAGGATTAGGAGAGCATAGAAGCTTAGCAAGAGAAGGGTTGCAAGAAAGTAAGTTTGGGGTGGCTACAAGGATACGATATGTCATTCTGGGTTGAGAAAAAGAAAAATAAAGGTTGGAGCCAAAGGCAAAAAGAAAAAAAAACAGAAAAGTACAAAAATGTCAAAAAAAGGGGATATTGTAAGGAAAAGGGTTGTAGTCACCCAAAGCATCAAGAAGAAAAATGAAAAAAAAGGAATTTGAGTGGAAGTTCAATGTGTCAAAATGCTCATGCTCTCTTAGTTCCTAGGGACTTAAGCCTAGTACCTTTGAATATCCTACCTTTAGCCAGGCCCCATTACAACCTTTAAAAGACCTTTTGATGTTGCATGCATGTTTTCGTGGGAACTTTGTTTGAGATGAAAATCAAATTCATGGGAAGTGCTCTTGAAATGTAAAATTGAGTGAAAAGTTGATTGCCTAGACAAATTGAGCGAATGACTGAAATATTAAATGCCCTTGTGAGGAAGGTAATTGTTTGAAATCGGTGATCTCCCTTTTGTGTGTAACTTGGATCCCTTGCTCAGATTACTGATTGCATGAACGATGGAATTCCCAATTGTTTAAAGTAAATGAAAGTGGGTATTACATTGTTGAAAAGGGGGAAAACATTGAAGAAAAATTGTTTTGTTAAAATTGCATGAAATTTGTGCGAAATTGGTTGAATCCTTTAATGCTTGCCAAGTTTGAGTCTTTCTGAGTTTTAGTTTTCTTGGGGACAAGCAAAGTTTAAGTTTGGGGTATTTTGATAAGCCTCTGGCTGGTCGAGTTTTATAACTAGTAAGACCATGACTTTTGCACTAATTACTCGAGTTTGATCTCGTTTTCACCCGAATTTGGATTTAATTGTCCTCAAGCAACATTTTGAGTCTCTTAAGTAGTTTTAGGATATTTTAATTAATTTTGAATCAAATAAAGCATTTACTGCTATTTCATGTTTTCAGGTTAATAAGAAGAGCAAAAAGGGAAGGACACCTAAAGCAGAAGCCATCACGGCCAGGTCATGACACTGGTCACGGCCGTGATGAGCTACCCCTGAAGACCAGAAAGCATCACGGCCCAGCCGTGATAACCATCACGGGCGTGATGAGAAGATCCTGAGGACCAGAGAGCATCACGGCCCAGCTGTGATACCCATCACAGGCGTGATGAGAGAACCCTGAAGAACAGAATTGATCACGGCCCAACCGTGATGGAGGTCACGGCCGTGACAGATCAGCACCCATGGACAGAATTGATCACGGCCTGGCCGTGATGGGAATCACAGCCGTGACAGACTGGAATTTGAATGCGCGCCCTTGGCAGAATGCGTCACGGCCTGGCCGTGATGGCCATCACGGTCGTGACGCGAATCCTGATCTATAAAAGTCACTAGGGCATACGCAAATGGGAGAATTTTTCACTGTTTACAATACTTTTCAAGGGTTTGTATTATGTTTGTGATGGAGAACTAATCACCAGGGATTAGTCTGCTGTAATCGGTTTCCGCCGAAACTTGAGGTTCCATAATTCCCGATCAAATTGCTTGTCTCTTTCAATATTATGCTATATGCCTTGTTTGCTTAATTCAAGTTGTATAGAATAAGTGTTGATTAATTTCGATGATTCTATGTTCCTATACCTTGATCGCGTTTGCTTAATCCGCGTGTGTTTGTCGTGTTTGCTTAATTCATGAGAGCTTCAATCCGTTTGCTTAATTCGGAAATTAGGAACATATATCTCGTAGTGTCAATTGCGCTTGTCTAATTGCTGCTACAATCGAAAAGAGATTAGAATCCTCTTAGGGCATGGAATTTATGTGAATCAATGATAGTTGGGAAACTGAAACAGCAGATTAATCATTTCAACTTATTGATAATCACTTAATTGCACTATTTTCTTGATCAATTCTTCTTTCGTTGAATCCAACCCCCCCTCCCCCAATCGATTTGTAGGTTAATAATAATCCAAGAGTCCTTGAGATACGATACTCGAGTTGTCGCGCCCTAACTACAGTTTTTTTCTAATCACTCGTTTTTTTGACCCGTGTGCGATAGCGGATCAATGTGTTTATTTTTTATAAAATCCAGAGGATGATTTTATTTAAAATAAAATTATTTTCTTGTGTTGTTTTACCGTATGAAGTCACATTAAAATTTTCGGTCGAAAATTCAGACGAAAGTCGGTCTGGGTTCTCACTACCAGTACAAGTTTACTGAGCTAGAGACCAAATTTTAATTCGTGAACGAGACGGTTAGTGTTTTTATGATGTTTTCTGTGGGTTTGGAGTTTTTCTAAAAATCTTGTTCGGGGCCAAATCTTAGGGATTTCCCAGGCGAAATCGTCGGGAAATATGATCAGGGAAGTCGTCTGATATGCAATGGAGCAGAGCATCAAGAGGATGAAGAGACATGAAGTGACTTTATGTGAAGGTTATGACACACCTCAAAAGGTGAATCATGAATTTTTTTTCAAAAATCTCACTTTTTCATCTTTCTCTCTCTAATCACATCACATCGCCTTAACTACTTATCCTCTCTACAAGTAACCCACCTTCTTTCTTCTCTTCTTTCTTCCTCTCCCAAAACCGTGACCCTCTCCTCTCCCTTTCTATAAATACTATTCATTTCCACACTTCATCACTTTCCTCCATTTCTCACATTTACACTTTACTACATTTCTTCTTCTTCTTCTTCTTCTTCTCTCTAACAAAGTTTACATTTTTATCAAGCTTTTCTCTTAGAGTTCTTCATCAAAGTTGTTCATATTTTTAAGGGTAATACTTCTATGTAGTTCTTTTTCAAAGTTTCATCTTTTGTTTCAACGTTTTCTTCATATGTCCTTTATGTACTTTTAACTTCTAAAACCTCTCAAAAATGGTAGAAAACTCCTTTTGAGTTGAAACCACTTTCTATATTCTTGTATTTACTCATACTACCACATACTAAAAGGTTGTATAAAACAAAGTTTCCTAACCTCTTCTTCCTAAGGAGGCCGAAACCATGTATATGGTTTAGGTGAATCTTGTTTCAACTTTTACATGTATGAGTTTGTATTGGAGTTTCATTTCTGAGATGATAATGGACCAAGGGTCGCTTATGTTAAAGGATGCTATGTCTAAGTGATTGGAAAGTTTAAAGATTTTTACCCTATTTTTTGATGTAAAGACCAAAACCAATGAGTTTTAAGGCAATGGTGTTTAAGTTTTGTTTTCCAAAATGATCATGGATTAAGACTCCTTGATATAGAAGGATGCTAAGTCCAAAAGATTGGAAAGTTTGAAGATTTCTAACCCCAATTTCTTGAAAAGGCCGAAACCTTAAATGGTTATGGCAAAGATGTTGAGTTTTGTTTTCCAAAGTGATCATGGACCAAGGCTCCCTTATGTTAAAGGGTGCTATGTCTAAGTGATTGGAAAGTTTAAAATATTTTCTTGCTTTATTTTCCTATGATGGCCGAATGTAACATTTGACCTAGGATGTGTTATTTTATTTTGTTTTCTAAGATGATTATGGATTAAAGCTCCTTCATGTTAAAGGATGCTATGTCCAAAAGATTGGATGATTTAAAGATCTCTAACCTCACAAACTTGTTAAGGCCGAACCTAAGAGTTCATGGTCTAAGACATTTGATTTTTCCATTTTCCGAAATGATCATGGTTTCAAGCTCCTTACTATGTATGGATGCCAACCTAAAGAGATTGGAAAGCTTATAAATTCCTAGCCTATTTACCTATGCTTGACCGAAACCCTAAGTCAAGTACTTAGTGAGATTTTTAATTCAACTTTGTTAAAAGATTGTTGTTTATGAACTTCTAGCACTTAAGGATCATAAATCCAAGAGTCGCATAAATTTCGGAAACCCCTAATCCTAGTTTATTGTATGAATTGAACCTATACCTTGTGGTTAGTGTTCTCGAGTTGATTTTTTTTTACTCGAGTTGATTTTTTTTTTTACTCATGATTTTATGTTGGTAACCTTAGACTTCCATCGCCGAAGAAGCGAGGACATTCATGAACCTTCTTTTCAAATCCAAAACTCTTAACTCCGACGTGAGGTAAAAGGGGATTTCCTAAAGATATTCAATAACTGTATGCAAGTGTGTATGTATTTAATTGGATATTTATATGTTGATTGAGCTTACTTGGTTATCTAATGTACTTGAACTGTTATGTTGTTATCTGATGTTGAACTGTGCTTGTTCTAAATGTTATAATGCATATCTGTGATGAACTGCTTTCAACTGTGATATTAGCATTGAACTGAGAATATATAATGTTGTTGATTGAAAGTTTGTTAAGCCAGACTTCTATCTGTGCTCAACTGTTATAAGGATTAAAAACCTTAATAAGCTTTGAAGATGAAAGGATTGGTGTTCTTTTCCAAAAGCTCATTAACTTAAAATACATGTTTTAAATGTTGAAATGGTTTTGGTGAACTATTTTTATACAAGAGAAAAATCCTTTTCGAACTATGTGTCTTCAAGTGAAAACTTTCAAGATTATTTGGCAATATCCTATTAGGGATTTTCAAAGATAAAAGTATTTCAAAGATGCTTTATAAAAGATTTCCAAAGAAAAGGTTTTCTCCTAAATGTTTTAGAAACTTTCCGATAGCCTGGATAGGTTATCAAGGATTCGGTTTTGAATTTGATTTTCACTGAACGAAAAATAAGTACTTAAGAAAGAGAATCTAGTACGCGAGACGTCGCCTCTAGTATTCAGTTATACACACGTGATCTTGGATTGGTGTTAATTCGGGGCCATGAGTCCTATTCATGATGTTCTGGACTGAGAGTCCAATTCTCGAAATCGAGGACAGTGCGTTTTGATTTCGTTGTTGTGGGCTATTGTCCTTATCATGATAAGTTCAAAACATGAATAAAAGCATAAGTGATTTATATGACCACAACCCTTGACTGCGGCATCGGTCTCGGGCGTTGTGATTGAGCATTCGGACTGTGTGTCCTATGTTTCTGATTTTTCAAGTGATGGGGAAATGATGATTAAGTCGTTAGCTTTGAGCTGCGACAGCGAAAAAGAATGAACACAAAGAAAACCTTTTGAATAAAATATTTTCTCATGTGCATTTCCCTAGGCAGACGTGCTTTCTGACATATCAGATATAAGGTGGCATCTGGGAGTCAGTCCATGTGACCGGTTCAGAGGCGCATATGATGTTGCTCGTCCTGAGACCTTAAATGCGTGAGGGTATGGAGGCAACTGCCCGGTGGGCTAGAGATTGACCAACTCTAATTCTTCTCTAGTGGAAAACGGTGTTGATATCTCATGAGATTAAGTTAGAGCCTGATATTGAAGTGTCATGCATATTTTCAAAGGTTGACTGTGCGGGTTTGAGACCCTTTGATATAACACTGTTATGTTATGTATATGCATGATTTAACTGCTTATATGATTATGTGATGTATGTATCATGTATATGGTTGTTGTGGGATATATCTTATGATGGCATCTCACTCTTGCACGTCTGTATGTTCTGTTCTTTTCTTCTTGTACCGGGTATGCGCATGCTTTTAGATGGATCTGAACGTTCCCTTGGCACAGTCGAGATTGAGGAACAAAGTGTTTGATCATGCTGGGACGGCACGGAATTGGACTATACATGAGAGTGCGACGACCGCGACGTATCGAGGACCAGTCACGACTACTGAGACGAATACTAACGGAGTGCCTGTACGAAGGGTTCATACCGTCGAGACGAGGACTGTGGCGCTTCCACCTCCATGGTACTACCTTCATACGCTACAAGTCACTAGTCTCCTTCATGAGCATTTTGATCCAGTTGAACAGCTTGCGGAGGATCCAGTGGAGGAGGATCCCGAGGAAGAGCCTCTTGAGATGATAGAGGTCGAGGATGAGGAGGAGGAGGAGCTAGAGCACCATCCGCATGATCCCAGAGATGACGACGTCCCTATCGACGATGGCGGTGATGTTATCGATCCGGCATCTGATATCTCGTCTGGGGGTAGCGTCTGTGGTCACTCTGCATACAGGAGGCAATGGTAGATCGTTCGTCGTCTTTTGGAGTTGTCCCGATAGTCCCCAGGCCTTTAGAGCCATCTTTTGAGTCTTGTACCTAGTTCCCTATCCCCGGTTTGATGTTTCTTTTTTTTCACTTGTTTCTTCAGTAGTTGTTTTAGTGTATGTTGGCCGGTTCGACAAGGCCTATTTTGTAATCAAACCTAAGATCCCAAGGGGGACAGCTATATTTATATGAATGATGTTTATTTTCATGTTCCGAGTGTTCATCACCTTTTCTTAACTTCTTTTAACAAAAAAAATTGAGTACCCTTTTTCAGTAACCCTACATAAATGTTATTTTTCCGAAAGCGACCAGCGTTTTAAATAGGTTTCTTTTCCGCAATGGGTAACCATGTGATGTCGGGTTTTAGGGTGTCACAACCCCTCTCCGCCTTAGCCTGTTTAAACAAAAACACATAATTAATAAAGTTAAGTACATTTAATTTCTTTACTTAAATGATCTCTAAGAAGCATAAATAAATTAACTTCATCAACTAACCGGAAATTTGTCCTCATGTCGAATCCTAACAAAGGCATCCCACGTCTCCCTATCAATCCAGGGGTAATCCAAGAACATCTTATCAATCTTCTTCTTCCCAGATACATAGTACCTAGTAAGATCATGCTTGAACCCACTCCAGTGCCTTGCCCCCAATAAGAGCCATTTCGCCCGATGATGCTCGTCATTCGGCACGGGCCAAGCTATCTACACATTAAATACATAACAAAAAAGATGAATTAGAACTCGAATAATTATTTAATAATGTACATCAAAAGAATGTAAAAGTGAAATACCGTGATAGCCTCCCAAATCCGATCCTTAACGTTCTGTGGAACGTCATCCCAATGGTTGTATAGGATGCTAACGTGCTGCTTGGTTTGTAGAATCACCCACAATTTAAATTCTCTAGCACGAGGGCCCTGGGGCTTTAGTTTAGCATCAAAGGACGCCTCAAGCTTCTGACCACTTTGCCTAGCCTTCTCTAACTTCTTCAATGACGTGGCTCCTCTACCCCGTTTCCTCCGAGACTGTGATGTATGTTTGGACAAAAAAAATGTTAAATTAGAGGGTTATGTATAACAAGGATAAATAAAGAATATATAAAGAACTTAAACTTACATTATATATAAAGAATAAATATAGTATATAACATGTAAACTTAAAGTATCATCAGGCGTAGGCCCCATAGTGTCATGCGTAGGCCCCATAGCGTCCTCCCGTGCATGCGGGTCCGAGTGATCCATGTGTATGCCTGTTCAGAAACGGTAAATTTTAAAATGTTTTTTTAACATGGATAACTAAAGATAAAGATAAATACAGATAGATAAATAAAAATAAATCTAAACTAACATGGATAAATAAGAAGTTTGCCTTAAAAGAACAAAACTCACACTATAATCAAGTTTAAATTACCTATATCAATATCCCTTCATGATGATCCTCACAAGTGTCATGTACATCGTCAACCTATGTTTCTTCAATTATAGTAGGCGTGTTTATTGAAAAAGAAGGAGTCTCGAGAATATCAAGAGTTGAATCTTGGTTTTCATCACTACCATTATGCATGCTTTTTCCTTGGAGAACCACGGACAACCTTTTGTTAGAAGGATCAGTGATGTAGAACACTTGTTTTGCTTGGGAAGCCATTATGAAAGACTCATTTGTATGACATAACTTGCAAAGGTCTACCAATGTAAACCCCCATTCGTCAGTTTGTACACCACCTTTACTATCAACCCACTTACATTTAAAAACCGGCACCGTAAGCCTAGTGTAATCGAGCACCCAAATCTCTTCAATGACTCCCAAGTAAGGTATCGGTGCTTTAACAGGTTTTGTGTCCTTTGAACTAGAGAAGTGCATTGCTTCGGCCACGATCACAACCCCACTACTTTGCATGGTACTATTGTTATCTTGCTCCTTTGTATAAAAGGAAAAGTTATTGATGTCGTATCCGCTCCAACATATGACATTGAAATCAAGTTTAAATTACCTATATCAATATCCCTTCGTGATGATCATCACGAGTGGCATGTACATCGTCCACCTATGTTTCCTCAATTATAGTAGGCATGTTTATTGAAAAAGAAGGAGTCTCAGGAATATCAAGAGTTGAATCTTGATTTTTCATCACTACCATTATGCATGCTTTTCCTTGGAGAACCACAGACAACCTTTTGTTAGAAGGATCAGTGATGTAGAACACTTGTTTTGCTTGGGAAGCCAATATGAATAAGGCTCATATGTATGACCTAACTTGAAAAGGTCTACCAATGTAAACCCCCATCCATCATATTGTACACCACATTTACTATCAACCCACTTACATTTAAAAACCGGCACCGTAAGCCTAGTGTAATTGAGCACCCAAATCTCTTCAATGACTCCAAAGTAAGGTATCGGTGCTTTAACGGGTTTCGTGTCCTTTGAACTAGAGAAGTGCATTGCTTTGTCCACGATCATAACCCCACTATTTTGCATGGTACTCTTGTTATCTTGTTCCTTTGTAGAAAAGGAAAAGTTAATGATGTTGTATCCGCTCCAACATATGACATTGAAGCTAGGCCCACGTGCTAGCCATCTTACCTCGTCAGAAGCGGTACTACCATCCTTAAGCATTTCTTCCTTGAACCATTGTAAGAAAGTCTTGTTATGCTTGTTCAACAACCACCTTTCATTCATTTGAGGGTGTTCTTCCTTGACTTTTCTTTTATGTTCATAAAAGTAAGGTTGAACAAAATGGATGTTGTCAATACATACAAATGTGCTTGCAGTACTTCCTCCCGACCCTTTAGTGTAATCGAGCACCCAAATCTCTTCAATGACTCCAAAGTAGTATCGGTGCTTTAACGTGTTTCGTGGCCTTTGAACTAGAGAAGTGCATTGCTTCGGCCAGGATCATAACCCTACTATTTTGCATGGTACTATTGTTATCTTGTTCCTTTGTATAAAAGAAAAATTTAATGATGTCGTATCTGCTCCAACATATGACATTGAAGCTAGGCCCACGTGCTAGCCATCTTACCTCGTCGGATGCAGTACTACCATCCTTAAGCATTTCTTCCTTGACCCATTGTAAGAAAGTCTTGTTATGCTTGTTCAACAACCACCTTTCATTCATTTGAGGGTTTTCTTTCTTGACTTTTCTTTTATGTTCACAAAAGTTAGGTTGAACCAAATCGATGTTGTTCAATACATACAAATGTGCTTGCAACACTTCCTCCCGACCCTTGTTATTAATTGTTAAACCATGTGTACCCTTACCTTGGCATCTTCTCTCATCATGACGAGGCTTAGGAACCCATATAGGATCCGTTTTATGAAGGTAGATAGTTTGAACAAAACTCAATAGCTTCTTCTGCAACATACCTTTGAACA
Organism: Sophora flavescens; assembly: GCA_030762895.1. Taxonomy (NCBI): domain Eukaryota; kingdom Viridiplantae; phylum Streptophyta; class Magnoliopsida; order Fabales; family Fabaceae; genus Sophora; species Sophora flavescens. The sequence goes on from CM061066.1 coordinate 92,859,769, forward strand.
ATAAATGATTCAGGACGATGTGGATTCTTCACATACCTTTTCAAGATCTTCATGTAGCGCTCAACTGGGTACATCCATCTCAGAAAAACAGGCCCACATAATCTAATCTCCCTCACCAAATGAACAATTAAGTGAACCATGATGTTGAAAAATGAAGGAGGAAAATACATCTCCAATTGGCATAAGATTGTATCACCCTCAACTTCTAACTCATCCAACTTATGGGGGTCAACGACTTTTCTACATATAGAATTGAAGAATGAGCACAACCGAGTAATGTCATGTCTCACATTTTTTGGAGCAATACCATGAATAGCAATGGACAGAAGTTATTGCATCAAGATGTGTCAATCATGAGACTTTAAGTCAACCAATTTGAGATCACCAGAGACAAGCCTCTTGATATTTAAAGAGTAACCATATGGAACTTTAATGCCCTGAAGACACTCACAAAAACTTTGTCTCTCTTTTTTTGACAAAGTACGACATGCTGGAGGCAAATAAGTCCGCTTACCATCCTCAACAACTGGAGCTAACTGCTCTCGTATACCCATAGCAATGAGGTCGAGACAAGCATTCACATCATCCTTTGTCTTTACCTGAATTTTGAGAAGCATCCCGGTCACACTATCACACACATTTTTCTCCACATGCATCACATCAATGCAGTGTCTGGCATCAAGCTTGGGCCAGTATGGAAGTTTAAAGAATATCGACCTCTTCTTCCATATGTTTTTCTCATCAGCCTTACCGTTCTTTTTGGATTTGCCGAAGATAACATTGATGTCCTTTACTTTCTGATAAACCTGCTCTCCATTTAAGGTCGTCAGAGCATGTTCGGTCTCTTGGCATCCATTAAAAGCTTTTTTCATCTTACGATATGGGTGATCAAGTCTAAGAAATCTCCGATGCCCAAGGTAAATCGTCTTCTTTCCATGATGCAACTAAGTGTAGCATGTGCTTCTTCACATATAGGGCATGCTTTATGCCCCTTGACACTATACCCAGACAAGTTTCCGTATGCTGGAAAGTCATTGATGGTGCAAAATAACATGGCATGAAGCTTGAAAGTCTCGCGAGAATACCCATCAACTACATAAACACCTTCCACCCACAGCTTTTTCAAGTCTTCAATCAAGGGACTTAGATAAACATTAAAGTCATTTCCTAGTTGCTTTGGGCTCGAAATCATCATAGACAACATCATGTATTTGCGCTTCATGCACAACCAAGGAGGCAGGTTGTAAACTATCAACAGAACAGGCTATGAACTATGAATACTACTCATGTTACCATATGGATTCATTCCATACGTAGCAAGTCCAAGCGTTAGGTTTCTTGGCTCATCGGCGAATCCGAAAACAAAGTATCAATATTCTTCCATTGCACAGAATAAGTCGGATGGCAAACCTTTCCATCACGTTTCCTCTCATCATGATGCCATCTAAGATTCTTCGCATCTTTAACATTGGCAAACAATCGCTTGAACCTTGGAATTATTGGAAGATACCACAACACCTTAATAGGAGGACCCTTTTTCTCACATCACATATCGAATCATCAAGATCATCACCATCATCACCATCCTTCACTTTGTAGAGTGATAACCCACACTTGGGGCAGTCGTGATTGTCTTCATAAACACCGGTGTACAATATACAATCATTGGGGCATGCGTGTATCTTCTTATACTCCATACCCATCGGACACAATACCTTCTTGGCCTCAAGTTATGGTCAGGCAATGTGTTGCCCTCCGGAAGCAAGTCTTTCAACACTTCAAGCAATTCGATGAAGCTTTTATCAGTCCAACCATTTCTCGCCTTCACACAAACCAATTTTAACACCGCCGACAACCGTGTATGAGTAGTACACCCGGGATACAAAGGCTTATCTGCATCACCGCACAACCTATCAAACAAATATGCTCGCTGAAAAGATTCTTGTCCAATATCACGGATCATGTCCTCTACTCGATCATCCTCCATATCTACGTCAACATCCTCACTTTGGAAGATGTAACACCCTGTATTTTACTGTTTTAAATAACAGTAATACATATAAATATGTTTATAAATTTATTTGAGTTTTATAAAATTATTTTAAATAAACGGAGGTTATTACTCAATCCTACTTGACCGTAGGAAGCTACGATTAAAATTTAGGTTGGAAAGTCAGGTGAAACCCAGCCCGCGAATTCCATTGACAGTATAATAATACTGCTCAAAAGACCTAATTTTAATTCGTGAATGAAAGACTTAAGTTTAGTATTTTATTTTCTACGATTCTGTATTTTTAGAATTATTTCCATAAAAAATAAAATAATTTACGTTTTTCAGACGGAACGCGTAATCGGGTAGACGACGGAAGGGAAATTAGAGTTTCTAAGAGTAAATAGAGGGTTCTCTTAGGATTTTGAGATGATTCAAGGGGATGAATCATATTTTTAAGTCTAGAAGGTTTTTCAGGGTTAAATAGAAAATTTAGGAATTTTACGTTTAAGCCCCTGAACTTTCTGTAAATTACCCTTTTGTCCCTAAATTAGTTTTTTAAGTTTTTCCAAGTGGATTGGGCTAGAATCATTGTTTCCAATCTCAAATGTTCGTGGCTTAGAAGCCCAAAATTTTCTAGTTCATGGTTTGATTCCATAAAGCCTATTTGAAACTATACAAGTTTCCTATCTTAAGCTTAATGCTTAAATCTTCAAGTGGGCCCCACAAAAATGAAACCAAGCCCAAATTGAGAAAGCCCATGCGCAAGCCCATGAGGGATAAGGGGCTTCCCTCATAATTCTTAGATGAGCCAAGAATTTTCTAGAATGTTCTCCATTCTTCTACTTTGTTCTTTAAGCTTCAACAATCTTCTTCAACAATCTTTTTCAACAAATCTTCTTCAACAAGTTAGGTTTTCTCTAAAATATCTAATGCCAAAAATCAGCCAACTTTGGTCAAGATAAGCTTGCATTAAATGTGGCAAAATCATCATCATGACACTTTATTGACAATTTGCAAACTAGTCCTTCAACTTTTGGAATCTTTGCAAATTGGTCCTTAGAACTTAATTGCATTTGAATCCTTTAGCAAGACAACTCACCATCATCTAGATCCTTCCTAAGGTGGTGCCACTACCTCTATAAATACCATACTCTCACTTTTCACTTAGTTTCTTTTGCCATTTGTTTCAAAAACCCTAAGTTTATAAGTCTTCTAGTGTTAGATTTGTGAAGAAAGTTCTTGGATATTCACTTGTTCTTGATATCCAAGAGGTGAATCCTATTCTTATTCTCTAATCATGTCTATGTTCTTCAATCAATTTCTTGATTCAAAGTTTATTTCATAGTTGTTCACTTTTAAGTTTCTAGATCTAGAACTTTGAAAATTCATAACTAATTCTAGAAAAATCCTTCTGACATGAAACCAATTGCTATGATCTTATAATCATCTCTATTTTCATCATCTAGAAGCATAAGATCATGAGAAATTTCTTTCCTTGATTTCTGGTCATGGCCGAACCTAGGTCAATATCATGTTCATAGGTTTTGTTTCATTTTCATGTCTTGATTCATGATTCAATCTTCTAGTATCTTGATAGTTCTTGTATTTAAGTATACATAAGATCAAAAATCAAACTCTAACCTAGTGATTTCATCAAGGCCGAAACCCTAGTTCTTGGAACTAGATGAGTTTTGTTCAAAGTTTTCATTAATGATCTTGTTAATCAAGCTATTAGTATGTATGCTTAATAAATCCAAGTTGGTTTATTAAACTAAGAACCCTAACCCTATGAACATGTTGAGGCCGAATCCTTGTATAAAAGAGATAGGAAGTTTTGAGTTTCAACTTTAGTTGTTTAGTCACTAATCCATGATTTAGGTTAATCAAGGATCATTAATCTATGACTTAATCATGATTAGGAATTTTAAGGATTTTGAACCCTAAAAGTCAGCCCTTGGCCGAAACCCTAACCCTAAAGGTTAGAGAATTTTGTTTCAAATTTTAGTATTGTAATAAGTAATCTATGTTAGTTAAGACTCTAGTAACTAGGATCCAAAAGATAGCATTAAGAAGATAACCCTAAACCTATTTTCTAAGTCTTGGCCGAACCTAGCTCTGAAGTGTCATAGATGGGTGTTAGTTGATTAATTATAAGTATGTTGTTTGGTTGAAGGTGGTTGTGTTAACTCGTGGCGGGATAACGAGGATCATCGTGTACGTTTTTCCGGTGCAAACTCAGGTGGGGAAAAGAATCAACCTATCGTCGGAATCGATAAGTAGTAGATTATATGATAATTGTGTAGGGCGACCTAAACCCTACTAGTAGTCGAGTAATCGACAAGACCAAAATCACATTGGAAACCTTTTCTGTAAAACCAATGGTGATTCGGGGATTGTAGGTTTATCGACATTAAGTTGATTTTAAGTATTTGAGGATGTTTGAATTATTTACTTTTGAATGTTTGTGATACGCTGGTTGAGGTATTCCATCTGCATGTGACGTATTGTTTCGGTGTTTGAATAATTATGATTGTGAGGATGTTTGTTGTCTGTCACGGTCGTGATGGTTGTCATGGCTAGGCCGTGACAGGTTCTGTGTTGTAGGATTCTTGTCTTTGTTGTCTGTCACGATCTTGATGGCTATCACGGCCAGGCCGTGACAGAGTCTGACTTTGTTATTTATTTGATTTGATTATTATGTGTTGGTTGTGATAAATTGCTTATTATGATATTGAGATATCTGAATATTTCCTGATATTATGTGATGCATGATCTACCTGGTTTTTAATACTATGCCTAGTTGAGTTTAAGTAAGGATATATGTTGTTCGGGAGATGATTGTTTGGGTGAGAGAATGAATTGACTTAGAGGTTCCTAGCTTAAGTAAGTTATCTAATGGATGAGATGTGACATAGAATGCGAGTTGAGGTTATGATGGGAGTTTGAGGTACAAGGTTGTTATTGATTTGAGATAGTGAGATTCATATAGAGGCTTTGATGCAAATACTTTTTCAGTCCATGACGCGTAGATCTGATGTATCCTATCGAAAGATAGAAGGGCACTATGATGATTTTTATCCTATCGAAAGATAGAAGGGCACTATGTTGAGTCTTATCCTATCGAAAGATAGAAGGGCACTATGTTGAGTCTTATCCTATCGAAAGATAGAAGTGTACTATGCTGAGTTCTTTGCATCGGACTACCCTAAACTACTAACGAATGTGAAAGGAATAGAGACAGTTATGATAGTATAAGTGTTTAGACTACATGAGCTGAGGGTAGAGGATGACATAGTGAATTGAGGATGATTGTTGATTTTGAGTGATGCGTGTCTGTGACAATTACTGTATAATATACTATGAATCTTTTCCGCTTTTTGATGATAGAACTGTTTCTTATTCCCTGTATCTTTCTGCATGTATTTTGTTCTATTATGAAATCGTACTAGAAGACCTGGTGGACAAACTTAATGATGAGGGATTGGACGGGATTCCCTATGAGCCGGATGCCGGAGCTCGAGTCTTGACCCATGGTGATTAGGATCAAGGTAGTATATGGCCAGTGCGTCTTGTGAGACGTTTTAGATGTTCTCAGTTGCTTAGTATTTTGTCTAAGTCTATGCCTGTGAGGGCTCCTACCGAGAGGATACCCTCAACAGTGTTTTGGTAATGTAATAGATAAACATGGGGTATTTATATATTATAATCTTGAGAATATTTTATGTTATTAATGAAAACTGTATATGTGCATGAAAAACCAATTTGGGATTACTGTATCTATTTATCTCCTAAGTCCTTATCATGACTGGAGTTTGTGTATTTATTTTTCCGCTCCTGGCAGTTGATGTAAGACCAGAGACCATTTATGGTTGGATTAAGTTTTGAAGTTATAAAACTGTCTATCAGGTGTTTTTCCGACGTCATACAAATCTCCGATTTTTAAAGGGGACATTTCGAAAATGATTTGTGAAAATCTCTAACGCTAAACGCGCGCTTAAGGAACTAATTATGAGGTTTTAAACTAAATGTCACAAAGGGGCATAGTGGGGTGTCTCAGAAGACACTTGCCTTAGTATTTAACAACACATCACCATGCCATATCCATCTTGTATAACTCAAGCAAATCCCAAAACAAATCAGATGTGTATATATATCCTTCACCGTACATTTCCTCGTATTCAAACACTTGACACAAGGACAACAGAACATTCCATTACTATTAGGAACATTCCTTTGAGAAAATCTTATAAACTCTCCGACTCTCTTTAAATACTCATCACTTGTGCGCTTACAAACCATCCAACTACGATCCATAGCTAGATAGGTTCTGTAGATATACACACATATATCCAATATAAGCACAATATAAGTGTTTTCAAAGACTTGCCTACTTTTTTAAGAAAACCCGAGACAATATTCAACATTCCATAAAAAATGAGGTTCATATCCCTCTCTTTTGTGAACTTTTTGCTTATATTTTCAGACTTAAAAAATGAACTAAGAAAATGACAAATCATGCTTATTTTTCAGTAAAGGGGACATTTCGAAAATGATTTGTGAAAATCTCTAACGCTAAACGCGCGCTTAAGGAACTAATTATGAGGTTTTAAACTAAATGTCACAAAGGGGCATAGTGGGGTGTCTCAGAAGACACTTGCCTTAGTATTTAACAACACATCACCATGCCATATCCATCTTGTATAACTCAAGCAAATCCCAAAACAAATCAGATGTGTATATATATCCTTCACCGTACATTTCCTCGTATTCAAACACTTGACACAAGGACAACAGAACATTCCATTACTATTAGGAACATTCCTTTGAGAAAATCTTATAAACTCTCCGACTATCTTTAAATACTCATCACTTGTGCGCTTACAAACCATCCAACTACGATCCATAGCTAGATAGGTTCTGTAGATATACACACATATATCCAATATAAGCACAATATAAGTGTTTTCAAAGACTTGCCTACTTTTTTAAGAAAACCCGAGACAATATTCAACATTCCATAAAAAATGAGGTTCATATCCCTCTCTTTAGTGAACTTTTTGCTTATATTTTCAGACTTAAAAAATGAACTAAGAAAATGACAAATCATGCTTATTTTTCAGTACTTGACCAACCTTTATGCTTACATAACCTATGTTAGAGATAAGATATGGCTTATCACACATACTCACAGAAACATCAAAAATAGCATAGGAAATAATGATTTCTTTGCCTCAGATAAATCTAAAACCTATGACACTAATGTTCAGTTAGACAAGTCTATTCCATATTGAGCACCAATATACAGTTCAGTGCATTCCCTAAACAAGCAACAACATATAGTTCAGTACAGTTCAGTGCATTCCCAAATTTACTTAACATAAAAGATGCAGCCCATATCTAAATTACAGGAACATAACAACCTCAAGAAACAGTTTCAACTAATCCAAAATCCGACAAGCAAACATACACAAATTGAGAAAAACAAAAGGTTCTACAAGCAAGTTCTAACAACTGAAAAGAAAGACAAGAAAAGAAAAAAGTGAAGAGATTAGAGTTCATATTAGGGTTCAATACCTTACATATAGGAGATGGAAAGGCGCTCGAGTAGTGGTGGCCGCGTGCGGTTCAGAACCTGGTAAAGATGGGAAAGGGAGTTGTGAAAGATTAGGGTAAGGGCACGCGATGGAGAGGAGGGAGAGAGCGAGAGAGAGAGAGAGAGTAACTACCGATGAAGAGGACCTCGTTGTGGTGGCAGTACAGACGAGCACGTGGTGGAGAGGAGATCACTTGGAAGGGTTAGGGCAGAGAAGGTTTGAGAGAGAACAGAAAACAGAGAAAGTGTGAGTGAAAGTGGAAGCTGAAAGGCGCACGGGTAACGTATAGTTCCTAAAAAAAATTTAAAAACTATCTTTAACATCAATTAACATAAAGAACTAACGTTAAAAGTTAAGTGACTCACTTTTAACGTCTGTTTAATAAACAACTAACGTTAAAAGATTCACTTTTAACGTCAGTTGTTTATAGAACTGTCGTTAAAAGTGAGTCACTTAACTTTTATCGTCAGTCCTTATAACAATTGACATTAAAAGTGAATTAAGGGAACATGATATTTACAAAACTGTCATCGCCTCATTTTTAACGTCTAACTTTTGGTTAACCAACGTAAACATTTCCCGTTTATTGTATATTTTTCACTAGTGTATTAACAAACACATTTGGTAACATACCTCAACAGAGCATATAGCACACAATAAGGTCATGGGTTAACCCTCATCTTACGCTACCACAAAGTCTACATTTTCATACTAATACCTTTTCCCCATACCTGGTATGAAGATCTAATTTATTGTCAAACGTGAGAAGCTTCCATTCTAAAACTAGTGGTTGTTATTCAGTTATAGTTTTGGCTCCATATAGTTTAAGCTTTCATATAAATAGAAGAAGGCTTAGCTATTGAAAGTAAAGTGAAATATCAGTTTTAGAGATCATTCAGAAAAGAGTGTGAGACATAAACTTTGTATTCCTCAAGTGATCTCCTTTGTACATCTTTATAACTTCTTGCTCATAGTGAATTCTTTGTTTATGCCCGTAGGGGGATATAGCCAAGATCTTTGGTGAACCACCCCTGTTAATTGTTTATGTGTTCTTTTATTTTCATACAGTTTCTTTACTTCTCAGTTTCGTTATTTTACAAGCTTCCAAGCTTGAAAAATTCAATCTCTACTCAGTTCAATCTAATGGCAAGCAAGCAATTAGCAAGACGAGCATACATCAAACAAGCATGTTAAACAACAATATTATCATACAAACATGTATGATATGCAATGCAACTCTGCTCCACTACCCCCTTATGTATGTGGATCCAAATTATCTTAGGAAGTCAACTTCAGAGTTACATCTCCGCATTGGTCAATAAGCACCAACGTCGGGGCAGTTCACCTTACCATGGGTGGATCCCTAGGATAGTCGACACACCTTATTCTCGGGTGCGCCACCGCGGGGGTACCTGATCCCCTAAGTCTCGGATGAATCGCCGCGGATGGCGGGATCGTCTTACATGCGGACGACCTCCCCTATGTTGTACAACCTCCACTAATCATATCCGATGTGTGAATGCATGCTCAACACAAACACACAACAACAATCACCACCTCCGCTTGGGCCACTAGGCTACCCAAGTTTATCACCATCAACACCTCGACCACTCGACTATCGAGGATTATCGTTATCTTTTCATATTCATTCATTAAACACTCCAGTCATTCTGCACTAGAGACTACCACCTTGACCATCAAGCATCAAGGCCCCCTTGGCTACTCGACTACCAAGGTACAACATCTTATCACTTGTATTTGGTCTTCATGTTCCGTTGGTATCTTATTAAGTCTTCTAAGCGTTTGGGGTGAAAACCCTTATTTCATGCATATTTCATGCATTCTGGTTCTGTTCTGGTCATGTGAGCACGGGCATACTCACTCTCAGCACGGGCGTGCTGGACCAGCATGCAAGCACGGGCATGCTGCCTGCTGAGCACGGGCGAGCTCAAATTCTCGCTCTGCTCTAGGTTTCAAACTGGAGCATGGCGTGCTCCTTATTAAGAACGATCGTGCTCAATGGAGCGTGGTCGTACTAATCTAGGCAGAAAAGGTCAGATTCAACCTATAGGCTTTTACTAATACATTGATCATCAACTTCATTAATCTTAACTGTTCTTCATTAATATTCATGTCTTATCATTATAGGGAATTATTCCTTAAATCATAGCTTCGTTATAAATGTTCATAGAACACTCACTAATCAACCCTAGGGTCTTTAACTAAGCCCTATGAACATAACCTTACCTCTCACACTATATTCATGTCTTATGAACAACTGGGAAAAACATCCCTTAATTCTCATTATTATCATTAACGCATTTTAACATCTTAACCTCATTGTTGGCATTTGATGTGTCGCGTAAGTCGACGTGCGACGACGCTCGTGCGAATCCGGCAAGTGTACCGGACTGCCGTCAAGTAATAAAAGATATCGATCCCACAGAGACTGTGTTCTCGAATCGCAATCGGTTTTCGAATCGATTATATCTGGACTTTTTTAGAGGGTTTTGAAATTGGTTTTTGAATTTGAATTTAAGAGATAAAACAGAATCAAACAAAACAGAAAACAAATCTTTTTTGATTTTTCAGATCTAAATGGGTTCCTAGGGATTTAGGTTACCACAAGATCGTTTACGTTATGAAGTTGATTACCCTTGTTAATTAGCGAAATTGCCTTGAAGGCGAGTTTATCCTCTGATAGCTTAAGCTCCCTCTCGGGTTACAAAAGCCGTGCCCAATTGACCCGACCCCTACTTTCGTGGTAGTCGATCCCATATTGAACCCTTTGCGTTTCGTGACAACTCGTTGATCCTCGAGGGACGGCTTCTAACTCTCGTGATTTCAGTCCCAAGTCTGACTCTATAGATCCGACACCTAGGTTCACCGCTAGGTTCCTCCCTAGAATGTCTAAGTCATGCAAATAACCTAAGTTCACCGCTAGGTTCCTCCTTAGAATATCTACGTCTCGCTGATAAGCGGCCGCCGAACTTTACGTGTGAAACACACTAGAAATCCTAAGTTCACCGCTAGGTTCCTCCTTAGAACGTCTACGTCACGCAAATAAGCGGTCACCGATTTTACGATTGATTAAACACTAGAAATCAGATCTAAAGTAAATCGTAATTAACAAAGAGTTTACATCAAATTTACATCATAAACAAACTTGGGCAGAGCCCTAATCCCTAGAAACTATGCTACTACTCACGCCTTGCCATGGAGATGACAGGCATGATTACAAATAACATGGAAATAACTAAGAGAAGAAGGAGAAGAAGAAAGAGATCCTAAATCTATGCCTAGAGTAGTAGCCCCAAAGGTCTTGTTCTATTCTCTATCCTCCCCCTGTATCTGATGCCTTGGTCCATATTTATAGAAATGGGGAAGTTAGAGTCCCAAACCAACTCAAAATCTGATCTATTTCGGTTTCTTCAGGTCCAAGTAATGCGCTTCACGGCCGTGATGGCCATCACGGCCAGGCCGTGACGGTCTCTGCCTCTGGCTGCTTTGCAAATTTCAATTTCTCGCGACGCGAGATATGTCTCGCGACGCGAGCCCTCTGCTTCATGGCCGTGAAGAATTTCACGGCTGGGCCGTGATGTGCTCTGACTTTTGGTGGTTTTGGGTCACGGCCGTGATGGATATCACGGCCAGGCCGTGACAGACTCTGACTTCAGCCTTTCTTCTTTTTCAGTTTTGCTCGATCATGGCCGTGATGGGCTCTGTTTGGCTCATTTTCTTCAGTTTTAAAGCTCCATCTTCATCCAAACTTCATCATGGTTGATCTTGAGCAATTTACCCTTTATATCTGCAAAACAACACACGAAAACCGCCTTACCCGATCCAAAGGAAAATTAACCTAAAATCTAATAAAAATATGCCTAAACTACATGAAAATGCATGCAAAATGATAGACAAAGATGAGGTGGAATCACACTCATCAAATCACCCCAAGCTTGAAACTTTGCTTGTCCTCAAGCAATTACTCAGGCCATAAGATATAAATCATTCAAAGCATGGATAGTGAACTAAGAACCCTAGAAGCTAATCCAAGTAATAGGCATTTTTAATAAGCACTCAAAAGATAATCAAGTTCAAGTCCAATTAGAAGCTTAGGTTCTTCAAGTTCATGTCCTCACTGATTTGGGCACTCATCTCACCTCACTCAAGTGTTTTAGGGTTTATGACAATTCACTCCATTTCCTCAAGTAAAGTATTTTACCATAGGCTTGACTATTAACCAAATCTCTACTTTATTAATGAAAACACTTAAGAATCAAGAGGTCTTTTCCTTTGGTTGTAATGTGGCCATGGGATTTATTGTAAGGTGGGAAAATCAAAGAAAGGGAATTTTCAAGAAGGCTAGATAGATTATCAAACATTACAAAGTATGACACCTTCTAAAATACCTTTTGAGGGCTTTGATTTACTTTTTCCACCTTTCTTCCTTCTATTATATTTTTTTTTCTTTTTTCATTTCTCACTTTCTTTGTCATCCCCTTCTCCATTTTTTTTCTTTTGTTTATTTCATTTTTATTTGTTTGGAGAAGGGGAGCTTTTTAGCTCAAGAGAAATATTTTCATCCCATTCTTTTTCCAACTACCATTTTGCCCTTTTTGTAATACTTTAAAAGGTGCCATACCGAGCATTATTTATCAAAGTAATTCAAGGTACCAAGAAAAGTATTTTATCTTTAGGCTCAAAATTGGGCAACTAAGGGGTAGCATTTATCATTCAAAGCTCGGGAGGCCAGAAAAATACCTAGTGCCTCAATCACTTCCAAAAATGTTTTCAGAAATTTTTAAGTTTTGAAATGGTTTCAAGTCAAGTTCTAGAAAATACAGTCCAAGAGGAATTACAACACTCTAGCACAAGAAATGGGGTAGATTTAGTGAATACCCCTTTTGGCTCAAAATCTTACATTTAGTAGTTCAAAAATCAGTGAGGTACACAAGTTTAAGGAACCACATGCTAATTATCAACTATCAAATGATTATCTCAAGAATTTTTATTTTTAGCCATATCACAAGAATAATGAAAAATTGGGTTCAAAATTCACTATCTCAATTCATTTGGCTCCAAGTTTTTACAATCGGATGCATGTTCTAAGTGAGGGGAAATCTAGAGAATGTGATCATACCAATCTAAGCCTATGTGAATGCAACATGAATGCAACAATGCAAATGCAAAAATAAATACCCCCACCCCAAGCTTGATTACTTACATTGTCTCCAATGTAAATAATCAAGTCGGAGAGAGGAGAAAAATGGAACAACTTACCGAGTCGGTAGCGGGTGTTGGCTTCACATTCCAGACAAAACTTGGGTAGAAATTGTATCACGGCCGTGAGGCTCATCACGGCTAGGCCGTGATCGTTTCTGATCCTCAGGAGTTGCCATGTCACGGCCGTGATATACATCACGGCTAGGCCGTGATGCTCTCTGGCCTTGGCATCCTACTCATCACGCCCGTGATGGGTGTCACGGCTAGGCCGTGATCCTTTCTGTGCTCTTGTTAAATTCATCACGGTCGTGACCACTGTCAAGGCCAGGGCGTGATGGCCTCTGACTTTATCTTTTTTATTGCTCTTCTTCTCTTTCTCAACCTGAAAACACTAGACAAACCTATTAATGATATTTTTGCCTCTTGATCTTCTCAAATTATTCAAGAGGTTAATTCAAAAACAAAAGGAAAAAGGGAAAGAAAACTTGGGTTGCCTCCCAAGAAGCGCTTATTTATGGTCTTAAGCTTGACCATACTTCCTTAAGTCAACCGGGGTCGGCTGGGCGTAGATGTGCAGGCACACTTTTCTTCCAAGGAGCTCCTTCAAATAGCCGTTTCTGCTCATACGGCCAATAACGCTTCCGCTTTGCTCTTTTCTCTCGGAGCTTCCTAGCCTTCCTTCCTCCCGGCGGAAGTATTGTTTCTGCATGGACAGCAATTCCAACTTCACCACTGCTGGGTGCATCTTCAACCATGCATATCTTTGGGGTTGCTTCCATGCTAAGTTCTTTCTCTACCGCTGGAGTCTTTACATCAATTCTGCACACATGGCTCTCAAAAGGAGGGTTATTACAAGAGTTAATCAACTGAAAATTTACCCTACCTTCCTCTACATTTAGAGAGAGTTTGCCATTCCTTACATCTATTAATGCTCCAGCGGTTGCCAAGAATGGCCTTCCTAAAATGATGGGGAATTCAGAATTCCCTTTCATATCCAATACCAGGAACTCGATAGGGATGAAGAATTTCCCTACCTTCACAGGGACATTCTCTAGTATGCCTAGAGGAGTCCTAGTTGAGCCGTCCGCAAATTGTAAGGAGAATTTGAACTGTCTCAACTCTTTACTTTCCAACCTTTCCATGATAGTGAGGGACATCAAGCTCGTGCTAGCCCCTAGGTCACATAAGGCTTGGTCAATTTGCTCTTGTTCAATCGAGCAAGCGATGGAGAAACTACCTGGGTCTTTCAGTTTAGTAGGCATTTTAGTCTCTACATCTACTTGCTTTTTCCTGACCAACCTCTGTGGGAAAGGTATCGGGGGTTGGTACGGTGGTGGAGGGACATATTTCGGTTCTGGCTCTTCTTTTTCGTTCGTGTCCTCCTCCGGTTCCACGTCCATTTCAGCTACCCCCACCCCAAGCTTATCATCCCTCAAGTGTATGACATTGCAATGCTCATTGGGATTTGCTTCGGGTTGCCCCGGGAATGCACCCTTAGGTCTCGAGTACGTCTTTGGCTTGTTGGGCAATCACGGGTTTCTAGCATCTTGTTACGAGTTGCTAAGTTGTCTACCTTAGATGCTAGATCCTTTATTGCCTCACTCACTGCCCTTCCTTGTTGTCTAAACTCCTCATTCTGTTTTGTCTGAGTTTCGACAAAACTTTCAAATAAAGTCTCGAGTTTAGATCTTTGTACCTGAGGGTACCCGGTCTTTGTTCTCTTATTACTTTGACCTTCTTGGAGCTCATGATTAAGCGTGTTGCTTGTAGTTGCCGTAGGAGAGGTAAGGGTTGTTCCTTCTTTGGTTGTAGGGATTTGGGGGAGCATAGTTGGGCAGCTTCGGGTTCGTATCATAGTAGTTGTTACAAGAGTTCACTTGTTCACCCCGGCCTTCGGATCCATGTGGGCATCCCATCATGTCATGTCCCTGCATTCCACAAATCTCACAAACAAGGTTAGTAGCACCTAATGCACTCACATTAGCTCTTTCCATCCGATCAAAACGTTTATTAAGTGAGTCTATCTTTGACATAATAAGATCTGTGCTATTTACCTCAAACTTACCCCCCGAAATCTTGTTCGGGTTATTACCTCTTTCGGATCCCCATTGGTGGTAGTTGGTGGCGACATTCTCGATGATGTTGAATGCCTCGGTGAGAGGCCTATTCATAAACGCTCCACCGGCTGCAGAATCTAGTGACACCTTCGAAGAGTAGTCCAATCCGTTATAGAAGGTGTGCACTATTAACCACCTCTCGAGTCCGTGATGTGGGCACGACTCCAGCAGTCCCTTGTAACGATCCCAGGCTTCCGATAATGATTCTCCGTCTTTTTGGAAGAAGCCGGTGATCTGGATTCTTATGTAGGCCGTCTTGGATGGAGGGAAGAATTTCTCCAAGAACGCCTGCTCCAATTGGTCCCAAGTAGTCAAAGTGTTAGCGGGGATTTGCTTAAGCCAGGCCTTCGCCTTTCCAGTGAGAGATGAGTGGAACAGTCTCAAACGCACAACATCGACTGAGGCTCCATGAATCCGGATTGCATCGGTGAACTCTAAAAATGTCTCTATGTGATCGGTCGGGTCCTCCGAAGGCAATCCTCCGAATTGATGTTGCCTAATCATGTTGATTAGCATAGGTGGTATGGTATAGTTTTCCGCCTCAATCTCTGGCCTTGCAATCCCAGTTCGCAAGCCTCTCGCATTTGGGGCTGCGTAATCCTTCAAAGGTTTTGTATCCGGTTGATTCGCCATGAGTGGAACGGGACTCAACCTTTCTCCCTCTCTTTGTAGTCTTCTACGTCTGTGGAAGGTCCTCTCGATCTCCGGATCAATCTCACTAAGGCTCCCAAGACTTAGGGATCTTTGCATATAACACACAGAGAGATGGATACAATAGAAGGAAAAGAATGTTTTTGATTTTTTTTTTTTTTATATTTCAGAAATAAAAATCAAACAAAAAGAAAAGGTCCAGAAAAAATCAATTCAAAATTTGAATTGAGATTCGAAAAGGCACAGTCCCCGGCAACGGCACCAAAAACTTGATGTGTCGCGTAAGTCGACGTGCGACGACGCTCGTGCGAATCCGGCAAGTGTACCGGACTGCCGTCAAGTAATAAAAGATATCGATCCCACAGAGACTGTGTTCTCGAATCGCAATCGGTTTTCGAATCGATTATATCTGGACTTTTTTAGAGGGTTTTGAAATTGGTTTTTGAATTTGAATTTAAGAGATAAAACAGAATCAAACAAAACAGAAAACAAATCTTTTTTGATTTTTCAGATCTAAATGGGTTCCTAGGGATTTAGGTTACCACAAGATCGTTTACGTTATGAAGTTGATTACCCTTGTTAATTAGCGAAATTGCCTTGAAGGCGAGTTTATCCTCTGATAGCTTAAGCTCCCTCTCGGGTTACAAAAGCCGTGCCCAATTGACCCGACCCCTACTCTCGTGGTAGTCGATCCCATATTGAACCCTTTGCGTTTCGTGACAACTCGTTGATCCTCGAGGGACGGCTTCTAACTCTCGTGATTTCAGTCCCAAGTCTGACTCTATAGATCCGACACCTAGGTTCACCGCTAGGTTCCTCCCTAGAATGTCTAAGTCATGCAAATAACCTAAGTTCACCGCTAGGTTCCTCCTTAGAATATCTACGTCTCGCTGATAAGCGGCCGCCGAACTTTACGTGTGAAACACACTAGAAATCCTAAGTTCACCGCTAGGTTCCTCCTTAGAACGTCTACGTCACGCAAATAAGCGGTCACCGATTTTACGATTGATTAAACACTAGAAATCAGATCTAAAGTAAATCGTAATTAACAAAGAGTTTACATCAAATTTACATCATAAACAAACTTGGGCAGAGCCCTAATCCCTAGAAACTATGCTACTACTCACGCCTTGCCATGGAGATGACAGGCATGATTACAAATAACATGGAAATAACTAAGAGAAGAAGGAGAAGAAGAAAGAGATCCTAAATCTATGCCTAGAGTAGTAGCCCCAAAGGTCTTGTTCTATTCTCTATCCTCCCCCTGTATCTGATGCCTTGGTCCATATTTATAGAAATGGGGAAGTTAGAGTCCCAAACCAACTCAAAATCTGATCTATTTCGGTTTCTTCAGGTCCAAGTAATGCGCTTCACGGCCGTGATGGCCATCACGGCCAGGCCGTGACGGTCTCTGCCTCTGGCTGCTTTGCAAATTTCAATTTCTCGCGACGCGAGATATGTCTCGCGACGCGAGCCCTCTGCTTCATGGCCGTGAAGAATTTCACGGCTGGGCCGTGATGTGCTCTGACTTTTGGTGGTTTTGGGTCACGGCCGTGATGGATATCACGGCGGCCAGGCCGTGAGACTCGACTTGACCTTTCTTCTTTTTCAGTTTTGCTCGATCATGGCCGTGATGGGCATCACGGCTAGGCCGTGATGGGCATCACGGCTAGGCCGTGATGGGCTCTGTTTGGCTCATTTTCTTCAGTTTTAAAGCTCCATCTTCATCCAAACTTCATCATGGTTGATCTTGAGCAATTTACCCTTTATATCTGCAAAACAACACACGAAAACCGCCTTACCCGATCCAAAGGAAAATTAACCTAAAATCTAATAAAAATATGCCTAAACTACATGAAAATGCATGCAAAATGATAGACAAAGATGAGGTGGAATCACACTCATCAGCATTAACATCCTTAACAATCAACACTCATAAAGAGTGCAACACAAACAACAGTCAATAGCATCATACTCATCATAATCATGGCATCACAACATTAACATATTTATAACAGACAACATCAATTAATAATAAGAACATTCAATTCAATATTATTATCACAACAGACAATCATCAACAACACTTAACCATATAAACTTGTTAACAAGGAAAAGGGTCATGGGTAATCCTTCATCTTATGCTACCCCCAAGCCTACATACTCATACTATTCCTTCTCCCCATACCTGGTATGAAGATTCTCAAACAATAACATTGGCAAACTAGACACGTTCCCTTGAGCGGCTCAACGAGTTCCCCAAGTCTTGGCCAAACAAGAAGAGGATAACCAATCAGTCTCTAGATCTAATAATAGAAAAGATACTAAGAGAGAGAGAAGACAATGTTTCCTTAAACGATAATAGCATGCTACTTCTCTCCCAAAACTAGAGCAAGAACACCCAGAACTTCAAGGGGTTCAAGGGAAGGGAAAGTTAAGAGGCTTATATCGCACTAGGATTGCCCAAAGTGCCAAAAAGAGGGTTTGGATCGCAACCCTCATGAAACTGCTCTATTTATAGACTCTGAGACCAGAGCACGGCCTTGCTCCCTATTGAGCACGGTCGTGCTCAATTCTTGAGCACGGTCGCTCAAAGATTGCACTGCAAGACCATCTAAACGACTGAATTGGCCAAAACCCATAAAATAAGACATGTAGATAATTATATTATATTTCCAAAGCCATAAAGATCACCTCAATCGGACATCTAGAACTCAATATATGACCAAAACAGTGAAATAGGTTACTTGGACTCTAAAAGGATTGAACCTTTCTAAGGTTAAACTTCCCCAAACATGAACTTAGGCATTAAAACCAAACATAACAAGAATATACAAACATATATATAACATATATAAAAGCACTAAGCTTATTTACGAAAAACGGGATGTTACAGTGGTTGTACGAATCTGGGCAGAGTGTTTGGAAACCCTTGCCAAAACTCCCTAGTGCACTCATAGATCAATAATATTGGCTTTAAACTACACCATTGAATATAAACCTCACCCCTCTTTACTAATAATCATGTCTTATGAGCAATTTTGGGAAATTATTCTTAATTAATAGGTTCATAACAACAACATCAGCATTAACAAATAGCATTCATACCAAAACATACCAATCATAAAGACAGCCACATCATTCACATAACAATGACATTAATCATGTTATTAACAAACACATTTGGTAACATACATCAACAGAGCATATAGAACACAATAGGGTCATGGGTTAACCCTCATCTTACACTACCACAAAGCCTACATGATACTAATCCCTTCTCCACATACCTGGTATGAAGATCTAATATATTGTCAAACGTGAGAAGCTTCCATTCTAAAATTAATGGTTGTTATTTTGTTATTGTTTTGGCTCCATATAGTTGAAGCTTTCATATAAATAGAAGAAGGCTTAGCTAGTTGAAAGTAAAGTGAAAAATCAGTTTTAGAGATCATTCAGAAAAGAGTGTGAGAGATAAACTTTGTAATCCTCAAGTGATCTCCTTTGTACATCTTTATAACTTCTTGTTCATAGTGAATTCTTTGTTTGGGTGGATGTAGCAAAGATCTTTGGTGAACCACCCACATTAATTATTTATGTGTTCTTTTATTTTCATGCAGTTTCTTTACTTCTTAGTTTCGTTATTTTACACACTTCCTAGCTTGAAAAATTCAAACTCTACTCAGTTCAATCTACAGCAGTCACAATGCACATCTACTTTATCACCCATTCCATTCATCATTGCCTATCAATCATGAATTATGTCAGCGGCACAATTTCCATATACTTAGGCCGCGCTAGAAATTATTGCAGCAATTAATGCTTACTGATTGCAGGTGTCACCATGTAAATGTTACAGGGTTCGGAAATAATTTCCCTAGTCTTTCTCTATAACCGTTCAGTCACGAGACTTCTATTTAAATTAATTCCCCCAAAAATGCATCATAGAACATTCAGATATAAATCACATATCTCTTCTAAAATAAGAGCATCAAGATATACACTTATTCATAAAGTCATATAATTCACATGTTTATAACCTAAAAGAATGAGAATAGGACATACCCGCACCATTCATAGTATATATTCATCATAAATAAACACAAATCTCTCACCTGAATGACGAATTGTACACAAATGAAGATTTAAGGAAGAATTTTGTGCTTAGAACAGAGCGCTCGCGTCAAGAAAAATACTCCTGTTATTGTGGGTTGTCACACCCACTAGTACAATAAGTGTTTTTTACGTCAGTTAAAATTGATTTTTTACGTCAGAATACTGACTGACGTAAATATAGCTGACGTTAATAGTTAATATTTTAACGTCAGTTGAGAACTGACGTTAAATATAAAACTATTAAAGTCAGTTCTTTAACACAACTGACGTTAATTTTGTAAAAATTAACGTCAGTTCTTTAAGAACGGATGTTAATTTTGTTAAAACTAACGTCAATTGTTATAAAGAACTGACGTTAAAGGTCTTAATTTTAACGTCAGTTGTTTATTACAACTGACGTTAATAGTGTACTGTATATTTTATAAAATACTATTAACGTCAGTTGTTTGATACAACTGACGTTAATAGTTTTTTTTTTAAATTCAGTTTTAAAATATCACTCCCCTCAGCTATCCCTGCATTCAGTAAATATCCCAGTAACACAGAATATCACACACATTACAGAATTGCAAAGGAAAAATGGAACAATGATCCATATGTATGCCTGTTCATAAATAATATATATTTATTAACATAGGTTATAACTCAAAATAAATACAGAAATATAAATAAAAATAAATTTATACTAAGTTTAAACTACCTATATCAATATCCCTTCGTGATGATCATCACGAGTGGCATGTACATCGTCCACCTGTGTCTCATCGATTATAGTAGGCATGTTTGTTGAAAAAGAAGGAGTCTCAGGAATATCAAGATTTGAATCTTCATTTTCATCACTACCATTATACATGCTTTTTCCTTGGAGAACCATGGACAACCTTTTGTTAGAAGGATCAGTGATGTAGAACACTTGTTTTGCTTGGGAAGCCATTATGAAAGGCTCATTTATGTGACCTAACTTGTTGAGGTCTACCAATGTGAACCCCAATTCGTCGGTTTGTACACCACCGTTACTATCAACCCACTTACATTTAAATACCGGCACCGTAAGCTTAGTGTAATCGAGCACCCAAATATCTTCAATATATCCAAAGTAAGGTGTCGATGCTTTAATGGGTTTTGTGTCCTTTGCACTAGAGAAGTGCATTGCTTCGGTCACGATCATAACCCCACTATTTTGCATGGTACTCTTGTTATCTTGTTCCTTTGTATAAAATGAAAAGTTATTTATGTCGTATCCGCTCCAACATATGACATTGAAGCTAGGCCCACGTGCTAGCCATCTTACGTCATCAGAAGCAGTACTACCATCCTTAAGCATTTCTTCCTTGAACCATGGTAAGAAAGTCTTGTTATGCTTGTTCAACAACCACCTTTCACTCATTCGAGGGTTTTCTTGATTGACTTTTCTTTTATGTTCAAATAAGAAAGGCTGAACACATTCGATGTTGTTCAATACATACAAATGTGCTTGAAGCACTTCCTCCCGATCCTTCCTATTAATTCTTAAGCCATGTGTACCCTTACCTTGACATTTGATCTCATCATGCCGAGGCTTAGGAACCCCTGTAGGATCCGTGTTATGAAGGTAGTCCGAACAAAACTCAATAGCTTCTTCTGCAACATACCTTTGAACAATAGATGCTTCCGGACGATGAGGATTCTTCACGTACCCTTTCAAGATCTTCATGTAGCGCTCAACTGGGTACATCCATAACAGAAAAACCGGCCCACATAATCTAATCTCCCTCACCAAATGACCAATTAAGTGAACCATTATGTCGAAAAAGGAAGGAGGAAAATACATCTCCAATTGGCACAAGATTGTAGCAGCCTCAACTTCCAAGTCATCCAACATACGGGGGTCAACGACTTTGCTACATATAGAATTGAAGAATGAGCACAACCGAGTAATGGCATGTGTCACATTTTTTGGAGCAATACCACGAATAGCAACGGGCAGAAGTTGTTGCATCAAGATGTGACAATCATGAGACTTTAAGCCAACCAATTTAAGATCACTAGAGACAAGCCTCTTCATATTTGAAGAGTAACCATGTGGAACTTTGATGCTCTGAAGACACCCGCAGAAACTTTGTCTCTCTTTTTTTGACAAAGTATGACATGCTGGCAGCAAATAAGTCCGCTTACAATCCTCAACAACTGGGGCTAACTGCTCTCGTATACCCATAGCAATGAGGTCGAGACGAGCACTCA
This sequence comes from Sophora flavescens, assembly GCA_030762895.1. Classification (NCBI taxonomy): domain Eukaryota; kingdom Viridiplantae; phylum Streptophyta; class Magnoliopsida; order Fabales; family Fabaceae; genus Sophora; species Sophora flavescens. The sequence continues at coordinate 92,881,683 of CM061066.1, forward strand.
CACCATCCTTTGTCTTGCCCTGAATGTTGAGAAGCGTCCCGATCACACTATCACACACATTTTTCTCCACATGCATCACATCAATGCAGTGTCTGACATCAAGCTTACGCCAGTATGGAAGATCAAAGAATATTGACCTCTTCTTCCATATGTTTTTCTCAGCAGCTTTACCTTTCTTTTTGGACTTGCCGAATATAACATCGATGCCCTTTACCCTCTGATAAACCTGATCTCCAATTAAAGCCGTCGGCGCTTCTTCTGTCTCTTGACATCCATTAAAAGCTTTTTCATCTTACGATATGGGTGATCACGTCTAAGAAATCTCTGATGCTCAAGGTAAACCGTCTTCTTTCCATGATGCAACTGAGTGTAGAATGTGCCTTCTTCACAGATAGGGCATGCTTTATGCCCCTTGACACTGTACCCGGACAAGTTACCGTATGCTGGAAAGTCGTTGATGGTGCAAAATAACATGGCACGAAGCTTGAAAGTCTCATGAGAATACCCATCAACTACATCAATACCTTCCACCCACAGTGTTTTGAAGTCTTCAATCAAGGGACCTAGATAAACATCTAAGTCATTTCCCGGTTGCTTTGGGCCCGAAATCATCATAAACAACATCATGTATTTGCGCTTCATGCATAACCAAGGGGGAATGTTGTAAATTACCAACAGAACAGGCCATGAACTATGAATACTACTCATGTTACCATAAGGATTCATTCCATCCGTAGAAAGTCCAAGCCTTAGGTTTCTTGGCTCATCGGCGAAATCCGAAAACATAGTATCGATATTCTTCCATTGAATAGAATCAGCAGGATGACGAACCTTTCCATCACGTTTCCTCTCATCATTATGCCATCTAAGATTCTTCGCATCTTTCGCATTGGCAAACAATCGCTTGAACCTTGGAATTATTGGAAGATACCACAACACCTTCGCGGGGAGGACCCTTTTTCTCACATCATCAAGATCATCATCATCATCACCACCCTTCACTTTGTATCGTGATAACCCACATTTGGGGCAATCGTGATTGTCTTCATGAACACCGGTGTACAATATGCAATCATTGGGGCATGCGTGTATCTTCTTATACTCCATACCCATAGGACACAATACCTTCTTGGCCTCATAGTTACGGTCAGGCAATGTGTTGTCCTCCGGAAGCAAGTCTTTCAACACTTCAAGCAATTCCGTGAAGCTTTTATCGGTCCAACCATTTCTCGCCTTCACATAAACCAATTTTAGCACCACCGACAACCGTGTATGAGTAGTACACCCTGGATATAAAGGCTTATCCGCATCACCGCACAACCTATCATACACATGAGCTCGATGAAAAGATTCTTGTCCAATATCACGGATCATGTCCTCTACTCGATCATCCTCCATATCTACGTCAACGTCCTCACTTTGGGAGACACTTGCCGTACTACTCAACAACACATCACCATGCCATATCCATCTTGTATAACTCAAGCAAATCCCTTCACAAATCGAATGAGTACGTATATCCTTCACCGTACATTTCCTCGTATTCAAACACTTGACACAAGGACAACAGAACATTCCATTACTATTAGGAACATTCCTTTGAGCAAATTCTATAAATTCTCCCACCCCCTTCAAATACTCAGCACTAGTGCGCTTACAAACCATCCAACTACGATCCATAACTAGATAGGTCCTGTAGATATACAAAACATATATCCAATATAAGGACAATATGGGAGATTGAAAACTATAGTTTTTGAAGATTGCCAAGCACTGGTCACGGCCTGGCAGTGATGTCCATCACGGTCGTAACGTGCCAACTGAACCAGACCATCACAGGCAGAACTGATCACGGCCTTGCCGTGATGAGCATCACGGCCGTGACAGATTAACCAGCAGAGCAACATGCACTCAAAACCAAAAATAGAGACATTCCAAACAACTCAAACTCACGGTTTCAAGTTTCAGTTACTGAGACTACAGTTTCAACATACACTCAAAACCAAAAATAAAAAAATGTGCCCTAAAGACTCACCAGAAATAGGTGCTCGCATGGTGGTGGGGAGGGGAGCTCGAGTGGTGGCCAACGTTCGATGTGGTTACTGAGAGCAGAGGGACAAGAAGAGTTAGTGCGCGGGAAGGGGAAAGAGAGATGTCAAGTTATTGCAAAGAATGAATGGAAAGACAGAGTTAGGGTTAATAATGTACCTCACGGTGGTGGCGAAGAAGCCCTCGCGGCGGTTGCGGTAGAGATGATCTCGCGATTAGGGCAGAGTGAGAGTGAGAGTAAGAGTGAGAGTGAGAGTGAGGGTTGAGAGTGAGGGTTGAGCGTGATGAAAAGAGAAAAGAGACGTACAGAGCGAAGTGCAGAAGGCGCGCGGGTGTAAACCAAAATAAAACAACATTTGACATCAATTGTTTGTAAAGACTGACGTTAAAGGTCATATATTTAACGTCAGTTGTCTTAAGAAACTGACGTTAATAGTGTATACGTTTATCCAAAAACATTAATTCCTTTGACTATTTATTAAATTGAAGTAAAAATAAAACTTTTAACGTCAGTTGTATTAAACAACCGACGTTAAAAATAAATATTTTTTATTTTAAAAGCACTTTTAACGTCAGTTGTTGAAGACAACTGACGTTAAAAGTGTATAAGTTTCTGCAAAAAAATTCATTCCTTTGACTACTGTGCTAACCCATGCACCTTGAAACTTAATCCTCTTAATGAGCATTAAGTTTATAGATAAGTTTTCAAGAAAATCAAGAGACTCTATTCTCTATATAAAGTGTCATTCTTCTGTATCAGTCCGTAAATACACCCTCTTCTTTTCCTCTATATTTCGTGCATTTTCTATTCCTTCACAATATGGTTCTATCACATTTGAGACTTTTGTTATTTCTTCCTATACCTATACTTAAAGGTCTCTATCTTAATGGTCAAAAAACTTTTGAGGTTGAGTAAATCACATAATATGACTCCCTCACTTTATTCCATCTCCTCCCCAAGTGACTGTGGATAAAGCACAGATGGAGCATCAAGGACTTCAAATGAGAAGGGAGGGGATCGTTGCATCCATTGGAGTTTCTGAGGACAGAACTGAGAAGAAATTGATGTTGAAGCATAAACTTTTTAATATTTTAGTGCTATGTTGCAGAATTTTTTTATCTTTTAATCATGTAATTGTAACTTATGAATCGCTTCAATGAGATACGATTTGATTATACATATAACACTTTTATGTTAAGTGTTTATTTATTTTAATTTTCACAAGAATATGTTTACTAATTCAAGCTAATTAATGAAGATTAAAAATAAACTTGTTTAATATTTACACAAGTTCATTTTTAATCTTCATTAAAAATAAACTTGTTTAATATTTACACAAGTTCTTTACACAACTGACGCAAATAGTGATTTAATATATACAAATTGTCGCCACCTCATTTTTAACGTCACCTTAATTTATGACTGTCAAGTTCCCGTATATTACATTATTTCCAATATCATTCTGCACGTTTATAATTTATAGGATTATTTACGTCAGCTATTTATTATACTGAAGTAAAAATCACACTTTTAACGTCAGTTGTATAAAAAACTGACGTTAAAAATAAATATTTTTATTTTAAAAACACTTTTAACGTCAGTTGTATTAAACAACTGACGTTAAAGGTGTATAAGTTTCTGCAAGAACATTCATTCCTTTGACTACTGTGCTACTTACCCATGCACCTTGTAACTTAATCCTCTTAATGAGCATTAAGTTTATAGATAAGTTTTCAAGAAAATCAGAATAGCTTAGTAACTTCATCCCCTGCTCCTATAAATAGCTTCCTTCCATCCTTTTAATTTTCTGCTTCACAATATGGCTCTGCCATGGAGATTAACTTCATTACTCTTTCTTCCTATTCCTAGACTCAAAGATCTTTGTCTTAATGGTCAAACAACTTCTGAGGTTGTGTAAATCACATAACATGGGTGATAAGGTTGTGTAAATCACATAATGTGAGTTGCTCACCTTATCATCTTTCCGGAGAATCGGCAGCTACAGCTCCAGAACCTCAGCTTTGGAAGCAAATGATTGTTCCAAGACCATTGCTGAAACAGATCGGGTGCACCCTTGCTCAGGCGCTCTGGAAAACTCAGTCGCTCGACTCTCCTCTCTTGCTCACCCGTGAAGGGAACGAAGCCTCAACAAATGTTAAGGATTTTAAACCCTTTCAATGTAACTTTTAATAGGATTTTAAACCCTTTCAATCTTCTGTATCAGTCTGTATTACACTTCATGAATGAGATCCGGTTTGGGTTATTGATTCAACTTATACTTCGCACATATATTTTAGTTTTCAAAACAGAAACACAAAACATCAAAGCAATTGTGAAACTGAAACTTTGAGGAAGGCAATGCGGAAGGGTACGTATACTAGATAAAAAAATTATTAAAATAACCTTTAATGTTTGTTGATGAAAGAACATAAGTTAAAAGTGAAGTGACTCACTTTTAACGTCAGTTCAATGAAGAACTGACGTTAAAAGGTTCACTTTTAACGTCAGTTGTTTATTGAACTGATGTTAAAAGTGAGTCACTTCACTTTTAACGTCAGTCCTTACAACAACTGACGTTAAAATTGAATTAATGAAGTCTGATATTTACAAAACTGCCACCGCCCCCTTTTTAACGTCTAGCTTTTGGTTAACTGACGTAAACCTTTACCGTCTAATGTATATTTTCCACTAGTGACCTTTCCTTTTTTTCTAGAGTATTTAGAGTGTGCGCGTTGGGGTTTTGAACCAGCGCAACTAAACCCTCACACTTTCTATTTATACCCCTTGTTACAAAATGCTCCCTAAACCTAAGGTTCTCATAACTTGACATTAGAGGGTAAAAGGATAAAATCCTTAAATTAATTAAATGAAAAATTCATATTTTATTTTTTGTTTAATTTTCTACTTCATAATAATTACTAATTATTTATAAACTTCTACTATTTTTTTTATTTTATTAATCATATCATGACAAACAAATCTAACATTTTCCATATTTTAATTTTTATACTTTATGCCATTTTATAATCAAATAGCCCATTTTTTGTAGGTATGACATTCAAGTGACACCAGGGGTTGACGAGGGCGGGGAGTGGTCGCTTGTGTAAAATATGAAGCACGGACAAGGAGCGGCTCCTGGTAGGCTTCTCTGCGGAGGGACAGATGAACGAACCAATTCCACATCAGAATAAGATGTAACCTAAGACCGTGAATGTACGAGGCTGCATAGTTGAGGGGATCCTGAGACTGTGTAGTTACGGGACTGTGCAATTGAGGGAAGCCTTAAAATAATTGATTGGTATTACCTATACAAACAAGATGCATCTTCTTTTTGGGAGCTCGTCACTTAAGAACTCCAAAGTTAAGCGTCACTTGGAGAAATTATGGGATGGGTGACTTCCTGGGCGGTTTTCCTAAGAAGTGCATAGGTGAGGACAAAGCACCATGAAAATACATGTGTTTGTTTGTGGGGACAATCGTCAATTCGTAAAGTATCTTGGGATGTTGCAACTTCATTGAAAAACTTATTAAGTCATATCCTTTCAACTGATTGATTGAATCCCCTCAACAAAACCATAATTTTATTATTCTTTTATCAGAAGACCCAACATGTTTGATGATTTTAGTATTGTATTATGACAGTTTATTATTTGCACAGAAGCAACTTTGTAATTCTCTTTTATAGACTTTTTAGCTAATGTTATAGAGATTATTTTATTAACTCTAGTCAACCTTAGACTAACCCCGATGGTTGTTCTTAAGGTGGTTTTTAACTATAAGAACTAGTTCTTATAAGAACCTGCATTGGAGAGGAATGACATGTCATCTAGGCTGTAGAACGGTTCTTCTATAACAACTGTTCTTGCCAAACAAAATTTTTTCCAACATAGAACCCAATGGAAAAACTCAACCAAAAATGAAATGAAAATGAAATTGTAAATGGAAGTCAGCAAGAAAACGAAAATGGAAAATGGTAAACCAATTCACAACCACAAATACATCACAGATTCTCTCTTCCACTGGGAACTCGTCAGCGACATACTGAAAAACAACAAAAGGAAGATGGCGTTGACTGATTTTGTGAATGGGGGATTCCTCCAATTTTTTCCTCCCCCAATGATGAAAGAAAAGGTGTCGGAAACGGATATCAGAGATGGTAGAGAGCTCGATCGATGATGGCGGAGAGGTCGGAGATGGCGGATGATGGGGGAGAGCTCAGATGGGATGAGGAGATTTGCGGGAAGGAGAAGGGTCGTGAGCTGGAGTAGGCGGAAAGGAGGGGGGAGGGGGAGGGGAGGGGCGGCGTTGATGATGACACGGACAAAGAGGGATTGAGGAGTGGGGAATATGAGACATAGAGACATAGAGTGAATAGAATAAGAGTGGAATGAGTGTATATGCCTATACGGAAATATGGATTAAATAGAATGAAACTTGGATTAAAAAACAAAAAATGGGTAAAATGATAAAAGAAATTAGTTTGAGAGATAAATTAATAAAAGTTACCGATTGAGAAATGAAAAGTGATAGATTGAAATGTCCATTGGATCTAAAAGTTACTATTTTAATTGTCCAAAGGATCTAACGTTACCGTTATTTATTTATCTATAAATTGTGCTACATTTTCACTCAATTTTCCACACAAATTCTCCACTCACAATTTTTGCACACAAATTTTCCTGTCACAATTTCATTTATTTTTGTCAAATGGATCCTATAACACCCTGAATTTCACCTTACGTTAATAAATGTTAATATGTATTAGATTCGGCTTATATATGCTTGTTATGTTTGTTTTTGATATCTAAGTTCATGTTTGGGGAAGCTTAGCCTTAGAAAGGTTCAATCCTTTTAGAGTCCTAGTAACCCGTTTCACCGTTTAGACTATATCTTGAGTTCTAGATGTTCGACTGATGTGATCTTTGATGTGTTGGAAAGCTAAGAGGATTATCTAAAGGTTTTATTTTAGGTGTTTTGGCCACATTCAGCTTCTTCTTAGGCCTCGCGCAGCGATCATTGTTCACCCCGCGAACTGTGCAGAACCAGAAAAGTGTTTCGGGCTATAATTAAGCCCAATTGTGCATAAACCGTCCTTAACCTCCAAAATCATGACCTTAACCTAATGTTATACATCTAAACCACTCTAAATCAGTCTCCATTCCCTTATCTTTGAATTCCTAACCCTTTTTTTCTCTAAAACACTTCCTAGAGGATCAACCCGTGCACCGTTCTCCACTGTTCTTCGATTGGGGAACATCGTTGCGAGCATGTGATCATTTGTCATTATTGTTTAGAATTTCGAACCAGGTAGAATTCGTGCACCTTGTCCCTCTTGATCTTTTCCTTTTGATTTCTTGATCTTAGAGTTGAATCAAGATGTTTCTTGTCGTTCTTGAGGTAGTAAACAAGAATTCGTGAGACAGGATCTTAGCAGACTTTCTTCTCTTCCTTTTGAATTTCAATCTTCATAACAGGTATGGGGAGAAGGGCTATTATGAACATGTAGTCTTGGGGTAGTGTAAGATGTGACACCCTAATCTCGGGTCATCACATGGTTACCCGTTTGCGGAAATAAAACTTAATTTGCTGGTTGCTTTCGGAAAATCATGTTTTCTCAATGTTTATCTCTTCAAAATATGGTGATACAAAATTTTCTTTTCCTCCTTATTTTAACCTCATAACCACAACAACGTATTCAAATCACACTTAACTATATAATATATATAAGTCCTCCAACTATACTGCCTCATATTTTTCTCACATAAACCATAATCAACTTTATTCTTAAAACATAACATTACCTAAGCTGGTCGTAACTAACAAACACTACACCCCTTAAAAACAGCAACAGCATGCCTCGAACTAGACAGCCTTCATCTCCTTGTAGATACCATACCCCTCGTACGATTCTGATATGTTTGTAAGGGTGAGACGCCAATATATGGATTCATCACCATAACTAAATGCGCAACACAAAATAAGGCACATACACATATACATGTCTATAACAACATACTCATTCATATCATAATATCTCGTTTATCAATGGGTTTCACACCCCAAACATCAACATTGGAAAACTATGCATGAACACTTCAATACATCATCTAAACATTCATACTTAATCTCATGAGATATCTCCAACCTCGTAAAACTCGTGATGAGTTGATCAGACTCAATTGCCACAGGCATACAGCCACAGGCACGCCCATCGCACACTGTCCAACATCGCGGGCACGGTGATAACACTCGGAGATGGGGCCTCATTGTCCTAACCCCGGGAACTATGAGAACATCTTTGTACGATATACCCTGACGCCGCAAGGTAATCCCTCGTTTAATCCTGGCACGTCTGCCAAATGCATGCAAGAAAACATTTTGTTCTCAACACTTTTCTTTGTGCTATATCTTTATTTGTCAAAGCTCTCAAAAGCTTTCGACTTAACATCTTTTGAAACATCTTTACATCTTTTATTAACAACACAGGACCTCAAAGTCCGAGTGCTCAATCACGAAGCCCCTAGACCTTGCAATCAGTCTTAGGTTCGTGGTAGTAGAAAACAACTTAAAACGTTTTAACTTCTTTAAATAGATACCCAGTTTACAACATAACGAACCTTAATACCCCGACGTCTCGGTTATTAAGTTCTATATCTTTGTACATCTTTTTACATCGTTTTACATCTTTCACATCGTATTACATCTTTTACATCGTTTTACATCTTTTACATCTTTTACATCATTTTACATCTTTCTACATCTTTTTCATCGTTTTACATCTGTTACTTCATTTTACCTCTTTCATCTCTTTTACATCATTAAGTAAAACTCATTTACCGAAAATTCTTTCTACTTGAAATTCGTTTATAAAACGTCAATTCATAAAAAAAAATCCACTTTTCCTTTGGAAACACATTTTTTTCCAAAATAACGTCAAATCATCAACAACTTCTTTTTATTGAAACTTCAACTCTAATAAATCAATTCAAATTAAATCTCTTTTCAACATAAGTACTGTTGTTTTTAAACTCTTGCCGTAAATGATTTCGAAACTTGCCGTCGTTTAGCATTTTCAAAGAAAACGTCTTTAAGTCTAACTTTGACATTTCTTCTAAAATAACTTTCATATATAATAATTAAGGTCTTTTCGAATATTAATTTCACAAAATCACTTTTTATAATATTTCATAATTTCTTGCGTAAAAATCAGCAGTACAAAAAAAATTTCACGGTTACGCTCTCACCGTGACTCATAAACTTCTTTTACACTAATAAATCATTAAACTAATAATATTTCTCAAAACTCATTATTTTTCCAAAAATCATATTTTCCTCTACTACTATATTCCAACATTCCCCATAAAACGTTGAATATAACCTTCACATCTTATTAAATCTTTTATCTCATTAATCGGTTGTGCACTGACCACTGTCAGGCCTCTCAAACAACATTCAACATTCAACAACATCATCAACATCATCATAATTATATCCCCAGGCAGATCATACATCATAACAACATAATATACTACTGCAAATAATTCAGAGCAGATCAATCACCGATACACAGAAAATCAACACATCATAAACAACATAAACAATTAATCACAAACCACATATAAATCATATAAGCCACACTAAAAGCAAATGGTTATAGAGAAAATTCCTCAGGTAAGCTCCCCTTACCTCTTGAAGACTCAACTAACATTGTCAAACAACCTCCCGATTTAATCCGGTTCCCTCCGTCGGCTTTAGGTCAAACCAACCCGATTGATTCCTTCAAACAAATTGCAATCAAATCAAACCACAACATACCTAATTCATGAGGATTAGGTTTCGGCCTAGGGCTGACTTTTAGGGTTCAAAATCCTTAAAATTTCTAATCATGATTAAGTCATAGATTAATGGTCCTTAATTAACCTAAATCATAGATTAGTGACTAAACCACTAAGTTTCAAACTCAAAACTTCCTAACTCTTTTATACAAGGATTCGGCCTCAACATGTTCATAGGGCTAGGGTTCTTAATTTAATAAACCAACTTGGATTTATAAGGCATACATACCAGGAGTTTGATTAACAAGATCATTAAGGAAAACTTTGACCAAAACTCATCTAGTTCCAAGAACTAGGGTTTCGGCCAAAACCAGAAATTTGGGAAAGAAATTTCTCATGATCATATGCTTCTAGATGATGAAAATAGAAATGATTATAAGATCATACCAATTGGTTTCATGTCAAAAGGATTTTTCTAGAATTAGTTATGAATTTTCAAAGTTCTAGATCTAGAAACTTAAAAGTGATGAACAACTATGATATAAGCCTTGAATCAAGAAATTGATTGAAGAACATAGACATGATTAGAGAAGAATAATAGGATTCACCTCTTGGAGATCAAAAACAAGTGAAGATCCAAGAACTTTCTTCACAAACTTGACATTCAAAGACTTAAGAACTTTAGGTTTTTGAACAAAAGGCAATAGAAACTAAGTGAAAGGTGAGGAAGGGTATTTATAGGTATGTGGGCTGCGCCACTTTTGAGGACTAAGTAGAAAGGAGGTGGTTTTTCAAAGGATTAAAGTGCAAATAACTCATAGGGACCATTTTGCAAAGATTCCATAAGTTTAAGGACTAGTTTGCAAATTGTCATTAAATTGTCATGATGACTTTTTGCCACAATAAATGTGGTCTTATCTTGATGACTTTTGGCTGAATTCTTGTCATAAATATCTTAGGAAAACCTAGCTTGTTGAAGAAGATTTGAAACAATAGTAGAATAATGTGGAAGAATGTAGAATGGTGTGGAATGTAGTAGACAATTCTAGAATGTTCTTTGCTCATCCAAGATGAGGGCAACCTTCACTCCATATTGGGCTTGCGCATGGGCCTAGGGAATTTGGGCTTGATTTCATCTTCGTGGGGCCCACTTAAAGATTTAAGCATTAAGCTTAAGATAGGAACCTTATATGGCTTCAAATGGGCTTTATGAAACTTAAGTCATGGGTAAGGAATTTGGGCCTCAAAGCACGGTCATCTATGAATTTGGGACAAGGATTCTAGCCCAATTCACTTGGAAAAACTTAGAAACTAACTCAGGGACAAAAGGGTAATTAACAGAAAGTTCAGGGACTAAAGCGTAAAATCCATAAATTTTCACTTTAACCCTGAAATACCTTCTAGACTTAAAAATATGATTCATCCCCATGAATCATCTCAAAATCCTAAGATAAACTCTTTATCGGCTCTTACAAACTCCGAAATCCACTCCGTCGTCTACCCGATTACATATTATGCCCGTAAAACGTAAATTATTTTATTTTTTTACCAAAATTTTCAAAACTTCCAGTATCGTAGCAAATACGATAAAAACATTTTTCATCTCGTTCACAACTTAAAATTAGGTCTTCTGAGCAGTAAACTTTTACTGTCAGTGAAAATCTAGAAAACTGCAGACCGGCTTCCGTCTGAATTTTCAACTCAAAAACTTCCCCGTAACTTATGAAAATAAGTATAACATGGAAATGACCTTGGTTTGTCCAAAATCATTTTATAAGTCTCGGATAAAAATATATATGTTTATATATTTATTACCGATATTACGAAGCAGCGAAAATCGGGGTGTTACATAAGACGAGGGTATGACCATGTTGCATGCTAATTGCCTATTTGATGTTGTCTACAATATGTATAATATGATTTCAATGTTATTGGCATGCCTTGAATATTGTATTGGTTGTTGATAATGATGATGATGCCATGCTTGGTTGATATGTTGTTATGCCATGAATGATGTTGTTATGCCATGGATGATAATGTTGGTTGTTATGGTTGTTGAGATAAATGTTGATATCAATAAGACTTAAAGAATTGTTGATAAAGACGTTATAATAATTAAGGGATAATTTCCCCAAGGTTCATAAGACTAGAATCATAGTAATGAGAGGAACGGTTTATGCTCATTGGTATAGTTAAGACCCTATGCTTGATTTATGAGTGTTTTAGGGACATTAATAACGAAATAGGAATTAAAGGTTTAATTCCCAATAAATCATAAGACATGGAGATAATTAAAAGGAATAAGATTAATGCTAGATGGTTTAGTAAAAGCCAATAGGTTTGATTCATGAGTTGCCCTAGGGAGTTTGGCAAGGGTTTCTAACCCTTTCCGCCCAGACCAGTACGACCATGCTCCAGTAAGCACGGTCGTGCTTAAAAGGGAGCACACCCGTGCTCCAGTTTCAAATTCAAAAAGGTCGCACTGCATAAGCACGACCGTGCTCAACAGGAAGCACGACCGTGCTAAACTTGAGTTTAGCATGCACGTGCTGGGGGTAAGCTTGCCCGTGCTTCCCCCAACATAATAGATCTGGAATTGAAGGATAAGGGGATGTTTCACCCCAAGTTTCCCCAAGAATGAGATAAGATACCAATTGAAGTAAAGACATGCCATATAATCTTATGAAGACTTGATGAAGGTAATTAAATAACAAACGTTAAGACGTTAATGTTGTACCTTGGTTCTTATTGGCCAAGGGGGCCTTGATGCTTATTGGTGAATGTGTTGAGCTCTGGTTCTTACTGTTCATAGTGTTAAATGATGTTGTACCTTGGTACTTATTGGCCAAGAGGACCTTGATGCTTATTAGTCAAGGTGTTGAGCTCTGGTGCTTATTGGCCGGAGTGTTACATGATGTTGTACTTTGGTGCTTATTGGCCAAGAGGACCTTGATGCTTATTATTCAAGGTGTTGAGTTCTGGTGCTTATTGGTCGGAGTATTAAATGATGTTGTACTTTGGTTCTTATTAGCCAAGGGGGACCTTGATGCTTATTGGTCAAGGTGTTGAGCTCTGGTGCTTATTGGCCAGAGTGTTAAATAAAGATTAAAGATTAAAGATGATGTTAAACTTTGGTGCCTGTTAGCCAAATACGTAAACCAAAATAAATGGTGTTGATGGAGGTGATGATCAAAGGTTGTTGTTTTTATGCATGCATTCATGTACGAAGTTATTATGAGAGATACGACAACTGGGGAGGTCGTCCGAAAGTATGGCGATCTGGCTGTTCACGATGATTCATCCGAGAGTTAGGTGAATCATATACACCGGGGAGGTGCATCCGAGAGTAAGATGCATCGGCTATCCTAGGGGTTCACCCATGGTTTGGCGGACTGTCGGTGTTGGTGCTTAATGGCCAATGTGGATATGTAACTCCAAAGTCGTATTCCCGGTATAGATGGATCCATATGCATTTGGAGTAGTGAGTCACATTGCATTATATAGTTGATATATGTGTGACATGCTTTGTGATGTATGATATGATGATGTATGCTATATTTGCTATTTGTTGTATGAACATCTTGCCAACTATCGTCTTGAGGTTATGTTCATATGTATGGTTTCTTACTCCATGTTCTTCTGTTTCTTTGTTTGGCGTGTATCTTTAAGCAAAGGATGGTCAGCAACTTGGTGAGGAGTGACCCCGAAGAGATCGCTTATTCATAGTTTAGGTTTTGTTTCTAGTTTTAGTTGTTTATCCGAGTTGTTTGTTGGATTTCGGTTATACCAGTTCTATAATGTGACATCGGGTTGGGTTGCTTTACGGTCATGTTTTTATTTTGAAAAATTGTTTCATTTTCCACGTTGAGAACATTTTGATATATGTGGTACCTTTTACCATGGTTTTGTTTTTTATGAAATAATATGCCTGTATTTTATTTTATTTTATTTATTTTACCATTGAGTTTTGCTTTATAAATACATGTGGGGTAGAGGGTGTCACAGGTCCCAATCAGTTCAATTTCTACAACTGAACCTTGCCATGGAGAACACTACTGAAACTCCTCAAACACTAATCGGGTCAATGTCCGAGACTCAAGTTCCATAATTTTCAACACAAGTCGGACTAGAAGATATTACGCTCGTTGAAGGAGGAGGAAGTTCCAGTTGGAAAAAACTGTGAGTTAGATTCACAATGGAAGAGGATATTCTTCTTGTTCAATCATGGCTCAATGTATCGAAGGATCCAATTATGGTTGTTGACCAAAAAGGGAATAGTTTTTGGTTAAGAGTCAAATATGAAAAAACCAAAGTTGACACAAGAAGGGGGGTTGAATTGTGTTTACCAATTTTTTAGGAAACTTGGAAACTTATTTTCGCAGGCTCAACAAGCAAAAGTAAGACAACGAAAATTTAGACGAGTGACACGTCTAAATTTAAGACAGAACACAGAAGCATACAGAGAAGGGTAAAACAGAGATTGATATTCACAATAATAACTCCCCAAGTTAAAAGCTTAAACAACTAAAACTTTAGCAAAATAAAGACATAAGGGAAGAGGAATATCACTTAACAGTTTTATACTGGTTCACCCCAAAATCCACAGGGCTACATCCAGTTTCTTGGCAGCACCAAGTTTCCACTATAACTGATCAAATTACAGTACAAGTATTCTTTTCACACCTAGCATCCCTAGGCTCACACTCAAACAACTATTCTTTTCTCACCTTGCCTCTTCAGGCTCAACACAGTAAGGGATAAAGGTTTTGTGTAATCAATACAACTTGCAAATCTTTCAAACAACACTCAGAGAGTGAAATAAATACGAAGTGTAAAAGACTGTGAATTAATATCAAATGATTGAAGAAGTATTCAATAAAAGAATGAAGAAGTTAATGAAGTGAGTAAATGCTTCTTGCGTAGTGTTCTAAATGATATTCAACTTCTTGTCTTCATCTTCATGGTTTGGTCTATATAAAGACTTCAATCAATTTGATCTATTAGGCACGGCTTCAGAAAGTGTGTTCTTCTTATTTGAGCTTCTGGGACGCCATTAATGCCAAAGAGTCGTTCTGTGTAAGCATAAAATGCTTAGGAACGTTGAGCTTTGATAAGGTAGTCCAAGAGTACACTTTGTTCTGAGCAACTGATGTTTCAGAGTTGCTACAGCAGGCTTCTTGTACTTGCAGCAGAAAGCTTTCCTTTTTCAGTGCAACACTCAGTTTACTTTCTGGAAAGCACTTTTACTTTGTACTAAAACAACTAAAAGGTTACTACTATGGTACAGAGGTTGTGTGTTTATTCCTTAATTCCTTGAAACAAACGTTCTTTATTCTTTATCCTTGGTGCTATTGTCCAGAGCTCTTCGAAATCCTTAAGGAAGGCATCTAATTTGAATAAGGATGACTTTGACTTCCTTTCTGACATTCTGACAATTTAACAACTGTAGCAATGTTAGATTTTTAGACGAGTGCTTGTGAAGTCCATATTTAGACGGGTGAAAATGAGTCAGAAACTCAGACGAGTGAGGGAGTCATTTTCTAGACGAGTGATCCATCGAGTCTTCTTTAGACTTATGCTTCTTGCCACGTCATCAAGTATATCAGAATCTTGACTGAGCGTTGACTTGGTCTTTGTCTGTGTTGACTGATTTTTAGACGAGTAGTTTTTAGACGAGTCTAGAAACCGCGCTCTACCAAAAAGTAGACGGGTCACAAAAATAGATGAGTGACCTTAAGGCTATTTTCCTGCACACTTATCGGACATATCAGTAATTTCATATGGTTCAATATTACCATACTTAATCTATTTGGAATCATCAAAACTTAGAGAATCTACACATGGAATGTGTCTCAGACTTATGAGGTCTCATCATTCTTCCCTTTTTTGATGATGACAAATAACTTTTTTGATTTTATTGAACATCAAAAAGCAATAAGAGAAATTTTCAGACAGATATAATTGTTCAGAGTATGCTATGCTCCCCCTTAGTTTATGAATTTTGATAGAGCAAGTATCAGAGCAAAAACAAGGTATCATAGCTGATATCAGAATTTGACAGAGTATATAAGAAGGCAACTCAGATTATATCAGAGTAGAAAATTGATTTTTCAGACATATAGTCATTAAGGTGTAATTTTTGTTATTCTTATTTCCTTCTGTTATTCTTAGTTCCTCCGCCTTTTGGCATCAATCAAAAAGAGTATAAAGAAAATATAACGAAGAGCCAAAAGAAATGTCAAAAACTTCATCTCATTTCATTCAAGAGTCAAAAAAAGGTTACATGTGATATGGACATCACTGACTTGTACATTGCATGACTCAAAAAGAATGAAAAAGACTAAGTCCTAAGACTAAGAACTAGGACCCTTGGCTTTTGAAGAAAGCTTCCATCATTATTTGCATAGCAGCTTGCTGAGCCAACTTCTGAGCTTGGAAAGCAGCTTGTTGTTCTAAGGCAGCATCCTGTCTTTGGATAACAGTTTGCAGACTTGAAGCCCCTTCATCAAGCCTCTGATGGGCAGAAGGATTGTAAGCAACTACTGGAGCAGTAGAATCTGTTGTGGCCAAAGCAGTTGAAGATGTTGATGGAGGAGGTGGACTAGGAGGAGGGGTATGAGGTAACTCTTCAACTAGAATGTCATCCTCAGGCTGAGCGTCTAGAAAAACACAAGTTGAGAGAGTGGTTACAAAATTATTATTTGGATAAAATTCCTCCAGGAAAGCATGAATGAATTCATGATGAAGAGGAGAATCAACTACATAAAAAGAAACTCATAAGATCTCCTAATGAGATTTATGTGAATAAGAGGAGTAGATTCGGGAAAGTTTAAGAGAAAGAAAGGAGGTATGGTATAAATTGAAGGTGAAAAGGGGTAAAGATCAAAAGCTTGGCTACCTCTGGTTGGGATGGTTTTCTTCTCTTCTTAAGACAACCCAGAGCTAGATCCACATCTCCAGTAGATGTCCCTGATCTTGAGGAACTCATGATGAGTCTCAGTGGTGAACAGCCTCTTTCTGTACTTACACTTGTGATCATTCATCTTGATGAGAGAGAATTTCTAATCCAGTGGCAAGTTGATCACCTTATGCTTTCCTTGTAGAACCATAGAGTCGGGCATCACCCTGATCTCTGTTGAAGACTTCATGAAGATGTGTGGATTAGGCATCCATCTTCCTGCATGCTTTTGTTTCTTGGCCAGCTTGACAAGCTGCCTTTCTACTTCTAGAGAGGCAATGACATCCAAGTCTTTGCCATACATAAAGTTTGAGCAGGACTCATCTGTGACACAGAAGGGAGTGGTTCTGAAGGAAGGATGATAGGGAGATATAGTAACCATAGGCAGAGGGTTGTGTCTGGTTTCAGAGAATAAGTCTGGAAAGACTATTCTCAGAGGAACTTGGCACTGGTTTCTGATGTGGTTAGGGGTTTGTGGTTTAGGTGAGGGTGGAGGAGGAGTGGGACTGTCAAAGTATGCAAAGTCATTGACATCCTCAGTTTGAAGAGTGTCAGCATGGTGAGATGTTTGTGATGTGGAATGTTTGGATAAGTGAGGTTCTCTTTCAGACAAGTGTGCTTCTGAAGCAGTAGGGGTAGGTTCAGAAGTATGAAGGTTATCATCTTGTGGTTTAGAAACAGAAGTTTGAGGGATAGGTGATGTGTGGGGTGGAGTTGGGATTTTTGGTGAAGTAGGTGGAGGAGTGGGGGTTTTCTGTTGTGGTTGTGGTAATGGTGCTCTTTATGGTGACAGAGCAGGTAATGGAGATGAAGGTTGTGGAATAGGAATTGTAGTTGTTTGTTGTCTTGTTGGTGAGGGTGAGGGTGATGCAGATGGAATTAGAACCTATTTCCTCCTTGTCACAGTGGTTCTTTTCTTTTTAGGGATCACAGTCTCCTCAGGTTGAGACTCCCCTTCAGATTGCACAGCTCTCTTCCTTTTGAACACCTAAGTGACACTAGGTGCATTGGGGACAGAGGCAGATGTACTAGTTTGGACAGTAGGTTCAACAGTCACAGTAGCAGTTTGCTGAGCAGAAGTCTCAACAACTCTTTTCATTTTCCTCAGAAGTTGAGGCCTTTCTTCTTCAACAGGCTCCACAAAGGGTTCAAACTTGACAGAGGGAATAGTGAGAGGTTCTTCCACTTGAGCAGGTGCAGTAGGTGCTGATGATGTTGCTTCAGCAATTGGCTCAGTGGTGGGGGTTAGATTAATCTTCATTAAAGACAGAGTCTTTGTAGTAATCTCTGTGCAGAGATCAGCAGAACAGGCTTTCCTCAAGTCCTTCAGCTTGTTTGCCCTAAATATTCTTTTCATTATCATGCCAAAAGGATAGTCCTTATCCATACCCTTGACAGCTTTCTCCATGTGTCTAAAAACTAAATCAATAATGTCTACTTTGATCAGAAGAATCAGGTGGTAGATAGCAAATTTTTCTATCTTGCTCACATGATTCCTAGATCCAGTCCTAGGTATTACACAGTTAATTAAAAGGACATGATGAAATCTTGCCTTAGGAGTCAGAAACTTGGAGACTAGATTCCTAGGTTTTGGAACTCCATATAACACCATGTTCACATTTGTTTCTCCAACAGACTTCAGTCATTCCTTGTAGTACACAGAACCTTCACGTGGGTAACCAATCACTTCAGCAAGTGATTCATGAGTGATGAAGACATGGTCATCACCCACATCTCCGGTGATCATGGAGGTGGTGTCATCCTTGGTGATTTTAGTGGTTCTCCAGAAATCCCTAACAAGAGCAGGGAAGACCATTTCCTGAAGATGTGATAGAAGCATGGATGGCTTGAGTATATGGAAAGAAGCATATTCAGATCCATATTATTGCACTATTATTAGTGGGCTTATTAGATAACAATTAAGTCCAATTTTTATCCTTTTATTTTTAATTTTTTTCATAATATTTTTAGGATGAATTTCCTGATTGAACCCGTATACTTGATTTGGTCATATCTTGAGTTATAGATCTCCAATTGATATATATCTTGAGTCAATCCTCTTGACCAGATTCGGCTTCTATCATGGTGAAAAATGGGCTGGAAGTTTGACACGGATTTTTGGACGAGTTTGAATTCTTAGGAGGTTAACTTTTGGCTTGCATGCCTAAGTAACTCCATTTTAGAAGTTATGGATCATTTTTATTATTTTACTTAAGTATTCTAGTAACTCCAATTAGTGGAGAGTTAAGTCTTTAATTAGACACTTAGTGGGTAGTAAATGGTTTTATTACTCTATTAGTGCAATAGTTATGTTTAGAATAATGGCATCTTATGATGACCTTTTGTAAGCCTTCTCTTGGCAGCCCCAATTCCCTATATCTACACATGTATTACATGATGAAATACAACTTTGATGTTCAATTTGGTTTTTACCAATTGTGAGAGTGTTCTCTCTTGGGTTCTTCATTGAGCCAACCCCTTTGATCTTATCAAGAGTCCAAGACCATTGTGGCGATCCTCACCTTGTGATGCAAACCAAGAATGATGTCCAATTTAAGGCCAAATTAGTTTTTGATGAAAATTTTATTTTCATTTGTGATGAACCCGTATTCTTGTTTTGGTTGTATCTTGAGCTACATATCTCCGATTGATACGTTCTTTGGTGCGTTGGAAAGCTAAGGAAATCATATACAAATCTAATTGAAGTCTCTTGACCAGATTCGGCTTCTATCATGGTGAAAATATTGTTTTCAGTTTTACACGAGTTTGGTAGCTTAGTTGGGAGGAATCTTTTGGCTTGCATGCCTCAAGTAACTCCTTTAAGTTATTAGTCATTTTATTGTTTTTGTTTAAATAGTGGTGTTACACTTTTAATTTGTTTTAGAGTTAGAGTTAAGTGTAGCAGCCACATAATGGTGGAGAGAGAACATTTTAATACACCATTTAGTGGCTTAGTTAAGTGAGTTAATAAAGGGGGTTATGGTATCTTTTTGGAAACCAAAAGTTGGCAGCCACAAATACTATATGTAACACACATAAACATGATGAATGATAATTTTGAGTTCATTTTGGATTTGATTCCAATTGTGAGAGTGTTTAGCCTCTCTTAGGTTCTTCATTGAACCAACCCTTTGTCTTACCAAGTGTCCAAGACCCTTGTGGTGATCCTCACCTTGGCTTATCAATTCCCTTGGAATTGTGGCACCTACCTTCCATTCCTTACCTTCATCCATTTTTGTATTTCATCTTCTTCTATAATTTTGGTTGGTCACTCTAGGATAGATCCGAAAATTTACATGTTCTTTTTTAGGATCATATCATGTGGTATCAGAGCCATCCTTCCTTGAGTGATTTTTTAGCTTGTTCTTCAATATTTTTTTTCTCCCCGGATATTTCTTCTTCCCACCACCTATCATGACCACGCTATCCTTTGAAATGCAAAGATATCTAAGACGCTTGGAGAAGGGTTTTCCTCCAAAGGAAGCTTGCAAGACATTGAATAAAATTGAAGAGGTGATAACAAAAGAGGCTTGCAAGACAATCAATGAAATCAATGATGAAATTCCAAAGGAAGATTGCAAAGCATCAATTGGAGTTGAATTTCAAGAGGAGGATAAGGAGATGAAGACTACTGGATTGCCTACCCCTAAAGCCTAGAATAACTCTTCAAATTCAGTTGGGAAGTTATGTCCATCATTTACTCTAATACCTTCTTCTAGATTAGTTTGTGGAATCAAATGTTGGGATTCTTCTACTTTCTCTAAAATTTCTCCCCTAGGTCTCGAAGTAAGGAATAGTGAAGGCCAAACTACAAAAAGAAAAGAGCAACAGAAAAAGATTGAGGCAAAGGTTGGAAACATAATTGAGAGTCTCTTTATGAAAGAAATCAAGGTGATGTTCCTATCTTTTCCTAGAGGTGATGATTCTATTTTCAAGGAAGTTGAAGAAGTAATTCCAAGTGAAGTGCACCATGGATTCAAAAGAGTTGTGTTTGAACCTAGAGGATGAAGACGATTCCCAAAGGCAATAAATTCGAGGTTGAATTCTCTTCAAGAGGGAGGGAATGATGCAAACCAAGAATGATGTCCAATTTAAGGCCAAATTAGTTTTTGATGAGAATTTTATTTTCATTTGTGATGAACCCGTATTCTTGTTTTGGCTGTATCTTGAGCTAAAAATCTTTGATTGATACGTTCTTTGGTGCGTTGGAAAGCTAAGGAAATTATATACAAATCTAGTTCAAGCCTCTTGACCAGATTCGGCTTCTATCATGGTGAAAATATTGTTTTCAGTTTTACACGAGTTTGGTAGCTTAGTTGGGAGGAATCTTTTGGCTTGCATGCCTCAAGTAACTCCTTTAAGTTATTAGTCATTTTATTTTATTTTTGGTTTAAATAGTGGGGTTACACTTTTAATTTGTCTTAGAGTTAGAGTTAAGTGTAGCAGCCACATAATGGTGGAGAGAGAACATTTTAATACACCATTTAGTGGCTTAGTTAAGTGAGTTAATAAAGGGGGTTATGGTACCTTTTTGGAAGCCAAAAGTTGGCAGCCACAAATACTATATGTAACACACCCAAACATGATGAATGATAATTTTGAGTTCATTTTGGATTTGATTCCAATTGTGAGAGTGTTTAGCCTCTCGTAGGTTCTTCATTGAACCAATCCTTTGATCTTATCAAGTGTCCAAGACCCTTGTGGCGATCCTCACCTTGGCTTATCAATTCCCTTGGAATTGTGGCACCTACTTTCCATTTCTTAGCTTATCCATTTTTGTATTTCATCTTCTTCTATAATTTTGGTTGGTCACTCAAGGATAGATCCGAAAATTTACATGTTCGTTTTTAGGATCATATCACCTTGGCTTATCAATTCCCCTTGGAATTGTGGCGCCTACCTTCCATTCCTTACCTTGTCCATTTTCTTGTGTTCTTCTTCTTCAAATTTTGGTAGTCACTTAAGGATAGATCCAAATTTCTAAATGTTCCTTCTTAGGATCATATCAAGATGAAAGAAAGGTAACCAGCCAGCTTAGGCGAGTTCAGGAAAAACATCCAAACCCTTAGTTCTGAGTTCATCAAAGTTAGGGACCCTTCAAAGGTGCACCTTCTTAAGTTCAGTTACAGATAACTTGGTCATCTCAGCTAGAGTTTCCAGAAGGCTCTTGGATGCCATTGATTCAGAGAAGTTGAGTTTAGGGTTTGTGGAGATGAAAGGTTTTGAGAGGTTGAAGACGAGGAGAGTTCAGAGAGAGGCTGTGAGAAAGAGATTGTGAGTGGGTAGTCTTGAAATGACACTGGTTGCTTTTGTTAAAACGCTTGAGTACTTTTTACATTAGGAACAAGGAGAGAGATTGTTGCCATAATTAGCAATAACTTTTTGAAAATACAGTTTTTAAGAATGAAACTTTTTTAAGAAAAAGGAGGGAAATTTTGCAATGTACACGTGTCTCAGTCAGGGTTAGCACTGAGTGCTTTTAGCCACGTCATCAGACGCTTGACTAAAGTAGACGAGTGAAGCATAAAGAAAATAGACGAGTCAAGCATATAAAATTTAGACAAGTAAATTTTCAGACATATCAGCATACATTCATTTAGACACATTATGCATATTAAGATTCCTTCTAATAAAAACAAATCTATCTTCACTTAGAGGTTTAGTAAAGATGTCTTCCCACTGATACTCAGTGTTTACAAACTTAATTTCAAAAACACCCTTTTGCACATAATCTCTAATAAAATGATGCTTTATTTTTATATGATTTGCTCTAAAATGTTGTATGGCATTTATAGGCAAGTTGATAGCACTAGTATTATCACACCAAACAGGTATATTATGCTCAAACATTGAATAATCCTCAAGTTGATATTTTACCCAAAGCAGTTGTGAACAACAACTTGCTGCAGATATGTACTCAACTTTAGTAGTTGAGAGAGCAATTGTGCTTTGACTTTTGCTTGACCAAGAGACCATTATTTGCTCCAATGAAGTGGCATCCTCCACTGGTACTTTTTTCTATCAATTCTATCTCCAGCAAAATCAGCATCATAGAATCCAACTAACCTTTTTTTACATAGCAAAAAAGGGGGCCTCATTAAAACATTATGATGCAAGAATCCAACTAACCTTAAATCTTTAGATTTCTTATATAATAAACCAAGGTTAGTGATTCCAATTAAATATCTGAAAATTCTTTTAACGGTCTTATGATGGGATTCCTTAGGGTCTGATTGAAATCTAGCACATAGACAAACACTGAATTGAATATCGGGTTTGCTAGCAGTCAAGTATAGAAGAGATCCAATCATACCTCGGTAGATAGTTTGATCTACCTTTTTACCTTCCTCATCCTTGGTTAAAATAACTGATGGATGCATAGGAGTGTTCATAGGCTTTGAATTTTCCATTTTATACTTTTTTAGAAGCTCCTTGGTGTACTTTTGTTGATGGATATAGATTCCATCACTTGTCTGTTTTATTTGAAGACCAAGGAAGAACTTCAATTCTCCCATCATGCTCATCTCAAATTCATTATGCATCAACACAAAACTCTTTATAGAGTTTTTCATTAGTAGCACCAAATATAATGTCACCAACATAAATCTGTACAACTATGAAATCTTTCTGAGCATTTCTTGAAAAGTGTAGTGTCTACTTTTCCTCTAATGGGGATTTTCTGAATCCTCAAACCCAGGAGGTTGCTTGACATTAACTTCCTCCTCAATTATTTCATTTAGAAATTCACTTTTAACATACATTTGATAGAGAGTTATATCATGTTGTGCAGCATAAGACATGAGAATTCTAATTGCTTTTACTCTAGCTACAGGTGCAAAGGTTTCAGTGAAATCAATACCTTCTTGTTGATTATACCCTTGAGCAACTAGTCTTGCTTTGTTTCTTACCACTTTTCCATCTTCATTCAGTTTGTTTCTAAATACTCATCTGGTTCTAATAACAGATTTATCTTTGAGTTTAGAAACTAGAGTCCTAACATCATTTCTCTTGAACTGATTTAGTTCTTCTTGCATGGCTAGAATCCAGCTTTCATCTTGTAAGACTTCTTCAATCTTTTTGGGTTCCAAATCTGATATGAATGCCATGTTGTTATTTTCATTGAAAGAAGATATGGTTCTAACTCCTTGAGATGGACTTCCAATGATAAGATCTTCTGGATGATAGGTCTTGAATTTCCAATCTTTCTTCTCATTCCGAGTTTCAGATGTATCAGCACTTGTCTGATTTTCAGACACGTCTACTTTTGACTTGTCAGAAAAATCTTCCATTGCAGGATTAAGTTCAATGCCTGCAATATCATCTTCTAGATCTGATAGTTCCCTAATAGTCTTTAAACCATCATTAAACTTTACATGAATTGATTCTTCTACTACAGAAGTTCTAGAGTTAAAGATTTTAAAAGTTTTAGACATTTCAGAATATCCAATGAATATGCCTTTATCTACTTTAGAGTCAAATTTACCAAGATAATCTTTTGTGTTAAGAATATAAAATTCACATCCAAATGCATGAAAATATGATATGTTGAGTTTTTTACCTTCCCCAATTCATAAGGAGTCTTATTTAGGATAGGTCTAACCAGAATTCTGCTTTGCACATAACAAGCAGTGTTAATGGCTTCTGCCCAAAAGTACTTAGGGAGATTATTTTCATTTAGTATTGTTCTACCCATCTCTTGAAGAGATTTGTTCTTTCTCTCAACCACTCCATTTTGCTGTGGAGTTCTAGGTGCAGAGAAATTGTGAGAAATATCATTTTCCTCATAGAACAGTTTGAACTGCTCATTTTCAAATTCTCCCCCATGGTCACTTCTAATAGCAGAGATACAAAAACCCTGCTCATTTTGTACTCTTTTACCGAATACTGTAAAGACTTTATAAGACTCATCCTTGTGGATTAATAAGAGTACCCATGTAAATCTAGAATAGTCATCAACTATGACAAAACCATATTTCTTTCCACCTAGGCTAGCTACACTGACTGGTCCAAACAGATCCATGTGTAACAGTTGCAAAGGTCTAGAGGAGATGACTTCTTTCTTAGATTTAAAACTTGATTTTACTTGTTTACCTCTCTGACATGCATCACACAAAATATATTTCTTAAAGTAAATATCGGGCATTCCTCTCACAAGGTTATGCTTTTTTCAATTTAGAAATTTGTTTCATACTAACATGTCATAGTTTCTTATGCCATAGCCACTTTTCATCCTCTTTGGACATAAAGCATGTTACACTTTGATTTGAAAGTTCAGACAGGTCAAACTTATACAGATTGTTTTACCTTTTAGCAGAAAAGAGGGTCTTTCCACTACTGTCATTGACTATGCATGCATCCTTAGAAAAAGATACAAAAAATCCACTGTCACACAATTGACTTATGCTAAGCATATTATGTTTCAGTCCTTTCACATATAGAACATCACAGATAATAGGAAGGGAGGTTTACCACCAACTTTATCTACACCAACAACTTTTCCTTTCTGGTTGCCACCAAAGGTTACATGTCAACCTTTCTAAGATTGGAGGTCTAGGAACATAGACCTTTCTCTTGTCATATGTCGCGAGCATCCACTGTCCAGGTACCATGATAGGTGTTTGCTTTGTCCTGTTAAGCATGTCTGCAACAGGAATGATCATGGACTTAGGTACCCATATTTTCTTGGGTCCTTTTCTGTCAGTATAAGGAGTATGTGAAGACTTCCTTCTCTTTTTGTGGATACACTTAGACGTGATATGTCCAGCTTTTCCACAACAGGTACATATAGGTTTATTTAAACTAACTGGCACAGATTTGACAGTTATTTTTGAGAACTTTGTTGATGAGACACCCCGTTGTGCCCCATTGTATTATTAAATTAGAACCTTATTATTTATTTACTTAATCGTGCGCTTATTGTTGAAAATACGTAAAAATTAAAACTTTAGTTAAACAATCATATAACTTCTGCAAATTAAACACATCAAGGTTTTAATATATACATACACACATGTTTATTTATTACATTACCAAAACATTGTTGAGGGTATCCTCTTAGTAGGATCCCTCACAGGTATAAACTTCACTACAGACATACTTAGCGGAATTATAAATACTCTTTAGGCACACTGGCCATAATGTCTATACTTTAATCGCCATGAATCACAGCTCGACCTCCAGCATCTGGTTCATAAGGAGTTCCATCTAACTCCTCAGCAATTGGTTCCTCCATCGGGTCTTCTCGTACGATCACATCAGAACGGTCAGTAGTCCAGAATGGTCCAGTACCAATAACTTTCGAACGCATCAAAGACTAAACAAGTATTAGTCTAAAATGGTCCATAACGATCCAGTACCAATAACATACGAACGCGTCAAGGAGTATCAATCCAGAACGGTCCAGTGCCAAGAACATGCGAACTCGTCAAGGAATATCATTCCATAACGGTCCAATGCCAAGAACATTCGAACGCGTCAAGACTAAAGAGTATTACGGTAGTCTACCTCGTCATCCACATCCGTAGGACACTCACCCACAATATCCGATATCCCAAAATAGGATATCCTGACCTCGTGTGTTCCACTCACATGGCTGTGAATAACAATACATCTATAGATGAATTTCCATAAATTACATCAATAACAACCTAGTGCCTCAACCTTCCATCAAAGTCTCAACACATTTTTCTCATAGATAAAACCACTTAATTAGGCTAGGCACCTCTAAATCACCTTTATTCTCTCACCCAAACAATTATACCTCCTAGCAATATATATCTTTCCTTAAATTCAGCTAAGCATAGCATTAAACTCAGGCAGATCATGCATAACACATTAATCAATAGAATATTCCAACATCTCAATATCATATAAGGCAATTTATCACAACCAACTCATAATAGTTCAACCAAATAATAACGGCCGTGACAGACCACAAACATCCTCAATATCATAAATATTCAAACACCACAATAATACGTCACATGCAGATGGAATACCTCAACCAGCGTATCACAGTAAATTTGATAACATAAAATCAAACATCCTTAAATACTTAAAATCAACTTAATGTCGATAAACCTACAATCCCCGAATCACCATTGGTTTTACAGAAAAGGTTTCCAATGAGATTTTGGTCTTGTCGATTACTCGACTACTAGTAGGGTTTAGGTCGCCCTACACAATTATCATTTAATCTACTACTTATCGATTTCGACGATAGGTTGATTCTTTTCCCCACCTGAGCTAGCACCGGAAATACGTACACGACGATCGTCGTTATCCCGCCACGAGTTAACACAACCACCTTCAACCAAACAACATAACTATAATTAATCAACTAACAACCATCTATGACACTTTAGGGCTAGGTTCGGCCAAGACTTAGAAAATAGGTTTAGGATTATCTTCTTAATGCCATATTTTGGATCCTAGTTACTAGAGTCTTAACTAACATAGATTACTTATTACAAGACTAAAATTTGAAACAAAATCCTCTAACCTTTAGGATTAGGGTTTCGGCCAAGGGCTGACTTTTAGGGTTCAAAATCCTTAAAATTTCTAATCATGATTAAGTCATAGATTAATGGTCCTTAATCAACCAAGATCATTAATGAAAACCCTGAACAAAACTCATCAAATCTCTCTCATCTAGGGTTCGGTCAACATATATATTTTTGAGTAAAGATTTTAATTTTAATAAACTAAGCATGGATTAGAGTGTGTAGGCATACATGTCATATGAAATACATGATCATACACAACAACACATGAACAAAACCCTATCAAACCCATCCTCCTAGGTTCGGCCCAGTCCATAAATCAAGGAAGGAAATTTCTCATGATCATATGCTTCTAGATGATGAAAATAGAGATGATTTTAAGATCATAGCAATTGGTTTCATGTCAAAAGGATTTTTCTAGAATTAGTTATGAATTTTCAAAGTTCTAGATCTAGAAACTTAAAAGTGATTAACATAGATGAAATAGACTTTAAATCATGAAAATTATTGAAGAACATAGACATGATTAAGGAAGAAGAATAGGATTCACCTCTTTAAGATAAAAAACAAGTGAAGATTCAAGGACTTGCTTCACAAGGTGATGCTAAAAGACTTATAACTTAAGAGTTTTTGAAAGAAAAAGCAATATAAACTAAATGAAATGTGAGAGCAAGGTATTTATAGGCATGTTGTGCACCACTTTTGAGGACCAAGTAGAAAGGAGGTGATTTCTCAAAGGATTAAAGTGAAATTAATTCCTAAGGACCATTTTGCAAAGATGCCAAAAGTATAAGGACTATTTTGCAAATTGTCAATAAGTTGTAATGATGACCATGTGCCACATTAAATTTTGTCTTATATTGACTATCCTTGGCTGATTTTCTTCATAAGATATTTTAAGAAAAACCTAGAACATTTGAGAAGAGTTGAGAAGATTGTAGAATGTAGTAGAAAAATGTAGAATGGTGTGGAATGTAGTAGAAAATTCTAGAATGCTCTTTGCTCATCCAAGATGAGGGCAGCCTCTACTCCTCATGGGCTTGCGCGTGGGCTAATATATTTGGGCTTGGATTCATTCTTGTGGGGCCCACCAAAATATTTAAGCTTAAGCATGACATAGGAAACCTATATGGTTTCAAATGGGCTTCATGGAATTAATCCATGGACTAGGATTTTGGGCTTCATGGCCACGGTCCAATAAGGGATTTGGAACAAAGATTCTGGCCCAACTCACTTAAAAAACCTAGAAACTAACTTAGGGACCAAAGTGTAATTAACAGAAAGTTCAGGGACTTAAGCGTAAAATTCAAAAATTGACAATTTAACCCTGTAGAACCTTCTAAGCTTAAAAGTATGATTCATCCCCATGAATCATCTCAAAATCCTAAGATAAACTCTTCATCTACTCTTGGAAACTCCGAAATCCATTCTGTCGCTCACCCGATTACGTATTACGCCCGAAAAACGTAAATTATTTTATTTTTTTCTTAAATAATTCTAAAAATACAGAGTTGTAGGAAATAAAATAAAAACCTTAATTCTTTCGTTCATGAATTAAAATTAGGTCTTTTGAGCAGTATAAATATACTGTCAGTGAAAATAGCGGGTCGGGATTCACCTGTCGTTTCGACCTAAATTTTAATCGTAGCTTCCTACATTCAAGTAGGATTGAGTGATGAACTCCATGTATTTAAAATAATTTTCTAATACTCATAAATATATACAAATAATCGTTCACATTTCGATTATTATGAAACAGTGAAAATCGGGGTGTTACAGTTGATCCTTTATGAAGTTCTTGACTGGAATAACCTATACCTTCTTTGTTAAGGGAGTGCCTCTGACTTCCCAAAAGTTTAGTCAGATTATCTCTACCATTAACAAACTTGGCAAGATCTGAGATGAGCTCTTCTACTTTCTATTGAAGTTTAATCACTTCTTCAGAAGATAGAGTTTCAACTGAGATCTTAGCTTTAGACTTTTAAGTCTTAAGCCTACTATTCTCTTCATCTAACTTCTCACACTCTTGATATTTTTGTGTATACTCATTTTAGAGTTTAACATACTATCTCTTAAGGGATTTGAAAGCTTTAGATATATAGTTGGATTCTTCCAATAGTTCATCATAGGCATCACTCAGTTTCTCAAGTTCGGAATGTACCACAATTTCTGATTCTGAATCAATATCTGTCATAAGACAGAGATATGCTTCAAGCTCCTCTCCTTCACTTTCAGTGGAGCTTTCATCAATATCTTCCCAAGTGGCCATCATTCCCTTCTTCTTTTTGTTGAAGAACTTCTTGGGAGGTTGCTTCTTGAGTTGGGGGCATTCTGCCTTGATGTGACCAGGCTTTTTGTATTCATCGAACACAATGATATCTCTGTCATTAGATCCACCATCTTTGTTGTATTTTTCTTTGTTGAAGCGCCTGAAAGGTTTGTCCTTTCTGAAATTTCTTTTCTTCCAGAGCTTTTTCATCTTTCTAGTGAAAATAGAGAGTTCATCATCTTCATCATCAGAGTCTTCCTCATTTGATTCCTCAGATTCCTCTAAAGATTCATCTACTTTGAGAGCTTTTGAGACTGCTCCCTTAGATGACTTCTTGTCAGCCTTGAGGGCAATAGATTTGTTTTTCTTTCCATTATTTTCGTCATTTAGCTCTTGTTCATGGATCTGAAGAATACCAAAAAGCTCATCTAGCTTCATTGTTAGTAAGTCCTTGGCCTGGGACACAGCAGTTACAAGAGGTCTCCATTGTTTTGGAAGACTTCTGAGAATCTTTTGAATATGTTCCTCAGTCTTGTAAATTTTTCCCAGTGACTAAAATCCATTGGTTATGGTTTGAAATCTTCCATACATTTGGCCAATAGTCTCTCCTTCTTCCATTTTGAACAACTCTTACTATCTGACCAACATGCTGACTTTGGTCTCTTTGACCTTGCTGGTTCCTTCGTGAGCAACAGCTAGTGATTCCCACATCTTTTTTGCAGATTCACAAGCACAGACTTTTTCAAATTCTTCTCTGCTCAAATCACACAAGATTGCATATCTATCTTTGGTATTTAATTGTCATTTTGTTCTTTGATCAGTGGTCATGTTTTCTTTAGGAACTTCAGCTCCTTTGTCATCTTTAGCAACAAAGGGACCTTCTTCAATTATATCTCAAAGATCAGAGTTAGTGGATTGTAAAAACCACTTCATATTTTCTTTCCAAAAGATGTAGTCCCCTCCATTGAAGTATGGAGGTCTCGACATTGAGGATCCTTCTCCAGCATGGTTCTTGCTTGTACTAGTTTCTCCTGCCATTTCCAAGATCTTTTCCTCTACATTGTTAAGTGCTCAAACTAGAGGTTGAGCTCTGATACCAACTGAGTTAACCCAAGTTAACATAAGAAGGGGGGTTGAATTGTGTTTACCAACTTTTTAGGAAACTTTGAAAATTATTTTCGCAGCCACAACAAGCAAAAGTAAGACAACGGAAATTTAGACGAGTGAAACGTCTAAATTTGAGACAGAACACACAAGCATACAGAGAAGGGTAAAACAGATATTGATATTCACAATAATAACTCCCCAAGTTAAAAGCTTAAAAAAATAATACTTAAGAAAATTAAAGAGATAAGGGAAGAGGAATATCACTCAGGAGTTTTGTACTGGTTCACCCCAAAATCCATAGGGCTACGTCCAGTTTCTTGGCAGTACCAAGTTTCCACTATAACTGATCAGATTACAATACAAGTATTCTTTTCACACTTAGCCTCTCCAGCCTCACCCTCAAACAAGTTTTCTTTTCTCACCTAGCCTCTTCAGGCTCAACAAAGTAAGGGATAAAGGTTTTGTGTAATTAATACAACTTGAAAATCTTTCAGATAACACTCAGTGAAATAAATACGAAGTGTGAAAGACCGTAAATTAATATCAAATGATTGAAAAGTATTCAATGAAAGAATGAAGAAGTTAATGAAGTGAGTAAATGCTTCTTGCACAGTGTTCTAAATGATTTTCAACTTCTTGTCTTCATCTTCATGGTTTGGTCTATATAAAGACTTCAATCAATTTGATCCGTTAGGTACAACTTCAGAAAGTGTGTTCTTCTGATTTGAGCTTCTGGGATGCCATTAATGCCAATTAGTCGTTCTGTGTAAGTATTAAATGCTTAGGAACGTTGAGCTTTGATAAGGTAGTCTAAGAGTACACTTAGTTTTGAGCAGCTATTGTTTCAGAGTTGCAGCAGCAGGTTTCTTGTACTTGCAGCAGAGAGCTTTCCTCTTTCAGTGCAACACTCAGTTTACTTTCTGGAAAGCACTTTTACTTTGTACTAAAACAACTAAAAGGTTATTGCTGTGGTACAGAGGTTGCGTGTTTAATCGTTAAATCCTTGAAACAAACGTTCATTATTCTTTATCCTTGGTGCTATTGTCCAGAGGTCTTCGAGATCCTTAAGAAAGGCATCTAATCTGAATAAGGTTGACTTGGA
This sequence comes from Sophora flavescens, assembly GCA_030762895.1. Classification (NCBI taxonomy): domain Eukaryota; kingdom Viridiplantae; phylum Streptophyta; class Magnoliopsida; order Fabales; family Fabaceae; genus Sophora; species Sophora flavescens. Next base: position 92,913,446 of record CM061066.1, read on the forward strand.
CTTCCTTTATGACATTCTGACAATTTAACAACTGTTGCAGTGTTAGATTTTTAGGTGAGTGCTTGTGAAGTCTAGATTTAGAGGGGTGAAAATGAGCCAGAAACTCAGACGAGTGAGGGAGTCATTTTCTAGACTAGTGATCCACCGAGTCTTCTTTAGACTTATGCTTCTTGCCACATCATCAAGTATATCAGAATCTTGATTGAGCGTTGACTTGGTCTTTGTCTGTGTTGATTGATTTTTAGACGAGTAGTTTTTAGACGAGTCTAAAAACTGCGCTCTACCAAAAAATAGACGGGTCACAAAAATAGACAAGTGACCTTATGGCTATTTTCCTGCACACTTATCAGACATGTTAGTAATTTTATATGGTTTAATATTACCATACTTAATCTATTTGGAATCATCAAAACTTAGAGAATCTACACATAGAATGTGTCTCGGACTTATGAGGTCTCAACAAAATAAGGTTATAACACCATCTTGTTACTAGCTTATTCTGGATGACAACAAGACATTAGTGAAGGTTTGCGATTGTCCTTTCAGATCTTTTACTTTTCATGTTTTAGTATGATAATAGTACTTTCAACATGGAGGATTGTTTTAATCTTTTGTTTGATATAGGTATATCGACTTTTCTTTTAAGCACCAAAGTTTTATTATGGTTGATTTTGTTGATTAATCTTTTGTTTGCTTAATGTTGAATGTTGTTTTCTGATTACTGAATGTTGTTTTTTAGTTACTGAATGCTGTTTTCTGATTGCTGAATGTTGTTTTTGATTGCTGAATGCAGGGGATGTACAAAAAGCAGTGAAAATAACAATTAGGCTTAATTGCAGTTTTTGTCCCCATAATATTGACCATGTGTGATTTTGGTCCCTAAAGTTTTTTTCATGCACATTTGGTTCCCCTGTTTTTTCAATGTTGCAGATTTGGTCCTTCTATCAATGTTTGTCAATTTTTCAATGATCAATATAAAGAAATCACTCCTCTAAGCACACAGAACCACTGCTCTAAGTGCAATCTTTTGAGCTTTTGTGTTAAAGAATCATGTGATAGAACCAAAAAAAGGTCCCGAAAAGGAGGGACAAAACCATTAAATAACAGAGAGGAACCACGGAATCATGTTGAATCGAAGACGTAGAGGGAGAACCTCAACCAGAGGTTTTCTATGCTTAGAGGAGTACTGGTTCATCTATGTTGATCATTGAAAAAATTAACAGACAATGGACAGAAGGACCAAATGTGCAACATTGAAAAAACAGGGGGACCAATTGTGGACGAAAAAAACTTTAGAGACCAAAATCGTACATGATCAATAGTAGAGGGACTAAAACTGCAATTAAGCCTAACAATTAATAAAAAAAGGTGACTAATAGACAATATTTGATTACAAAACGCTATCGTAGTTAATGAAATTGCACTATCTTTAATGGATAACTAAGATAGTGCATGTTTTAGTATGCTCTATCTTAATTGTGAACTCATGTCTACACTGTTTCCTTGATGGGCATTTTAGTTTGAAAGACTATAGTGTTACATTGGGCAAACAATATTATAGTTAAACCAAAGACAACGCCTCAAAAGCGTCATCCATAATTGTTTACAACTTTCGATAGCGCGAAGATATATAGCTCCCGAAAGCGCTATAAAATGCCAAAATTAAATGCTATTAAATCATGGATATGTTGTAGTGATTGTATTTGCTGACCTTTAACTAGCATTTATAAGTTTTAAAACTCCTTTACTACCCATTATCATTGTTTTAGAAAGAGAATCACAAATCTTCAACGAATATTATAAACTATCATAATACACTATTAAATCATTCAAGCTTGTTGTTATTAAAAATAATTTTTTATTTTAAAAAAATAAAAGATAATTCTTATTTTGTTTTGTACACAGTTAATCTATTGGTTAAATTTTTGTTACAAATGAAAGAAAAATGAAGTTATAAATTTTGGTGAGAGGATACAAACAAATTACTTCCAAAAGGATACAACATATCAAGTTTTTGAATGAAGTCTAGGCGAGATAGGAAATTAAAATTAAAGATTTTTTTAAAAGCAAACAAAATTAAATAATAAATGAGCTCACAACACTTAAACTTCTCATTACTTTTAAAAAATTATTAGAAGAGACCAATTTTACCTAGGATGAGATGGGTAAATTCAAGAGAGATAAAAATATTAGAAAAATAGGTTATATAATATACATATTGTTAGTTTAATCTATTAACCATTCTATCTAGTTAGTTGGCGATTAGTGATTAAATGGTATATTTCGTTGAATATGTTAACTTAGTTAATCGTCGACAAATCAATAAGGGTTGAGTGTACTTTTGAAGTAAATTTAGGATACAATGTCTTTTAACAAAACTTCGAGACGGCAACGCGTAATTTACTTGAAGTTTTATGCAAATTGACACATAATATGTAACAAAATACAATATACGTATGTTAAGTGTTAAACAGGACTTTAATTTTGAAACACTATTGATATAAAGTATTTTACATTTTTAATCAATCGCATATTATCTTATGTGTGATTTTAAAGGTTTTTATGATAAGAGTCAAACATTTTAAATAATACAATAAATTATGATTGCTTGATAATGTAAAAATTATCTATACTGATAATGTATGTTAATTAAATCCTATAAATAAAATCATGAATAAATTTTGAAATCTATTTCTTGCTTAAGTGAAATTGATTTATCACATGCAATAGGTATTAAATTAAAAATATTTTATTTATATATTTCTCTATTATATGCTAGTCACACATTCAGAAAGTAAATTAAGAAAAAGGTGAGACTTTTCAATATATAAATAAGAGTCCAACCACTCTTGTCTTACGTGTTCTAAATTGTTTTTCAAACATTAAAGAAAGAGAAAACTTAGGTATAATTTTGTAGGTATATTATGTGTTATTTTTTAATAGAATTAAGATATGTGTAACAGGTCATACATATGTTATATTTTTATTGGTGAGCTATTATACATGTTATAATTCTAATGGAAAATAACATCTAATATACCTATGAAATGTACCTAAGTTTTCTCTTTAAATAAATTTGAAAAATGCTAATCAGAATTTTAAGAATATTGATTAAGAAATAAAAAAAAATTGATTGGAAAATAATACATTCAATGTTCAACACATAAATTAAAAAAGTTGAATTTTCTATAAAATATTTTTATATGGTGATTTTTTAACCACTGTCATTAACGCAAGGTCCAACAAATCAATAAAGAAGCCGAGTTTCAATGATAAACAGTAAGGAACTATAAACAATGCAATTGAATAATTTATTTTATTTTACAAAATGTAAAAAGAAAGGACTGGTTCAATATTGAGAACCGTGACTAATTTGAATGTACATCAACGACATGGATTTCCCGGTTCAAATACCAACCTTTCGATTTGTTTAATTTTTAAGGATTATTTGAACCAATCAGATAACAGATTCTAAAATTTTCAAATACTATCTTTAGATCATTAAACTTTAAGAATTGTCTGAACCAATCATAGAATTGTTTCTCAATTCATTAGTACAGGAAGTATTTTTCACATTTGTTAAAAATACTTTTTAATATCACAAAAAAGCCAGACGTTAATACAGTAGATGTTAAAAATGTGACTTTTAACGTCTGTTAAATAACAGACATAAAAGTTTATATTTAACGTCTATTTTTTACACAACAGACGTTAAATATAACACTTCTAACGTCTGTTAAGCTTTTTAACAGACATTAAAAGTATTTTTTTTTAAAATTATGTTTATGCAATATCCGTTTCTCCCAGCTAGCTCCCTGCATTCACTAACATTTCAGAATACAAAATTCAGTATTCTATTACTAGCTAGGCCACAATACATGAAAAATTCATAATATACTATATATTCTATACAACTACACATTATCTTTTATTCATTTTTGCACGTTTATACAACTGGACATTTATTACTTTATTTGACTGACAGCTTCTCATGCACCTTGTAACTTAATCATCTTAATGAATAATTAATTTTTTAGCAAGTTACCACGCAAAGGCATTATCTGCTACCCTTATAAATAGCTTCCTTTCATATGACCAAAATATGACATCATTCTTCCTCTCTATAATGAATCTCCGCAAAGGCATCACCCCTTTTCGTTTTCTGCTTCACAATATGGCTCTGTCATGGAGATTATTATTCTTTATTCCTATTCCTAGACTCAAAGGTTTTTGTCTTAATGGTCAAGCAACTTCCGAGTTTGTGTAAATCACATAACATGGGTGATAAGGTTACGTAAACCACATAATGTGAGTTGCTTACTTTATCATCCTTCCGGAGAATCGGCTGCTAGAGGGCAAATCAAGTGCTTAGGCATCATGGTTCCAAAACCTCCGCTTTGGCAGCAAGTGACTGTCTTAGAAGTCTCTGGAACCATTGCCTTTGCCTGAAACAAATCGAGTGCACCCTCCTCTCTTGCTCACCCTCGACATGTGAAGGGAACAAAGCCTCAACAAATGTTTAGGCTAGGCATAAACCCTTTCAATTTGTATAACCTTAGGATTTTAAATCTTTGAATGTATAACTACTTAATCATGTAACTTGTATCTGCCAAATCACTTCAATGAGATCTAGTTTGGGCTATTGATTCAACTTAGTTTTACTTCACACATATTTTAGTTTTCAATGTAGGAACATAGCAAAATAAGAACAGAACAAAAACTTTAGCAAATCATATCTTAATCAGCATTATATTAACCCAATAAGTTCTTAATGTTAACTTAACAGTAACACAAACCACAAAAGCAAGCGAAACTGAAACTGAAACTTTGAGGGTTTAGGGATTTACCTGCGTTCAGAGAGAGGAGAAGGAGAGTGGCTCAGTGGTGGTCTCGGTGTTGGCTCTCCACTGCGCCCCATGTTTAAATATGAGAAGGAGAGTGTGAAGTTCAGAGAGAGAGAGAAAGAGTAAGTACCTCGTGGTGGTGGCGATAGAGAAAAGGTTAGGGCAGAGAGTGAAAGTGATGAAGAAGGCAATGCGTGCGGGTACGTATACTCACTAAAAAATTTAAAATCACCTTTAACGTCTATTGTCTAAATGGCAGACGTAAAATATACACTTCTAACATCTGTTGTTTAAACAATGAACATTAAAAGTGACGCTCATCATTTTTAACCTCTGTTGTTTAAACAACAGATGTAAAAGATGATTTAAATGAACCTCATTTTTACGGTTCTGCCACCACCTCCTTTTTAACGTCCACTTTTTGTTAAACAGACATTATATCTGATCGTTTATTCCATATTTTCCAGTAGTGTTTTTTTTTTCCTACAATGTTTATCAGTTTTTTTTTTAATTCAAAGGTGAATTTTAGGGTGAGTGAGTGAGACACCCCGTTGTGCCGCTTTTGTGCCATTAAATTAAAACATTATTAATCAATTATTTAATCAAGCTCTTAACGTTAAATGTGTATTCCGAAACACGTAAAAAATTGAACTTAACTTATAAACACATAGCGGGAGAAAAATTCAAAGCAACACACCATATATATAACATACATACCATAGGTTTATGCATCAGAGTATTTAAAACACTGTCTAGGGTATCCCATCAGTAGGATCCCTGACAGGCATCTTAAAACAACTATTAATAGCGGAAAACAAAACGTCTTATAAGACTCACTGACCCTAGACACTAAACTACATTGCTAAAAACCACATCTCGTCCTCTCGCATCCGATTCATACTGAGTTCCATTCAACGCCTCAGCATCAAGCTCAGCCACAGGGTTTTCTCGTACGATCTCATAAAAGATAAAATACAACACACAGAAAGATATAGGGGTAAGAAACATTTCTATCATTAAAAGTGGAAAAGAGTCATAACATATCATACAATAAATGTCACAGACAATCAACATACATAACTAACAAATCATCCTCAAATTAATGTATCATCCTCTACCCCAATCTCATACAACTAAACTTTTATACTGGCGTGGCCACCACTAATCCTGTCACACATTCCTCGTTAGGAATGTCATTCAGTCGTCCAAGTGACGCGTTCCCAACGTCGGTGCACATTCGCATCCATGGTGAGAATGCTCATGCAAAGCAATGACATTATAGATGTACAGTACCGTCGGTGCACACCCTAGTTCTCTCTCATCTCCATCAAGGGTGCTCATGCATAGCAATGACACTGTAGTTGCACAACTTAAATTCTAAGGTGGAACGGTCTAGCGAGAACTCTTGACCTCGTATATTCCAAATATACGGTTGTGAACAACAACGCAAACACATGAATCTCACTAACCCACATTAATAACATCCTAGTGCCTTAACATTCCATCAAAGCCTTAACATATATTCTATGTCACACTTCCTCTTTAAAATAACTTATTTAGGTTAGGCACCTCTAAGTCACCATTATCCTCACACCCAAACCAACAATTATCTCTCGAACAACATATATCTTTGCCTAAAATCCACTAAGCATAATATTAAAACCAGACAGATCATGCATAACATAATATCAGGAAATATTCAAACAGCAAAAATAATACGTCACATGCAATGGAATACCTCAACCAGCGTATCACAGTAAATTCAACAACATAAACTCAGACATCATCAAATACTTAAAATCAACATAATGTCGATAAACCTACAATCCCCGAATCCATTGGTTTTACAGAAAAGGTTTCCAATGTGATTTTGGTCTTATTGATTACTCAACTACTAGTAGGGTTTAGGTCGTCCTACACAATTATTATAGAATATAATACTTATCGATTTTCGACGATGGAATGGTTATTTCCCCGACCTAAGTTAATACTGGAAACACGAAATAGATGATCCTCGTTGTCATGCCACAAGTTACCAATTCCACCTTCAACCAAATCAACGATAAAACGAATTAATCAAACAAATCTAAATATATATGGACATATGGTGCTAGGTTCGACCAACTCATCAAAATAAGGCTAGGATTATTTTCTTAATTCAATCTTTTAGATACTAATTCCTAGAGTATTAACTAACATAAGTTAAGTCTTAATAGTTAAAATTATAAAACAAAATCCTCTAACCAACTAGGTTAGGGTTTCGGCCTCAATGAGAAAAATAGGTTAGAAATTCCTTTTGCTCACAAACTCTTGGATCTATAACCTACACACCTTAGCTAGTTCATACAAATCATGATTTAGTTAAAGATTGAAGAAAACTTATTTTGCTCACATAAACACAAATTCGGTCAAGGCTAGAAAATAGGGCTAGGAATTTCTTTTGATTTCAAGTTTTTAGATATAACAACCAGAGGTATTAAAGAGTTAAGATCAAGTGTCATATTTTAAAAATTGAACAAAACTTCATTTACATAGAAATACCTAGGTTCGGCCTCACTATGAAAAATAGGGAGGAAATTTATTTTGATTACATACTCTTAGATGATGATAGTAGAGATCATAACTAGATCATAGAAATTGGTTTCACATTTTTATGATTTTTCTACAATTTTCTAGAATTATTTAAAGTTCTAGATCTAGAGATGGAAAACTCATGAAATAGGAAAAAAATGAATTCAAGAAGGGAGGAGATGATCATAGATGATCATGTTACCTCAAGTGTGTGAAGGAAATGAAGAAATTATGATGATCTTGGCAAGTTCTTCAATGGAAGCACTTGAAGCTCTTGAAGAAGAAAATGGAGTTTTATGTGTTTTTTGTGAAGAAAAGAAATGAAAGAGATGAAGAGTGAAGATGGGGAGGGGGGCTGCATCATTGGGGTATTTATAGGGTATTAATTAATAATCATATAACTTCCGCAATTATAAAACACACCGAAACTATATTACATAAATACACACATAATTATCCTTTATTTTACACAACGCTGTTTAGGGTATCCTCTCGGTAGGATCCCACACATGTACTTATTTATACAAACTACTTATAACTAACAGAAAATAAAAATATCTTATATGACTCACTGGCCTTAAACTTACTACTCTATATTATTAGGATCAGTCGGTTGTTCTCCAGTGTTAGCTTCATACGGAAAGCCATTCAACTACTCCACCACCTCCGTCTCGTACAGGGTTCCATCCATCTTCTCAGCAACATATTCGTCCATCTGGTCTTCTAACGTAACAAAGTAGATATACACAAAAATACAGAAATAGGGAGATAAGAAACAGTTCTATCATCATAAGCGGAAAAGATTCATAGCATATAATACAATAATAGTCACAAACACGCATCACTCAAAATCAACAATCATCCTCAATTCACTATATCATCCTCTACCCTCCAACTCATGCAACTAAACCTTTATGCTGACGTGGCCACTACTACTCCTGTCACACATCCCTCGTTAGGAATGTCAGTCAGTCGTCCAAGTGACACGTTCCCAACGTCGGTGCACATTCTCATCCATGGTAAGAATGCTCATGCAAAGCAATGACACTATAGCTGCACAGTACCGCCGGTGCACACCCCGATTCTCTCTCTCAACTCAGTCAAGGGTGCTCATGCATAGCAATGACACTATAGTTGCACAACTTAAATTCTAATTTGGAACGGTCCACAAGAACTTCGGACCTCGTGTATCTCAAATACACGGTTATGAACAACAATGCAACATATGATTCTCCTTGACTTTTATCAATAGCAACCTAGTACCTCAAGATTTTCCTCATAACCTCCACTTACATTCTATATCACATCACTTCATAGCGAGGCACCTCTAATTCATATTCAAAACTCTCACCCAAACAACTATCTTCCGAACAACACATATCCTTACTTAAAAATCAGCTAAGCACAATATTAAACCCAGGCAGATCATGCATAACACATTATTCAACAGAATATTTAAATATCTCAATATCATATAAGGTGATTTATCACAACCAAATCATAATAGTCCAACCAAATAAATAACAAAGTCAGCCTCTTTCACGGCCTGGCCGTGATAACCATCACGGCCATGACAGGCAACCAAGGCAAGTCAAATTCTGTCACGGCCTGGCCGTGATAGCCATCACGGCCGTGACAGACATCACAAGCAAGAATTCCACAAAACAGAACCTGTCATGGCCTGGCCATGACAACCATCACGGCCGTGACAGACAGCAAACATCCTCAATATCATAATTATTCAAACACCGAAACAATACGTCACATGCAGATAGAATACCTCAACCAGTGTATCACAAACAGTCAAAAGTAAATAATTCAGACATCCTCAAATATGAATAATCAACCTAAGGCGATAAACCTACAATTCCCAAATCGTCATTGGTTTTACGGAAAAGATTCCAATACGATTTTGGTATTGTCGATTACTCGACCACTAGTAGGGTTTAAGTCGCCCTACACCATTATTATAAATTATATACTACTTATCGGTTCCGACGATGGAATGGTTCTTTCTCCCACCTGAGCTAGCACCGAAATCTTGAACTCAACGTTCGTCGCTATCAAACCACAGCTTAATAGTTTCACCTTGAACTAAACAACATAGCTATAGTTAATCAAATGACAACCATCTATGACACTTTAGGGCTAGGTTCGGCCAAAACTTAGAAAATAGGTTTAGGGTTATCTTCTTAATGCCATCTTTTGGATCCTAGTTACTAGAGTCTTAACTAACATAGATTACTTATTACAAGACTAAAATTTGAAACAAAATCCTCTAACCTTTAGGGTTAGGGTTTCGGCCCATATTAGGAAAGTAGACTAGGAAATTTAGTTGGATTCAAGCTCTTGGATTTAGATCATATAAGTACTAGAGAGCTCAAATCAAGTTTTAGATTTCAAAAATGAAAACAAATCATCAAACCCTCCTTTGAGTGAGATTCTGACACTTAAAGAAAATAGGGAAGGAAAACGTTTTTGATTACATGCTCTTGTATAATGAAAGTGGAAGACATCACAAGATCATAGAAATTGGTTTCACATTAAAAGGATTTTTCTACAATTTTCTAGAATTATTTGAAGTTCTAGATCTAGGAATGGAAATTTATGAAAACTTGATGATCATGGCTTGATATTACAAAATAAATGAAGGAGAAGACTTATATGATTAATGAGAAGAGTTTTTACCTCTTGAAGATTGAAGAAATGAAGAAAATGATCAACCTTCACTAAGCTGAAAACTGGACAGCTGGAGGGTGTGATGGTATTGTGAGTGTATCTCACAATATACTCATCCAAAAATTACTAACTTTGGCTTGATAGAAATATAAGAAGAAAAGGAAAAACTTTGGTGTTTAAGGTTTCATTTGGTTCGGATCATAACAGGGGTGAAAAGGGACTTCTTTCTGCTGTTTCATGGGTTGCTGAGAATTCTAGGAAGTTTCGGTATTTTGATCCTATCTCCCAATTCACTTATCCGTTTTTGATTATCTTTATCTTGTTGGAAATAAGAGAGAAAGAGGAACAACTTTTATGTTGAGTGTTTTTCGAGTTTCAGAAAGGAATAGGGTCATATGTTTGGTGGGGATTCGGTGTTCTTAGGGTTTTGTAACTTAGTTGGTGAGGAAGATGAAGAGAATGAAGAAGATGAGTGAAATTGTGAGGGAGGCCACGGTTTGGAGGGTATTTATAGGGGTTGGTTGTGCCACTTTAGAAGGATCTAGTAGGATGAATTGTCTTGTGTAAAGGATTGAAATGCAAATAATTCCTATGGACCATTTTGCAAAGATTCCAAAAGTGTGAGGACTAGTTTGCAAATTGCCAATAAATTGTCATGATGACTATTTGCCACATTTAATGTGAGCTTATCTTGACTAACTTTGGGCTGATTTTTGTCATAGATATTTTAAGAAGAATCAAGAATGTTGAAGAAGATTTGAGAACATTAGAGAATGTTGTAGAATAAAGTAGAAGATTGTTGAACATTCTAGAAAATTCTTAGCTCATCTAAAAATTATGAGAGCAGCCCCTTCTCCCTCATGGGCTTGCACATGGGCCTACTCAATTTGGGCTTGAATTCATTTTTGTGGGGCCCACTAAAAGACTTAAGCTTAAACATGACATAGGAAACTTATATGATTTCTAATGGGCTTTATGGAATTAATCCATGAACAAGGAATTTGGGCTTCATGACCACGTCCACTCATGGTCTTGGAACACAGATTTTGGCCCAACTCACTTAGAAAACCTAGAAACTAACTTAGGGATCAAAGTGTAATTAATAGAAAGTTCAGGGACTTAAGCGTAAAATTCCTAAATTGTCACTTTAACACTGTAGAACCTTCTAGACATAAAAGTATGATTCATCCCCATGAATCATCATGTATGACTCGTTATCCCGATCTCTTGACGGGTCTCTATAGTTCCGTTTCCGATCGGTTCCCCGATTAGGGTATTACGCCTGCGCAACAGCGTAATATTTTATTTTCGGTTGAAAATTTTCAAAACAACCAAACTCGTTAGAAATATGATTTAAATATAAACCATTTCGTTCACGAGTCAAAATTTGGTTTTCTGCTTAGTAAAATTATACTGTCAGTGAAAACACTGACTGTTTTCCATCTGAACTTTTACCAAAATTCGTCCGAATAAACATAATATTTTATTTTTGATCAGAATTTTGGAAAGTAGACTTCTACCATAAGAGAGACTATAAATATGATTTTATTTTATTTAAAATCACTTTCTAACTCTCAGATTAAAATATAATTAATTATATTTTAACCAGTTAAACAGCGTAATTAAAAATCAGGCTGTTACATGACGGATTCTTGGCCACAAGAATTAGCCATGGTTATTTAACCATGATTAGAAATTAACTAAATTTAGGTTAGGTTAATATTAAGGGCATTTTGGTCATTTCACCTAAATTTACATTTAATTCTTCATAAATGCTTGGTGAGTTAGGTGACTCACCCTATGACTCATCCCCTCCGGTGTCCGGTTCCATCCCTGCAGTTCCGTTTTCGATTCCGTCGGTTCCCCGATTAGGGTTTTACGACCGTATAAAAGTAAAATATTTCGTTTTCGATTGAAAATTTTCAAACTAACCAGACTCGTTAGAAATATGATTTAATCATAACCCATTTCGTTCACGGGTCAAAATTATGTTTTCTGATCATTAAAACCTTACTGTCAGTGAAAATACCGACCGTTTTCCGTTCAAACTTTCACCAAAATTCGTCCGAATAAACATTATAAATTATTTCTGATCATAAATTTGGAAAATAGAATTCCTCACAGGAAAAATATAAAAAAAATCTACAAATTTCAGTTTTGGGTCAAATTAGGGTTTTCTGTCGGTATAAAATTATACTTCCAGTAAAAATGCAGACCGGTTTTCGTCTGAATTTTAAACTCAAAATTTCACCGTAACCTTCTACCATGAGAGAGACTATGAATATGATTTTATTTTATTTAAAATCACTTTCTAACTCAGATTAAAATATAATTAATTATACTTTAACCGATTAAACATCATAATTAAAAATCAGGCTCTTACCGTGAGTATCTGGTCAAGTCTCTCACACGAGAGAGGACTATTTTGAAAAATTCAAATTATTTTTCAGCTTCTTCTCTCTCCTTCTCCTCTCCTCTCCTCTGCCCCCTCTCCATCTCTCTGTTTTGCCCTCTTCAAGTTGTGTTCCATTTCTAACTCAGTTTAAAGGCTCTGTTCTATCTCTCCTTCCACCCCCTCTACTAACAGAAGCTTCTTATTATCATATTCTTTCAGAGGGGATCGTATTCCTCTGGGTCTTATCAGATGGCAAGACCCAAAATCAAAATCAACCAAATCTGGCATTGGTGCTTCTCTCGATCCCTTTTTTCTACATTAATTTCAACATATTCAAGGACCATTCCTAGAAGGGGTTAAACTCTGCTGCAAGCCAAGAAGCACCACAAAATCTGTTCGACCCGAAAACCCACAAACGAGTAAAGCGGCGAGCCCTTTGGTCATGGGGATTGAATTAGCATAAGCTTCATAGACGATGTTCTGATTTGCATCGAGGTAGGCTCGGACTTGGCCCACTTCCTCCACCCCCTCTGTCGCCGGCAGATGGCTTCCATCTCATCTCCCCTCCTCACCGATGCCCCAGATCTGGAAGGGAAACATATATGTTTCTTCTTATTATTTTAAAGGTTTTCACCACAAATTTCTGAGATCTTTGTGCTGGTATTTTTGTTGTGGAGGAGTTTCGATTTAAGAGAAGAAGAGATGGAGGGGGAGGGGGAGGGGGAGGGAGGGTGACAGGGGAGTGAAAGTGTAAAATTTAGGGGTGCATTTGCAATTTAAAAGAATTATGATTTGGATCAATGAATTAAGTAATAATATATCTAACGATAGATTTGGTTGATGCATGGTGAGCGACTTGATGAAGTCATTCACTTTAGCCTTCGTCATATTCAAGTGATCGATTTGATCTGATTTTATAAAAGATGTTTTTTTTTCCTTGTTCAATGGGAGGCTTATAATATGCTTAAACATGTGAGGGGGACAAGGGGGGTATTTTCACCAAAATTCAAGCAAGATCAATTCAAAAGCATTTCAAATTATAGATCTATGATTATTTTTGGATTCAAATTACTTTTCATCATCCAAATTTCAATGACTAATGACACCTAATTCAAATGATTTCATCATGATAATGGCGCCAAATCAAACATCATCATAGAATTTGAAAGTTGATCAAAAATTTTAAACAATTGAATATCAAAGATCTAGCTCTGATACCACATGATATGATCTAACATTGATCACTAACTTGATAGGATCTTTCTTTAAAAAATTGTTTAAGAATTCAAGATCAACAACAAATCAAGAACGTAATTGAATGAAGCTTGATCCTCAAGTGAGAATCAAGAGAAAACAAAAGAGTAGAAGAGAAGCAATTGATATAGGAATTGAATTACAAGACAAGAAAGTAAATTGCAAAAACTAAATTGCAAGAATTAAAGAATGTAAATGAAATAGAAAAATGGAGAAGATCAGAGAAGGAAGAAGATGCCACAATCAATCATCTTTGAGAAGATATTGAATTGATAAGCCATGTAAAGATTCACCACTTGAACATGGAAGTTCAAGATAAGAATCAAGGTTCAACTCATGAACCTCTAGGAGGAGAATTCTCTCAACCCACTCTAGCTCTCAAGTATGAGAAACTTTGCAAATGTATTCCATCTTTGAATTTTGAATACAAGACACCTATTTATAGGTGTGAGTATCAGCTCATGCACCTCTCTTAGTCATAATGGGCTTGGAACACTCTTAATCCCAATTACAAACCTAACTAAATCAAAACCCGTACAGAAATTCGTTCTAAACTTGTAGCCCCGTTTTAGGCATGATAGATGTCGAATCTGGTCTTGAGTCATGAAATAAGATTTGTATATAATCTTCTTAGCTTTCCAACACATCCAAGATCACTTCAATTGGACATCTAGAACTCAAGATACAACCAAAATAATAAAACAGGTTTGATTGTGATTTGTTTCAAAGTTGACTTGTCCTCGTCGGTCCATTAAGATTGTGCTTCCTAAGATCACATAAGGAGGAGGGAATGAGAAACATATGAAGTGTGTTACAGGATTTAAACCCGTATATTCATAATTTATGTCCCGTAGTTTAACCAATTGAGCTAATTGAAAAGGGAAAAAAACATTTTTTTTTTTTACATTTTTGACATTTAAGATTTTTTTATTTTTTCACATATTTATGTTAATAAATTTAATATTTATAAAATAGAAACTCAAACGTGACTTCGCCTCTTAAACAACAAAATGAACAAATCAATTATCAATGTCAACAAACTAGAAAGCTCAAACGTGACTTTGCCTCTTACTTTGTAATCAGGTTTTTGTCAAGATTGAGAACCACAACCACTTCATAGACAAATCAACCTCTTCATGCTTATTAAAAAAAAAATAAAAATCAACCTCTTCGTAATCTTAGTCCTTTACTTTTTGCTTTCTTGTTGTTTGTCGACTTTCATAGTTACTTTTTATTTAATATTGAATTATAGATAATTATTTTGATTATTCCGAAAAATACATAAGCGAAATGAATCTTGTTATTAATCATAAGTTGTATTATTTAAATATGAATTTTAGATAATATATATGACATCATATATATTTCTTTTATATCTTAATTATTTTTTATTATCTTTATATATACAAATCTCAAAAATATATCTAAAATTTAAAAACAAAAAGGACACCATATTTTATGTTAAAAAAGCATTCTTCGGTAATCACAGTGGAATTAACCTTGAAATCGGCAAGAAAAAAAAAAAAAAAACCTCAAAGAAAGGACGTGGCTTCCACGTCCTCTATCCCCGCGTGTAAGACTCCAAGCAACCTCCTCACTTTCAACCTAATTTCCTCTCTCACCTAATTTCATTTCCTGTCATTAACTCGTGGCACAACACCACACCACATAAGTAAGTACCCCATACCCACACGTCCAAAGAGAGAGGAGCGCTAGAGAACCGGAGACACAACAGGAAGGGAATTAAGCTATGGACAACATCTTATGCGATGAACTCCTTGAAGAAATTTTTCAAAGACTTCCCTCTTCTTCATCTTCCTCTTCTGTCTCCCTTGTTTGCAAGCGGTGGCTCCACCTATACCGTTCTTCAACAACCTCCCTCTCCCTTCGTGTCACTCCTCACTTCTCTTTAATCCCTTCTCTCACCTCTCTCCTCACCCACCACCCTTCTCTCTCCTCCCTCTCTCTCCTCTTTTCCTCTGACCCCATCCCCGCCACGCTCTCTTCCCATCTGTTATCTGTGGTGTCATCTTGTTGTTCCAAGCTTCGTGCTCTCAGATTCTTGGCTGGCCCTGTTTCTATCACCTCGCTCGCTTCTCTCTCTGGAGCTTGCACCTTGTTGACTTCTCTGTGTGTTAGCCTCTCCAGGCCCATATTTCTCAAGTGGGTATTGTTTTTCCCTTGCTTGAAGGAATTGACAATCCAGTTCTGCTCTGATTATGATGATGAAGTGAGTAATAATCAACATGGGGTTTGGGAAAGTGAGGATTTTGATGATGCTGAATTGGGGTTGGAAAGTCTTTGTTTGGTGGGTATCAAGGGAGATGACTGGGGAGTGGGTTGGTTATGGAGGAGCAGCAAGAAGCTTAAGAGGTTGCAGCTTCGGAGTTGCCAAGGAATTGGTGGGTCTTATTCATGTTTTGTTCAGTGCTTGAAGGGTCTTCAAGAAATTGAGCTAAGAACTTGCAGGGCAGTGGCTGATGGGGTTCTATTGAAACTTGCAGAGAATTGCCACTCTTTGAATTCACTCTTGGTTTATGATGGTGGCAGCAGAGAAGGTTTGCTACATTTCTTTTCTCATTGCAGGTCAAATCTGCATAAAGTTGACCTTCGTTTACCTATGGACCTAAATAACAGCCATCTCTCAGCTGTGGCTGTGAATTTCAGAGGCCTTTCATGCCTTAGGCTTCAAAGTTGTTACCTTTTGAATGGTGAAGGCCTAAAGGCTGTTGGGATTGCCATGAGTAATGGGCTTGAAGAATTGGCACTGATAAATTGTGATGTGGTTGGAAAAGAACCTGGACTGCTTGCCACTTTGGGGCAGCACTTGAGGATGTTGAAGAAATTGGACTTGTCACATAATGAAATGTTGGTTGATAAGGAATTCATTTCAATGTTGGTTTCATGCATTCAATTGATTGACTTAAGGCTAAGAGGGTGTAAAGGACTCACTAGTTCTGCTATGGGTTCTATGCTTAGGAGCTGCAAACGCCTGGAAAATGTAGATATTATGAACTGTTTTGGGATAAAAATTGAGGCTATTGAGCTGTTCATTAAGAAATCCCCTCGTTTGAGAAGAATTGAAGTTGAGGGAAGCAAGCTTTCTGATGCAGCAAAAATGTGGGCATCAAATAAATTTATTGATGTTATTGTTTAGTTGCCTTATTAGTGGATGTTGAAAGAAGCAAGTGTATATTTCTATAATTGCAAATAGACAGGTAAAGATAACACTCCTGATCAGTATATTATATTTATGTTTCTGTAATTTGTGTTTGTAATAATATGATTAGTAGTTTCTGTACAGTGAAAAATCCTGTCAAAAATGTACATATGACTTTTAATCTGATTTGTGGCATCAACTGAAGACCAATTTATGCTTATTTACAATAAAAAGTACCAAAGCTTTTCAAGCCAGTTCTCAATTTCAGTTCAATCTGGTTTGATACTCTGGCATCTCTAAAATGTTATTTATACAACCAAATGGGACAACTTTTTATCATTGGTTAATGCAGTTTAAAATTGTGGATAATGATATATTAAATTTGGTTAATGGATATATAGGTGATAAATGGGTACCTCATTAACCATGTAATGAAGTGCATTAACCATCAACCGATATAGCCATTAATGATTAATGCACTTCAATGGATGGTTAATGAATACCATTAATCATTAATGGTATTCGAATACTTGAAAAAGCACATAGTTTTCACATATTTTCATGCACATTGCTCATCCAGAGATCAAATCACAGTCATATAAGATTAAAGATCAATATATACAAGATATGAATCAAACAAACATGCATCCAAACAATCATGGCATATAAGATCAATCAATACATGTTTCATCTATGATCCCTTGTTCTATTCTTGTATAAAAGAAGTTTTATCTAGGAAAAGGTTTGGTGAAAAAGCTTGCTAATTGCATATTTGCTTTCATAAATACCAACCGCAAAGAATTACCCTTGAGATACCCAATTTTGTTTGGGTCTTTGGAAAATTGTCTTAGGTATGCTCCCTTTAGGGACCCACATCAAGTCACCTTTTCTTTTGATATAACATTTTGAAATATGGTGTCCATGCTTGCAACAAAAATAGCATTGGATAGTTGATTTCTTTTGTTTGCTTGATGGAACAAATTGAGTCTTGTTGGAGGCTTTAGCATCAAATGGATTGTATCCTAATCCGGCCTTAACAAAACTCATAGTTTGTTTACCAAGTAAAACATTAAGATTGTTACTCCCATTTGTGAACCTTGCAAGTGACTTTTTGAAATCATTGTTTTCACTTTCCACATTCTTGCAATTTTCACAAGTAGTGGTGCACCATTCTTTTTCTTTCCCTTTTGAAGAATTTTTACAAATATTTTGCAAGTGTCTATCTCTAGCTTTTGATCATCGACTTGCTTTTTCAAAACAAATTTTTCTTTTTCAAGTTGAGCCATCAAATTCTTTTGTTTCACAACAAGTTTAGCTAAATCAAGAGACTCTTTATGCAATTCTTCAAAAGCATCATTCAACTCGCCATAAGTAAAATAAAGAAAGAGTTCATCATCTGATACCTCATCTTCACTTTGATGTGAAGTCATTAAACATAGATTGGCCTCTTCACTTTGACTATCTACATCACTTGAGGATGACACTTCATTCTCATCCCATACTATGTATGCTCTCTTACCTTTCTTGTCTTTCTTGCCCTTCATCTCATCTTTATCATTCTTCTTCTTGTAATTGGGGCAACCATGATTCATGTGACCGGGATTTCCACTTTCATAGCAAGGTGGGTTGGAAGTACTCTCTTTCTTTGTGAACTTCTTGTTGTTGAAGTCGCCTCTCTTGAAGTTGCCTCTTCTCTTGAGAAACTTTCCAAACTTCCTCACCAACAAGTTGATGTGCTCCTCTTGAGATTCCTCACTTGAATCATCATTATCACTTAGGTCTTCCTTTCTTAGAGATGCAACCAAGGCTATGCCTTTCTTCCTCTTGTCTTGATCTTCACTCTCATTTAATCTTGATAGCTCAAGTTCATGCTCTTGAAGCTTGCCAAAGAGTGTAGCAAGTGACATTGTAGAAAGATTCCCTGATTCCGCAATATCCGTCACCTTGGGTTGCCAAGACCTATTCAAACATCTTAGAACTTTGTTAATAAGATCCTCATTATCAAACACTTTACCAAGAGCACTAAGTTGGTTAACAATATATGTAAAATGTTTTTGCATATCACATATAGATTCACCATGCAACATTCTAAACAATTCATACTCACGGGTTAAAGTGTTCATCCTAGATCTCATTACTTCACTTGTGTCCTCATGGGCTACCTCAAGTGTATCCCACATTTCCTTTCGGGAATTGCAAGTAAAGATTCTAAATAACTCAT
Organism: Sophora flavescens; assembly: GCA_030762895.1. Taxonomy (NCBI): domain Eukaryota; kingdom Viridiplantae; phylum Streptophyta; class Magnoliopsida; order Fabales; family Fabaceae; genus Sophora; species Sophora flavescens. Next base: position 92,932,570 of record CM061066.1, read on the forward strand.
CAATACTAACTCTCGTAGTAAGGATGTTCTTAGCCTTCTTATCTAATTGGACCTTCTTCTTATCATCATCGGTCCATAAAGATATAGGTTTATCTTTTTCCTCTTTATTAACAACATGTTTAGGTATAAAAAGACCATTCAAAACCGTATCCCATATATCAACATCTATTGCCTCAATGAAAATTTTCATCCTTGCTTTCCAATAAGGGTAACCTTCACCATTGAAAATAGAGGGTTTAGAAATAGAAACATAATCACTTGTCCCATTTGATTGAGATGCCATTTTCACGAGACTTGAAAGGTGATTAACCTTATTCAAGAACACGCGCTAGATAGTAGATACCAATTGTAAGATGTGGAAACGGTTCTTAGTCAAGGGGGAGGGGGGTGAATTGATCTTTTTAAAACTTTTCGAAAAACAAATGTTTAAGTTCCCTTTTCAAATGGAGTAGCAAGATAGTAAACTTTCCTTGAAGCACAAGCAAGAAAGAATTGCAATACCAATTCAAGAATGCACTTAAAGAAAGATATTCAATTGTACAAGCTAAGAGATGATATCATATAACAATCAAGCACTATATTATCATAAGCATAGAACATAAAGAATCATGCATATGATAATAAAGATTGCAAGAAAGTAAAGAGAGAAGGGATAGAGAAAGTGACACAAGTATTTTACTGGTTCGACCCATAACCTGAGTGGCCTACGTCCAGTCCCCAAAAATCCTCATGGAGAAATTCACTTTGATAAAGTTTGTACAAGAGATACCACACTCCTTACAAAAGTCACCCTCCTCTAGTAGGATACCTCACCCACTAGAACCACACTCTCAAGAGATACCTCACTCTTGAACCTTGTTGGAGCTGATAAACTGAAGTTTTGCTGAATTTTAGGGTGAGTATCCGAATACTCATACAGGGTATTCGAATACTCCCTGTAACAGAACCCAACAAACTTAACAGAAAGCTGAGTATTCGAATACTAACAGGGGTATTCGAATACTCCCTTCAAAAATTGCCAAAATGCTTAAGTAATGGCATACATGAGTTGATATTTGAATATTCTTGAAGGAATTTCGAGTTTTCCTTAAAGTAGATCAATATTCAACCATGTATTTGATTACTTATACCTTAAAAACATTTTCCAACATTTGGCATTTGATTTATCTCAAATTGATTTCTATTTTTAGGTTTTAGCATTATTATTTTCTTAACTTTGTTAAGCCATCTAAACAATCTATGTTACTTGTGACTTACATCAAAACCCTAGAAAAGCAAGCAAAAACTATCAAAATGATTACAACATTGATCACCATCAAAACTCATTTCATACCTTCATTCTTCAACATAGGTGGAGATACTCTTCACGGAAGCACAATTGAGACTTGTATCTCATCATCATCTACACTACATGTGTACCTATCAATCAAGTTCAACACATCATTAACCACAATTTTCAAAGAACCAAGTGTATATTTCTATAATTTCAAATAAGGGTCATGCTAACGAGTGCGTCTAGGGCACTCTTCAAAGAATCAAGAAAAGTAAGTTTTTATTGAAAAACTAGGACTAAAGGTCCATTTTGGCCCCTCAAATTTTTCGAGGACCCTCTTTTAGTCCCTGAAAATAAAAAAGACACCATTTAGTCCCCCAAATTTACTTCCGTGAGATAGTTTGGTCCCTCCGTTAGTCAACCGTCTTTGACCTCCATTGAGTGGCCTAGGTGTCAGTTAATTAAATTTTTTGACCCATTTTAGTTCCTCATTTTTTCCTTGGTGACCCATTTTAATCCCTAGAAAAGTGATTATGATCCAATATAGTCCCTGCGTGTATTAGACTACCAGAATGACCTCTTTTATGTACAACCATGCACAAGAATGGCCTCTATTTTGCACAACCAAAATGAACCAAATACAACACAATGAACAAAATCTAGCAGAATAGTTAAGAATGAAACAAATGCAATATTTAAATTAACAGTGACTGAGAAATCACATGGTTTAGCTTAGTTCCAACTTGTTGCAGTGCCTCGGGGTTGGACATCATCATGAGGCCTTTCTTGGCTCTAAAATAATAATCAAATCGAATGGTTAGAAACAAATATTAGATTACAAACAAGTTCATTGTACTCCAAAATATAATACATGTGTGACAACTTCTGTTTGAGGCTCAGTTTGTGACATAGTTTCATCTAGTGTTGATTTTTTTCTTGCTTGTCCTCCTTGTACTTTTTGGTTTTACAGATTTTGGTCTTACAGGTCCTTTACATGTCTTGTAATCCCTTACAACATTCTTGAATAATTCAAGGTTGTCAAACTCCATGCCAACCCGAAGATGAACTAAAACTGAGTCATCTCTTTAAATACAAAAATATCAGCCTTGAAGTTCCTTTATTCTGGTTGTTGAAAATAAAGGTCATTCTTGTGCATGGTTGTACATAAAAGAGGTCACTATAATAGTCTAATACACACAGGGACCATATTGGGTTACAATAACTTTTCTAGGAACAAAAATGGGTCACTAAAGAAAAAAAGAGGGACTAAAATGGGTCAAAAAAAACTTAATTAATTGACACCTAGGTCACTTAGAGATTCAGATCAGCAAGTTAATGAAGGTCAAAAATGGTTGACTGATGGAGGGACCAAACTGTCTCACAGAAGTAAATTTGGGGGACTAAATGGTGTCTTTTTTTTATTTTCAGGGATCAAAAGTGGGTCCTAAAAAAATTTGAGGGACCAAAATGGATATTTACTCGAAAACTAACTATTTCACTTTTTCAAACATTAAATATATCAATTCCCGATGAAAATTTCTTATTTTAGTTCAGTGTTACCATTCTCCTTCAAATAAATAGGTAAAGTTAACACTCCTGATCGGTATATTATATTTAAGTTTCTGTCATTTATGTTTGTAATATAAAGAGTAGTTTCAATTCAGTGAAAACTCCTGTCAATAATGTACACACGATTTTTAATCTGATTCGTGGCATCAATTAAAGCCGAATTTATGCTTATTTATGAGAAAAAGTAAGAAAGCTTTCAAACCAGTTCTCAATTTCAGTTCAATCTGGTTTGATACTCTGACAGCTTGACAGGTATGTGTGCATACAATTGCGTACTGTAGAGTTCTTGAAGAACTGCAAATAGTGCATTATTAATTTTTAAGGAGAAAGTATATATATATCTCCTAAATTAGTAAATTTTAATATGTTTTCAAATAAACACCTTTATCTATTGATTCTTTTTAATACATTCTCAAACTTCATCTATTAATTTTAATTAGTCCTTTTATTAACCTAAAATTTAATCACTATTGATGATCGAATCCCACCGTTTATTTTTTTAAATAAATCAACCATTGAATACTTTTTTAAAAGGAAAAAAAAAAAAAATAGAGCGCTCTAGCTCTCTTTCTCTTTCTCTTTCTCTTTCTCTTTCGTGCGTTTGGAGTGGTTTAGGGGTTAGCATGTATGATGCAGAATGCTCGATCTTTAACTATGTAGCAAATATCATTGGTGCTTTGCTCTTCTTTTTTTACATAGGAGGTGTAAGCATATGATCAGCAGACAGCAGAAACGTGTTAATTTGGGAGTCTTATGCTTTCTCCTGTAGCTTAGCCAGAAAAGTACAGATAAATATTGAACTGAAAGCAAACAGGGAAGGAAAACTATTTCATCCTCAAATCTCATCTTTATATTTTATATACTAGAGGAGAAAGAGCGATCGAGTTGTATTTTTGCCTTTTTTCAAAAGAAAAACTAAAAATTAATCAACGGTTAAGATTTAAGACAAATGAACTGATAGATTTGATTATTGTTAGTGATTTAATTTTGGGTTAATAAAATGACTAATTTAACTAATAGTTGGAGTTTGATGATTAATTTGAAAGAATTTATAGTTGAATGTACCAATTTATAAATAAGCTAAAGTTTAAGGAGTATATATATACTTTTCACTTTTTTTATTATATAACAATACTTTTAAGGGTTGAATCTTGAGATCTCTCTTAGTTTTTTTGTTAGTGTAGAACTGTAGAGGATCCTTGTTAGTGTAGAAGAGGTTGGTAAGTGTGTGCAATGTGATCTTTCAAATTTGAGATTTGGATTCTCTGCAACCAACAAAATGACAGCAAGAGATCTTAGTCTTAAAAAAATATGTATGCAAAAATAATAAAAAAAATATTATACACTTTTACATAATCATTGGTTCATGAATGCAAGTTTCTATGGTCACTTTTTGACTTCAGAGAATCGTGATCCTTCAAATTGGGTGGATTCTAGCATGAAGTATGTTATTTATGGGTGTACCCATGTATCACTAAAATCCTTATTTTTTTTATTTTTATTTTTTATGGGAAATCTCATTTTTCACCATTATCATCAACATCTCCCCACCCTTCACCACCACCCTTCACACTTCATCCACTGCCACCGCCCCACCGTCTGCCACCACCCACCACCACCACATCAATGGCCACCTCACCAACTGCCACCACCCCACCACTACCGCACCCATGGCCACCACCCCCGCATCCCAAATATATTTGCTTCAGATCCATAAATCTTTGAGATTTGGGACGATGGTGTGCACGAGTAGTTCAACAGGGATGGCTGGGTGGATTCCGTCCACGGTGAGGCAGGTCTGCTGGTCGTCGGTTTGCGTCTAGTTCAGTGAGGTGAGTTGATCTCCTTCGACTGGTTTGGTCTGCGTCTGGTTCGGCAGGGTTCCGCTCGTGAAGCGAAGGCGCTCGATGGCGATGAATGGTCGCGAAGCGAAGACGCGACGGCGACGGTGGGTTCCCGCGAAGTGGAGGTGCGCGACGACCCCAGTGGATGCTCTGCTCTCCGCCTATTTCCGATGTTGATTTATCATCATCTTGCTTGTTTATGTTTATGGGTTTTCTGGGTTTCAATGATGAGGATGGTGGGGTGGCGGAGAGGCGAGGGTGTTTGCAGGTAGGGTGCCAGAGGGGTGGGGGTAGGGATGAAGGGGGCGGAGGCGACGGCGGCTGGTTGGACAACCGGTGGGGGGATTTTAGGGTTTTCATGGTAGGGTGGGAGGGGTGAAGGGTAAACTAGTATTTTTCAAAAAAATTTGGTTTTCAAATTTTTTTTGATCAATAAATCTGAACCCTTCATTAGTTAATTATTATATCTAATGATTAAAATTCATTCCTAAAAACAAAAAATTAGGGTATATCAATATACCAATAAATCACCTACTTCATGTTAGAATCCACATTCAAATTGTCTTTCTTGAACTCTTTAAAGGATGTGACATGGGGAAACTTCACGCACTTGGGTGGACATCTGTACCCAAATATAGAGGTGATGCTCCACAAAGTTGGGGAGCTAACTTTGATTTAACGAGGATGGTAAATTTAACTCTAATTTAATAAGTAGTAGAAATCCAGCAATTTTTATGTGAGACATTAAGCTATGAAGTTTGATCGGCAAGAAATTGAAATAAAACCTTGATGTGATAGCTTGGAAGGACAGGAAGTATGGATATTAGGTGGTGGAGATTAACGGTTGACAATTTATATGCTGTGGATTTTTGGTCCACAATGGGTTTAGGAGTGAATTTGTTATTGTTTATTTTAAAAAAAAAAGTTTTTAATGAAATAATATTTTTTTAAATTTTTACTGTATTTGTTTTTTTTTAAAAAAATAATAAAAACAGTAAAATATCATTTTTAAGATTAAAATAAAAAGTTATTTTTATTAGTTTTTTTTTAAAAAAAAGAAAGGAAGTGACAAGTTTAAAAAAAAAACTGCACCAAATCATTTTACTCCCAATCCCAGCGTGACTACCTCATCCTGCTTTGTATTAGACCACAACACCGAAGCTAGAGAAATCCATCTTTATCTATTAGTTGCTTGATATCCTATCTCTTGTGCTTACACATTCATATGCCAGAAACCCATGCATTACTGATTCTCGTTTCTTGCAAGAAAAAGAAAAAAAAAAAAGAATTGAAACAAGTTCCTTATAAAAGCATACCAGATGTTTGTTTTCTACCACATTAACTCTTAGTGTGTGTTTGGATGAGATATTTCAAATTTTAAGGAATTTGAAATATAAGGTAATTCAATTACTTCAATTGAATTACTTTCATTTTGAAAATACTTTGTTTGGATAGGGTAATTCAAATATCTTGTAATACCTCAAGATTCACCCTTATGTTGTATATGTGCTAGTTCTGATATATATATGTTTGATATTTATATATATATATATGTGTATATATTATTGCATATGATAATATGTATATTAATATATGATTATTTGCATTAATATGAGATTGTGTCTCTTAATGTTTGATTTTATATGTTAATATATGATATGTGATTTTATTAATAATAAGCGATTAAGAATGATATGATAAGATATCGTGTGATTTAGTATTTAAATAGAGATAGTGTTATTCTTAGATTTTAGTATTTGAGTCCTTATCAATATAAGATCATCCTCTTTTTGTTTATATCTTAAGATCTTGTCATAATCTCCTAAGGATCCTATATAGGAATAACTATCAAATCTGTCTCTAAACTTCCATCGAACTTTTGACCATCTTAGAGTCCGATTTAGGATTCGATCATTGGACATTAGTTTGTATATATTTCTCTGAGCTTTCTAACGACACCAAGAACGCCTAAATCGGAAACTTGTAGCTCAAGTTATGGTCAAAATAATGAACTATATACAGTTTGGGCTGAAATAGAAACCCGTTATGACCCAAACTCATATATATACCATTAGACTCGACCTAAACTTAGTTTACACGACCCCAAAACTCAAAAAACTTCCTCCCTCCTTCCTTTTTGAATCCTTATGGTTTTTCTCCCTAAAACTCTCTCTAGGGAACTCGTTCTTGCACCGTTCTTCATCGCTTATTGATAGGAGAACATCGCTACGAATAGGGGTTCGTTGTTGATGCGTGTATTTTTAGAAATATAATTAAAGGCAAGTGCACCTCGTCGCAATCAAGTAATACGGTGGTGAGACCGGTTATCGTATCCACAGGGATTGGATGTCAATTACCAGTTCGCAAATTCAACAACTATCTAGACTAATCTAAAATATGAGAGATTAAAACTAAAGAAATAAAATATTTTTGTCTTTTTGTAATTTTGTCAAACACTTGGTATGCAAACAGGAATGTGGCTAGAATTGTCAGGTTTAGACTACTCATGATAAGGAAATACAAAAAGGAAAAAGAAAAGGGATGAAGAACACTCATAGACAAGCTTCCTCCAATCTTCTCTCCATCCAAGAGCAGAGAAAACGCCCCCCTTTTTGGGTAGAAACCCTCTCCAGCCACCAGCCTCAGCCTGCCTCCAAGTGCAGATTATTTTAGGTTAGAAGTTCGTCCCATTTTCTGTCTGCTGTGCTGTTATTTATAGGTCCGTCGCCCGTCACGGCCGTGACAGCCATCACGGCCAGGCCGTGATGGTTTTCGACTTGGCGCCTCTTCATTCACTTATTCATCACGGTAGTGATAGCCATCACGGCTAGGCCGTGATCGTTTCGACTTTTCCAACTAGCAGGTCACGGTAGTGATAGCCATCACGGCCAGGCCGTGAGCGACCTTCCGACTTATGGCTCAATTCTTTCTTCACTCATTGCTCCCTCACGGTAGTGAGGGCCATCACGCCAGGCCGTGATACTCTGCTTGGCTCAATTTCTTCACTTTTAAGCTCTTTTTCATCCAAGCTCCACCAAGGCTGATTTCTGGGCATTTTTCCATTAAATCCTGCAAAACAACACCAGAAACCACCTCATCCGTTCCAAAGGAAAAACTATACAAAATCAACACTAAATTGGCCTAACTATATGCAAATGCATGCAGAAATGTACATGGAAAATGAGGTGAAATCACACTCATCAAATCACCCCAAGCTTAAGACTTTGCTTGTCCTCAAGCAAAAACTAAGGCCAGAAGAGATAAACAGTCAAAGCATGGATAGTGAACCAAGAACCCGAGTAAAATGATCCAAGCAATAGGCAATTCAAACAATTCAGCAAGAGACAATCAATTCAAGTCCAATTAGAGGCTTAAGTTTCCTAGACTCACATTCTCACTGATTCGGGCACTCTTGCTCACTTGAAGCTCACCCCAAGCTTGTTTATTTGCTTGGCTCTCTTTCTTGCCTTACTCACTCAAGTGTTCAAGTATATATAACAATTCGCTCCATTTTCCTCAAGGAATGATTCCTACCATATGCTTGACTATCAACCAAATCTCCACTTTATTTATGAAAAACACTTAAGAATCAAGAGGTCTTTTATTTGGTTGTAACGTGGCCATGGGATTAATCTTTAGGTGGGAATAACAAGAAAGGGAAATTTCAAAAGGCTAGACTAAGTATCAAACATTTCAATACAGGACACCTTCTAAAATTCCTTCTTGGGTTTTCAATACATTTTTCCACATTTCTTTTCTTTCTTTTTCTTTTATTTTTCACTTCTCTTTTTTTTTTGTCATCCCCATCTCTATTTATTTTTTATTTTTTTCTTTTTTCTTTTTATTTGGAGAAGGGGAGTTTTTTTTTTTTTTTTTTTTTATCCCAAACTTTCAACTACCTTTTTCACCCTTTTTGTGATACTTTAGAAGGTCCCTTATCAAGTATATGTATCAAAATTTTTTCAGGGTACCAAGAAAAGCATTTTATTCATTCAGGCTCAAAATTGGGCAACTAAGGGTAGCATTTACACATTCAAAGCTCAGAAGGCCAGAAAAATACCTATTGCCTCAATCATTTTCAAAAATGTTTTCAAAAAATTTTAAGCTTTAAAATGGTTTTAAGTCAAGTTCTAGAGGGTAACAAACCAAGAGGAATAACACTCTACACAAAGAATGGGGGCAGATTTTGTGAGTACCCCCTAATGGCTCAAAAGCTCACATTTATCAGTTCAAGAACCAGTGAAGAACACAAGTCTAAAGAAAAATATGCTAATCATCAACTATCCAAGATCATCTCAAGCATATTTAATTTGCAGCCATATTACAAGAATAAACAGAATTGGGTTCAAAAATCCACTATCACAATTTAATTGGCACTTAGCTCTCACAATCATAAGCTCAATCAAAGCAAGGGCAATCAATTCATGTGATCATGCAAGACTAAACCTATATGAATGCAACATTTACAATGCAAGATATGAACATATGCAAAATACCCCTACCCCAAGCTTAAAGATTTACATTGTCCCCAATGTAAACAATCAAGTTGGAGAGGAGAGAAAAATAAAATAAAGCAAAAAAATTGGAACGGCTTACCGAGGCGGTAGCGGGTGCTGGCTCACATGCTTTTTGGCTCTGTTTCTCCCTGCTCTTTTTCTCCTTCCTTTATTCAAAATCTGAAGACACTTAACAAAATTATTAACAAACCTCTTGAGCTTCTCAAATTATTCAAGAGGTTAAAGCAAAAACAAAATTAACTAAAGAGAAGGGTTAAGAAAAGTTGGGTTGCCTCCCAATAAGCGCTTCTTTAACGTCACTAGCTTGACTTATTAAAAATCATCACCTGGATCCTCCTCCTGGATCAAATGGAAATTGGGATGGTGATTGTAATAAGTAAAATAACTTTATTTTCAATTCCACCCAGCCATTGGGTGGAAATTCCATTGACCTTTAAAATTATAAACTCACTTCCTCTCGGGTCAAGTGGAATTAACAAAAGGAAGTGTGACAGACAAGTGGGAGGGGCTAACTTTCCAATGTCCACACATGCATGCAAGCCAACATATTTATCTAGTGCAGTAAAATCAGATTGCTCAACATGCATGGTGGAAGGAGTGCTATCTAGATGCCCTGCCTCCTCACTTGTTGTTTCCCAAGGATTTTTGGAAGGTAATTCCTCTTGTTGTGGTTCACTCACCACCACCACTTCATTTTCAATTTCATCCATTCCCAGAACCAGATTTTTCTCATGTGGCTCTATGGGAATCATACATGGTAGTGGAGGTGGTAAATATGCCCAAAAGGTTTCCCAATCCTCCTTGGAGTATACATATATAAGCTCACCAGTCATAGGATCGACTCGTGATGGGATGTTATGAGATAGAGAAAACTCCTCGAAGAATTCTCCCAAATTTATATCGCCATCCCACCACACGTTGTCCTCCAAAACATGATTTGGAAGCTTCCTTATCAGGTGGACAATAAAAATTTTCCATGACTTTTGTCCACCTTACAAAACAGAATTCAAAACAAAAAATTCAAATATATACAGAAAAATATCAAATATACACAAGCAATAAAAAAAAATGTCTAAACTAGTTGTCTCATTTGTTACTACTGATATTGACAAAGCCAATCCCCGGCAACGGCGCCAAAAACTTGATGCGTGTATTTTTAGAAATATAATTAAAGGCAAGTGCACCTCGTCGCAATCAAGTAATACGGTGGTGAGACCGGTTATCGTATCCACAGGGATTGGATGTCAATTACCAGTTCGCAAATTCAACAACTATCTAGACTAATCTAAAATATGAGAGATTAAAACTAAAGAAATAAAATATTTTTGTCTTTTTGTAATTTTGTCAAACACTTGGTATGCAAACATGAATGTGGCTAGAATTGTCAGGTTTAGACTACTCATGATAAGGAAATACAAAAAGGAAAAAGAGAAGGGATGAAGAACACTCATAGACAAGCTTCCTCCAATCTTCTCTCCATCCAAGAGCAGAGAAAACGCCCCCCTTTTTGGGTAGAAACCCTCTCCAGCCACCAGCCTCAGCCTGCCTCCAAGTGCAGATTATTTTAGGTTAGAAGTTCGTCCCATTTTCTGTCTGCTGTGCTGTTATTTATAGGTCCGTCGCCCGTCACGGCCGTGACAGCCATCACGGCCAGGCTGTGATGGTTTCTGACTTGGGCGCCTCTTCATTCACTTATTCATCACGGTAGTGATAGCCATCACGGCCAGGCCGTGATCGTTTTCGACTTTTCCAACTAGCAGGTCACGGTAGTGATAGCCATCACGGCTAGGCCGTGACGACTTCCGACTTATGGCTCAATTCTTTCTTCACCATCGCTCCCTCACGGTAGTGAGGCCATCACGGCCAGGCCGTGATACTCTCCGCTTGGCTCAATTTCTTCACTTTTAAGCTCTTTTTCATCCAAGCTCCACCAAGGCTGATTTCTGGGCATTTTTCCATTAAATCCTGCAAAACAACACCAGAAACCACCTCATCCGTTCCAAAGGAAAAACTATACAAAATCAACACTAAATTGGCCTAACTATATGCAAATGCATGCAGAAATGTACATGGAAAATGAGGTGAAATCACACTCATCAGTTGTGCTTGTTGTTTGGGACTTTAGAAAAGGTAAAATTCATGCACCTTGTCCTTTGTACTCTTTCTTTCAAGTTCTTGATGTTTTCCTTTTAATTTGTTGATCTTAAAGTTGAACCAAAGTATCTCTTTGTCGTTCTTGAGGTTGTAGACAAGCGTTAGTGAGACAGGACTCTAGTGGATCTTCTTTCTTCTTTTGAAACGCGAACCTCGTACCAGGTATGGGAGAAGAATAGTGTATACACTAGGCTAGGGAGTAGCGTAAGATGAGGGGTTCCCATAGCCCCGTTTATTGTCGTTATAATGTATTGATGCCATGATCTGCCTGGTTGTATGACTGAATTGTTTATATGTTTAATTGGATTAATTGGTATGCCTATTTGTTATAATTGTTGAGTTGCTCATGATGTGATATGCCTAATGAATTGTCCTATGCCATGAGTTTTGGTTGAATTGGCATGAATACCTATGATAATGAATGTTGTTGCTATGACATGGATTATGTTGATCACATTGATTGGATATGTTGTTGTTGATTATGTTACCGTTATGTTGAATATGTTAATAAGACTCTCATTGACTTAATTAGGACTCTTAGTTAACATAGGAATTAAGGGATTAATTCTCCAAGCTTCATAAGACATGAACTGTGTTAGTGAGGGGTGAAGTTTCATGCTGAATGTTTTAGTTAAGACCCTATGATCTGATTTGAGAGAATTAGGGAGCCTAAACTCCAAGAACACGTTAAATTCTGCCCAGAACAGTATGGCCCTGCCCAGGAGCACGATCGTGCTGAACAGGGAGCAAGACATGCTCCTAGTTAAATTCTGGAAGGCAGGCAGCGTATTGAGCACGGCTGTGCAGGACAGTGAGCACGACCGTGCTCCACTTAAGTGGCAGCACGACCGTGCTGGGGGTTTAGTATGCCCGTGCTTCCCCCTACCGGTCAGAACTTAAGATTAATTAATTAAGGGGGGTGTTTACCCCAATTATCCCCAGACGATGTAATAATACACTAATCAAATGATAACAAGTTAGATAACTTAATTAAAGATTAATTAAGATAACAAAGACTGATAAGCTGGTTAAGCCGGTACCCCGATGGGTTACCGCACGTTGCCACGCTTTGGTGCTTTTTGTCCAAAGTGCTCTCGATGCTTTTTGGTCGAGATGTTGTTATGTTGGACCTTGGTGCTTTTTGGCCAAGGGGGCCTTGACCCCACGGTTTGGGTCTAAGGTGTTAATATTGATGTTGGTGATAAGTCTTGGGTGCTTTTAGGCCCAAGCAAAGGAGGCGGCCCATGTCTCGGGTGGTTCACCCATGGTCTGGTGAACAGTGTGCCCCCGAGGTGGCGTATCCAGTTATGATACGTCAGCTATCCAAGGGGTTCCTCCATGGTTTGGGGAACTGCCGGTGTTGGTGCTTTTTGTCCAATACGGATATGTAACTTCGAAGTTGACTTCCTGAGTTAGTTGGATCCATATGCATTGATGGAGTAGTGGAGTAGGGTTGCATTGCACTGCATAACATATGTTGGATGATTAACATGTTGTTATGGTATTATATGATGATGTATAAATATTGTATGTTGTTATATTGCTATGCCATGCTATGATGTATGTTCATCTTATTCCCTATTCCCATGCCGTTGTGTTTACATGATTTCTTACTCTCTGCTTTCCTGTTTCTGCTGTTGCATGTATTTCCTTATGCAGAGGACGGTGAGCAGTCAGCGGAGGAGTGACTCTGAGGAGCCGCGGCTCTAGTTAGAATGTTGAGTTACAGTTGTTAGCTTTGTTAGTTTTTTAGTTTGTTTCCGGATTTTGGTTATATCAGCTCCGTATGTGACACCGGGGTTTGGTTTTTCTTTATCTGTCTTGTTTATGTTTTACTGTTTTAAAACTATGTTATTTCCGCCTTGCTTTTGTTGAGATGTGAAACCTTTTTATCCAAGTTTTTATTTTTTTTTCAAATAAATGCATATTTTATAATTACCTCTTTTAAGTAAATGTTTTATATTAACATGCGGGGTAGAAGGGTGTCATACCTTGTATTTTAAATTCTTTGTTTGGAGTCCGGGAGTCGGCGCCCCCGCATCGGGTGTCCAGGGGCCGGCGCCCCAGCATCGGTTGTCCGGGGGTCGACGCCCCAGCATCGGTTGTCCGGGGGCCGACGCCCCCCTCATTGGGTGTCCCGGGGACTACGCCCCCGAACCGAGTGTCCGGAGACTGGCGTCGGGTCCCGGTGGTGCGGGGGTTGGGTCGGATCAGGGGGACCAGGCCGGTTCTGGGGGGTTCGGGGGCCCATGTCAGTGGTAGGTGCCACATGAGTAAGGAGAGAGAATTTCAAAATACCACCTCTTTAGGTGGTATTTCAAATTCCTCAATTTTACCTTAAACAAATAAAATCATTTGATTTCTAAAATCCTTAATATTTAATAACCAAACAAAATGTATTTTAGAGTGAAATATTTTAATTACACTCTTAAAATACTTCTCCTTTTACAAAAACCTCATCCAAACACATACAACATACAAGCAACATGTCTCAAAGCAACACACAAAAATGATAACACCTGCACATTTTTAACACACTTCAGCCGTATGATCTTCTTGGTTCGAAAACAAAAGTATCCCAAAGCATAGATAAATCATATGTTCCTTGTATAAATGAATATTGTCAACCCTCCTATCATGAATCAGCAAACGAGTCTGGCATCATCACAACAGCTCCCAAACATGTTAGCAACTAACACCAACCGTGGCATTTTAGACTTTTATCAAATAGTGTATATGCAAAAATAGAATCAAAGGCTTTCTAAAAACAATCAGTAATATGGACAGAAGGATTTTAATTTAGCAGATGAGTGGAGGCAAAAAAATAAAAATAAAATAAAATTAGCACCATAGATAATGATTACCGAATATCAAACTCTACTTCAATCCATGTTTATATATATGCCAAATTCAAAGAAGAGATGAGCAATTATTGTAGCAGTAAACCACTCCAAGGTGCATCAAAATGGACGTTATGAAACAACAACAGAATTCATATTCAATCATTCATGCTTCTAAAGACAGAATCAGATTCAAGAAAAAAGGAAGGGCGAACCCATGAAGCATAATAGCAAGTATATAGACAGACAATCCAGGAACCACGTGAATTTACATATCTATTGAAATTCCTCCAAAACAAAACAAAGACAAGTTCTTTGAACTTACAAACTAGAGTTCGTCAGAAAGCAACGATATATCTCTCAAATTCCCAGATGCAAAAGAAAGAACTCACAATACAGAGAGCTTCCCCAAACCCTTTTTACTGACATTTTCGGACCCTCAAAGAACACTCTCTTAACCAGAAAACAGAGGCCATCCACCTAGAATTTATCGGACTCCCTTTTGTGAAAGTTATCGACCCCTTTCTTCTCTTCTTCACGCCCTTTTATAGCCAGCCATCTTCAGCAACTTGCTCTCCTACTTGCATATCAAAGAATGAAATAAGAAAAGTTAACACAACAAAGGCATTTAAACGTGTTTATCAGCTTTCTTGGAAACTTTGAAAATTATTTTGACAGGCACAGTAAACAAAAATAAAGATAAGGAAAGTTAGATGGGTGACTCATCTAATTTTAGAGAAGTACACACGTGCACACAAAAGATTAAAACTATTAGAATTATTTCTTATAATTCTTGTGGGCTATAATCAACTGTGGATTTTGGTTCGCGAAAAGCAAGCTAATGTTACGATCCATTTGATGATGCTTAAGTCCGCTAATATGATGATCTATTTGTAATGAGCTATTGGCACCTAATTCTGATCTGTGTGGGTGATAGTGTAGATCTTAACCTATAGGCCCGTAATAGGAGGTGCCTAGGGTTATTGTTATTATTATATATATAGTTGGCTAGATCCCCTCTACCGTCACAACCATTGACGGCTATGAATTGGGAGTGCGTGAACAGGCAGGGGAATACTTGATCTTTCAATTTCAGGGACTTAAAGTTGACAAGGGATCTACCGTTGATGAGAATTTTAATCGTTGGTTCGTGATTATGTCTTCAACTAGGTAAGTACCAAATCGGTGTTCTAATTTCATATAATGTGATCCATGAGGTTTCAATTTTTATCTTACATTTGGTATCAGAGCCTTCATTATATGATTTAGGACCTGATTGTTTAAACATGATCATTATCATTCTATTATTGTAATTTTTCGGTTCCTTATTTTATTTTATTTTATATGATTTTTGGATTTTTATTATATATTTTTTTGGAACTTGATTTTCCAAAAATTGGAACCAAATATCATAAGGCTTTTGTAGAGCTTGTTTTCATGAATCCATTGACACAAGAATCACGAATTTTGGTTCCCTATGGAGAAAGAATTTTGCAAAATACAATGATGTTAGGGTTCATGTAACTTGCGTTTTTGAAGCTTGAAATCACATGTTTTAGTTGTTAAAAATTGAGGCTTTTGCTGTAGAATGATTAGAAACTTTTTTTTTTATAAAAAACCCATGCAAAATCACAACGAAACGTGCCTGTAATCGGAGCAAAACACCGCTGAACAGTACCTGTGCGTTTCTGAACGTTCCTGTAAACATGGGTGGCTGGAGGTTGAAGCTAATAGCAGCCTGGCGAAGCCCACTCGCGGGCAGCGGAGAGTGAGAGAGAGCGTGCTCTCTACGGCATCGGTTTTCCATGTCGTTTTTTGAGTTGTGCTCTACTATTTATGCTTGATTTTACTATATATTTTTTATAATTTTTTCATCGTGATAAATATTTTTTATGACAAATAATGCATTATATTGCTTATTTAATTATTTTTCTGGGCAAAATTTAAATGAAAAATATGTTGGAAAAATTATTGACCATATTTTGGATTTTATGGTGATGGTCACTCTCCCTAGACGATATTCTGAGATTACATGCTCTTAACTTTTGATATATGCTTTAATATGTTTACTTATTGAGCTGTATCTTGTCAATAAGTCTGTTTAAGTGCAAAACATGTATGAAATGTTGTTAATATTGATATGTGACCAGTATGAGTGCTACTTTGATAAAGTACCTTCTTGTGTACTATGTCATGGTTTGGGCAAGAGAAAAGTGATTCATGTGCAAGAGTTTTCATTAGTTGTTGTGGCTCGTCACCGCCAAAGTGGGACCACCTATTTCAATTGATGGAAATTTCTTTGTAATTTGAGAAAAATCATTACATGCATTTACCTGCCCCAAAGGGGTTGTTGCGTGTTGTGATTGGAAGTTGAATGTGGATGGAGTTAATGGGGAATGCATTGGGTTAAGGAATTTGTCTGCCCAAAGGGAACAACTTTCTGAACTCAGTGTATACTCATTGATTAACTCATCTGAGGTTTTGACCTTGGTTGTTACCTTGGTTTGTGCATTCTGCCCGAAGGGGAATGTACTATTTTATTGGCCTCATTATGATATCATCTTTTATTTGGGCTATATCTTGCTGTAATATTTATTCTAATGCATTCGTATTTTGTCTCAACAATGACCTTTTTTTTCGTGAACAATTGTTTTGCTTCAATTGAATTTTGTGATTGGCTCAAACTATAACAAGTGGAAGCAAGACTTGATTTTCTCTTTAGGAATTGTTGATATTTGATATGAGTTCTGTTATTGTTATCTAACGTTTGATTTTATGAGTCATTTGAAAAGTTATATAAAGTTGATGATACCATTAAATTGGCTTTCAGTTTTGTTGGCTCTACACACAAGGCTAAGCGACACGGTCTCGGAGGTTAGTTAAAAAAATATTTTTTCTTGCCATTGATGTATTGTATATTGTATATGTATTTATATACAAGAGTGTGACATTCTTTTAGATTGTTGTGACACGGAAATTATTGGACTCCTTTATTGGCATGATTTTGGAAAATTATTTCTAGTACACAATCATATTATTTTTTCATTAATGGTGATTATTGTCACTCAATTATTTAAAAGATTTGGAAAAATAATATTTGATATATATGGATTTGTGCTCTCTATGAGTGATATAAATTATATAAATTTGGAAATATATTTTGCATGATAAATACAACAAATATGTTTATGTGATATCACAAGTGAGATAATATACATTTTGGAAAACCTTGAATAATAATGCCTTGAATATCGATTGGATGGTTAAATTAGTACTTATGCACATATTTTGTTTCCTTTGGAGAATTTGATTAATTATATCATGTTATAACCTTTCATGGTTATTACTATAATTCAATTGGAGATTGTGGGGAGCATGTGTGAGCTATTTTAAGTGCTTCCTCTAAAAATGAGATCCATTGTTTAAATGTGACTTTGGTATATTGTTTGTATTTTTTGCTGCGTAAATATCTATATTGATAAAGGGATCTAGTTTATTTATTCTTCCCGCTGATATTAAGAAAATAATATATTGGAAAGAGAATATACCATAATCTATATATGTGCATTATATTGTGTACTTGGCAGATGTTATGAAAGTAAATACTTTTAGCCTATATCATATGTTTTAAAGTGCCAATTTACTTAATTGTGAGCTCCTATTTGGATTGTTGTACGTGCAAAATTTGTGGAATGATGTTGGATTTAAATTCATGATCAGTAGAGGTGTTTATTGTTGATATGAGCCCAATTTGGAGTATGGTTCAAGAAGCTAGCCAAGGACTTGGTGGGCCACTGACAAATGTTACAACCAAGAAATCCCAACAAGTGTTAATTCAAAGTATGGTTCTTATCATTGAAGCAAGCCCAAATGCAAGATTGGATGGAATGAAGCCCAAATTATTAACTTACATTATCCAACTAAAGGATCCATGACAAGAAGGGTGTGCAACACAAAGAAGAGTCCCATTTTAGTTGTTTATTTTAATTTAAATAAGTGTAATGGGTTATGTAAGTGGGTCCAAATTTGTTAAGTGTTACAATTGGATCAAGCCCACTAATCTCCTATGTGTACACGAGTTTTTTAGAGAGTCTTGGGGAAGGAATCTTTGGCTTGCCTGCTATAAGAAACTCCTCATTATGAGTTAAGATTAGTTTTTATGAGTTTTTATTGTCTTTACTACGCCAATTATGTGGGTGTTAAGTTGGTGACTGAGTTGAATGCTTTGATGGCTACATTAAGATGGGTTTTAAGGCTAATTAACTCATTTTATGGTGGCTTAATTAAGTGAGAATTAGTGACTTTTTTAGTGTCATGATTAGGTGATTTAAGTGGGGGGTTTTGGAATCTTTTGGAAGACAAAGTGTGAGCAAAAGAAATCAGCTCACTTCTATATGTATATGACGCCTAACACATGGAATGGAACTTTGGATGTTGAATTTTGGATTGAATCCATATTTGTGAGTTTATTGTCTCCTTGGTTCTTGGTTGAGCCAAACTAGTTCTTATCAAGAATCCAAGATTCTTGTGGTGAACCTCATAGGCTTATCAAACTACATGTTTGTGGTGCCATCCATCTTCTTATCTTCTTCCATTTTGCTTCTTTCTTCTTCTTATTTTGATTCCAAAATTGGTTTCACATTAACTCGTTACGAATTCAACCAAAAGATCATCAACAAGGCAACCTCACCATTTGGTTGTAATCAAGTAGTATCAAAGCTTAGGCTTTGGTGGAATTTTCTGAGTTTATTTCTTCATCTTCTACCTTCTACCATTCTTCTTTTCTACTTAAAAAAATACACTTGATTTTGTTTGTGAAGGGAAATTTCATGAATTGTGTATTGCTCCATAACATGTTTGAAAGTGTGATTCTCTTCTTCAAAGTTCAAAAAAAAAAATATTGCGCAAATTATAAGAGAAAAAAAATTGTCCATGAAATCTTGAGAAAAAGAGAAAAGAAAAGTTCTAATTGAGAAATTTGTGTTCTTGAAATTTTTTCCCTTGTTTCCTTATTCTTATTTCCAAAGCTTTTCCTTTCTAGCCTTTGCTTTTGTTTCCTTTGTTTTTGATAAGTTTTGTGATTTTTTTGTTACTTGAATTTTGGAATTTTTGTTTGTTTTGTGTTTGACTCTTCTAAGACCTAAAGGAGGACAATTGAGAGGAAAAAGGCAAGAGTGACAAATTACATCTTGTGTGAAAAAAAAGTCAAAAAGAGTGAAATACATTTGTGTGTACAAGTGAGGGAGTGTGGTGAGGAAGCTTCTAATTTCTTCTACTCAAATCATGGCGGCCCATGATGATAGCCCACCTCTTTCTCCAAGGTCAGCAGCTATCCATGCTAGGATGACTACTGAAGGTCAAGCTCTTACAAGGCAAATGGAGGCAATGCAAGCAAACTATGATAGACAACTTGCCAATCTTCAACACAATGATGATTCAAGTGGTTATGATAGTGAAAAAGGAAGACCTAGAGGAGTAGGACATAGAGGAGGAGGGCGTAGAGGATGGAGGTATGATAGAGGACTTGAAGGGGTCAAAATCAAAGTTCCTCCCTTTTATTGAGAAGAATGATCCGGAGGCTTATTTGGAATAGGAAATGAAGATTGAACAAGTCTTTGATTGTAATTCTTACAATGAAAGAAAGAAGGTGAAAGTAGCTGCCCTTGAGTTCAAAGAATATGCCCTTGTATGGTGGGACCAATTACAAAAAGAGAGGAGGAGACGTGGAGAGGATCCTATTGATACTTGGGAAGAGATGAAATTTGTCATGAGGAAGAGGTCTGTCCCAAATCACTACCATAGGGACTTACACAACAAATTACAAAGGTTGACACAAGGTTCTAAAAGTGTTGATGAGTATTACAAGGAGATGGAGTTGGCCTTACTTAGGTCCAATCTTAATGAAGATAGGGAGGCTACCATGGCTCGGTTCTTACATGGGTTGAATCAAGATATTCAAGACATAGTGGAATTACAACACTATATGGAGCTTGAAGATTTGGTCCAACAAGCAATCAAGGTGGAACAACAACTTAAAAGGAGGAAGTCAAAATTTCATTCTTCTTCAAATTTTTCATCCTCAAATTGGAAGGAAGATTCAAAGAAGGAGGGTGCACCATTCACTAAGGAAGCCGCGAACACCTCTCAAGGGAAGAAGCCAATGGAAACAACTTCTAGGAGCCGTGATGTGAAATGCTTCAAATGCCTAGGCCATTGACACATTGAATCCCAATGCCCAACAAAGAGGACCATGGTGACAAGGAATGGAGAAATGTTCTCCCAATCCGAGGCTTCAAGTGAGGAGGAGAGTGAAAAAGGAGAAGAAATTCCGGAAGGAGACTTGTTCATGGTAAGAAGACTTTTGGGAAGCCAACCCAAAGAGCAAGATGATAGTCAAAGAGGAAGCATCTTCCGTACTAAGTGCCTAATCCAAGAGAAGGTTTGATCTTTAATCATTGATGGTGGTAGTTGTGTAAATGCTGTTAGTTCTAGATTGGTCTCAAAATTAAATCTTGTTACTAAGGCACATCCACAATCATATAGGCTTCAATGGCTAAGTGAGGTTGGAGAAATTGTGGTAAATAAGCAAGTTGAGGTTCCTTTCTCAATTGGGAAATACCATGATAGTGTACTTTGTGATGTGGTGCCTATGGAGGCAAGCCATATGTTGCTAGGGAGGCCTTGGCAATTTGATAAGAAGGCCACTCATGATGGATACACCAATAAGTTCTCTTTCTTGCATCAAAACTGAAAAGTTACTCTTGGTCCTTTGTCTCCAAAAGAAGTGAGAGAGGATCAACATAAGATGGAAAAAAAAGAGAGCAAGAGAGAAAAGAAAAAGAGAGTGAGAAAAAGAAAGAAAAGGAGAGTGAGAAAAAGATTGAAAAAAAGAGTGAGAAGACAATTGAAAAAAAGAGTGATCAAGAGAAAAATAATGAGGCAAATATTGTGAAAATTAGTGAAAATAAAAGAGAGTTGTTTGGCAACAAAAACTGAAGAGAAGGAGGCTTTGATTTCAAGGCAGCCCCAATTCATTTTTTATTGGAACGCTTTTTATTTAATTGCTAATGCTTCTAATGATCTTTCTTTGTCTAGTGGTGTTGTAACTTTTTTGCAGAAATTTGGTAATTTCATTCCCAAGGAAGCACCCTATGGCAATGTGGTTGTGAAGAACACTCTAGATGCACCAGAAATGACTAATTTTGGTGATGAAGACTTCAATTCAAGGTCGAATTCACTCAAAGAAGGAGGGGATGATATGTGCCCAATTTGGAGTATGGTTCAAGAAGCTAGCCAAGGACTTGGTGGGCCAATGACAAATGTTACAACCAGGAAATCTCAACAAGTGTTAATTCAAAGTATGGTTCTTATCATGGAAGCAAGCCCAAAAGCAAGATTGGATGGAATGAAGCCCAAATTATTAACTTACATTATCCAACTAAAGGATCAATGACAGGAAGGGCGTGCAACATGAAGAAGAGTCCAATTTTAGTTGTTTATTTTAATTTAAATAAGTGTAATGGGTTATGTAAGTGGGTCCAAATTTGTTAAGTGTTACAATTGGATCAAACCCACTAATCTCTATGTGTACACGAGTTTTTTAGAGAGACTTGGGGAGGGAATCTTTGGCTTGCATGCTATAAGAAACTCCTCATTAGTGTGTGAATAAATTGTGTAAATTATGGGGGGTTACACCTTTAATTTGAGAAGCAAGTGTAACCACCACATAATGTGTGAGAGAGAGTCATTCAAGGGGGGGGGGGGGTAACCTATCTTTGGTGGCTGAGTTAAGATTAGTTTTTGTGAGTTTATATTGTCTTTATTAGGCCAATTATGTGGGTGTTAAGTTGGTGGCTGAGTTGAATGCTTTGGTGGCTGAGTTGAATGCTTTGGTGGCTACATTAAGATGGGATTTTAGGCTAATTAACTCATTTTATGGTGGCTGAATTAAGTGTGAATTAGTGAGTGTTTTAGTGTCATGATTAGGTGAGTTAAGTAGGGGGTTTTAGAATCTTTTGGAAGACAAAGTGTGAGCAATAGAAACCAGCCCACTTCTATATGTATATGACGCCTAACACATGGAATGGAACTTTGGATGTTGAATTTTGGATTGAATCCATATTTGTGAGATTATTGTCTCTTTGGTTCCTGGTTGAGCTAAACTAGTTCTTATCAAGAATTCAAGACTCTTGTGGCGGACCTCATAGGCTTATCAAACTACATGTTTGTGGCGCCATCCATCTTCTTATCTTCTTCCATTTTGCTTCTTTCTTCTTCTTATTTTGGTTCCAAAATTGGTTTCATATTAAATCGTTAAGAATTCAACTAAAAAAATCATCAACAAGGTAACCTCACCATTTGGTTGTCATCAATTGTTGATGCACCTTCTTATGGACTGTATCATGGTTGAAGGCAAGAGATATTGATTCCTGGGTAAAAGTATTTCATTGATTATAATGGGTAATTACCGTCAAATTGGATTACTCATTATTAATTGGTGGGATTTCTTTTTATCATTAGAGGAATGCTTCTAGTTGTTACGTGCAATTACCTGCCCAAAGGGGGTTATTGTGTGTCATGATTAGAAGCTGATTTGCGATAAAGTTATTGGAGGTGCACTGGTCCAAGAGATCTGTTTGCCCAAAGGGGATAGATTTCTAAACCCAATGTATGCTCATTGAGTAACTCATTATCGATGATTGTGGATAAAATTATTGGAGGTGCACTGATCTAGGGGTTTGTAGCCAAAGGGGATAGATTTCTAAACCCGGTGTATGCTCATTGAGTAACTCATTATCAAAGATTGTGGATGAAGTTAATAGAGGTGCATTGGTCTAGGGGATTTGTCAGCCCAAAGGAGACAATTCTTCGAACCTAGTGTATGTTCATTGATTAACTCATCTGAGGTTCTGACTGTGGTTGCGACCTTCATTGCACATTATGCCTTCATTGCACATTAGTTTGTTTTGGAGCATGATTATTTCTAATTTTAGAAAGACAGGTGTCTGAGAAAAATGTGTTTTGCTAAAAAAAATTTGAAAAGAAAGAAATAACAGTTTCAAGGGTCTACTATTTTTGGCCATGAAAGAGACTTATTTTTTTAAAACCTTACTCTTTTGGTTAGGTTATTACCTAATGGAATTGATTAAATTATGATGCACATCATATGTATGAAGCTTGCCGTCACTATGTATCTATGATAATTTTGATCAAGGATATCTGGATGATACATGTATGACAAATACAATTTAATGTGTGTAAAGTGTTTTAGTGTCAAATTGCAATGACAGGTATCAAGCAGTGATCAACAAGTTCATTAAGAAAATTCAAGGAAAATATTCAAGGAAGAACTTGAAGTAATCAAGGAGCTCCATATAGAAATCAAAAGAGCAAAGTCAAAGATCAAAGGATCATCAAGACCAAGCTTAAAGGAGAATTTTAGATTTAAGTCTTAGATGATTTGTAAGAGAAAGAAATCTCTCAGTCACAAAATAGCTCAACTAAAAAGATGGATGAAGAAATTCAATATTTATAACTTGCATTAAAAGGAGTAAGTTTTTTTTAATGAAAATGATTTTTGGAAATAAGAAAATTATTTGTCAGGTACAACCATGTAATCAATGGATGTATGTCTGCTACTATAACTACAAATGAATTTATGGTTCTTGATTCAATACATAGATGTACTGAATGGGTGTATTGATGGATTAACCAAGTTCAAGATTTTGAGAAACTATAAGAACTATCAGTATGAAATTGGTTAATACAGCCATGTATTCAACCCCTGTTCAAGAATCAGAATCAAGAAAACAGATTCTGTTATCAGACCCAAATCTGTTTTAATTGATCCCAACGACTATAACTTGTTTCCTATATATAGAGGGATCAAAGGAACACTTTTAATCATATAACAACAAATCAGAATTACATGAAATCAATTTGACAGATCAATTGTGAAAATCATTCATCATCTTTCTTGAACTTATTGTGAAAAAGAGTGTTTCATTCTCATAAGTGCTTCAATTTGTATATCTGACTATTGAGAGTTTAGTAATCAATCTTTTCGTTCTATTTGATTGTAAAGAGAGGAGTCTCTCTGTATGGTTAGGGTGAGGTATCCCTAAGGAAGAATATTGAGGCTCTTCACAAGAGTGTGGTATTTCGAGGTGAAAGAGTGCTCTGTGGTGTAAAGGTTTTTCAAGCTACCTGGCTAAAGCTTGTTGTGTTAGTGTGAGAAAACCCACAGGTGGAGAAGGGACTGGATGTAGGTCACAGTGGTGGTGACTGAACCAGGATAAATCTGGTTGTGTGGTATCTCTAAACTCAAACTCTTTAATTTCTGCCTTGCGCATATAACTGTGATCTTGATGTTCTAAGTTTTCAAATGATATCAGTTATTGATCTGCATAATCAGTATTGAACCTTGAGTAAACTGTAATAATAACTGTGTATTCAATTCTATTCTTAAGGATCAATATTTGAATTGAATCTTGCATCATATGTGATCAAATTCGAATAGCTGAATTTCTGTTTCTTAATGATTGAAACTGAAACATGCAAGTTTGTTCTTGATTGTTAATACTTGTATCTGAAACTTGCATAACTCGTTCTTAATCATTAAAGGTTTAATCAGTTTCCGTATTTTTTTATTACTGAGTTTTGAAACTGAACTTCTTCCTGTTTGATTCAATCACTTTTGATTCAACCACACAACTGACAGAAGCGCTCGTCCACTAAAGTGACAGAAGTGCTCATCCACTAAAGTGACAGAAGTGCTCATCCACACCAGTAACAGAAGCGCTCGTCCACTAAAGTGACAGAAGCGCTCGTCTACACAAGTGACAGAAGCGCTCGTCTACTAAAGTGACAGAAACACTGATTTAACTTTCTGAACTGATTCACCTCATCACCTACTATTCAAGATTTCATAAAAAGCCCTTCACTATTTTTGTAAAAGATCCTGAGGCAAATCTGATTTTAAAAGTAAAGTTTTTAAAAAAGAAGAATTTTTGAAAACTCAATTCACTCCCCCCCCCCTCCCGAGTCTTTGAAGCCAAAACAGCAATTGGTATCAGAGCTAAACTCTTAAGTTTGGCTTAACAGCTATAAGAGTATGGCTTCCAATGACTGTTTGAATGAAGGGACTTCCCTTGCACGCCCTCCTGCCTTCAATGGATTTGAGTATATCTATTGGAAGGAAAGAATGGTAATCTTTCTTGAGGCAGCAGGCATAGACATTTGGGATGTAGTAGAGAATGGACCATTTGTCCCCTCCACTATAGATGCTAATGGTGCTCCAAAAAATAAGCCTAAAACTGAATGGAATAAGGATGATAAGAAAAGAGTTCAATATAATGCACGTGCTAAGAATATTATAACATCTGCTTTAAGCCGTGATGAGTTTTTCTGGGTTTCAAATTGCAAATCAGCAAAGGAGATGTGGGATACATTGCAAGTAACACATGAAGGAACCACAGACGTCAAAAGAGCAAGAATGAACACCCTCACACATGAGTATGAGCTGTTCAAAATGAAGAAAGGAGAACCTATGTCTGAAATGCAAAAGAGATTCACTCACATTGTCAACCAACTTACTGGTCTTGGAAAAGTTATATCAAATGAGGATCAAATTAACAAAGTAATGAGATGCTTGAGCAGGGAATGACAGCCTAAAGTCACTGCAATCTCATAATCTAGAGACCTCTCATCAATAACCATTGCCACATTGTTTGGAAAACTGCAAGAGCATGAATTGGAGTTGAACAGACTGAATGAGAATGAAGAAACTGACAAAAAGAAAATGGGATTGGCCCTGAAAACACAAGTCAGAGAAATAGAAGACAGTGATGATGATGATTCAGTACAAGAGGAAGAATCTGAAGAAGAGTTGGGAATACTAGTTAGAATATTCAAGAAGTTCCTAAAGAAGAAAGGCAACTTCAAAAGAAAGCCATCCACTTTTCAAAGGAGAAATTTCAGCAAAGGTGACAACTCTTCCAACAACATCACATGCTATGAATGTGGAAAGATTGGCCACATGAAGCTTGACTGTCCAAAACTGCAAAAGAAGGACAAAACATAAAAGTTTGGCTCAAAGGACAAGAAGTGGAGAAAGCCAAGAAAGGCCTACATTGCTTCGGATGATAATAATGTAGATTGCACTGAAGAATCTGAATCTGAGGAGGAAAACATGTGCTTGATGACCAACAATAATAGTGATTCAGAGAGTGAGGTAAATTCTAGTTCACAACCTACTTTTGATGAATTACAAGATGCATCTGATGAGTTACATGCTGAATATCTTAAGATTTCTAAACAACTTGTCTCATCTAGAAAAATAATTGCTAAACAATGTGATGATTATGCATGCTTGAAAATGAAAGGAAGAGAACTAGAAACTAGGAATAAGATCCTGATTGCCTCTAGCTCTAATTGTTTTAAGTGTTGTACATTGACTAAAGAAGTTGAAAAACTGAAAAATGACTTAGCCAAGTTCACAAATGGTAGAGATAACTTGAATGCTTTATTAGGACAGCAAAAGTGTGTTTATGATAAGGCTGGAATAGGCTATGAACCTAAGATACATGAGAAATCTTTCAAGAAATATTTTTCTGCACTTAAGACATCAAACACACCTATTGTTAAATGCAATTTTTGTGCTAGAAAAGGTCACACAGCTTCTACATGTCAATACAGAAAATCAGCATACAATAAATCTAAGTATATATGGGTTCCTAAAGGAACTATTGCTGCAACTAACTCAAAAAGACCCAAACAGATTTGGGTACCTAAAACACAAACATGATTCTATTTTGTAGGTGTGTTGGAAAGCCAAGAATGTGAAATGGTATCTTGACAGTGACTGTTCCAAGCACATGACTGGAGACAAAACCAAGTTCATTTCCTTTACCCCTAAGTCAAGTGGTAGTGTTACTTGTGGAGACAACAATAAAGGGAGAATACTTGGCATTGGCAAAATTGGAAGTGACTCAACAACAATCATTGAGGATGTACTATATATGTTGAGGGACTGAAACACAACCTATTAAGTATCAATCAACTATGTGACAAAGGCTTCAAGGTAAAATTCGATTCCAATAGTTGCTTAATAGAAAATCGGCATGATGAAAATTTGAAATTAATTGGACATAGGATAGATAACATCTATATGCTTGATTTAGATAATATCTCTTCAAATATTGCATGCTGTCTTATTTCAAAAGAAGAAGAGAATTGGCTTTGGCATAGAAGAATTGCACACATTCACATGAACCACTTGAATAAATTGATTTGTAAAGATCTTGCAGTTGGTTTTCCTAAACTGAAATTTGTGAAAGATGGACTATGTGATGCATGTCAAAAAGGAAAACAAGTTAAGGTCTCTTTTAAACCAAAGAACATTGTTTCAACAACTAGACCCTTGCAACTTTTACACATGAATTATTTGGTCCATCTAGAACCAAAAGCTTGGGTGGTAACTTGTATGCATTGGTAATAGTAGATGATTACTCTAGA
The DNA here is from genome assembly GCA_030762895.1 of Sophora flavescens. NCBI lineage: Eukaryota > Viridiplantae > Streptophyta > Magnoliopsida > Fabales > Fabaceae > Sophora > Sophora flavescens. Next base: position 92,960,282 of record CM061066.1, read on the forward strand.
TATACATGGACATATTTTCTATCTCATAAAAGTGATTCATTTGCTGCATTTAAGAAAATGGTAAAAATTGCGCAAAATGACAAGGACATGAAAATTGTTTCTATAAGAAGTGATCATGTGGGAGAATTTCAAAATGAAGTGTTTGAAAACTTTTGTGATGAGCATGGCATTCAACATAATATTTCTACTCCTAGAACTCCACAACAAAATGGAGTAGTGGAAAGGAAGAATAGCTCGTTAGAGGAGATAGCAAGAACTATGTTGAACGACTCTAGCTTGCCAAAACATTTCTGGGCAGATGCTGTCGATACAGCCTGTATGTGCTAAATAGAGTCTTGATAAGACTAATCTTAAAGAAAACCCCTTATCAGCTTTACAAAGGAAGAAAACCAAATATAGCACATTTTCATATTTTTGGTTGCAAATGCTTTGTTCTTAACAATGGAAAGAATAATCTTGGAAAATTTGATGCAAAGGCTGATGAAGGAATTTTCCTAGGTTACTCTCTATCTAGTAAAGCATTTAGAATATATAATAAGAGAACACAAACTATTGAGGAATCTGTGCATGTGACATTTGATGAGTCTAACCCCAAAAGGTTGGGAAAGGATTATATTATTGATGGTCTTGTAGATTCAATTGAGAAAAATATCTTAGAAGAGAAACAAGACAATGAAGAAGATGAAAGCTTTAAGAATGAATTGATGTAGCAGGAGCAAACAGAACAACAGCCTGACCTACCAAAGGAATGTATGACTGTCAGAAATCATCCAATTGATAACATCATTGGTGAAATTACAAAAGGGGTAACTACTAGACAATCTCTTAGAAATACTTGTAATCATCTGACATTTGTGTCTCAAGTAGAACCTAAGAACATAGATGATGCTATAATTGATGAACATTGGATGATGGATATGCAAGATGAGTTTAACCAGTTTGAAAGAAACCAAGTTTGGAAATTAATGCCTAAACCCAAGAACTGTCAAGTAATAGGTACAAAATGGGTTTTTAGGACTAAACTAGATGAAAATGGTATAAATGTAAGAAACAAGGCTAGATTGGTAGCCAAAGGGTTTAACCAAGAAGAAGGCATAGATTATGATGAAACATATGCACCAGTAGCAAGATTAGAAGCTATAAGAATGCTACTTGCTTATGCTTGCATAATGGGATTTAAGTTGTATCAAATGGATGTTAAGAGTGCTTTCTTAAATGGATTTATACAAGAGGAAGTGTCTGTTGGTCAACCACCTGGTTTTGAGAATAATGAATTGCCTAAACATGTTTATAAACTGTCTAAAGCACTATATGGCTTAAAGCAAGCTCCTAGAGCTTGGTATGAAAGGTTAAGTAATTTTCTCATTGAAAAAGGATTTAAAAGAGGTAAAGTTGACACAACTTTGTTCACTAAGAAAAAGGTACACAACATTTTACTTGTACAAATATATGTGGATGATATAATTTTTGGTGCCACTAATGAGCATTTGTGCGACGAGTTTGCAAGTCTTATGCAGAGTGAGTTTGAAATGTCAATGATGGGTGAGCTGAACTTTTTCCTTGGACTGCAAATAAAGCAAACTAAAAATGGAATCTTTGTTAGCCAAACCAAGTACTGCAATGAGTTGATCAAGAAGTTTGGCATGGAAAATGCTAAGGAGATGGCTACTCCAATGAGTACCTCGAACAATCTGGACAAGGATGAGCAAGGTAAACCTGTTGATGTTTCTAAATTCAGAGGTATGATAGGCTCACTACTTTATCTTACTGCTAATAGGTCAGATATCATGTTTAGTGTATACATGTGTGCTAGGTATCAAGCAAATCCAAAAGAATCACACTTAACAGCAGTTAAAAGGATAATTAAGTATCTGTTAAGAACAAAAGACATGGGATTATGGTATCCCAGGGGAGCTACATGTACTTTAATTAGCTATTCAGACTCTGATTTTGCTGGTTGTAAACTAGATAGAAAGAGTACTAGTGGAACTTGCCATTTACTAGGAAACTCATTAGTATCATGGTTCAGTAAGAAACAATCTAGTGTGGCTTTATCCACTGCAGAGGCTGAATATGTAGCAGCTGGTAGCTGTTGTGCACAGGTTTTATGGATGAAACAACAATTAGTTGATTATGGTGTGCAACTAAACCAAGTTCCTATTAGATGTGACAATACAAGTGCAATTAACCTAACAAAGAATCCCATAATGCACTCTAGAACTAAACACATAGAAATCGGACATCATTTCATTAGAGATCATATTCAAAGTAGAGAAATTGAGATTGAATATGTTGATACAACTAAACATGCTGATATTTTTACCAAGCCCTTGAACAAGTTAAGCTTCTTTTTCATTAGAAGAGAATTGGGCATAATTCGTCAATCATATGTCAAATCTCTAAAGAAACTGTTTATATGACTATATCTTTGTGTAAATATGCTCTGATTCTTGTATGATTTGATTTGGAATATCTATGAAATATTAGAAGAGAGTTTCATAAGAAATATATTTGATCAGGAATGGATCCCCTGTGTTTTTAGTCTGCTGAAATATACTTGCTAAGTCCTTGATGAGAAGCTCCGTCCATTGACGTGGCATATGGAGCTCGTCTACTAGGTTACGTTCTTTGGACTTGCTAAGTCCTTAATGAGAAGCTCCGTCCAATGACGTGACATATGGAGCTCGTCTACTAGGTTACTTTGTGTTTTTAGTACTTCCGTCTGCTGACGTGGCAAGATGAACACGCTTATTTTCAAATACGAGCCCTGAGGACTGAAGACGATGCGAATGTAAAATCTTAATTCAAAAATTCAAATCTTCTGAAACCCACTCTTTCTTCACCTAATTCTGCAACCCTAGCAGAGCTAACCTTAATCCTTCTTGTACCCAAACCAACCCTAATATGGCAAGAACCAAAAATACTGGATCTTCACCCTTAAAAGTTGCTAAGAAGAAAAGGAAGGAAATGGAAACCTCTAAGTCAAATGAGAAGAAGAAAGGAGTTGAGACTTCAAAGGCTCCTAAGAAAAAGAGGAACAAAGGAAAGGAAGTGGAATCTTCCAAAGAAAAGGAAGTCACTGAAAGTGCTACTCCAATTTCATACATGGACAATGATGCTTTTCTTCAAAGCTTAAATAGAAGAAGATGTTGATGTTGCAAACATTGCAACAGTTGCTGTGAAGGAAGCTGAGCACACCCCTGCCGAACCATCTCCTAAAGGCCGAAACAAAAGAAAATCAAAAAGGAAGAACCAGTTCTAGGAATTCATAGGAATTCGATCTTAGTTTTTGAAAGGTAAAATGCCTTAGTTTGTAATTTTGGCTGATGGTTTTTGTTCTTTTTGATTTGTCCCTGCACCTATCCCTCTATCATGAACAATTTTATATGCTATGTTTGAATGTTTAAATGCTTCCCTTCTCTATTGCTTTGAATGTTTCTTTTCTTTACCTTTTTGATAATGTCAAAAGGGGGAGGAAAAAGTATGATATATAGAAAGGGGATAATAACAAATTATACATGCATATGTTGAGGGGGAGCTTATAAGCTTACATGATTAATGGGGAGTAAATCAAATTCTGCTCTGATAATATTTGTTTTGCTCTGATATACTTCTGCTCTGATACCGTGATATAAATCTGTCAAAAACACTTAGCTTCTGCTACACTTATACTCTGATCTTATAATTTGTTAGAATATTTGTCATAATAAAAAAGGGGGAGTTTGTAAGACTCAATGACTTAGAGATTTTGATATATGACAAATACAATTTAATGTGTGTGCAAGTGTTTTAGTGTCAAATTGCAAAGACAGGTATCAAGCAGTGATCAACAAGTTCATTAAGCAAATTCAAGGAAGAACTTGAAGGAATCAAGGAGCTGCATGTAGAAATCAAAAGAGCAAAGTCAAAGATCAAAGGATTATCAAGACCAAGCTTAAAGGAGAATTTTAGATTTAAGTCTTAGATGATTTGTAAGAGAAAGAAATCTCTTAGTCACAAAATAGCTCAACTAAAAAGATGCATGAAGAAAATCAATTTTCATAACCTGCATTAAAAGGAATAAGTTTTTTTTAATGACAATGATTTTTGGAAATTAGAAAATTATTTGTCAGGTACAACCATGTAATCAATGGATGTATGTTTGCTACTGTAACTGACAAATGAATTTAAGGTTCTTGATTCAATACATAGATGTACTGAATGGGTGTATTGATGGATTAACCAAGTTCAAGATTTTGAGAAACTATCAGAACTATCAGTGTGAAATTGGTTAATACAGCCATGTACTCAACCCCTGTTCAAGAATCAGAATCAAGAAAACAGATTATGTTATCAGACCCAAATCTGTTTTAATTGATCCCAACAACTATAACTTGTTTCCTATATATAGAGGTATCAAAGGAACACTTTTAATCATATAACAACAAATTAGAATTACACAAAATCAATTTGAGAGATCAATTGTGAAAATCATTCATCATCTTTCTTGAGCTTATTGTGAAAAGGAGTGTTTCATTCTCATAAATGCTTCAATTTGTATATCTGACTATTGAGAGTTTAGGAATCAACCTTTTCGTTCTATTTGATTGTAAAGAGAGAGGGAGTCTCTCTGTGTGATTAGGGTGAGGTATCCCTAAGGAAGAACATTGAGGCCCTTCACAAGAGTGGTATCTCGAGGTGAATGAGTTCTCTATTGTGTAAAGGTTTTTCAAGCTACCTAGCTAAAGTTTGTTGTGTTAGTGTGTGAAAACCCACAGGTGGAGTGGGGACTGGATGTAGGTCACAGTGGTGGTGATTGAACCAGGATAAATCTGGTTGTGTGGTATCTCTAAACTCAAACTCCTTAATTTCTGTCTTGCGCATATAACTGTGATCTTGATGTTCTAAGTTTTCAATTGATATCAGTTCTTGATCTGCATAATCAGTATTGAACCTTGAGTAAACTGTAATAATAACTGTGTATTCAATTCTATTCTTAAGAATCAATATTTGAATTGAATCTTGCATCATATTTGATCAAATTCGAATAGCTGAATTTCTGTTTCTTAATGACTGAAACTGAAACCTGCAAGTTTGTTCTTGATTGTTAATGCTTGTATCTGAAACTTGCATAACTTGTTGTTAATCTTTAAAGGTTTAATCAGGTTCCGTATTTTGTTATTACTGAGTTTTGAAACTGAACTTCTTCCTGTTTGATTCAACCACACAAGTGACAGAAGCGCTCGTCCACTAAAGTGACAGAAGCGCTCATCCACACAACTGACAGAAGCGCTCGTCCTCACAAGTGACAGAAGCACTGATTTATCTTTCTGAGCCGATTCACCTCATCACCTTCTATTCAAGATTTCATAAAAAGCCCTTCACTATTTTTGTACAAGATCCTGAGGCAATTCTGATTTGAAAAATAAAGTTTTTGAAAAGGAATAATTTTTGAAAACTCAACTCATCCACACAACTGACAGAAGCGCTCGTCCTCACAAGTGACAGAAGCACTCGTCCACTAAAGTGACAGAAGCACTGATTTATCTTTCTGAACCGATTCACCTCATCACCTTCTATTCAAGATTTCATAAAAATCCCTTCACTGTTTTTGTACAAGATCCTGAGGCAATTCTGATTTGAAAAATAAAGTTTTTGAAAAGGAATAATTTTTGAAAACTCAATTCATCCCCCCCCGTGTGAGTCTTTGAAGCCAAAACAACATAAACCAGTCTACTTAATTAAATAAATAAAAAACTTTACCAAAACATTGAGTAGCCCGTCTACAAGGGTGGACGCGTATATTTCTCAAGGAGTCCAATGAAAATTTATCCCAAGTTTCTATTACTTATATTTAAATATTCCTGCATAACTGAAAGCACATGTTAGATCTTAACTAACACTTTGCCAAGCAAATTTAATCCTTTTGTTAACATCAAAACATAGAGGTTATTTAAATCAAAACCACTTTGGTTCCAACAATCTCCCCCTTTTTGATGATGACAAAAACTAATTAAATTTGAAAATCAAAGTCTAAGAGAGCTTGCAAAGCTCCCCCTAAGACAAAGCATTCAGATATATAATCAGTAAAAGCATAAGAGACAAACTTCATATAAGCTATTAGATCAATGCAACTGCTTATCAAACTTAGAGTATATATGAAAGAATAACTAAGCATAGTTTAGCAGATATCAAAGCAAATAAGCAAACAGGAGTAACATAGTAGTTATAAACAGAATATGCATATGCAGACGAATATGAGCTTTTCAAAACTGACTTTGTATATATAAAAAAAAATCTCTTTTCTTTCCTTTCTCTCCCTTTTTTGTCATCAGACAAAAAGGTGAAGGGAGTGGACCATCATTGTCAGGAAAAAAATAATTCAAAGTTAGGTAGGAGGAGGTTGATTCTGGGTCTGGGTTTTCTTGAAATCGGTCAAAAATTCCAGTATTTTGTTCACAACCTCTAAGGTTGGAGCCATAGATACTTGAACTCTCTAAGAGACTTCCTCAGTGACCTTCTCAGTCATTTTTTCATGCTTCTCTTCAACCAACTTGCCAATTCTTTCATCAACTATCTTGCCAAGAACTTCTTCAAGATTTGGTGGCAGAGCATGTGCTTGAAAGGAGCTTAATGCTCTAGAATGTTCAGGATGGTCTGAAGGGTGAACTACAACTAGAGCTTGTGGTTGGGAGGAATACTTTCCAAATTAGCTTTGTTTGGAAATGGACTCGGCAGTTTCTTCTTCATGACCAACTGAGCCAAAAATAGTTGCATTCATGCCAGGTCCTTCAACGACAATTTCATCTTCTAGGAGCTCAGAAGGAGGTGAAGACGGGGCAGGATTAATCACAAGAAGGGATAAAGGGGTCATTGATACTTTGCTCATATGATGGGGTAGGAGAATTCCACATTACGACTTGTTATGGGAAGTCCCCAAAGATCTTTGTAGATCATGTACAGGAAGTTTGAAAGACCACACTTGCCTCTGACTTTAGGAATTTCGTTTTTCTCTTCTTGGGTCAGTCCAGAGGAAGATGCTTCTCTTGTGCAGTGGATGATGTGGGATTTCCAGAAGTCTGCATCATGTTGTTCATTGATCAATCCAATAGATCCATAATGCAAATAGTAGTCCAGCATGGAGTATTCAAAAGTTTCTTGATTCAGATCAAGCATGACTAATTCAGCTTTTGGCATAACTCCTTTGAATATTCTATTCTTCTTGTCCTTGTCGGGTTCAGATCAACCATCTGTAGTCTTGGACAGATTATGTAAGGCATGATTCCAATTCTTGTTGCTGTATTATGTCTCAGCCATGATGGAGGGACAAAATGTGCGGCTCTATCAACTCTGAAATGACCAAATTCCCATTTCAGCATTTCATAGATGAGCCGGTCCACAAAGAAATCAGAGGCCCTCCCATAGACCCTGGGATGCTTGAAGGATACCCATTTTGTGTCACAGTCCATGATCATAGAGACATGTTGTGACGATCTCGCTCTTTTTTCAGGGAGGGTAGGAAGATTCTTCCTTAGTGGGTATGTCTCCCAGACACTTATCACATGTCTCTCAACTCCATCAGTTAAAGGTATGAAAGGTGGAGTTTTGACAAGGTTAGGATAGACTTTTCTGAGGGGGAATTTGTTTAGGGGCAGGTGAGTGACTAAAGGTCCTATGTTGTTGTGCATTTGTGAAGGCACTATTATGATTAGTTTACAGTCATGATGGGGTAAATGGAAGGGTTCAACTGGTGGTTCAACTTCTTCCTCATACTCTGGTAGGGGGTACCACCTGTCAGGAATGTGTTCAGGTTCAGGCTGGTGAGTGAGAAACAGAACTCTCTATTTTATTTTTACTTTGGCCCAATCCTCAGATTTGCCATCATAAATAACAGAAATTGGGGTAAAGGGAAATAAGGTTCATAAAGGTTTTGGGAAGGGAGCACCAGGGGAAATGCCATCATCTGGTTGATTGAACCAGGGATCATTGGTAGGGATAATTGGTTGAAATTGTGATCAGGATGAGGAGGCTATTTGTGAGTGAGCAGGTGAAGGTGTAGGCAAGTTTGTGGTTTGGTCAATTTGTGTTAGTTGGGGTGAAGGTGGAGATGGAATATAAACATTGTCAGTTATGTTTTGGTTAAACACCTCATCTGGAGCAGAGACGGTAATATTTTCAACAGAGGCAACAGCAGCAGGGAGAGTATCATCTCTATTTTCTAAACTAGAAACTAAGGCGTCTACTGCTATTTGAACAGGATCACTAGTAGAGATGGTTACCTTAGAAGTCATAGTTGTTCTGGCCTTTCTTGCAGGTTGCCTTCTGGTTTGTGTTGAGATAGGAACAACGACCTCAGCAGTAGTGACAATAGCAGTAACAACAGAAGTTTTCTACTTCTTCAGGATGGCACTGACAGGAACTCTGTCCTCATCAGCTTCCTCATCCTCATTGTGTGAGAGGATGATTCTTCTTTGCCTCTTCACAGCAGGAGCACCAGTAGATTCCCTAATTACAATGCCACCAGCTGGCCTCTTGGGGGAAAGTTTCCTTGCTGCAGTGGTCTTTTGCCTAGTTCCTCTTTTTATTCCTAGGACTTCAGCATCGTTGACCTCAATCATTTCTTCCTTGATTTTCATAGCTTCTTCTGCTTTGGCCAAGGCAATTTGTTTGTAAGTACTTAGTTGCATGCCTGAGAGATTGCTTCTCCCAAAATCAGCAGTGGACATTCCTTTCTCAGATAGAACTTTATTCTGATCTTTTCAGACATGGTAGCAAGGACACCATAAACACCTTGTTTCATGAGAATCTTTGATAGAAGGTGAGAGTAGGGAATGGCAGAGAGGTTCTTTCTATTTTACATAGCTTGTCTGAATCTGTTAAACATAATCCAGGGAAGGTTGATTTTGGTTTCCCAAAAGAGATTGCACAGGCGAAATTTATGGAGAGCAAAGAGGTTGTCCTTGGAGCCAGTATTGTGTAAGACAGTCTTGTTCAAAATATGATGGAGGATTCTGATTTCATCAGACTTCCAGGAATGAGTTCTTACAGTATCTTCTTTCATGAGGATAACAGCAATGGTCTCAAAGCCACCTAAGTCTTCTTCCTAAGTATCAGTAATCACCAAACCCTCTTGGGCAAAAGCAATAGCATCAGAAATGGTCTTCTCAGAGACAATCACCTTCTTTCCTAGCACGAAGCTAATAATCTCAGTTCCAGTGATTGTAGGTTTCCTCCAAAAGGTCCTAATGAGGTTGGGGTGGATTGATAATTTCTCTAAGAACATGTCATCCCATCTAGCTGCATTTATATACTTGCTTACATTCAAGTTGTACTCCTCCAGGACTTCAAAATTAAAGTGGTGTTCAACCGCTAAGTTCAGAGAATCAGTGACGTAGGGATGGACAGGGAGTGAAGATGAAGCCATTTTTTGATGTTTGAAGGTTAGGGTTCAAAGAAGCAAAGAAACAGAGGTTCGTAAAAAAACACTCAGAGGCAATGAAAAGTTTTTTCGAGGGAAGAGAAGTTGATTTAAAGGTTTCTGAATTTCAAAGGTTTTTCTTTGAAAATAATTCGAAAGAAAAAATAATAATGACAAGACATGTCATTAAGAGTAAAACGGTGTTGTTATTTTGAAACCATAAAAAAGGTTATGATGGGATTGATGCAAATTACTGACTCAGCAAAGAGAATATACTAGATATATATAAATGCATTTAATAAAAATATGCTTAGACGCAAGCAGTTGTGGCTGCGTATGAAATTATACAATGGATTCAGTAAACCACAACACTAGATGCAACATATAGTGGACGCCCTGCACAACATGCAATAGATGCAAAATTATCAAAACAATTTTCTCAAGGCTGGATGCCTAAATTAATCCACACATATCATGTTAAGATGCTTTCTAATAAAGATAAATTTGTCCTCTGCAAGAGGTTTAGTAAGGATATCTGCCCATTGATGGTCAGTATCTACAAATTGAATATCAAACACGCCTTTTTGCACATAATCCCTAATAAAATGTTGTTTAATCTCTATGTTCTTAGCTCTAGAATGCAAAATTGGATTCTTATATAGATTTATTGCAGCATTAATATCACACATAAGTGGAATACTACTTACAAACACATTGTAATCCTCCAATTGATGTTTGATCCAAAGAAGTTGTGAGAAACAACTTGCAGCTGATATATACTCAGCTTCAGCTGTTGATAAGGCAATGGTACTTTGTATTTTGCTTGACCATGAGATAAGATTAGCTCCAATGAAGTGACAACCTCCACTAGTGCTTTTTCTTTCAATTCTATCTCCAGCATAGTCAGCATCACAGAAACCAACTAATTGTTAAGTCTCTAAAATGTCTGATGTGCATTTCCCTAAGTTTTGATGAGAACTAAACATTGCTTGATGATTTAATTAACCTTCATATTGGTTGCTAACCTGTCAATCTAATGTGCAGATTAAAACTGTAAGAATCATCCATCCAACACTGAAATAATAGAATCATCCGTCCAACACTGAAATAATAGAATCATCCGTCCAACACAAGTGATTGAAGCGCACGTCCAACACAAGTGATAAAAGCGCACGTCCAACACAAGTAATTGAAGCGCACATCCAACATTGAAGTAATTGAAGTGCACGTCCAACATAAGTGATAAAAGCAGGCGTCCAATAAAGTGATAAAAGCGGTCATCCAGTAAAGTGATACAAGCGCTCGTCCACTAGAGTGACAAAAGCGCTCGTCTACGAAAGTGACATAAGCACTCGTCTACTAAAGTTATAGAAGTGCTCGTCCACTAAAGTAACAGAGGCGCTCGTCCACTAAGGTATCAGAAGCGCTCATCCACACAAGTCTTTGGACTTGCTAAGTCCTTAATGGAAAGCTCCCTCCAATGACGTGGCATATGGAGCTCGTCTACTAGGTTACGTTCAACCAGTTAAAGGAGTATCCGTCCAATGACGTGGGATATGGAGCTCGTCTACTAGCCCGTCCGAATGTAAAATTTTAAATGGCTAGATGGACGCGCTTATCTCTTGAACACGAATTCTATAAGAATTTTCAGTATCTTATTTCAAGAACCAAAATCAAGAAAAGTCAGAAGTTACTCTCTCTAGCAACCTCAGATTTCAGAACCAAAGACCAGTTAAAGAATGCTTCCAACATGCTTTATTCCATAGTACCTTTGGTCCTTACACGAAAAGAGAATTGTACTCAGGAAAGTACGAAAAGCTCTCTGCACAACTCTGATATGGTTGTATCACGATGCATAAAGCCATGATCCTTCATTTTAGAGTACAACCAACGTTCTTATTGCATTAATGGCTGCCCAGAACGACTATATTGCATTTAATGAAGTTTTGCTTGAAGCCAACATCGGAGGGAATGTCTCTAACGGATCCTAAATGCTTGAAAACTATAAATACAAAAATCATTGAAGATGTAGTATAGAGAATACACATAGCATTAAAGAGCCATTACTCTATGCATTAATATCTTCATTCTTTCATTATGTATTCTTTAATCATTTGAAGTTATTACACAGACTTTCCTAAGCTTTACATTTAAACCACTCTGAGTGTTATTGAAAGTTCTGTCTGTGTGAAGTTGTATTTATTACAAACCAAATCTCTCATACAAACCTGAGTAAGCCTAAAAAGGCTAAGTGTGGAAACAATACTTGTCTTGAGCCTGAAGAGGCTAGGTGTGCAAAGAATACTTTTCTTGGAGCCTGAAGAGGCTAGGTGTGCAAACAATACTTGAGTCTGTAACCTGATCAGTTATAGTGGATAAATCTTGGTGCTGCCAAGGACTGGACGTAGCTCTTTACTTTGAAGAGTGAACCAGGATAAATAACTGTGTCAATCTCTCTTTCCTTATAACTTCTTTAATTGCTTTAGTTTTCTTATACGTTTATCAAGTAGTGTGTTTGCCCAAGTCACTGTTAAAATGTCATCAGATGAGCCACCCGTCTGTCCTGTATCTTTCCACTCGTCTGAACCTAGCTTCTGTATGTGAAAAGATTTCAACTTTGTTTAAATTCTGTTAAACACAATTCAACCCCCTTCTTGTGTTTATAGTTGTCTATTTCAGTTGGTATCAGAGCTTAGCCTTTGGGTTGAGCATCTAACAGTGTAGAGGTAAAAGGTCCTGAAGAACAGACATGACTGCCGAAGCTAGTTCAGTGGAAGTCACCAGACTGAAGGAGCTTCCCTAACCAGACCTCCTTACTTCAATGGAGAAAACTACAACTATTGGAAATATAGATTTCAATGGTTCATTCTATCTACAAACTCTGATCTTTGGGATGCCATTACAGATGGTCCATTCATTCCCAAGAATGATGATAACACTGACAAACCAAAAGCTCAGTGGACTACTGCAGAAAAGACAAAATGGGAGCGGAACTACAAAGCTAGATATAACATCATCTGTGCTCTCAGTCCCAAGGAGTTTGAGAAGGTTTGTGCTTGCGACTCTTGCCAAAGAAATATGGGACACTTTAGCTGTCACACATGAAGGAACAGCTAAAGTCAAAGAGTCAAAGATTGCTATACTTGTCAGAAAGTATGAACTGTTTGTCATGGAGGAAGGAGAATCTGTTGCTCAAATGATAGGAAGATTTCAAACTATAGTCAACAGTTTAAAATCTCTTGGCAAAGTCTACACCAATGCTGAGAAGGTTGGAAAGATTCTGAGAAGTCAACCTAAACAGTGGAGACCTTTGGTCACTACTATCTCTCAAGCCAAGGATCCCATTACCTTGACTATGGATGAACTTCTTGGAACACTCATTGTTCATGAACTAGAACTTGGAGATGAAGTTGCACTAAAAAAGGGAATTTCAATTGCTCTAAAAGTTGATCAAAAGTCAGCAAAAGTTTCCAAGGCTCTAAAGGCAGACGAGTCATCCAGTGATGCTGACCTGTCTGAACACGAGGATTCTGAGAGTGATGAAGAATTGTCTCTCCTGACTAGGAAGATAAAGCTTCTCCTACAGAAAAAGAAGTTCAAGAGGGATAAGCCATTCAGAAGGTTCAACAAGGACAAGAACTTCAAAGAATCCACCTCAACAGACAAAAGTCCAATTGTTTGCTATGAGTTCAAGAAGCTTGGTCACATCAAGGCTGAATGCCCTCAACTCAAGAAGGCCCCTTTTAAGAAATTCTTCAAGAAGAAGAAGAAAGGAATGATGGTTACTTGGGAGGATCTGGAGTCAACGTCTTCTGATGAAGAAACAGAGGAAGAAGCCAATCTCTGTTTGATGGCCAACACTGACTCAGACTCAGATAATGAGGTACATCCTGACTATGAGGAATTACTTCATGCCTATGAGGAGTTGCTGGAGGAATCCAATTGCTTATCTAAGGCCTTCAAATCCCTTAAGAGAGAGTATGTAAAGCTCACCAGTGAGCATAAACAGAAATCTCAAGAGTCTGAGAAGCTGACTAAAGAGAACAGTGAGTTGGAGATTGAAAAGTTTAATGAAGCTATGATCTCAAGTGAAACATAACCATCTGAAGAAGTTGAAAACTTCAATAGAAAGTGGAAGATCTCACTTCTTATATTGCCAAATTTGTTAATGGTAGAGATAATCTGACTAAGCTACCTGGCTGTCAGAGGCACTCTCTTAACAAAGAAGGTATTGGATATGTCCATCAGACACATCATAAAGTATAAACTAAAGCTTCTACAGTATCTGTTAAGTCAACTGTAACCAAGTCTGCACCTGTCTGTAACTTCTGTGGAAAAACTGGACATGTTATGTCTAAGTGTATCCATAAGAAGAGAAGGAAGTCTTCACAGATTCTTAGAACAAATAGAAAAGGACCCAGAAAAATATGGGTACCTAAAGATCAAATAATTTTGTTGCAGATGTCCTCAACAGGACAAAGAAAACACCACTGCTGGTACCTGGACAGTGGCTGCTCGCGTCATATAACAGGAGAAAGGTCTATGTTCCTAGACCTCCAACTTAAGAAAGGAGGACACATTGCCTTCGGAGGGAATCAGAAAGGGAAAGTTATAGGAATTGGTACTATTGGTGGTAAACCCCCTCTTCCCTCTATATCTAATGTTCTTTGGGTTAAAGGATAAAGACACAATTTGCTTAGCATAAGTCAATTATGTGATAGTGGATTTGATGTTTCCTTTACCAAGGATGTATGCATAGTTAAAGACTGTTGTGGCAAAACCCTCTTTTCATCTAAAAGGCAACTAAATCTTTATAATATTGAACTGACTGATCTCTCAGATCAAAGTGTAACCTTTCTGATGTCTAAAGAGGATAAGAGATGATTATGACATAAGAAACTAGGACATGCTAGTATGAAACTAATTTCTGAATTAAAATGGAATAATCTTGTGAGAGGATTGCCTGATATTAGTTTTAATAAAGATGTCTTGTGTGATGCATGTCAGAGAGGTAAACATATAAAATCAAGTTCCAAATCTAAAATCCAAGTATCAACCTTTAGACCTCTTCAGTTGTTACACGTGGATCTGTTTGGACCAATTAGTGTTGCCAGCCTGGCTGGAAGAAAATATGGATTTGTCATAGTTGATGACTATGCTAGATACACATGAGTACTCTTCCTAACACACAAGGATGAGTTTGTTAAGGATTTCTCAGTATTCTGCAAAAGAGTACAAAATGAGCAGGGTTTTTGTATTTCTACCCTTAGAAGTGATCATGGGGGAGAATTTGAAAATGAGCACTTTAGACAGTTCTGTCTGGAGAATGGAATCTCTCACAATTTCTCTGCACCTAGAACTCCACACCACAATGGAGTGGTTGAGAGAAAGAACAGATCTCTGCAAGAGATGGCTAGATCTATGCTCAATGAAAATAATCTCCCGAAGTACTTTTTAGGCGGAAGGCTGCAAACACTGCTTGTTATGTACAAAACAGAATACTTATTAGGCCTTTTCTAAAAAGGACTCCATATGAATTGTGGAAAGGAAAAAGCCCAACATATCTTATTTTCATGCTTTTGGATGTGAATGTTTTATTCTGAACACCAGAGATAATCTTGGAAAGTTTGATTCTAAGGTAGCTATAGGTATTTTCGTAGGTTATTCTGAAATGTCTAAGGCTTTTAGAGTTTACAATTCAAGAACTTGTATTATTGAAGAATTTTTTCATGTTAAATTCAATGATGGATTAAAGACTGATAAAAAACTATCAAATCTAAAAGATGATCTTACAGGTCATGATATAAACAAGCCAGAAAGTCAACAACAAGATCTAACCAAAATAGAACCTGTGCCTGAGACTGATAGATAAGTGGAACAAACGAGTCAACAGACAAGTCAAGATCTTCATGATGATCTCAAAAGGGATTGGAAGTTCAACACTCATCACCCTAAGGATCTTATTATTAGAAATCCTTCTGAAGGAGTAAGAACCAGATCCACATTTAGAGAATTAAGCAATGTGGCCTTTATTTCAGATTTGGAGCCTAAACGAATTGAAGAAGCTCTTGAGGATGAAAGCTGGATTCTTGCTATGCAAGAAGAGCTTAACCAGTTCACCATAAATGATGTCTGGACTCTTGTCTCTAAGCCTAAAAACAAGTCAGTTATTGGAACAAGATGGGTCTTCAGAAACAAATTGGATGAAGATGGTAAAGTTGTCAGAAATAAGGCAATGTTAGTAGCTCAAGGCTATAACCAACAAGAAGGTATTGATTATACTGAAACCTTTGCACCTGTAGCTAGAATAGAAGCCATACGCATTTTAATGTCATATCTTTGCACAACACCAAATTACCCCTGTTTCAAATGGATGTAAAAAAATGCTTTTCTAAATGGTATAATTGAAGAAGTGTAGGTTAAACAACCCCTTGGTTTTGAGGATACCGATAAACTAGATCACGTTTTCAAACTTAAAAATGCATTATATGGTTTGAAACAAGCACCTAGAGCATGGTATGATAGACTCAGTTCTTTTCTCATGCATAATGATTTTACTAGAGGACAAGTAGACACTACTCTGTTCAAGAAATGCTCTAAAAAGGACTTTATTATAGTTCAAATATATGTTGATGATATTATTTTTGGAGCAAGTAATGAAAAGCTGTGCAAAGAATTTCAAATCTAATGCAAGCTGAATTTGAGATGAGCATAATGGGAGAATTGAAGTTCTTCCTTGGATTACAAATTAAGCAGACAAGTGATGGAATTTATATTCATCAACAAAAATATACCAAGGAGATGCTCAAGAAATAAAAAATGGAAAATGCAAAGCTCATGAAAACCCCTATACAACCCAATGCAAAACTAAGCAAAGATGATGAAGGTAAAAAGGTAGATCAAACTGTCTACAGAGGTATGATTGGCTCTCTACTGTACTTAACTTTAAGCAGACCTGACATTCAATTTAGTGTTTGTATGTGTGCTAGATTCCAATCTGATCCTAGAGAATCTCATCTTAAGGATGTTAAAAGAATACTTAGATATTTGCTTTGAACTACTAATCTTGGTTTGCTGTATTTAAGATCAAAAGAATACAGATTAATGGGATATTGTGATGCTGATTTTCCTGGAGACAGAATAGAAAGAAAAAGCACCAGTGGAGGATGTCACTTCATTGGAGCAAGTTTAGTCTCATGGTCAAGCAAGAGGCAGACAACCATTGCCCTGTCTACTGCTGAAGCAGAATACATCTCTCTTTGCTAGTTCTTTGCTCTCAACTCTTATGGGTAAAACATCAACTTGAGGATTACTCTATTTATGAACATAACATATCTGTATGGTGTGATAATTCCAGTGCTATATGCTTAACTAAAAATCCAATTCAGCATTCTAAGGCTAAGCATATTGAAATCAAACATCATTTTATTAGGGATTATGTTCAGAAAGGCATCTTTAGATATTAAGTTTGTTAAAACTGAAAATCAATAGGCTGATATTTTCACTAAACCCCTCGCAGAAGAAAGGTTTTTATTTATTAGAGATAATATAAACATGCATTGCATTGTTGAATGACATGTCTGAATGTTAACCTATCTGTGCTTTATCACCTGTTTATGCTAAATCTGTCTTTACCGCTATACACATGTTCTTTTAACTAAGCATTAGTTCAGGGGGAGTGATGATACAATAGTTTAAGTGGAGTATGTCTCATAAATAAAACTTGGTAACCCTTTTTGATGTTGATAAAAGGGGGAGAAAGAAGAATGGGATAATGGGAGAAATGAGAAATATGATAGAAATGTGTTATAGAAGAATGAATATGAACGAATATGATATGAATCTTAAATAACACATGGACATGAGCATGTTCTGATAATTGCTCAGATAAATCTTAAGTAAGATTGCTCTGATAATAATTTCAAAGTAAAACAAGTCAAACTTATGTGTGACTAAGAAAATTTCAACCTGTATGTTATATGCTATTTTCTTTGTTGATATTATCTGAGGTTCATTAAATCATCTCAATGTTTGTCATCGTCAAAAAGGGAGAGATTGTTAAGTCTCTAAAATGTCTGATGTGCATTTCCCTAAGTTTTGATGAGAACTAAACATTGGTTAACGATTTAATTAACCTTCATATTGGTTGCTAACCTGTCAATCTAGTGTGCAGATTAAAACTGTAAGAATCATCCATCCAACACTGAAATAATAGAATCATCCGTCCAACACTGAAATAATAGAATCATCCGTCCAACACAAGTGACTGAAGTGCACGTCCAACACAAGTGATAGAAGCGCACGTCCAACACAAGTGATTGAAGTGCATGTTCAACACTGAAGTAATTGAAGCGCACGTCCAACATAAGTGATAAAAGCGGGCGTCCAATAAAGTGATAAAAGCGGGCGTCCAATAAAGTGATTGATAGTGTGATTTTACATCATATTTTCTGTACACTTTTGCATGCATTTTTCATATAGATTAGGCATTCTTTATTTGATTTTAGTTAGTTTTTCCCTTGGAACGGGTGAAGCGGTTTCTTGGTGTTGTTTTGCAGGAACTTAAGGAAAACTGTTCAGATTTGGCCATAATGAAGCTTGGATGATTTTAGAGCTTGAAAAGAGAAGAAATTGAGCCAAGCAGAATTCTGAAGTCTCGCCCCGCGAATCACAATTCGCCTCGCGACCCTGACTGATGACTGTGCCAGAAAATGCAACCTGTTCTGTCTCGCCACGCGAAGCCACTTTCGCCTCGCGAGAGCTCAATTCTTCAAAAGCAGCAGATTTTTAACATTCGCCTCACAAGACATGTCTCGCCTCGCGAACGCGCGCAGAACTGATTGGTATAAGTTGCTGTTTTAGGGCAGAAAGGGGAAGTTTTAGTTTTAGTTTGAGGAGGCACTTGGAGGCTGCGGCTGGGCTAGGGTTCCAACCCTAAAAGGGAGCTGAGTTAGGGGGTTGCTGTGACGATAGTGGGAAGCTTCAATGGAGTTCTCCCTTTCTTCCTTTCTCTACTGCTTTTCTGGTTTGGCTTTCTGTGTAATTATGAGTAACTAAACCCTGTTTGTTGGGATTAGATGTAACCAAACTGATTATCATGTATTTATCTTGACTGATTATTCTATGTTCAAGCCTTCGTATTAGTGATTAATTTTCTGTGCTTAATGCTTGTTGTGGCTAGCACCCCCATGACTCGATTTGTGTTTTGGTATGCAATTGGGAAATTCGTATCAGAACCGGAATTGAATTTAATCACCTAGTAACCCTTTCATCTAGGAATGGAGTTAGGTTTACTAGTAATCGCGTAATCCCTAATCCTAATGCAAATTCATTAATCTAGGCCACCTAAGGAATTAGGGTCTATTAGTGGATTTAGGCTCTTGCCATCCGGGGAATCGGGGTTTGAGTAATTTAGTGGATTGATTTTAATATCTGAAGCATGAATGGGAGGTATCTAGTCCTGATAGTATATGAGTTAGAGGTTTGGTGAAGTCTAGTCCCAACATATCCTTTCTGCACTCCAAGTGTTTGTTAAAAGTCCCCAAAAAGACAAAAAGATTTTATTTATTTTCTTTTGTTTGTTTTGATTTCTCTTCATAGTCTAGATAGTTGCTGAGTTTGTGAATTGGTAGTTGACATCCAATCCCCGCGGATACGATAACCGGTCTCACCACCGTATTACTTGCACGACTGGGTATACTTGCCCAGATTCGTCAACAAGTTTTTGGCGCCGTTGCCTGGGATTGGTTTTGCCAATATCATTAGTAACAAAGGAGGCAACTGATTTAGACATTTTTATTCTTTTTTATTTTTCTGTATATATTTGATCTTTTTGTTTTGAGTTATGTTTTTGCAAGGTGGACGAAAGTCATGGAAAATTTTTATTATCCAACTGATGAGGAAGCTTCTAGTCATATTTTGGAGGATAACTTGTGTTGGGAAGACGATATAAATTTGGGAGAATTCTTCGAGGAGTTTTCTCTATCTCATAATATTCCATCACGAGTCGATCCTATGACTGGCGAGCTTATATATATACACCAAGGAGAATTGGGAAACCTTTTTGTCATACTTGCCACCTCCACCACCGTGTATTGTGATTCCCATAGAGCCACATGAAGCAGAAGTTGAGCAGAATCTGGTTGTGGGAATGGATCAAATTGAAGATGAAGTGGTGATGGTGGATGAGCCACAAGAAGAGGAAGTACCTTTCACAAGTCCTTGGGGAGGAACAAGTGAGAAGGCAGAGAATTTGGAAAGCATTCAATCCACCATGTATGCTGAACAATCTGATTTTACTGCATTGGACAAATATGTAGGCTTGCATGCATGTGTGGACACTGGTAAGTTAGTCCCTTCCACTTGTCTTTCAAACTTCCTGGTGAAAATGCCATTTGACCCGCTAGGAAGTAAGTGCATTATTATAGTTAAAGAGGTCAATGGTGCTTTCACACAATGGCTGGGTGGAACCATGGATAAAGTCATATTACTGCTACAATCTCCACTCAAAGTTCCATTTGATCCGGGAGGAGGATCCTAGAACGTCAAGCTAGTGACGTTAAAGAAGCGCTTATTGGGAGGAAACCCAACTTTTCTTAACCATTCTCTTTAGTTAGTTTTTGTTTTTGATTTTAACCTCTTGAATAATTTGAGAAGATCAAGAGGAAAAATAATAAATTGAGAATTGCCAAGTGATTTCAGGGTAAGAAGGAAGGAGGGAAGAGCAAGAAGACAAGAAAAAGAAAAGTCAGCACCCCTCACGGCCGTGATGCATTTCCCAACAAGTTTCTGACTGGAATGTTAGCCAACACCTGCTACCGCCTCGGTAAGTTGGTCCAAATTTTTTTATTTTATTTTATTTTTCTCCTCTCTCTAACTTGATTGTTTACATTCGGGACAATGTAAATTTTTAAGCTTGGGGTAGGGGTATTTTGCATTTGCATTTTTCATGTTGCATTCATATAGTTTTGCATGATAGCTTTGCATGATCACATGATTAGATTGCCCTTGCTTAGATTTTGCATCCAAATTGTGAGAACTAAGTGCCAAATAATTTGAGATAGTGAATTCTTGAACCCAATTCTGTTCATTCTTGTGATATGGCTGCAAATGAAAATGTTTGAGATAATCTTGGATAGTTGATAATTAGCATATGGTTAAGTAGATTTGTGTCTCTCACTGATTTTTGAACTACTAAAATGTGAGATTTTGAGCCAAAGGGGTACTCACTAAATATACCCCATTCTTTGTGTTAGAGTGTTATTCCTCTTGGATGTATTTCTCTAGAACTTGACTTGAAACCATTTTGAAGCTTCAAAATTTTTGAAAACATTTTTGAAAATGATTGAGGCAATAAGTATTTTTCCGGCATTCTGAGCTTTGAATGACTAAATGCTACCCCTTAGTTGCCCAATTTTGAGCCTGAAAGAATAGAAATACTTTTCTTGGTCCCTTGAAAATTTTTGATGAATGATGCTTATGAGAGACCTTCTAAAGTATTGCACAAAAAGGGTGAAAAGGTAGTTGAAAAAAAAAAGTTTGGGATGAAAGAATCAGAAAAATAATTCTCTTGAGTTGAAAAATCTCCCCTTCTCCAAATAAAAGAAAAAAAAACAAAAAAAACAAAAGAAAAAGAAAAATATATAGAGAAGGGGATGACAAAAAGAAAAGAGAAATAAAATGAAAAGAAAGAAAGAAAGGTGTAAAAATAAATCAAAACCCAAGAAGGTATTTTAGAAGGTGTCATGTGTTGAAATGTTTGATACTTGGTTTAGCCCTTTTGAAATGTCCTTTTCTTGATTTCCCCACCTAACGATTAATCCCCTGGCCACGTTACAACCAAAGTAAAGACCTCTTGATTCTTAATTGTTTTCATTAATAAAGTAGTGATTTGGTTGATAGTCAAGGCTATGGTAGAAAGCATTCCTTGAGGAAAATGGAGCGAATTGTCTTATGTCCCTGACGCTTAAGTGAGGTGAGAAAGAGAGCCAAGCAAAGTATTAAGCTTGGGGTGAGCTTCAGTTGAGAAAGAGTGCCCGAATCAGTGAGAATATGAATTTAGAGAACCTAAGCCTCTAATTGGACTTGAATTGATTGTCTCTTGCTGAATTCTTTGAAATGCCTATTACTTGGATTAGTATTTACTCGGGTTCTTGGTTCACTATCCATGCTTTGTTTATTTTGATCTTCTGGCCTTAGTGATTGCTTGAGGACAAGCAATTGAATAAGCTTGGGGTGATTTGATAGTGTGATTTTACATCATATTTTATGTACACTTTTTCATGCATTTTTCATATAGATTAGGCATTCTTTATTTGATTTTAGTTAGTTTTTCCCTTGGAACGGGTGAAGCGGTTTCTTGGTGTTGTTTTGCAGGAACTTAAGGAAAACTGTGTAGATTTGGCCATAATGAAGCTTGGATGATTTTAGAGCTTGAAAAGAGAAGAAATTGAGCCAAGCAGAATTCTGAAGTCTCGTCCCGCGAATCACAATTCGCCTCGCGACCCTGACTGATGACTGTGCCAGAAAATGCAACATGTTCTATCTCGCCACGCGAAGCCACTTTCGCCTCACGAGAGTTCAATTCTCTGAAACAGCAGATTTTTAACATTCGCCTCGCGAGACATGTCTCGCCTCACGAACGCGCACAGAACTGATTGGTATAAGTTGCTGTTTTAGGGCAGAAAGGGGAAGTTTTAGTTTTAGTTTGAGGAGGCACTTGGAGGCTGCGGCTGGGCTAGGGTTCCAACCCTAAAAGGGAGCTGAGTTAGGGGGTTGCTGTGACGACGGTGGGAAACTTCAATGGAGTTCTTCCTTTCTTCCTTTCTCTACTGCTTTTCTGGTTTGGCTTTCTGTGTAATTATGAGTAACTAAACCCTGTTTGTTGGGATTAGATGTAACCAAACTGATTATCATGTATTTATCTTGACTGATTATTCTATGTTCATGCCATCGTATTAGTGATTAATTTTCTGTGCTTAATTCTTGTTGTGGCTAGCACCCCCATGACTCGATTTGTGTTTTGGTATGCAATTGGGAAATTCGTATCAGAACCGGAATTGAATTTAATCACCTAGTAACCCTTTCATCTAGGAATGGAGTTAGGTTTACTAGTAATCGCGTAATCCCTAATCCTAATGTAAATTCATTAATCTAGGCCACCTAAGGAATTAGGGTCTATTAGTGGATTTAGGCTCTTGCCATCCGAGGAATCGGGGTTTGAGTAATTTAGTGGATTGATTTTAATATCTGAAGCATGAATGGGAGGTATCTAGTCCTGATAGTACATGAGTTAGAGGTTTGGTGAAGTCTAGTCCCAACATATCCTTTCTGCACTCTAAGTGTTTGTTAAAAGTCCCCCAAAAGACAAAAAGATTTTATTTCTTTTCTTTTGTTTGTTTTGATTTCTCTTCATAGTCTAGATAGTTGCTGAGTTTGTGAATTGGTAGTTGACATCCAATCCCCGTGGATACGATAACCGGTCTCACCACCGTATTACTTGCACGACTGGGTATACTTGCCCAGATTCGTCAACAATGATACAAGCGCTCGTCCACTAAAGTGACAGAAGCGCTCGTCTACTAAAGTGACAGAAGCGCTCGTCTACTAAAGTGACAGAAGAGCTCGTCTACTAAAGTGACAGAGGCGCTCGTCCACTAAAGTGACAGAGGCGTTCGTCCACTAAGGTATCAGAAGCACTCGTCCATGCAAGTATTTGGACTTGCTAAGAAAAGCTACGTCCAATGACGTGGCATATGGAGCTCGTCTACTAGGTTACGTTCAACCAGTTAAAGGAGTATCCGTCCAATGACGTGGGATATGGAGCTCGTCTACTAGCCCGTCCGAATGTAAAATTTTAAATGGCTAGATGGACGCGGTTATTTTCAAGATGGACGCGCTTATCTCTTGAACACGAATTCTATAAGAATTTTCAGTATCTTGTTTCAAGAACCAGAATCAAGAAAAGTCAGAAGTTACTCTCTCAAGCAACCTCAGATTTCAGAACCAAAGACCAATTAAAGAATGCTTCCAATATGCTTTATTCCCTAGTACCTTTGGTCCTTACACGAAAAGAGAATTGTACTCAGCAAAGTACAAAAAGCTCTCTGCACAACTTTGATATGGTTGTATCACGATGCATAGAGCCATGATCCTTCATGTTAGAGTACAACCAACGTTCATATTGCATTAATGGCTGCCCAGAACGACTCTATTGCATTTAATGAAGTTCTGCTTGAAGCCGACATCTGAGGTAATGTCTCTAACGAATCCTAAATTCTTGAAGACTATAAATACAGAAGTCATTGAAGATGAAGTATAGAGAATACACGTAGCATTAAATAGCCATTACTCTGCACATTAATATCTTCATTCTTTCATTTTGTATTCTTCAATCATTTGAAGTTATTACACAGACTTTCTTAAGCTTTACATTTAAACCACTCTCTGAGTGTTAGTGAAAGTTATGTCTGTGTGAAGTTGTATTTATTACAAACCAAATCTCTCAAACAAACCTGAGTGAGCCTGAAGAGGCTAAGTGTGCAAAGAATACTTGTCTTGAGCCTGAAGAGGCTAGATGTGCAAAGAATACTTGTCTTGGAGCCTGAAGAGGCTAGCTATCCAAACAATACTGGAGTCTGTAACCTGATCAGTTATAGTGGATAAATCTTGGTACTGCCAAGGACTGGACGTAACTCTTTGCTTTGAAGAGTGAACCAGGTTAAATAACCTTGTCAATCTTTCTTTCCGTATAACCTCTTTAATTGATTTAGTTTTCTTATACATTTATCAAGTGGTGTGTTTGCACAAGTCACTGTTAAAATTTCATCAGACGAGCCACCCGTCTGTCTTGTATCTTTCCACTCGTCTGAACCTAGCTTCTGTATGCGAAAAGATTTCAACTTTGTTTAAATTCTGTTAAACACAATTCAACCCCCTTCTTGTGTTTATAGTTGTCTATTTCACTAATCTGCAATATTCATTTTTCTTAAAGCACAAACCAAGATTAGTAGTACCTTTTAAATATCTAAAAATTCTCTTAACTGCTGAAAAGTTAGATTCTCCAGGATCAGATTGAAATCGAGCACACAAACATACACTGAACATAATATCAGGCCTAGACGTAGTAAGATATGAGAGAGATCCTATCATACCTCTATATACATTTTGATCTACCTTTTTCTCTTTAACATCTTTGTTCAGTATGGAAGTGGGGTGCATAGGGGTATTCATTGGCTTACAATCATCCATCTTAAACTTCTTCAGAAGCTCTTTTGTTTACTTAGTTTGATGGATGAGGACCTCGTCCAAGGTTTGTTTTACTTGAAGTCCAAGGAAGAATTTGAGTTCTTCCATCATGCTACTCATTTCAAATTCTTTTCTGCATTAACTTAGAGAATTCTTTGCAAAGAGATTCATTAGTAGCACCAAAAATGATATCATCAACATAAATTTGTACAACTATGAATTCAGACTTAATTGATTTTCTAAACAGAGTTGTGTCTACTTTTCCTCTATTAAAGCCATTTTCCATGAGAAATGAGCTTAGCTTGTCATACCAAGAACTAGGGGCTTGCTTAAGGCCGTACAAAGCTTTCTTAAGCTTATATACATGTTCATGGTGGGTTTCACTCTCAAAACCCGGAGGTTGCATAACATAGACTTCTTCATTAATAAAGCCATTTAGAAAAGAACTTTTAACATTCATCTGAAAAAGCATAATACTATGATGTGCAGCAAATGAAAGTAGAATTCTAATTGCTTCTAATCTAGAAACAGCTGCAAAGGTTTCAGTGTAATCTATACCTTCTACTTGAGAGAAACCTTGAGCAACAAGTGTTACTTTGTTTCTTATTTCCTTACCATTTTCATCAAGTTTGTTTCTGTAAACCCACTTTGTTCCAATCACTGATTTGTCTTTGGGCATGGGAACCAGAGTCCAAACTTCACTTCTTTCAACTTATTGATTTCTTCTTGCATAGCTAGAATCCAACCATTGTCCAGCAGAGCCTCGTCTACTGTCTTTGGTTCCAACTCAGAGACTAGTACAGAAATATCATGTTCTCTGAAAGTTGATCTGGTTCTTAGCTTGTCATTGGGGTTTCCGATGATCTGAACTTGTGGTTAATAATTCTTGATGTACCAAGATTTTTGAAATACATCATGTTGAGAAGTGAAGGTTTCTGGTTGTTGAGTGGGGTCGTCTGCTTGATCATCAGCTTTCATCTCTGGTGTGTCTCCTGAGATGTTTAGATCAAGATCTGCAAAAGCTTCATCTATCTCTGATAATTTCTTATTAGGCTGTTTGTCATCAAACGTGATATGAATACTTTCCTCTACCACCAGAGTCCTAGAATTTTAAACTCTAAAGCCTTTAGAAGTTTGAGAATATCCTAATAGTATTCCATTATCTATTTTAGCATCAAACTTACCAGGTTGATCTTTAGTATTCACTATAGCATTTACAACCAAAATGATGAAAATAAGGTATGTTGGGTTTTCGTCATTTCCACAGTTCATAAGGAGTCTTGTTCATGATAGGTCTAATGTATATCCTGTTTTGAATGTAGCAGGCAGTGTTAACAGCTTCAGCCCAAAAGTGTCTAGGGATAGAGTTGTCATTGAGCATAGTCCTAGCCATCTCTTGAAGAGATCTGTTCTTTCTCTATACCACACCATTTTGCCGTGGTGTTCTAGGTATTGAGAAGTTGTGAAGGATACCACTTTCTTCGAGAACTTATGAAATAACTCATTTTCAAACTCTCCCCCATGGTCACTTCTGATTGAAGTGATACACATGTATTTTTCATTCTGTACCCGTTTGCAAAATACAGAAAAGACCTTAAAAGACTCATCCTTGTAAGTTAGGAACATAACCCATGTCCATCTAGTGTAGTCGTCTACTATGACAAGACCATATTTCTTACCCATCGATGAGCGAGTCCTTGTTGGACCAAAAATATCAAGGTGTAACAACTCTAGTGGTCTATTGATACTAATGACATTCTTAGATTCAAAAGAACCTTTGACTTGTTTTCCTTATGACATGCATCACAGAGAGCATCGATTTGAACTTAAGGTTTGGTAGTCCTCTCACGAGGTTATGCTTGTTTAGCTTTGAAATTAATTTCAAGCTTGCATGACCCTAGCCTTTTGTGCCAAATCGATTGGTCATCTTCAATGCACACTAGACATGAGACACTTTGATTTGAGAGGTCATCCTAGTCAATCTGATAAAGATTGTTTTGCCTCTTAGTAGTGAATAAAAGTGATTCATCATCTTTCTTGACAATACACATGTTCTTATTAAAAGAAAGCGCATATCCATTGTCACATAATTGACTTATGCTCAACAGATTGTGCTTCATGCCATTTACTAAAAGAACATTATCAATGGAGGGAAAATGATGTTTACCAATTTTACCTATACAATGATCTTCCTTTCTCGATTCCCTCCAAAAGTGACCCCAGTCACCATGTTTAGGCTTAAGGCTTTGGAACATAGACCTTTCTCCCGTCATGTGATGTGAGTAGCCACTTGTCCAAGTACCAAGATGTCTGTTTCCTTCTGTTGTAAAGCAAATCGGCAACAGGTATTATCTTATCTTTAGGTACCCAAACTGACTTGGGTCCTTTCTTGTTTATTGTGTATGCATCTAGATGTAATATGTCCACTTTTTCCACACACTTTGCAAAAGGTGTTGGACAAGCTAGACTTAGCTTTAGCATATTTATCTGGAACTTTTGAAGCTCTATGTTGTGTATGTGGTTTTGACTTTTTGTGAGATGCTTCTTGCTTCTCTTTGTCATAACCAAGGCCAGATTTATCATGAGGTGACCTAGAGTACCTTAAAATGAGACTAAGCTTATCTGAGCCACCTACAAGTTTTGACAGAGAGTCTGTCAGATATGTTACATCTTGTTTCAGTTTTGCAACTTCGCAAGAAACATCAGGCTCACACTCCATTTTGTCAGCTAGACTGACATTCACTGATTTCAGTATGTCATTTTCATCTTTAAGATTTTGTTTCTCAGTGCAGACCCTATCATATTCTCTAGACAGTTTAGAAAATTTCTTTTTGAGACTCCTATACTCTCATGATAGTATGGACGACTCATGCAACAATTCATTAAAAGCTTTTTGAAGAGTGGATGGGTCAGAGTCCATTACCTCAGCATCAGTTCACTTTCTGATGCAGTGTCTGCCATGAGACAGATATTTTCCTCTTCCTCAGCTTCCTTTTCTTCATCTGATGAAGACAGATCAAGATCCTCCCATGAAGCCATTAAGCCTTTCTTCTTTTTGAATAATTTCTTTTTATCCTTTAGCTCAGGGCAGTCAGCTTTGAAATGACCAGGTTTCTTGCATTCAAAGCACAAGGGTGGACCATTTTCTTTGGAGTCTGACTTCTCCTTGGAAAACTATTTGTTGAATTGCTTCCTTCTGAAACCACCTTTCTTTCTCCACATATGTTGAATCTTCCTGGAAATGAAGGACAATTCATCATCGTCTGATCCTTCATCATTATTAGAAGATCCAGACTCATCTGATGACTAAGCAGCTTTGAGAACCTTTGGTGAGCTTGCTTTCTTCGCCTTTAGGGCAATAGATTTTCCTTTTCTGGAATTTTCTTCTTCATTAAGTTCAAGTTCATGAACCTTGAGAGATCCAAGTAGCTCTTCTAGAGAAAGTGTATTCAGATTTTTGGCTTCCTGAATAGCAGTAACTTTGGATTCCATTGCCTGGATAGACTTCTCAGGATTTTTCTAACATGAACTCTATTTTCATAGAATTTTCCAAGAGATCTGAGACTATTAGTGGTGGTTTGGAATCTTCCAAACATTTGGTCTATTGTTTCATGTTCACCCATTTTGAACAGCTCATATTGATGAACCAGCATGCTGATCTTTGATTCCTTTACTTGTGAGGAACCCTCACGAGCTAGGGCAAGAGTATCCCAAATTTCTTTAGCAGTATTGCAGCTATGAACTTTGTCATGTTCAGATCTGGTAATCACACACATGAGATAGTGCTAAGCCTGCAGATTTAGCTGATGTTGGTTTTTCTGCTCTTCAGTCCATTGGGCTCTAGGAACAGCAGCTCCAGCTTCATCTATTGGTTCTATGTAGCCGGTTTCAATCAGCTCCCAAATATCTACATTCTGCGCATCCAAGAAGGCCATCATTCTCTTCTTCTAGTAGTCATAATATGTTCCATTAAAGAGAGGAGGTCTGTTGATAGCTTGTCCTTCGGCATCCATGGTTGTTGGATCGTACTCCCTTAGCACTTGTTAGATGCTCAACCCTTTCGAGGCTGAGCTCCGATACCAACCGAAGTTGACGAGGCAAACACAAGAGGGGGGTTGAATTGTGTTTGTTAATAATTTTCGAAAACAACCTTTAAAACTATTTTTCCACACAAGAAGATTAAATCAGAAGTAAGCACAAAGAAATAGATCCCTTTTTAAAAAGCTTTAACAAAATCAATATCAAAACCCTTTAGTCAGTAAAAACAAATAAAGTCGTAAGAGTTTAGGGATAGAATATTCACACAAGATGTTTTATCCTGGTTCACTCTCTTCTAACCAAGAGTTATGTCCAGTCCCTTCTACTTGAAGGTTTTTCTCCACTATTTTCCAAATAGATTACAACCAAGTACTCAACACCTCTCCAGGCTTACAAGTATTCCTTTCTTACCAAGTCTCTTCAGGCTCTAACTCTAACAAAGAGATTTAACTTATGATCTTCTTAACTCACTGTGTGTGAGGATACGAAAGTTTAAGATCAAATGAATATTTTTACAATATTCAAACTAAAGAATACAGACTCTTTCTTTTAAAGAAATATGAGTATGAATGATTGTTTATTGACAAGTTGAGCTAGCAAAACTTGTGCAGGCAAAAGTTATTCTTCAGTATCTGAGGTCTTCTATTTATAGTGACCTTCTTCTTCACTTGTATTTCTTCAATGGTTATTTTGAATAGTCCCGTTTAGAGATAGCATTGAATGCATGATATCCGTTGTGACTGATAGCTTGATTATGGCATTGCTGAATAGTACTCTTGGTTATTGAGATAACATGAAATGGAGGCTCACTGCTCTGAGTATTGCAGCTTGAGAACTTGTTGTTCCTCCTTTGTGTACAATCCAGCTTTTTCCAGCCATAAAGTTGTCATCGTACAAATCATTTTGCAGTTTTTCATTGTACGATTCTGCTTTTTGCATTTCTTTGAAGGTACTATGTTTCTTTTACAACAAGGTAAAATATTAAAGCAGATAAAACAAATGTGGAGAACAAATATTCTAGAGAAATAAATATCAATCATTTGAAATAAATTCAAGAGATTCGGATTGCATTTATTCATTCAAGAGATGGAGCTCGTCTATTTAAGAACTTCGTCTACTTATGTGAAACTAAGTTTGTTTACTATTTTATTTTGCTTGTCTGCTGACGTGGCATATCCTCTCGTCTATCAAGTCTTTGGACTTGCTATACCTCAATGAGTTATCATAATCTCCGTCTGGTGACGTGGCATTTAGAGCTCTTCTACTTGATTATTTTATTTTTCAGTTCATTCAATTTTACCAATTACTTTCGTCTGCTGTATCTAAGAAGTTTTTTTTATTTCCGTCTAGTAAGTATTTAGTGCCTAGTCTACTTAAAGAAACCAGTCTACTTAATTAAATAAATTAAAAAAAAACTTTACCAAAACATTGAGTAGCCCGTCTAGAAGGGTGGACGCGTATTTTTCTCAAGGAGTCCAATGAAAACTTATCCCAAGTTTCTATTACTTATATTTAAATATTCTTACATAACTGAAAGCACATGTTAGATCTCAACTAACACTTTACCAAGCAAATTTAATCCTTTTGTTAACATCAAAACGTAGAGGTTATTTAAATCAAAACCACTTTGGTTCCAACATACACTTGCAAAAAATACAATGATCTTAGACTTATTGTGTTCTATTGTGTTAGCCACAACGACTTGGATATATGTTTGCCTAAATGAGACATTATTTGAGTTGGGTTGTAGTCTAATGTGTTAGATTCATGGTTAAGAGACTTTTTGATATTTTTTTTTCCTGTGTTGCCCAAATGAGAGTGTCTAGTGGATGATAATATCCTCAAATGGCTCGTGTTGTTAATGACTGGATTTTATGTTACCTTTGAGGATTTTATCAACTGGTATATTTGTTTGAAGATATATGAATTGGAGGATTTTATTATATATCTTATCTCAATTGATTTCCTACTTGAAATCATGATTTTACTATAAAATTTATTTATTGAAGATTTACTGTGAGTTTTGTCAATCTAACATGGCTGGATCTTGACATCAGTGGGAGGATTTTGATTTTCGTCATTATTTGATGTCAAGAATGATAGTAAAAATAATTTGCTGATATTTTTTGATATTTTGGATATAGAAATACCTTTGAATATCATAGATCTCTTATGTAAACTATTGATCTAGAAATCATATGATATCATAATCATAATATGAATATTTGATGCTTTGACCAAATATCTTCAAGTTTCTTTAACAAAACTAGTTTTGTGCATTTTGTTGCATGCTATGTTGTTACGTACCACATAAAGTGTTTGGTTGAGAAACTTGTGACATGGATTCATATTGAAAATTACTGTGATAATAATGATACCTTAAAATGGCATTAAGCATTTGGAAGTGAAGCAATTGATGTTAAATATATTTTGAAAAATAAAAATATGATGGTTAAACACGCTTGTGTTGATTTTGTGTTAGTTGTTCCATTAGCCAAGGGACTCAGGTCTTAGAATTTAAAAATCATGTTGAGAACATGGGCATTGTGAGTTCGTATAATGGCTTGGTTAGTGGGAGCTTGAGTTTTATGTGACTCTTCTTTATGATGTCATATTTTTATTTTTGAACACTTTGGTGTTTCTTGTGATATTTTCCATTTGATTTGAGAAATTAACCATAAGTTGAATATTGTTTATATACTTTTGTATATGTATATCAAATATGAAAATTTAAAGCTCAGTATCATTAGGACCACTATGCCCGTGGTTGACACCATGTTGGAGCTGAGGCATTCTTAATTTGAAAGCTCGGCACCTTTGGGACCATTATGCTCGTGGTCGATGCCATGTTGAGCCGAGGCATTATGATTTTTAAGCTCGGTGTCTTTGGGACCACTATGCTTTGAAAGGCTCGGTATCGATTGGACGATTATGCCCGTGGTCGATGCCATGTTTGAGATGAGACATTATGTATGTTGAAGCTAGGTGTTGGGACCATTGTGCACGTGGTCGACACCTTGTTGGAGTCAAGGCATGATGGTTATTTTATTAACCATGTAGTTTCTTTGGCATTCTGGCATTTGAGAGAAACTGAGGACTGACAAAGAAAATGACAGTATGGGTGTTGGATCACATTGGCATGTCGTTTTCTTGCTACACTCCACACTGATGACTAGTCGACGGAGTTGGTAATATTTGTAACTATGGAAGGTCCCATATCAATAAAGGGTATAACTACCACTGTGATTCGATATTACTTGGCTTTTGTTGGATAGAGTCTTAATTAGGTGTTGCATCATGTGATCATTTATTTTGTGGCCACATTAATATTTTCTACAAATTAAAATTACACAATTGATTTTGCCCAAGTGGGAGAATGTTAGAATTATTTCTTATAATTCTTGTGGGCTACAATCAATTGTGGTTTTTGGTTTACGAAAAACGACTAATGTTATGATCCATTTGATGATGCTTAAGCCCACTAATATGGTGATCTATTTGTAATTGGCTATTGGCACCTAATTCTTATCTATGTGGGCGATAGTGTAGGCCTTAACCTATAGGCCCGTAATGGGAGGTGGCTAAGGTTATTGTTACTATTATATATATAGTTGGTTAGGTCCCCTCTGCCGTCACAGATTTATAATTAGTTACTCCACTGCATGCCCCATTGACGGCTGTGAATTGGGAGTGCGTGAACAGGCAGGGGAAGACCTGGCCTTTCAATTTCAGGGACTTAGAGTTGACAAGGGATCTACGGTTGATGAGAATTTTAATCGTTGGTTAGTGATTATGTCTTCAACTAGGTAAGTACCAAATCGGTGTTCTAATTTAATATAATGTGATTCACGAGGCTTCAATTTTTATCTTACAAAAACAAGATTTGATATTCACAATATTAACTCCCCAAGTTAAAAGCTTAAACAAATAACTCTTAAATAAATTAAAGAGATGAGGGAAGAAGAATATCACTCAAGAGTTTTCTAATGTTTCACCCCAAAATCAACAAGGCTACGTCCAGTTCTTGGCAGCACCAAGTTTCCACTATAACTGATCAGATTATAGTA
Organism: Sophora flavescens; assembly: GCA_030762895.1. Classification (NCBI taxonomy): domain Eukaryota; kingdom Viridiplantae; phylum Streptophyta; class Magnoliopsida; order Fabales; family Fabaceae; genus Sophora; species Sophora flavescens. The sequence continues at coordinate 92,993,030 of CM061066.1, forward strand.
CAAGTATTCTTTTTCACACCTAGCCTCTCCCGGCTCACACTCAAACAAGTATTTTTTTCTCACTTAGCCTCTTGAGGCTCAACTAAAGTTTTTGAGTAATTAATACAACTTTGCAAGTCTTTCAGATAATACTCAAGTAGTGGAATAAATGAAGGAATGAAAGACTACGAAATTTATGTCAAATGATTGAAGAGCTATTCAATGTGGGAATGAAGAAGTAAATAAGGAGAGTAAACGCTTCTTTGAATATTTGCGCAGAGCTTTTGACTTCATCTTCATGGTTTGGTCTTTTTAAAGGCTTCAATCAATTTGATCCGTTAGACACAGCTTTAGAAAGTGTGCTCCTTTGATTTGAACTTCTGGGACGCCATTAATGTCAAACAATCGTTCTGTATAAGCATTAAATGGTTAAGGACGTTGGATTTTGACATATACGACCAAGAGTACACTTTGCTTCTGAGCAGTTGTTGTTTCAGAGTTGTAGTAGCAGACTTCTTGTACTTTTAACAGACAACTTGATGTGCAACACTCATTTCACTTTCTGGAAAGTACTTTTATTTTGTGCTAAAACAGTTAAAAGCTACTGACTTGGTGCAGAGGTAGCATGTCTATTCCTTAAACATTTGAAAGAATGAATTCTTTATTCTTTGTCCTTGGTTCTTTTATTAAGAGGTATTCGAGATCCTTAAGGAAGACATCTTTTTCAAATAAGGTTGACTTGGACTTCCTTCTGACAGGTCTGACAAAAGATTGATTCTGCAGAGTCTGAAAATTAGAAAGGTGTTGTGCATTCCAAAAGTAGACGGGTGATGTGAGCCAAAACTTAGACGGGTGAGCAAGTCATTTTTAGACAAGTGATCCACTGATGCTTCTTCAAACTTATGATCTTTGCCACGTTATCAACTCAATCAGAACTTTGACTGAGAGTTGACTTGATCTATCTCTGAGTTGACTATCTTTCAGACGGGTGGTTTTTTTGACGAGTCTGAAAACTGCTCTTTAGAGAAAAGTAGACGGGCCAGATTTAGACTTGTGACCTTAAGTCTATATTTTCCTGTATTTTATATTTTATTTTTTACCTTTTGAAGCTAATGGGTTTGGATATAGTAGAGCCCAATCTTCTTTTTTTTTTCTTCTTTCTTTTCTTCTCCTTGCTTTATTTTTTATTTTCTTGTTATAAAATAAAAAATAATAATTAGATCAAATAAATAGAGGACACAATTTAGTGTTCACACATGCTTTTATAATATACAATCTATGAAGATGATTTTCTTCCACCTTTAGATAGGAGAGGTAGTTGATTCGAATGATCATCTACCAAGTTGGGTGGCGCACCACTTTTTGTCGCAAATTTGTCAAATTGGCATCATCTATATCAATCCTTTTGTGGTGACCCGTGAGTCGTCCAAATGTAGTTGTGGGTTGGTCAACTTCGTCTGAAATTTAAATTTGGTGGAACCGGGACACTAGACATTCACTATACTTTATATGAAATTGTGGCCGTAAAGTTTCTAGATTAGTCTTTTCTAAACTGAAAAACAAAAATGAAATATAAAAAAGTAAGAATATATAAACAATTTTCTTTTATAAGTCAAAGAATATATATACCATTGATTAGGAAAATTTTATAAATTTTAATATACTTTAAATAATTAAGGATAGATATATTCTCATTTTTACATATTGTCATCTTAGATTAGCTTTATCCAAAGTTTCTCTCACTCACTTTTCTATTGCCTATACTTGTTCTTATCCTATATTCTTAATAAACATTTTTAAAAATATAATAATTCATAATTGATTGAGAATACAAAAATATGCATGAATGCATGATACTTAAAAGGCTAAATTGGTATGTATTATCGGTGCTAATATTTTTTATACTATCAACCTAATTATGAATCGATATGATAAAAAATATTTGGCTCTTATCTTTGACCTTAAAAATGAAACATAAAATGATTTTGTAATCGATTGACCATATAAAAATCTTACACCAATAATATATAACAATTAACACAAATATATTTATCTATTTCTAATAAATTTTTTTCTCCCCGCTAATTATTTTATTATTTTATCACATTTTTTTTCTTATGAAAATCTCCGTGCTTAGCGCTCCTATGAGAAGTCTGTGCTAGAAATTTAATTCAAGGAAGTTTTTCCCGTTTTCTTCTTCTATTAAAATTGCACTTCTTTCAGCATAAAAAAAAGTGCACTTCTTTATCTTTTAATATAGAATTGCACTTCATTACTTTGTAAATATTCCACGAGCAAATGATTGTCCCTTTGTGGACACAATAAGTGGTTAACACTTAATAATCACACGCCACAAGAAATAGCATGGTTCACCTAGGTTTGACATCAAAGTTCATTAATTGATATAAATATTTAATTAATTCAATTCATTATATAATTGATTATATATAAATATTTGATTAATTTATAATAATTTATTAATTATATAAAAAATTAAATTAATTAAATATTTATTTATGATTAACTAAATATTTAGACGATCATAAAAAATAAATTTTATATAACTCATTAATCATATAATGAATTGAATTAAAAAAAACGTATAAGATAGGTGTGCACCTGAATATCAATCCTACGTGTTCACATGTTGTTACTGTGTATATAAGACTTTATTATATTCCTTCCGTTATATTCTACCTTCATCCCCATCCGTGGGCCTAGTACGGGAACAGAGACGCCACAGAAGCATCCCACAATAAACAACTTCTCAGATCTTAACATGCTATCTCAGTCATGTACTATGATTGCAACAATAATTGTTGCTCTTGCACAAATAGCTATTGGAGTTAATTCACTTCCAGAGGCTGATAAGATAAGCACTTTGCCTGGGCAGCCACCAGTGAAGTTCCAGCAATATGCTGGTTACATTACAGTGGATGAGGAGCAGCAGAGAGCTTTGTTTTACTACTTTGTTGAAGCAGAAGTAGAACCAGCTTCCAAGCCACTAGTTCTATGGTTAAATGGAGGTGAGCTGTTATATATATAGCAAAACATTATTTATTATATTTTTTTTTTGCAATTTTGGAATGTAAATGAACCCTTTGAAAGAAACAACAATTAAGATGGTTAATGTGTTTTGAAGGGCCTGGTTGTTCTTCTGTTGGAGCTGGAGCTTTTGTTGAGCATGGACCTTTCAAACCAAGTGAAAATGGTCTGGTGAAAAATGATTATAGTTGGAACAAAGGTAATCCAACAACTCTGCAAATCTCTTTTATATTTTAGTTGAAGCATGCCAACCTTTAAGGCTTTAAAGTTTAAACCTTTTAATCAACTTTGCTTATTTAGTTCCTTCTTGTTGCAGAGGCAAATATGCTGTACTTGGAATCACCGGCCGGTGTTGGTTTCTCCTATTCTACCAATAAATCTTTCTATGGCTTTCTGACCGATGAAATTACAGGTTCTTTCACTTCATTTTGTGCAAAATAGCATTTATATAGTACCAAAAGAATCACACGTTAGTAATGAGTTGGGTTGAATTGGTTGACACAGCTAACATTCAGATTCTGAAATCACATTTCTTAAGATCTGATTATTGTTCTGTTCTTGTACAGCAAGGGATAATCTTGTTTTCCTACAGAATTGGTTCACTAAATTCCCAGAGTACAAAAACAATGACTTCTTTATCACTGGGGAGAGCTATGCAGGTAGTACCTTTTGAGGTAAATGAATAATAATATTCTTTTTGCAGCTCTTGTAGTATAATGCATGCTTGTTTTCAGGTCACTATGTGCCCCAGCTTGCACAACTCATTTTGCAAACCAAGATGAAGTTCAATCTCAAGGGGATAGCAGTGAGTACACAGATTACAAGAAAATGTTTTGGTTAATTTGAATAGCACAAGTACTTGTTCATTAATATGTTGATATTTGCAGATAGGGAATCCTCTTCTTGAATTTAACACAGATTTCAACTCCAGAGCTGAGTTTTTCTGGTCCCATGGACTGATATCAGATTCAACTTACGAAACCTTCACTAAAGTCTGCAACTATTCCCAAATTAGGAGACAAATTCAAAGTGGGACACTTAATGCAGTTTGTGCAGGAGTAAACAAACTAGTGTTAACGGAGGTTAGTAGATATGTTGATACATATGATGTTACTCTTGATGTCTGTCTATCATCAGCAGATCAGCAGGCTTATGTACTGAATCAACTGACTCAACTGGTATATTCCTCATCCATTCTCTAGCAATCTTAGTGTGTGTTTGGACGAGGGAATTTAAGAGGGTAATGTACTCTTAGAGGATAATTAGAATTCATTAATATAAAAATACAACACATTTTACATTGACAGATTCTAATTACCCTCTAAAAATATATTACCCTCTTAAATTCCCTCATCCAAACACGCCATTAAGCTATGTTTGTGAGTGGTTTTTTGGAGTGGAAGGGAAGGAAAGGAGAGGTTAATTTTCCCCCTTCTTATTTGTGAGTTCTATTAATCGGAGGGAAAAGCTTTGGGTATTTTAATTAATCCTTTATTTTCCTCCTCAACCAATATTTTTTATTTGACTCCCAAACAAAGAGAGGGATATAATGTCCTTCTCCTCCCCTTTCCTTCCCCTTTGATCCTCTGCCTTTTCTTCCCGTCCAAACTCGCAAACAGGGCCTTAGTCTTTGTTTCCTGACGTTGGTATCAAATTAATTTTCATCAGCTTGGTTAAATCTCTCTTGCAGCAAGTGGGAGAGAAGATAGATGTTTGTGAGGAAGATGAAACAATCACATACTTAAACAGAAAGGAAGTGCAGGAAGCTCTCCATGCTAAGCTTGTAGGGATCACTAGATGGTCAACATGCAGCGAGTAAGTTATATAACACTACTTACAACTGTAAAATCGCTCAGTGCTTGTTAATCTGTAATTTTCTCCTTTGTGAGGTGAGGCTTGTATTGCCTCTTAATGCTATTTTTTATTTCATCGAACAAAATTTATTAATCAGAGTAAAAGGATAATCCAACCCACTTACATGGAATTAAATAGTCATATTTTACTTCATGTAGCACTACAACATACATTTATTAGGAATGTTGTACCAATGAAATTGAGAAATAAGCACCCTCTACCTTTGCTTTTATCCATGTCCAAGAGCGAACTTTTATTAGATCAATTATTTTTACAATATTCAGCACCCCTTCGTTGAAGATAATTTGGCTCCTGTTAATGCTACTTCCCTTCTGTTATAGGGTTGTCAGATATGACATGCAGAATCTAGAGGTTCCAACCATTTCTATTCTAGGGGAACTTGCTAAGTCAGGTATCAGGGTTCTTGTATACAGGTAAGTCATTTTCTCTTCTTGTTTTACTATCACCAACATCTCAAATAGCTATTTGCATTGCCTTCCTACCCTGATTCAATTTAAAGCATGCAAAGCTATTTCTATCTCTGTAGTGGAGATCAAGATTCAGTCATCCCATTAATTGGGACGCGATCTCTGGTAAATGGATTAGCCAAGGAGTTCAGACTGAATACAACAGTGTCCTATAGAGCCTGGTTTGAGGGAAGACAGGTTAGGACTTGGAATGATAAAGATCCCGAAAAGTTTCAAACTTTCAATACATTCAATATTTGTGGCTTGCCTGCATTTTTTTTTTATATATATTTTTCAGGTAGCTGGATGGACACAAGTATATGGAGACATCTTATCATTTGCCACCATAAGAGGAGCAGCTCATGAAGCTCCATTTTCACAACCGGAGAGATCATTAGTGCTGCTAAAAGCATTTTTGGAAGGAAAGCCACTTCCAGAAGTGTTCTATAAAATATGAATAGATAAATAACTTTGGTGGCTAGGTGCTCCTACCACACCCAATAAGTTAAATCTCGTACAAACCCCTTCAAGAAACTGATTATTGCTATTGGATCACGGTTTCATTGTTATCAGCGTTCCTTCCATCTCTTTTTTTTTTTCTTTTTTTTTTTCTCTCTCTTTCTTTCCGCACAATGAGTATATGCTGCATGCATAAAGAAATTACTGCCATTGACAAAATATCCATGTGACCACTTCCGCTTCCGTATGGCCACATATATTTCATATCTTACTCTGTGGAGAGATTCAAGACATTACTCTTGTTATGTAATCATGTCTATGTCACTCACACTCCTCAACTAAGCCATAAATAAATGGTAAGGATGTCCAACTACTAAAATTAAAATCCATCTAATAAATATATATGCATCAAATTTTATAAAAAAAATATATTCATATTTATGTTTCAAAACGTTAATTACATTAGTAATCTATCAAAATATAGAAAATTTTCTTAAATGTCATGAAATCATCTATAATTGAATATACACTAATTTTTTTAGCAACTTTCTTTTTAATGTATATTAGCAGAAAGTCAGTCAAAAATTCTAATCTTGCTTCTGTTGCAAAGTGTCGTCTTAACTATATTAATAGTTGAAAAAGATCGCTCTGTATTAACTGTAGAAACACAAAGTGTGAGTAAAAGTTACTCGTCATATACGCAAGAATAGATCTCTGTTTTTTTAGTTTTTATCAATCAATAACATGGATCAAAAATTGTTTCTAATCAAATTAATAATTAATTTTATAAATAAAAGATAGTATTTCATTTTATTTTTTAAAATTTGGGGGGGGGGGGGGGGGGGGGGGTAACACCCCATTTTTCGTATAAAAACTCTTAAGTATGTTTGTATGTGCTCACTACAACAGATTAGACTTTTAATAACGCACCTTTTATAGCATTTCCGTGTGGAAATGCTATTAAAAGTGACGGGGGGACTTTTAATAGCGTTTCCTTTAGGAAACGCTATCTTAAGTATCACCTAAGATAGCGTTTCCTTAAGGAACCACTATTAAAAGTGCCACTGCAGTAAAAGATAGCGGTTCCACACGGAAACGCTATCTTAGGTGATATACCCGCGCGCAAAATAAGTATACTATTAAAGAGTGCACCTAAGATAGCGTTCCTTTTATGAACCGCTATCTTTTCCCTTCTGAAAAAAATTATAAAATATCAAAGGGATCTTTAATAGCATTTTTTTTCTAAAACGCTATCAAAAGATATAGCTAAGATAGCACTTATTTGTTAAACGCTATCTTTTCTAACTTTCCCCCCGGGTTTTTTTTTTCACATCCCGCGCGCATCCCCTAAGTCGTTCTTCTCAAACTCTTTTCTTCTCAGACTCTTTTCTTCTCTTCTCAGATTATCCTAAGTTGTTCCACTTCTCAAACTCGTCTATCTCGTCGGCCGCTGCTCGCACTTCCACTCGCCGTTCGTGCTTCCACTTCCCTCGCTCTGATTTCTCTCTTTCTCTGTCTCTACAACGCTCCTTCGGTGAGCCACCATTGCACCGCCTCTGTTGACACCACCACCACCATCATCTTGCTATAAGGTACTTTCATTTAGTTGCATACTTGTTTAAAGGAAATGATATGGGTCTAGTGTTTAGATTGGATACAACCTCTTCGTAGTAGTTCATCTGAAACTTTAAGAACATCGAAGAAGAGGTTCGAAAAAAAATTAATAAAGGAGAGGGTTTTCATTCTCCATTTGTTTTATGTAGTTTAGATCTGAAATTTTTTTACCCTTGTATTAGGGATCCAAAATTCCCTCTTGTATTTTTTTTTTTTGTTGTTTCTATAAATCCCGAAATTTTGAGGGGTTTTGGGATTTGTTTTTCTTCTGTATTGTGGGTCTTCATCCATTGAGAAGAAGGAATTGAGAAATAAATAAACAAAATAAAGAAGGATCTTGTTCAACATCACAGCTTGGTATATTGCTCATCCTCTTTTTATTTGATGTATGCTTAGCAGTTCTAGTGTTGCTCACTAATGCTTTTTAAGATGATTAATTTCCTTTTTTTTCGTTTCATAATCTCTTCTGTAATGAGGATTTTGCTTTGATTTTTATTCTATTTTGTGTTTGTAGATACTAGTTCTTTCTTCTTTCTAGAAAATCTCCTTGGTTCAAAGCAAAAATAGCTTTAGCTTGATCATTACTTGTTAAAATCAAAACTTAATCTACACTAATCACTAGTTACTCGATTTTTGTTCTGTATACAAAGATTGTAGTATTGTACTATGTATTATGATCTCAGTCAACTTATAAGTTCTAACTAAATTACATCTAGTCTTATACTCGCCATGCTGAAAATTCTTGATTTCTCCCCATTTTATTAGGTTTGCTGCATATGGAGCAACAAAGAGAAGTGTGGTGCATTTAACGAAGTCATTACAGGTTGATGTTTTGCATGTAAAAAATAATATTTCTATCGCTGTATTTTGACTGTCTACAATTCTAGTCACTTCTTGTCCATGCATGTTCTGATGCTAACTTCGTAATGTTGTGTATGTGTTGCTTAAACTTTCTTAGCATATATGCTTTTTATCGGTAATCAAGCCGGGTTGCTAATTTTGTGACGTTTCTTATTGATTCTTGCTTTTACTGCTACCATTTATAATAATATGAGAGATTGCTTGATCATGTCTAAAGAATGCTAATCTTTGAACTATTATATGGAAAAGAAAAGACAAATCAGTCCCACAAAAAGTTCTATTGAAAATTATTCTGAATAAGCAGACAATGTTTTTGTCATTTGGTCTTGGTAATAGTTCTGTCTCTGAATATAAATTCTTGGTTTTCAAAGAGAAATGAGCATATAACATAGTTTGACTGAAGAATCAGCAAGCTAGACAATATCTGGGATTGAAGTATGGGTCGGGCCTTTGAGTTGACCCACAATGCAGATCCATGTCTAAAATAAAATTCTAAATAGCATTATTGTTCAAAAATTCATTTCTTTACTTCTTGCATGGTGGATAGACATTTCTAGCCATTCATTGGAGTTTCAAATTAATAAGGGCCTGTTTGGTTTGTTTCATGTTTCCTGTTTTCATTTCCTATTTTTAGAAATAATTTCATGTGTTGTGAAATAATTTATTCCTAATATGTTTAGGATGAGGATGCTTGTGCTATTGGTCGATAGCAATACTACCACATGGTAATATACTCGTAGGCTAAACTAAATTGTTTTTCGTTATGCCAAAGACATTTGTGGAATGCCTGGGTAACAATCTCGAACTTCGTCATTCTGTCATACTTAAAAGAATCAAGTTTGGTATTCTTTGAGGCAAAAGTTAAAGCTAACTTCCATCCTAAAGGGACATGTATGATTGAGAGCATTCTATTTTAGATTAATGCCTCGTGTGCAATGCATGTAGTCGATCGAAAGGTGATAAGCTTCATAAAACTCAAATTGTATTTTGCAACATTGCTTTTGTTTATAAATGCTTGCGTCCATGCTGATGTGCCTATTTATAACTTTGATGTCAAGTCTGGTGTTCGGTAATATTTTAACAACTCAATATGTTACTTTCAAGTTCTTTGGTGAAGGGGGTTAGGCAGAAGGCAGACCACAATTAAGTGGGTCAATGGATGTGCTCTATAGAGCTTAAACGTGGATGCCATGATAGCCTTGGTTATATTTTCACAATAGTCATAAATTTAAGGTTCATTAGCATTTCTGTTGAGGGAGTTCTTGAAGTCATCGATTGTTCGAGATTGATATTTAAGTGCAAGTATATTACATGTATTTATATACTTAAATTATTGCCATTTCATTTCCATTCTGATCTCACTCTATTATTAATTGAAATGAAATTGAATTAAAAATTCCACATTACAATTATGGAAATTTTTGTAGATCGGGAAAGCATGGATCGTAAATGGATGTCTGCCAATCGTTTAACGAAGGAGTATGAGGATGGGGTGAAAGAGTTCATTAGGTTTGCAGTTCGGCATGCGGAAAACCCTAGTACAATCATATGTCCTTGTTTAGATTGTTGTTATGCAAGGCGAGTTAGTGCAGCCGATTTGGAAGAACATTTAGTGTGTAATGGAATCGATCAAAGTTATACATGTTGGACAAAACATGGCGAGACAAGAGCTGAGTCTAGTGAAATGAGGAATCGTGTGAGATATTCATCATACGATACCGACACAAATACTTATGAGGGCGATCATTTTGAAGACATTGCAAATGCTGTTGAAGAGGATCTTCGGGATTGTCCTCAAATGTTTGAGAGGTTGGTAAGTGATGCAGAGCAACCATTGTATGATGGTTGTACTAAATTCACAAGATTGTCGGTGATGTTAAAGTTGTATAACTTGAAATCGGGCAACGGATGGACTGATAAGAGCTTTACGGACTTACTCACACTATTGAAAGACATGTTGCCGGAGGATAATGTGCTTCCTAGTCGGACATATGAGGCTAAACAAATGTTATGCTCTATTGGCATGAGCTACGAGAGGATACATGCTTGTCCTAACGATTGCATTTTATTTCGGAATGAATATGCATCGTTAAAGATGTGTCCTAAATGTAATGCCTCACGATATAAGAAGAAAGAATCAGATCCAGAGAAGGTTGTGTGGTATTTTCCCATAATACCCAAATTTAGGTGCATGTACCGTAGTTCAGAAGATTCAAAGCACTTGACATGGCATGAGGATGAAATGATCAAAGATGGCAAGCTGCGGCACCCGGCAGATTCTCCTCAATGGAAGAAATTTGATCATGATTATCCTGATTTTGGGCAAGAATCAAGAAACCTACGACTTGCATTGGCTACTCTTGTGGATTTAACCCGCATGGTGTTCAAAGTAGCTCTCACAGATACATGGCCTGTGATTTTGGTGATTTATAACCTATCCCCATGGCTATGCATGAAGCGCAAATTTATGATGTTATCTATGTTAATTTAAGGCCCAAACAACCAGGAAATGATATAGACGTCTATTTGACTCCTTTGATTGAAGACTTGAAACAACTGTGGGAGATAGGTGTGGAGGTGTATGATGGGTATAAGGAAGAAAGTTTCAATTTGAGAGCTATGTTGTTTGGCACAATTAATGATTTTCCAGCCTACGGTAATCTGTCAGGATATAGCATCAAGGGTCAGTGTGCATGCCCTATATGTGAAGAGGGTACGGATTGGATGCGGTTAGAACATTGTAAGAAGAATGTCTTTCTTGGGCATCGTAGATTTTTGCATCCAAGTCATCATTACCGGTGGTGGAGAAAGGCGTTCAATGGGAACTCGGAAGAAGGTAGAGCTCCTTCACCGTTGACGGGTGATCAACTTTTTGAAAAGGTAAAGGATTTGAATATCCAATTCGGTAAACCTTTTGCGAGAGATATTGTCACAAGAGGGTGGAAGAAAAGGTCGATTTTATTTGAGTTGCCATATTGGAAATCATTATATGTAAGACATTTCCTCGATGTGATGCACGTTGAAAAAAATATCTGTGATAGTGTCATTGGTACGTTACTCAATGTGCCAGGCAAGACTAAAGATGGCATCAATGCAAGGTTGGACTTGGTTAGTATGGGAATAAGAAGAGAATTGGGACCGACGAAGAAGGGTAAAAGTACATATCTTCCTCCGGCTGCTTACACTCTATCTAGAAAAGAAAAAACCGTTTTTTGTAAGTTTCTTGAAGGAGTTAAGGTTCCGGAAGGGTACTCTTCAAACATTAGGAACCTCGTATCGATGAAAGATCTCAAGTTAAAAGGTCTAAAGTCCCACGATTGTCATGTTCTCATGGAGCAGTTGATACCCATTGGTATACGGTCTATTTTACCTAACAAAGTGCGGGGGGCCTTAACTAAACTCTGTTTCTTCTTCAAGGCAATTTGCAGCAAAGTGATTGACCCTGGGAAGTTGCCATCATTGCAAAGAGAAATTGTTGTGACTTTATGCGAGCTTGAGATGTACTTTCCACCTTCATTCTTTGACATAATGGTTCATCTAACCATTCACCTTGTTAGAGAGACACAACTGTGTGGGCCAGCTTATATGAGATGGATGTACCCGATTGAGCGTTATATGAAGATATTAAAAGGGTATGTGAAACACTGATCACGACCAGAAGGTTGTATTGTTGAACGGTATATTGTCGAAGAAGCTGTTGAATTCTGTACCGAATACCTATCCAATGCTGATTCTATAGGGCTGCCAAAGTCTCGTCACACATGGAGAATGATGGGGCAAGGAATTACTGGAACTGAAATAGTGACTATATCAAGGACAGAATGGGAGCAAGCACACTTATATGTTCTGCACAATGCCGATGAGGTTGAGCCATATGTTGAAAAACACAAGGTCATGCTTAAGAGTTTGTATCCAAATAAGAATCAAAATTGGCTAACTAGAGAACACAATCGTTGTTTTATAACGTGGCTAAGAGATCACATTTATGCAGAGTTGACTGAAAATGCTACTTCAGTTTCAAATAGATTGAGATGGTTAGCCAAAGGTCCAAGTTTGCATGTCTTCTCTTACCACGGTTATCAAATTAATGGGTACACATTCTATACAAAAGAGCAAGATGGTCGGAGTACAATGCAAAATAGTGGTGTGACTCTTGTATCTCAGTCGATGCATATCTCAAGTGCCAAAGACAGAAACCCGATATATGCAAATATGTCATACTTCGGCGTCATTGAACGCATACGGGAGTTGGATTACACAAAGTTTAAGGTTGGTGTGTTTGGTTGTAAGTGGGTTGACAATAATAACGGTGTTCAGATTGATGAGTCAGGGTTCATGCAGGTGGATCTTAATAGGGTGGGGTATAAAGATGAGCCTTTTATATTAGCATCTCAAGCTCAACAAGTGTTCTATGTCACTGATCCAGCTGATATGAAAAGGTCCATTATTATTTTGACTAACAAAATAATTACTAAGATTGATGATCAAGACCATGGAGATGTTGATATTGAAGATGATCCTTTCGTCGGGACATTACAATCACTTGAGATTGATCCAACTAGGGATGATGGTATGTATATGAGAGATGATCATGATGAGGGACTTTTGGTCAATCCACCATTTCGTACTAATAAAGGACAAACAAATCTCAATCCAATGAAGAAAATAAAAAGGTTGACTTAAACATGTATGTAGTGTTTGTGTTTAAATGAACTTTCTGATCCTTTTATATTATAGTTAGCATCTTCCGGTAATGCTAGTGTTGATTTTGTTATTCATAGTTGTTTTATATTTTGCATCAATTAATGTTATATTAATGTCCATTGATGTTTTACTTGTATCTAATATTTTTGTAGGTAAATGGCATCTTCAAGTAATTCTAGTGATGCCAAAGCGACGAGACGTGGGCCAACAGTTATGAAGGCGGTCATCCGCGCTAGTAGTAAAGGACAAAAATTTGATGTAATTTACTTACTAATCGAAGGATTTCATAATGTTGTTTGATATCTAGATTTAATTACTTTATTATTTTTATTAGGTTGAATGGAATTATTTGGACCAACCAATTCGTGCTAATGGTAAAATATTGAAGAGTTACATTGGGGCCGTTGTTCGGGAAACGGTCCCAATTATTTGTTCTAATTGGAAGGATGAAGCTTTGGATGGTTTCAAAGAGAGCATATGGGATGATGTACAAGTAATTGTTAAAATTTATGAATTATATTGTAAACTATGTAAACATACTTACTTTGACACGTTAGAACTAGATTGACCAAAAAATTTCTAAGAGATGCCAACGGGAGTATCATAGAGGAACCTCCATCACAATATCCACACATATCAAGGGATGAGTGGATAGATTTTATAGCAATATGCACAGGAGATGCTCAATTCCTGGTATGTTTAATATCACGTTAGTCCTTATAATTTTATAGCAATACGTACATATGACATTAACCATGTATTAATATTACTTATATGTGTCCGAATAGAAATTAAGCAATGAAAATCGCAACAGGGCGTTAGATCCTGCATGCCCTTACAAAGCATCACGTAAGGGGTATGCTGACATTGAGGATGAATTGGTATGTATATATATATATATATATATATATATATATATATATATATATATATATATATATATATATATATATAACGCATGTGTGGTAAATATGACTTTTAAACTGTTTGGTTAATATATATTATCTCAATATACAGATGCAGGAGGCGGGGCCAGAAGTTAAGAAAATTAAACGCCATATTGTGTGGAGGAAAGCCCGCGAGAACAAGGCGGGTGTAATTGACAACAAAAATACGCAGACCATGTGGAATAAATGTGTTAGTAGACTAACGTTTACATTTTCATTTGTTATTTTCTTATGATAATATATAATAATTTTAACATTTGCATTTCACCAATAACTATGTGTCAGGAGGAACTGTCACAGTCTGCAGTAGAGGGAGAGATACAAGATTTTGGTCGTCAGGATATTCTTGCTAAAGCCCTAGGTGTGCTAGAGAACCCTGGTCGTGTTAGGGGTGTGGGTTTTGGCGTCTCTCAAAAAGACTACTTCCCACCTGAAGGTCGTGCAAAACATAACTGGGAAACGAAAAGGTGGGAGACATTGGTGTCTCAACTCTCTGAAAGATTGAACATTTTGGAAGAAAAGCTGAAAAAAAAGGAGGATGAGGAGAGGCGGGCTAATTTCACAGCCCAAGCAAGCGTCAAAGATAGTTGCACTCTACCATCTGCCATCAGGCTTCCAGAGGTAATGCATGCCTTTTTTTTACTAGTATTGCATTCGCAGTTAAATACATTCAATTGGATGCCTTAATTCACTTGTTATTCATCTATCATTGGATTAGGGCGTCAGCTCATGTCAGCTATATTTATCAACCGCAAACTATCGTATGGTTGCTATGGGTAAAGTATACAATGAGCCGGGTGTTACACGCACATTTGGACCAGCACCCCTTAACCATGTGAAAGTTGGAGTTGATGTTGCAACCGAGGGGATGCGCCATTGCCGGGTACCTATCGATCGTGCAGATGTAATGATGAAGAGATGCAATAGGTACTTATGTGGCATGGCCAATTGATCTCGTGGTTGTAATTAATATGGTATGTAATTGCATTTTTCCACCTTTTCATATATGGCATATATGCATTACATTAGTTGATCACTAACTGGCATATTGAAATGCAAAATTTCCAGGCACCTGCAAAATCTAAAGGCAAGGGCAAGAGTGTCCGGATATACAAAGGAGTCAATTACAACCCCAGAAAATAAAGGAGGCAACTCTGAGGCCAACCCTCCTACAGCTGGTTCAACTACAATTTCTCTGGAATATTTGAATTTTCTTAAAATACATGAACGAAAGAATATGAAAAATGATGACCAATTGGACATAGAGATGGAACAAAATATTTTTGGTCAGCATTTCATTGAGATGATCAATACTGAAAATATCAGAGAAGTTGTAAATCATGAATGGGTATCTGCCTCCGTTATTTCCGTATATATCAGGTACTAAATCAGGCTTAAAGTGTACAATATTTTTTTAGTCTTTCCATTTAAATATTGATGTCATTGGTGTAATCCATTTTTATATTTTAATTGAAGGTATTTGTATGAAGAATTGTTGCTTCCAAAGGAAAGAACGAGGAGGTTTCTGTTCTTGTCCCCACACCAAACAGATACATACGGCTTCTTCGGGAGGGATTCACAGACAACGTATATAGCTAACCGGTTTGCAACTACAGAAAGAGAATATCAGCCCTTGTTTCTAGCGCCGTGCAATGTTGGGTGAGTCACTTATCCTATAGGACTTAATTCACAATAATGAATTACATAAAAGTTGAGGTGCTTAGGATTTGTTATCTCAACATTTTTGTAGGAATCATTGGGTGTTGTGCGTGATAAATATTGTTGAAGAGATTATTTACTACCTGGATCCCTTGAATGTTGATCCTAGGGGTCGCCCAGAATTAAAGAATCTGTTCGATAAGTAAGCATGCTTTTATATTTCTGATTTTCTATGATTCTGTCGAATGGCTTCCATGGTAGATACATGTTGCAAGTTGTCATGGTCCTAATGTGCTTTTGATTTTTGACATTAGAACATGTGTTGAATTGACATATACTGGGTTGTGGCTGTTGTGGTTCAAAATAAAAAAAAGCATGCGTGTGTTTGTGATGATTGAAAATATATTTCTTAATGAACTCTGTTTGATTTTGTGATTAGTGCTTTGCAAGTTTATCGTGCAAATATCGGAGCTAAGGTGCCGCGTTTAAAGGCAACCAACATTAAATGGATTCAGATAGAGGTACATTTGCAAAAACTTAATGCGCAATTAGATAAAAAAACTATATTGATTTACTATTTTATTTTTTTATAGTGCCCAAGACAACCCAACAGTACAGATTGTGGGTACTATGTCATGCGTTTCATGAAGGAAACTATCTTCCAGAACCAAGTTAAAATACCAATGGCGGTATGTTGTTTACTTAGCTTTTAACTGTGACTGTTCAAATGTTTTAGCAATTGCAACTTAATTTATTTAATTTTTATGTCGCAGTACTTCCCTGACTTCAAATGCTCCACATACTCCACTGCTCAACTATCTGAAGTCAAGGAAGATTGGTGTCGCTATATTGTTGAAAAGTTCGTTTGATTATGTCAAATTGATCACAGTAGTTGCAGCAATACTCATTGGTATGCGAATAATGCTTTTGATCACAAAGTAATGCATGTTACAAGTGTATGTTTTGGCTTCGTAGGATGCAGAAAGTGAATGGCAATTTATAAATATTACATGAAATTGTATATAGCACTTGCTTTCTTTGGTGATTGGGTTATTGATGCTAAATTTCAAAATATTGTTCATAAAATGATCATTAGGGGAGTTTTCTATAACAACCAACAGGACGTATGGTTATACTTTTCTATTAGCAATCTTTAATTTATTTTATGCCTAATGAATCTGGAAATGGTGGTTGATATACACCTTTTTCAGCATATACATGCCTTCTCTTTAGCTCGGTGGATGTGTACTATCTTCTCTTGGTCCTGGTACACTTAGTTCAAACCATATTGATTTGGTGCTTGTGTTTTCTTACAGACCCGACAGGCTTTTACACCAAAACAAATAAATGAAGCATGCTATGTTGACATGAAGGCTAACAAAGATGTTTTTGACAGTCTGAGGAAAAACCCAAAAGTAAAATATGATGGCAACGGTTCTCTTATAATGATGGAGTTATTGACCTTAAGGATGCTTAAGGATACACGAGTTTCCAGAGGGCATTGCTGTTATTGACCTTAAGGATGCTTACCCAACTGTGATGGAGGCCTTTTATTAGTTTCTTGTTATTTGTTGAACATATCTGACATTGATGGTTCAGTAACATTGTTCATTAGGGCAGGTACAATGACTTTTATTAGTTTCTTGTTATTTGTTGAACATTTCACATTTCTGACATTGATGGTTCAGTAACATTGGTAGATTTGTTCATTGATATATGTTTGTTATTATTTCTCACAGATTTCCCTCCTCTTTGCATAAATGAATTTTGGTGTAGTTCAATATGCAAGAATGGATGTAAAAGTTAAGAAATATGTAAAATTAAAAAAAAAAATGGGGGAATAGATAGCGTTTGTTATTAACAAACGCTATCTAAAGTGACTTTAGATAGCGTTTGTACACGGAAACTCTATCTAAAGTCACCTATTAATAGCACTTCCTAAATGCTATCTTTGCTAACGAGTTTTAATAGCGGTAGCATAGATAGCAGTTACAAACGCTATTAAAAGGCATACGGAAACGCTATCTAAAGTCTAATCTGTTGTAGTGGCTGTATGTATGCTTTGTTTGCCTTAGAAATGTTTTTGGGGTTAAGTGGGATTTTTAGGCTCAAAATCCCTTTCTGGTACATGAGCACGACCGTGCTCATAGGCGTGCCCAGTGGCTAAGTGAGTCACGAACACGGTAGTGTTGGAAATGAGCGTTTGTGACGCTCTTTCTGTCTGACCGTGCCGACTTAAGCACTACCCCGTGCTTAAGTTAAGCAAGACCGCGCTCAATAGTAAGCATGATCGTGCTCAGGTCTGAGTCTATATAAACAAGTTATTGTACGAGGGTTACGAGTGAAAACCCTATTTTGGCACTTTAGGCAATCCTAGTGTAACAGACACTTTTCCCCTTTCCCTTCCGTTGAACCCAACCAAGTTCGTGGTATTCTTGCTCTAGTTTGGGAGAGAAAGTCACGCGCAAGTGCCATTAGAAAGGTAACGATTCATCCCTCTCTTTAATTCCTTTTCTTTTGTGATTTGGAATTGATTGGTTACCGTTTTGTGTTGGCCAAGGCATGTGAAACTTGTCGAGCCACTCGAGGGAATGAGGATAGTTTCGTTTACGCTTAGCAAAGGAGTTTGATCTTCATAATAGGTATGGGGAGAAGCGATAGTATGAACATGTAGGCAGTGTGGGTAGCGTAAGCTGAAGGGTTAGCCCATGACCCTATTTTCAATGAATTCTTACTTTATATTTTGTTGTATGTTTATGTACGTTGAATTGTAATAGACATGCTAGACTTAAATTGTTGTTAATATTGATGATGAATGTGTATGAATGATTAATTGATAATGGTATGTCTAATTATGAGTTGTATACATGATGCTGCCATGTTGTATTTAACTATGCCATGAATGATGCTTATAGTTGAATATGCTATTCATGTTTATGAATGAATGTTGGTATTGGCTGGTTGGTTGATGTTTGAGATAATGACGAGTTGACGTTAATAAGATGCTAAAAGACTTTAATGTTGGTGAATGAGATTAAGGGATGTTCTCCCAATTTACTCATAAAACTCGAACGATAGTGATGAGAGGCAAGTTTATTGCTTGAAGGTGTAGTTAAGACCCTAGGATTGATTATTGAGAGCTCTGGGACATTAATAGCGAAGCTGGAATTAAAGGACCTACTCCCCTTAGTATAAGACATGGAGAATGATTATGAACAGTGAAACTGATTTTAAAGACTTAGTAAAAAATCAATAGGTTCAATCCATGAACTACCCAAGAGGGTTGACAAGAGTTCCTAACCATTTCTGCCCAACCCAGCACACCCGTGCTCCCTTGTCCAGAACAGAAAGCAAAAAAAAAAGTAGCAGGGGTGTTTTACCCCAAATGTTTAAAATGATATAATAAGCCACCCAACAAAGTAAAAGTTAGATAACCAAACAGATAATTAATTAACAACTGATAAGATGTTATACCTTGGTAGCCGAGTGGTTGAGGGGGCTTTGATAGCCAAGTGATCCCCTAGTGGCCAGGGGGGCCTCGATAGCCAATTGGTCGAGGTGTTGAGCTCTGGTGCTTAATGGCCAGAGTGTTAATTAAAAGACTAAAGATTAAAAGATAACGTTGAACCTTGGTAGCCATGTGGCCAAGGGAACCTCGATAGCCAAGTGGTCGAGGTATTGATGGTGATAAAACTTTGGTAACCAAGTGACCCAAGCAGAGGTGGTGGTTGTTGTTTGTGTGTTGTTGTTCCTCACTCATTCATGCATCGGAGATGTTAGTGGGAGGATGTTCAATATAGGGGAGGTCGTCCGAGAGTAAGGCGATCTGGCCATTCGCGGCGATTCAAGTGAATCATGTACACCCGTGGTAGCGCATCCGAGAGTAAGGTGCATTGGCTATCCAAGGATTCACCAGTTTTGGGGGACTGTCGGCGTTGGTGCTTAATGGCCAATGTGGATATGTAACTTCGAAGTTGACTTCCTGAGGTAGATTGGATCCAAGTGCATAACAGAGTACTGGAGTAGCGCTGCATCGCATAGCATACGTTATTATATGATGAGATTGATATGTATATGTTATATCTGTTGTTGCAATATATGCTTGTTGTGATGCATGCTCGTCTTACTAACTGCTTCCATGCCATTAAGTTCATATATATGTTTCTTACTCTTTGTCTTTTGTTGTTTCTTTGCATGTACCCCCTTTTGTTAAGCAGAGGGCGGTGTGCAGCCTATTGAGGAGTGACTCCTAGGAGCTGCTACTCGTAGTTACGACTTATGTTTAGTTTTAGTTTGTTATCCGTGATGTTCTTCCGGATTTTCAGTTATACCAGCTCTGTAATGTGACATCGGGGTTGGGTTTTCTTTTATGTTATGTTTTGATATGTTTTATTTCGAACTCATGTTAATTTCCGCGTTGAGATGTTGTTACCATGTGGTACTTTCTATCCTGTTTTTATTTTATATCTTTCATTTAAATGTTTTATAAATACATGCAGGGTAGAGGGTGTCACATTTAGTGGTATCAGAGCAGGACTGTCCTATCAGGCCGTGATATGAGTCTGTTATGAGTCTTTGTTGGTAATGCCTACAATCTCAAGGGGGGGGGGGGGGGGGGTGAATTGAGAGATTAAATACTTTTTCAGCTATTTTAACAAAAAGAGTTTTCTAACGAAAATTGGTTTTCACTCAATTTTAATTTTCAAGATTCAGGTTATTAATCAAGAAATGATGATAACTATAAAGCACAATCAATTATATGTAAATCTAACTCAAGATTACAGTATAAAGATTCAACCTAAGAGCATTTAAACCATATTAACATCACAAGCATGTATATCACAAATGTAAGAGGTTTAAGGGTAAGAATAATGCGCAAACCGATTTATCCTGGTTCAGCTACCTCCTCTGGTATGCCTATATCCAGTCCCACGCCTATGCGGTTTTCTCCACTATAATCAGAAATTACACTATCCAATTATAACAACATAAGGATGGTTCCTTGCACAAAAACTTTCCAAAAAGCACACTAGATTTTCTATTCAAGGATTCCTTCTATCCTTGTCAAAACCTAAGAGATACCCTCTCTTAAATCACCAAGGATCCTTTCTATCCTTGTGTAACAACTAAGAGATACCCTCTCTTAAATCATCAAGGCTTCACTACCTTGAAAACCTTTAGCAAAAGCACACTTGCTTTGCAACCCAGGGATCCCTTCTATCCCTGTAATACAACAGAGAGATACCCTCTCTCTAATCAACAAATCAAAACTTGAATGAAAAGAATATGACTCTAGAAGTTAGATATTACAAATTGAGGCACTTATGAATATTACACTCTTCTCTCAAAGATGAAGCTCAAGGAAACTTTGATTTTCGAGTTTGTAAATTTTGAGTGAGTAAGTTATTGAAAAGTGGTTCTATGAGGTCCTTATATAGTGATATTAAGAAATAGACCCGTTAGACAAATCATAGAAGTCGTTACAAGTGAAACAGATTCAGTTTTGAAAAACTGACATGAAATAATCTGTGTAGTACATCTGTGTATTCACAGTTTTTGAATTTTATATAGCGCATACATAGATTATGTTTTTTTGTACATCTGTGTATTAAACTGAATTTTGAACCTTTGCACACACGTACATATATTACTATCTTTGTACATCTGTGTATACGATTAGTTTTTGAACTTTATTTCATGCGTACACAAATTAGCATTCTTGTACATCCGTGTATCTCTTGTCCTGTTCTTGAATACACATATTATAACCTTGCGTACATCAGTGTATAATAGAACACAAACCCGAATCATTCCAGAACTCTATACACAGATTGTGTACACCGATTATGCATAAATGAACAAGTTCTTAAGTGTCTGATTTGTTCTATACACAGGTGTATGATTTTGTACATTTGTGTATTCTTCATAATTTTCAAGATACATCATAGATACACATGTGTACAACACGCGTGTACCTGGTTTTTCACCTGCACTTTGAAATATCAACTGAACATACACATGTGTACCGAAAGGTTTTCCTCTGTAATTTGAAATTTGACTAACTATACACATGTGTACAATACATGTGTATAGAAAGGTTTTTACTTATAATTTGAAATTAGATGAACATACACATGTGTACAACACAGGTGTATAATTTTACTTAACTTCTTATTTCAATTAACCTATTTTGAAAAACCTTTTCTTTGAAAAACTTATTTAATTAAACTTTTGAAAGCTTAATTTATCCTTAATTTTCCAAGAGCTTCACTTAAGAGTTTGGTTTGCTATCCTTACAAATAGCATCTAAGAATTTAATGATCTTCTTCAATCTTGGTCTTGATGCCTTGTTCCATGTCATCCCCTTTGAGTCTTTGACATTGCTTGCTCTCTTTGATTCTTTGACTTTCCTTGTCATGAGTGAACTTGTAAACACTTGACCACTTCATTAGTATATAATCAAATTGAAAAACTCATGCAATAATTCACATTGTTTGTCATACATCAAAACCTCAAAAAGGGCTTAGTCTTACAAACTCCCCCTTTTTGATTATGACAAACCTTACCATACTTAACCTTAGAAATATAAATCAGAGTGCAGCGTTTTCCTAAGCATGGTTCTTGATTCACTTTGATCCTCCCCCTGTCTCATAGACATCTTTCAAAAGATCAAGTGTGTTCATATCATTATCATAGAAAGTCATTTTCATTTACTTAGAGATTCAAAGTTAGTTTATGTATCAGAGCATATTCATTCATGTATCATAGCTTACAACTTTTTCAATATTTCAATATCTTATGTATGATATATCTCATGTATGCTACATCTCCCCCTTTGTCATTATCAAAAAGAAATATGGAAGATATAAACCAAACTAAAAATTGATATTGCTTTCATAAAATTCATCATTTCATAGCAAGAGCAATACATCAAAATAGAACATGGTTTAAACATAGTCAGATAAACAAAACACAACCAGAAAACAGACATTTCGATTTAAAAATCATTTCTGGGCTTTGTACATCGATTATGTACACCTGTGTATTTAACCATTTTTGCTCAGTGTACACATGTGTATAAAAGTGTCAATATGTGTACACGAGGGGACAAAAAGTTGATGTTTCTGTTTTGTCTCAGAATCGATAGACGTAATCGATGTATCAAAGTGAATTTTTTGAGTTTTGAGAAGTTGCATTTTATACATCTGTGTATAGATTTGTCAATCTGTGTATAGCATATCAGATACAAGTTCGACAAATGTTCTGATATATACATGTGTGTACTCAATCGATGTATATTGAGACATAGAGAGCTTAACTCTCGGTTTTTCTCAGAATCGATGTACAACATCGATTAAAGCCTTTTAATGTTGTTTGTCCTGTTTTCAAAATGATTGTACATCTGTGTACATATCTTGTGTATAGGAGTTCCAGTATCGTTTTTAAGTAGTAAACCTGTGTACTATGCTTGTGTACAAAGACAAAACTTCTAAAAACACAACATACACCTATGTATGCCATCTGTGTACAAAAACTTCAACACTAAAAATATTCAATACATATGTGTACTGATGTTGTGTACAAAACTAACAGATCATC
Organism: Sophora flavescens; assembly: GCA_030762895.1. Classification (NCBI taxonomy): domain Eukaryota; kingdom Viridiplantae; phylum Streptophyta; class Magnoliopsida; order Fabales; family Fabaceae; genus Sophora; species Sophora flavescens. Next base: position 93,016,218 of record CM061066.1, read on the forward strand.
CAATTCAATCAATGATTCAAAACAAACAATATATTTCACATATTAATTAAATCTAGTAATCTAGAAACACTTTTTAAGAACAATCAAGCATTCAGTAACATCAAATATCAATTAATTATGACCATAACCATTAATCTAGCTTTATTTTTCACTATGATTTCATTCTCATCAAACTTGTTCATAAGAAAAATTCATTTGGTTCCAATGATTGATTCATGATTGATCAAATAACTTTAAACAAAAGGATGCACAATCACAGATAATATTGATAATTGGAAAAGATATTTAATCAATGTTTTTTCTTTCATCGAGTAACTAGTATATCAGTGGAGCAAAAGTTTCTTCCCAAACTGTCCCAATTGGACAATTCAAGATTCAATAAAATAAGCGATACCATGACCATGAGTACACATGCTCAATAATATTGAACCTTGAACGGGAAACTACGGTCTTTCTCAATTACGTATTAACTATATATATATATATATATATATATATATATATATATATATATATATATATATATATATATATATATATATATATATATATATATACTCTAAGATAAAATAAAACTTTAAGTAACAGAAATAATTTGCATAAAGTTTGACATTATTAGCAATCAATCAAACCAATATTTAAGCAACCATCATAAACAAAGCATTAGAAGAAAAAAAAATCACTATACTCTAATCAAAATTTATTAAATTGTTCGCCACTCTTTTGATTAAATCTTTATTTTTTATACTATTTTAATTTATTCATTCATTTTTATTTGATTATTTAATTTAATTTTGGTGTTATGTAATTATTAAGTTATTACATATTTAAGTTTATTATTGTTGAAAAAATAATAATTATACTTATATATGTAACTATTTTCATATTCTATTTTTTACTTATTTAATCGTTAATGTTTTTAATTATTTAATCAATCTAATTTTATTGTTATGCAAATATTTTAAAAGATTTCATCGTCCACGCTTCCCGATGAGCCATGAGCAGATATCCCCGACGTGCCATTAACATATATTCTGGATGCGGCATGTGCAACTATTAACTTATTTGTGAGATGAATGATTTAATTAACTTCTTAATGAATTACACATTATTTTTTAATTATTTAAATAATTAATACATTTTATTATCCGTTAAATACTTAATTCATTATTCCAAATCGCGCTTAATTAATCAATGAACATGAGTTTTTGCCATATATGCTCCATCATAGCTGCAGGTGTGGAGGAAAACGATTTTACCAATTCTCTAATGTTATCTACACTAAATCTTATCAACACTAAATTTTATCCTTACGATTTTATTATATTAAGAAATACAATAAGTTTATTACGCATTTGACAGAAGTAAACATACCACATTTAGTAACTTTACAAGCACGTAATACAACTAATTAATTGACAAAAAAACCCACACAAATTAATAACTTTACACACACTAGACAGATATTTTTATAATAAATAAATTAAATACATGCGTATAATACAACTAATTAATTGAAGCAGTATCATTCACTGAAATAAAATATACCAACAAAGACACAAACAACACATGTTGTTCAAAAAAAAAAAAATAAGACCATCATCAGGCATAAAAAATTCAATGTACCGCAATGGATGCCGGGAGTTGCTGCCGGAGGAAGCTGGTGACTCTGAAACAATTCAAAAAAAATACCCTTTTAGAATCCAAACCAATAATCCGAAAAACGAGAAAATCTAATAATAAAAAAATGAAAATGAAAATAAAAAAGGGATGGTGGTAGTTCTGTGTAGAATGGTGGTGGTGCACAGTGGTGGTTAAAGGTGGTGCTAATAAAAATGAAATTAAAAAATGAAAATTAAAAGGGAATCCATACCACAAAGAGGTGGTGGTGGCACTGGTGGTGGTGGTGCTGGTGGTGGTGGCACGGTGGTAGAGAGGGAAGGAGAAGACGGTGCGGTGACAGTGGCACGGTGGTGACAGGCGTAATGGTGGCGGCGGCGTGGAAAGCGAGGTGGGCACGGTGGCGGCGGCGTAAGGGAGAGGGAGGCGCGATGGTGACAGAAAGCAGTGGTGGAGAGCGTGACGGAGACTGGCGCAGAGGAGAAGCGTAGAGAAAGGAGAGAAGAGAGAAGAGAGAAAAGAGAAAAGTGAGGGAGAAGAGGGTTTTCGGTGGATTTGAGGTCAAAATTTCCGACGGCCAATTTTAAATTACCGACGACTTTTTTCGTCGGTAATTCAAAAATACATTTACCGACGGAAATTGCCGTCGGCACTGATAATGAGATTTTCAGAAGTTTTGTCGGTAGGTTTTTCGTAGTTACCGATGAATTAGCCCGTCGGTAAGCTTTCGCGCCTAATTTTTGCCATTCGGCTCACTATTCCGACAGAAATACCGACGGATAAGTCATCGGTAATGTTTCTGACGGGCATTCCGTCAGAAAATTCATAAACTTTTCATATTCACATTTACATACGGTCAAATCCGTCAGTAAGTCCGTCGGAACCATAGCCGTCGAAAAACTTCCGTCGGTAATTCTGTGTTTTCTTGTAGTGTAAAAAATGACAATGACAGAGTTTTAGAACAATTAGAAAATGAGGAATTCGCACTTTGTTATTAGCCTTAGTTTCCTTTATATATAAGAAATGATTAGCTCAAGGAAATTAGGTCAAGCCCATTTTAAAACACTTTTTGTTGTGGAGCAATCGATTATTTAGAAACCAGAATCGATTATTTTAACTCATTTTAAAAGGTGCATCTTTAAACAGTCATTGCACAATCGATTAGGATAATCGATTACTTATTCTGTGTAAAACCATTTGACTGTTAAAAAGGCATAATCGATTATACTAATCGATTATCTATTCTGTCTTGTTTTTCAAAAAACTAAACGATTTTTCAAACATCATAATCGATTATATAATTTCGAATTCAAACTTAATGGCTAGAGATAATTAATACTCATTTAAACACATTAATAGCCATTTAAGTTGATTTATAAAACGTGTTCAGAATGACATAATCGATAAACATAATCGATTGTTGCATTTCAAATTCAAATTTCGAAAACATAACAACTCTATATTTAATGACTCATTAAAGTATGTTTAAGAGCTTGATAATCGATTATACTAATCCATTATTCCTCTAATTAAATTTGAATTTGAATAACTTAACGATTGAAATTGATTACTCATTTAAGTTCATTTAAAAGCCATTTAAGTTTTACTTTTAAAGCTCATTTATATGTATGTGTGACCAATTTTAATTAGAGAGCTTTACTTACCATTTACAAGTGATAAAACATAATACAATTAATGAAATTTCCCTTGTCCCCATCTTGACTTGATCTTCTAAATAATCTTTTCCTCTGTTTGCAATCTAGTCCTTCTTGGATTTTAGCTTTTCCAGCTCTTGACATCATAGTTTTGCTTATTTCAACCAGAACTTTTCTATTTCACAATGTTTTCATAAATCACATTAGTTCAAGGTATAGAAAATAATATTTCACATTTAATTTCATACACAAAGCCATGTTATATAAGATATATTTCAAGGTAACCTAGATGAACACGGCGAAAAGTTTGGAGAAAATCAGGGGGACATATCATCAGGTTCAAATTCAAATGCCAATAGAGCTAATGCATAGGGTGGTGTTAATTCATCAATTATGAGTATTAATCGCAATAATATGGGAGTTAATATGGGTATAGCCGGTGCGCAAAATATGGGCCTGTATGGATCTTCTACTTCTGTGGGTGTTATGTGAGAAAGCAGGGATTTGGTGAACAAAGTTGATAAGGGGAAGGCAATTATTTCGCACGCTGGAGCCGCGAAATTGATTGGTGCAACAAACCTGTTGGAAACAGCATCTTTGGGGCCCACGAGCTGGTCCGTGAACGTAAGAGGATGAGAGAGAATAATGGGGCATGCATGCATGCATGCAAGGTGAAGGGGGAAGAAGAATATGACATTGTTTCTAATAGGTCACCTGAGTGTTCCTGTTCTGAAAAACCTAATCCAGACTCACAAAGCAGAAGTTATTTTTTTATTTGAAACTTTAGTTTATGTGAATAACATTGAGGAAGTTAGGAGGAGGATTGGTTTTGATGGGTGCTTTGCGGTTGATAGAGACGGTAGAAGTGATGGTGTAGCGTTTTTCTGGAGGAACTCTTTCGGTTGCGAGATATCTAGCTATTGGTTGCATCATGTGGATGTTACTGTTAATGATGCAAACAAAGGTAATTGGAGGATTACGGGGTTCTATGATTTTGCTGATCGGTCTCGTAGAAAGGAATCGTGGGCGTTGTTTAGGAGGCTAGCTGGTGTCTCTAATTTACCGTGTACATTATTGGTGATTTTAACGATCTCTTATCTATAGCGGATAAGTTAGGTAGGGTAGATCACCCAAATTAACTTATGAATGGATTCAGAGAGGCGGTGCAAGCTGCTGGGCTTGTTGATATCAGACTGGAGGGGTATCAATATACCTGGAGTGCTAGAAAGGGAACTGACAGTGATGTGGATGAGAGACTTGATCAGGCTATGGCTAATCAGATTTGGTTAGATTTATTTTTGCAAGTCCGTCTTCTTAATCTAGTAGCTCCTATCTCAGATGATACTCCGATTCTTCTTCAGCGTGATAACCCTGTCTTGTTGCCTTATCGCAAGCATTTCCGTTTTGAGAATGCCTGGTTGGTTGAGCAAGATTTCATGGATGTTGTTAGTAGAGGTTGGTCTCAGGGAATTGAAGGTGATATGGTCTCGGCTTCAGAGTTGTGCGGACAGCCTTAGTTCTTGGAGTAAGGGTCTGAGGACTGATTTAAAAAAAAAAAAAATCTTGATTGTCAGAGGCAATTGGAAGTTCTCCAAGATAGAAGAGATGAAGAGGATGTACATCTTTTTGTGAGCATGAAGAATCGTATGGCTCAACTAATTGTTCAGGAGGAGTGTTTTTGGAGATAGAGGGCAAAAACTTTTTGGCTCAAAGATGGTGACTTGAATACCCGTTTTTTCTATGATACAGCTACAGTTAGGAACAAAGTTATCCGCATTGTCAAGCTTAATGATAGTAATAACGTTGTCACTGAGGATCCTGGGCACATGAAGGAAATAGCAAGGGATTATTTTGTTGACTTGTTTCAGCGCCGTGAAGGAGAGTATGGTCCAGTACTTAAGGCGCTTTCTCCTTGTGCTCTCATAAGGACAATGCGCTTTTGACCAGGGGGTTTGACCGTTGGGAGTTCGCTGCAGCATCCGGATGGTTTCAATCCTGCCTTTTACAAGAAGCCTCGGGATCTTTATGACGAGGAGATTTTTTATGCTTGCTGTTTTTGGTTGGATAGGGGCTATTTTCCCTCTTCTATAAATGATACAAATATTGCCTTGGTCCCTAAGGATGACAACCCGAAGTCTATGAAAGATTGGTGTCCAATTTCCCTTTCTAATGTGATTTATAAAATTCACTCAAAAGTCCTTGCTAATAGATTGAAAGTTATTCTTCATAAATGTGTTTCTCATGTTCAGTATGCCTTTGTGTCGGGGCAATCAATTCCTGATAATGCTGTGGTGACTGTTGAAATTATTCATTTTATGAAGAGTAAGACAAAGGGGAAGGTGAGAGAAGTGGCTCTAAAAATTGATATGAGTAAGGCTTATGACAGAGTTGATCGGGGTTATCTCCGGGCTGTTATGCATCACTTGGACTTTGATAATAAATGCGTTAACTGGATTATGATGTGTGTGGAATCTGTTAATTATTTAGTGCTTGTGAATAGGGAGCCTGTCGGTCCAATTCAACCAGGTCGGGGTCTCAGGCAAGAGGATCCACTCTCCCCTTATTTGTTTATTCTGTGTTCGGAAGGGTTGACTGCCCTCTTTAATAATGCTGAGGATCGGGGTGTTTTGCATGGAGTTAAAATCTATAGGGGTGCGCCTATTATCTCCCATCTTCTCTTTGCGGATGATTGTTTTATATTTTTCAAAGTAAAGTGAAGTGAAGGTGTAGCGATGAAGGACATCCTTGCAAAGTATGATAGTGCTTCTGGGCAAGTAATAAATTTTCAAAAATTTGAAATTTTCTATAGTAGGAATACGGATGTGGAGAATCGAGATTTTATTGCCAATCTTCCTATTGTTCGGATTTGTTTGGGCATGGGCAAATATCTGGGTTTACCCTTCATGATTGGTAGAAGTAAGAAAGCTCTGTTTAGCTTCATTAAAGATCGGGTGTGGCGTAAAATTAATTCTTGGGGTGGCCGATCTCTCTCCAAAGCTGGTAAAGAGATGATGATAAGATCTGTTTTGTAGTCCATTCCTACTTACTTCATGAGTATTTTTCTTTTTCTGCCTTCTCTGGGTGATGAAATTGAGAAGCTTATGAATTCCTTTTGGTGGGGTAGTAGAGGTGATAGTAGCAAAGGAATTAAATGACTTTCTTGGGACAAACTCTCCAAGCATAAAAATGATGGTGATATGGGCTTCAGAAATCTTTATGCCTTCAATGTGACGCTTCTTGGTAAACAAGGGTGGAGGTTAATAACACAATCAAACTCTCTTGTGACGAAGCTGTTCAAAGCTAAATATTTTCTTACATTTTGATTTTCTTGAAGCATTTTCTTGAAGCTATTGGCAATAATCCTAGTTATGTTTGGCGTAGTCTTTATGAAGCTAGAGTTGTCCTAAAGGAGAGTATTAGATGGAGAGTTCGGGATGGAGAAAATATCCGTGTTTGGAGTGATAGATGGACTAAGTTCCCAGGTTTCTTATTGCCTAAGGACTATGAAAATTTCAACCCAAACATGCGTGTTGGTGAGTTACTAGAAGATGGCCGCAAAGCTTGGAATATGAGTCTCCTTCATCACTGCATGGCGCCAGAGTCGATCCCTGCTGTATTGAATGTTCCTTTACCTCAAGCAATAAAAGATGATAAGTTAATGTGGGGTCCTGATAAGAAGGGGTTATATAATGTGAGATCTGCTTATAATTTTTGTGTGAATAATATTCTAGAAATAAACCACTTGAAGGTAGCTGGGGATTGGAGAGTGATTTGGGATCTTAATGTTCCACCTAAAGTGAAGAATTTCCTTTGGAGAGCTGCTATAAATTGTCTCCCAACCAGGGGCAATTTAGTTAGCCGTGGACTTCAATGTATTTCCTCTTGTCCTTGGTGTAATTCCAAATCAGAAAACTCCTGGCATGTCCTTGTTTCTTGTTATAAAAGTGAGGAGGTGTGGAGGAAGGTGAATTTATGGGAGGCTACATCCAGTTTTTTTTGTGATAGCTGATGGCTTCAATGACTTGGTGTTCCTTGTTCTCAAGCATCTTTCGGCTGCTGATAAAAGCACCTGGGCTATGACACTCTATAGTATATGGAGAAGCAGAAATTTGATCGTCTAGGAGCATATTGAAGAGGCGCCCACCGCTATAGTCATTCGCGGTGCTCATATGCTTGATGAGTGGTCACGGGCTCGGTGCATGGAGACACGGGCTCAGCAATCTCAATTTTCTTCTCCTGCAGCGTGTTATTTTTGGGTCAAACCGCCAGTGCATTTTGTGAAATACAATATTGATGCCTCCTTTTTTGTGGATTCCAATAAGGTGGGTATTGATATGTGTCTCAGATATGCTCTTGGAAATTTTATAGGGGCTAAAACCCAGTGGTTTAGTCCTATTGTTGATGTTCATACGGGGGAAGTAGTTGGTCTTTATTTTGTTATAAACTGGATGAGAGATCCTGGTCTGAGCAAGGTTATTTTTGAGCTGGATTCCAAGCCAGTGGTTGATGGTATTAATTCTAGTTGTGTTGATCTCTAGGAATTTGTTATTTCTTCTTGTAAGAAGTTGCTTGTGTCTTATTTTCAAAACTCTCGTGTCACTAGTACAATAAGTGTTTTTTACGTCAGTTAAAATTGATTTTATACGTCATAATATTGTCTGACGTAAATACAGCTGACGTTAATAGTTAATATTTTAACGTCAGTTGTGTAAACAACTGACGTTAAATATAAAACTATTAACGTGAGTTCTTTAACACAACTGACGTTAATGTTGTTCAAACTAACGTCAGTTGTGTTAAAGAACTGACGTTAAATGTTTTATTTTTAACGTCAGTTTCCTAATACAACTGACGTTAATAGTGTACTGTATATTTTATAAAATACTATTAACGTCAGTTATTTGATACAACTGACAATATTAATAGATTTTTTTTAATTTCAGTTTTAAAATATCACTCCCCTCAGCTATCCCTCGCATTCGGTAAAATATCCCAAAGAATACGAATATCACACACATTACAGAATTGCAAACACTACCCTTAAATTTCAATATTAACAAAAAGAAAAGAAATATACAAAGGAACAATGGGGGGACTTAAAACCAAAACCTATGTATAGGAAAAACATAACTATCTACAAGTGTATATATATATATATATATATATATATATATATATATATATATATATATATGTTATTAATTAGTTTCTAAAGTCTAACAAAAAAACTATTCATCTAAGTATTGCGGAGGTATCTTGTCAATTCCTTTTTCAGCCGCATACTTGAAGAAGAATTCTGCTAAGCGCATCCTCAAGTCTCTAAACTCATCTTTTTGAAGAGGCGATTGGTCGTTAAATGCCTACACACGTTCAAATAATAACAATAACATTAACGCAAGTCATCACCCAAACTATAATATATAATTTAACAAGTTGTTTAAATATTACCTTCTTCCATCCATCCGTAATAGATTCGGAGACTATGTTCAGCATATGAAGCATCACATAATAGCCGCACGACCACCCGTCAGGTTGAAATCGAGACTACAATCGCTTGAACCTTGGAATTATTGGAAGATACCACAACACCTTCGCAGGAGGACCCTTTTTTCTCACATCATCAAGATCATCATCATCACCACCCTTCACTTTGTATCGTGATAACCCACATTTGGGGCAATCGTGATTGTCTTCATGAACATCGGTGTATAATATGCAATCATTGGGGCATGCATGTATCTTCTTATACTCCATACCCATCGGACACAATACCTTCTTGACCTTATAGTTACGGTCAGGCAATGTGTTGTCCTCTGGAAGCAAGTCTTTCAACACTTCAAGCAATTCCGTGAAGCTTTTATTGGTCCAATCATTTCTTTCCTTCACACAAACCAATTTTAGCACACCCGACAATCGTGTATGAGTAGTACACCTTGGATATAAAGGCTTATCCGCATCACCACAAAACCTATCATACACATGAGCTCGATGAAAAGATTCTTGTCCAATATCACGGATCATGTCCTCTACTCGATCATCCTCCATATCTACGTCAACGTCCTCATTTTGGGAGACACTTGCCCTACTACTCAACAACACATCACCATGCCATATCCATATTGTATAACTTAAGCAAATCCCTTCACAAATCAAATGAGTACGTATATCCTTCACCGTACATTTCCTCGTATTCAAACACTTGACACAAGGACAACAAAACATTCCATTACTATTAGGAACATTCCTTTGAGAAAATTCTATAAATTCTCCCACCCCTTCAAATACTCAGCACTAGTGCGCTTACAAACCATCCAACTACGATCCGTAACTAGATAGGTTCTGTAGATATACAAAACATATATCCAATATAAGGACAATACGGGAGATTGAAAACTAGTTTTTGAAATCCTAATTGAAAACTAGTTTTTGAAATCCCGTCAACCATGTATATCTTATTTGCCTAACTGCCTAAAACAAAATTTCCATGGTAATCTCACATCATTCTTCTCATCAAGCAGGCAACAACACATATTAGGACTATTGCTATATCTAGTACTATAACCACTCAGCCATATGAATCGATCAAGAGAGCATGATATATACAAGCAAGGCGTTTAAAAATTATTTCAAATTTACACCATTTTCAGGTTGAGCAATGAGCAATATATTGTTGATGTCACATGCTACAAGCAACTCTAAATTTCTTCCCATTTTGAAATAGGTCATGATAGCATAAGAAAAACAAGAGAAAACACAAAACCCACGGCCAGAAATAGAGACATTCCAAACAACTCAAACTCACAGTTTCAAGTTTCAACTACAGAGACTACAGTTTCAACATACACTCAAAACCAAAAATAAAAAAAATGTGACCTAAAGACTCACCAGAAATAGGTGCTCGGGTGGTGGTGGGGAGGGGAGCTCGAGTGGTGGCCAACGTTCGATGTGGTTTTACTGAGAGCAGAGGGACAAGGAGAGTTAGTGCGCGGGAAAGGGAAAGAGAGATATCAAGTTATTGCAAAGAATGAGCGGGAAAGACAGAGTTAGGGTTAAGAGTGTACCTCACGATGGTGGCGAAGAAGCCCTCGCGGTGGTTGCGGTGGACAGGAGCTCGCGATTAGGGTAGAGTGAGAGTGAGAGTGAGCGTGAGCGTGATGAAAAGAGAAGAATAGAGACGTACAGATCGAAGTGAAGAAGACGAGCGGGTGTAAACGTTATATTCAAAAACCATATTTAAAAAAACATTTTACGTCAGTTGTTTGTAACAACTGACGTTAAAAGTCATTTATTTAACGTCAGTTGTTTAAGACAACTGACGTTAACCAAATGACTTTTAACGTCAGTTGTTTAAACAACTGACGTTAAAAATAAACACTTTTAACGTCAGTTGTTGAATACAACTGACGTTAAAAGTGTATAAGTTTTTGAAAAAACATTCATTCCTATGACTACTGTGCTACTTACCCATACACCTTGTAACTCAATCCTCTTAATGAGCATTAAGTTTATAGATCAGTTTTCAAGAAAATCAGGTAGTCTCTCTTCTCTATATAAAGTACCATTCTTCTGTATCAGTCTGTAATACAGCCTCTTCTTTTCCTCTATATTTCATGCGTTTTCTATTCCTTCACACTATGGCTCTATCATATTTGAGACTTTTGTTATTTCTTCCTATACCTAGACTTAAAGGTCTCTGTCTTAATGGTCAAAAAACTTCTGAGGTTGAGTAAATCACGTAACATGGATGGTAAGGTTGGGTGAATCACGTAATGTGATTCCCTCACTTTATTTCATCCCCTTCATCCCCTTCATTCTGCTTTGGCAGCAAGTGACTGTGGATTCAGATGGAGCATCAAGGAATTCAAGTGAGGGAGGAGATGCATCCATTTGAGTTTCTGAGGACACAGGACTGAGAAGAAAATGACGTTGAAGCAGAAACTTTTTTATATTTTAGGGCTATGTTGCAGAAATTTTTTATCTTTTAATCATGTAATTGTAACTTATGAACCGCTTCAATAAGATACGATTTGATTATACATATAACTTGTTTTATGTTAAGTTTTTATTTATTTTAATTTGCACAAGAATTTGTTTACTAATTCAAGCTAATTAATTAAGATTAAAAATAAACTTGTTTAAAAAAAGTTTAGAAATAAACTGCACTATATGGAGTGATCTGCGTTAAGAGTGACAATAGGGAGATGACAACGAAAGAAAGATAGGAATGAGTTTCAGATAGGGATATAGGATTGTATACGTCAGTTATTTATTTAACTGAAGTAAAAATCACACTTTTAACGTCAGTCGTATAAGCAACCGACGTTAAAAGTGTTAATAATTATTGCAAATCACTTTTAACGTTAGTTCATTAAACAACTGACACAAATAGTGATTTAATATTTACAAAACTGCCACTGCCTCATTTTTAACGTCAAACATATGGTCAACTGACGTAAAACGTTCCCGTATATTACATTATTTCCACTAGTGTGTGGAATTTACTAGGAGGTTAGCTAATATGGTTGCCCATAATCTTGCTAAAGTGGCCATTAATTATGCTAGTCCTCATTTTTTCTTTGTTATTCCAACATGTATTGCTTCCCAGATTATGAATGAAATGCAGTAGTTATCTTTTGTCAACAAAAAAAAAAAATCATATTTAATATTCTTTATGTCTTTAGGCATATATATAATATATGTTTGTGATTGGCAAAATAATAAATTGGCATAGAATCAAACTTGAAATTAACACAATTATTTAACACATGTATATTTAATTAATATAATATTCATTAAGCACACAATCATTCAAATAGTTACATGGCATTTATATATATTAAGTCCAATATTCTTTTTATTGAATTAATATCATGATACTCTATTTGTTAACATCAAAATCTATATCATATTGATTGGTTCATGTTCTCCCCCTTAATACTATATTTGTCAACATCAAAACCTATATCACCTTTAGGTTAACAGAGGCACTAGATTGTAATCCGATGTGAGTCAGTGAGACTCATATAGATGCATTGTTCTTCACAGCCGTGTTAGTGGAACACACGAGGTCAGGGTATCCTATTACCGATACCGGATATTGCGGGTGAGTGCTTTACATATGCCGAGGTTCGAGGAAGACTACCGTCATACTCTTGTAGTCCTTGACGAGTTGTGGTGACAACCAAATTGATAGGTTACCTTTAGAAGATCTTAGGTTGAATTTTCACACATGTTTAACAAGTCAATTTCGTGTAACACTTAAAAGGATGAAGAAAATATGAAAATGGATGAAGAAGAGAGGTGGGAGGCGCCACAAACTATGGAGTTTGATAAGCCAATGAAGTTCGCCACAAGAATCTTGGATTCTTGATAAGAACAAGATGGTTCAACTAAGAACCGAAGAGAAACAAAATTTCTCACAAATAGATTTCAATCCAAAATTCAACTTCCAAGTTATCATTTCGTGAGTTTAGACGTGTTACATATAGAAGTGTGACTGCCAACCTTTGGCTCACACAAAGAATCCATAACCCCCCATATTAACTCACTTAACTCAGCCACTAAATGTTGAATTATTATTCTCTTTCTATCATTATATGGCTGCTACACTTAATTCTCAAATTAAAAGTGTAACCCCCTTATTTAAACAAAACATTAACATGACTAATAACTTAAATAGAAGTTTCTTTTAGGAATGCAAGCCAAAGATTCCCTCCCAACTAAGACATGAAATTCGTCCAACACATGGGAAGTGGGCTTGATCATCATGCAAGACTTAGTATAGCCACTCTCATGGAAAACAAACAAAGTAACCCAAATTGGATCCACACATAATCCAGTACACTTTATTGAATTTAAATATGACAAGTAAATGGACTAAAAAGAGTGCACGCCCAACATCATCATCTTCATGGGTCTTCTAGTTGGATAAGATAAGTCACCAACTTGGGCTCCATTCCATTTGGTCTTGATTTTGGGCTTGCTTCTATCAAAATAGCCATCATGTGATTAAGAGCTTGTTGGGCTTTCTTGGTTCTAGCTTTTGTCATAGGTTCGCCAAGTCCATGTAATTCTTCTTCGTCCAAGCTCCTTATTTGGCTCATATCAAGTTGCTCTGATTATCCTATCGAGGATAGAGATACTATGTATTTTGTGCTTATACGCTATTTCCAATGAGGGAATAGTGGCCCATTGTGCTTATGCACTATTCACTATTAGAGATAAGGGAATAGGAGCGCACCGAGTTCTTGGAAACGCATCGTTTGGACTACTGACAACCATCCCTAACGGGAATGGGGGATGGTGACATGATTAGATATGGCCACGTCAGAATAAAGGGCTTGGCTGCATGAGATTAACGGTAGAGGATGATATCGTAAATTAAGGAGGAATGTTATTTATATGTGGTGCGTGTCTTTGACTATTATTGTATTGTATGCTATGTATTCCTTTTCCACTTATGATGATAGAACCGTTTCTTATCTCCTATTCTACTATATTCTATATGTTTTGTTATGTGATTGATGCAAACCAAGAATGATGTTCAATCTCATACCAAATTGATTTTTGATGAAAATTGATGAATGTGCAAAATATGTTAGTTTGGAAGTGTAATTAAGAAAGAGTTTATAAATAATCTTAGAAATCAATAGGAAAAGTGATAGGAAAATACATACTTTGATATGAATAAATTTTGGATTCATTTGACTAGAGTTTTGATCCTTTTATGTTAAAAATATACTCAAAAGATGTAAAAAATATGCAGGATTGAAGGCCGAGCGCTCAGCTCTGGAACCGGGCACTCAACTCAGACAGAAACGGAAGAAAACAGCAGGAACAGGAGGCTGGCCAGCGCCCAGCGCTGGCATGCTGGAAAAGACGTGGCGCCCAACGCCCAAAAGCTGTGCCTAGCGCCAGCAAAGACAGCAAGCACCGTTCTGGTGTAGAGGCCAACGCCCAGCACTGAGATCAGGAAGCTCAGTGCTGGGTTACGAGCAGAGAACCTATAAATTCGTGTTTCTGCAGTTGGAAAAGGATCTTTGGCTCATTTTTCACATTCTTTCACCCTGGTTCACCTCTTCCTCTCTGCATCCATTGGAGATTCAAGCTTGGGAACAAGATTTGGAGCTTCCATGACTTCCTCCACTCACATCCACTCAAGTTTCTTCTTCTCTTCATTTTCTAATATGAGTTGCTAGATCATTTAGATTAGGTTAGGATGATTTCAATTTGGAGTTTAATGTAATTGTTGTTTGATTCTGAATTCAGTTCTATTTCATTCAATTAGAGTGATTTACTTCTATGTTTAATGCTTCATTGATTGATCAACTTTAGATTGATGATAGATTCAATTTCACAATTGAAAAATTGGTTATTGAATTGGAATTGAAGTAGATTACCATTGGAATGTTGATTCTAGGAATAGAACTATGTTTCAATGTTTTCTTATGAATCTCATGCTTAATGTTTGTGCTAATTCTTGAATCACCTAAGGAATTAGGGTTCTTAATTAGTACAAAAGGATTATCACCTAAGGAGTTAGGGATAAATCTAGGTTAGTGATTTGAATGTCAATTGTATGGAATGAATTGAAGTTAGGATTAAATAAGGTTACGTCAAGTGAAGATTGAATGATTCCGACACCTAACCGCTTTTACCTATATTGATTTCACTCTTTAAAAATCTTATTTTCATTAGTGATGAACTAGCTGACTTGTTTTGGTTGTATCTTGAGCTACGGATATCAGATTGATGCATTATTTGGTGCGTTGGAAAGATAAGGAAATTTCCTACAAAACGTATTGCATTCCTCTTGACCATATTCGGCTTATATCATGGTGAAAATAATGGTGGCAGTTATGAACGAATTTTTACATGAGTTTGTTAGTCCATTTGTGAGGGAATTGTCTCTCTTTGGTTCTTGGTCGAACCACCCTTGTTCTTATCAAGAATCCAAGATTATTGTGGCGAACTTCACATTGGCTTATCAAACCCCTTGGTTTGTGGCACCATATTCATCTCTTACTTTCATCCATTTGCTTATTTTCTTCTTCTTCTTGAATTTTACTTGGTCACTCAAGGATAGATCCCAATTTCTATATAATCCTTATTAGGACCATATCATTTGGTATCTAGAGCCATCCTTCCTAGAGTGACTTTTGTTCTTGTTCTTCGATTTTTTTCAAAAAAATAAAAAATTCTTCTTCCCACCACTTACCATGGCAACACTACCCTTTGAAATGCAAATATATCTAAGACACTTGGAGAAGGGTTTTCCTCCAAAGAAAGCTTTCAAGACATTCAATGAAATTGAAGATGTGACTCTGAAGGAAGTTTGCAAGACAGTCAATGAAATTGAAGATGTGATTCCAAAGGAAGAATGTGCATCAATTGGAGTTGAATTGCAAGATGAAGAAAAGGAGATGAAGACAACTAGAGAATGGCCTTACCCTAAAGCCAAGAATAACTCCTCATATTCATTTGGGAAGTCAAGGCCATATATTACTCTAATACCTTCTTCTAGATTAGCTTATAGATACAAATGTTGGTATTCTTCTACTTTGTCTAACATTTCTACCCTAGGTCACAGAGAAAAGAATAGTGAAGGCCAAACCACAAAAGGCAAAGAGCAACCAAAAAAGAGTGAGGTAAATAATCTCTTTATAAAAGAAATCAAGGTGATGTTCCTATCTTTTCCTAGAGGGGATGATTCTACTTTGAAGGAAGATGAAGAAGTAATTCCAAGAGGGGTGCCCCATGGATTCAAAAGAGTTGTGTTTGAACCCAGAGGATGAACACGATTCCCAAAGGCAATAAATTCGAGGTCGAATTCTCTTCAAGAAGGAGGGAATGATGCAAACCAAGAATGATGTTCAATCTCATGCCTAATTGATTTTTGATGAAAATCTTATTTTCATTAGTGATGAACCAGCTGACTTGTTTTGACCTTATCTTGAGTTGCGGATCTCTGATTGATGCATTCTTTGGTGCGTTGGAAAGCTAAGGAAATTTCCTACAAAACGTATTGCATGCCTCTTGACCATATTCGTCTTCTATCATGTTGAAAATAATGGTGGCAGTTATGAACAAATTTTTACACGAGTTTGTTAGTCTTGTTGGGAGGGAATCTTTTGGCTTGCATGCCTAAAGTAACTCCTGTTTTTATGGGTCATTTTATTATTTGGTTTAAGTAGGAGATTTAATATTAGGCATCCACTTATTGTTTGTATTAAAAGCATTTATTACACCAATTAGTAGTTTAGTTATGTGAGTTAATAAGGGGGTTTGATATCTTTTTGGAAGCCAAAAGTTGACAGTCACAAAGCTATATGTAACACACCATTTTCATATGAATGATAACTTTGAGTTCATTTTGGATTGAATCCATTTGTGAGAGTGTTTAGCCTCTCTTAGGTTCTTCATTGAGCCAACCCTTTGATCTTATCAAGAGTCCAAGACCCTTGTGGCGATCCTCACTTGGCTTATCAAACCATCTTGGTTTGTGGCGCCATATCCCATTTCTTACCTTCATCCATTTGCTTATTTTCTTCTTCTTATTCGAATTTTTGTTGGTCACTCAAAGATATATCCGAAAATTATATATGTTCCATATTAGGATCATATCAGTGATCTTATGAGAAGACTATGCGGAAGAGCCAGCTACTGAGGATCTTGATGAAACTCCTTATGAGCCAGATGCTGGAGGACAAGCTGTGGATTCTAGAGGTAGAGTTTAGGGTCTATGACTAGTGCGTCTTTTGAGACATTTTATTTTCTGTTGCATATGGCAGTTTGTATCAGTATGCACCTGCAGGGGATCCTATTAATGGGATACCATAGACAGTGTTTTGTACCTTGATGGATAGGCATATGTTGTGTATGCGTATTATATATATGGTGTGATGGTTTATCTTTCAGAAGCTGTATGTTTTATATTTAAGTTTTTAATATCTTCGTTTTTCATTATATATGTTAACGTTAAGAACGCGATTAAGTTTTAAATAAATGAGGTTTTCATTTAATGGCACAACGGGGTGTCTCAGTCCCGATCCCCATTTTTATGTCTATGTTCTATTGCTTATATCCCTCTTTCCCTCTATGTTTCTCTGTATGTAAACCCGATAGATGAGCAGCGCCAGCAGGACGGAGATAGCGGTAGACTTGGGTTACCAGCCAAGGCACTATTTACAGAGGATCCTAATAATGGGCGACGTTGAGATCATCTACCATGATGGTTGTGGATGGCAGGTCGACCATTCATGATTCTTCATGACGTACGTCGGCCTAGTGAGTTTCTTTATACGGATGGGAGATGGTCTTACCCTTTTCAGAGATGTGGTTTCCACCTCGTCAGAAGGAGTTCCCTGACGATATGTGGAACATGGTGGACTTCTCAGAGGCGAAGAGCCATGTCGGCATGGTGCGGTGGGGTCGGAGGCAGCGGAGTGTTTAGACGATGAATCATTATCCTCGCAGAAGCGTCGTCATGAGTAGTGATGAGTCGGTTTGGGAGCCGAGGACCGGTTATGGCAGAGTCTACCGACTCACCTATGGAGAGGGAGAGGGTAGCTCCAGGCACCCATATCGTTTGTGATATGGTTTAGTCGGATGTGCCTGCTAGGTTGTGACTCTGTGAGCTTATTTTACTTTTTGATTTATTTCTGAGAGGTGAGCCAGGTATTTCTAGGACTTTTCTTTCATGTATGTGTCTATAACTTTTCTAGGCATAGTCCCTCTATTGGGACAGTTCATACTCATATAGTGACCGATGTATATATTATGTATATATGTTTGGTGCGTTTACCGTTGCGCATGTTTTATGTTTTAAAAGTTTTAATTTTACGTTTCCAAATGATTACATATTTTCATTTGTAATAATCGCGATAACGTTAATTACGAATTAAGACCTAGTTAATTAGGGTTTTATTTAATGGGACATCGGGGTATCTCTCCCTCTAACGAGGAGGTATTTGTCTTCCCCTTTAACGATGAGGTATATGTCATCCCATTCCCATATGGAGATATCTGTCTTCCCTTCTAACGAGGAGGTATCTGTCATCCCCTTCCCAGAAGGAGATATCTCATCATGCATCAATAATAATTCTAATTAATATCTGGATGTATGTCATGACCCCAGGACATGACATACATCATTTAACATGACAGAGCATGTCATAACAACACTATAATATCATATAACCTAGCAAAGCATGTCACAACAATACTATAACATCATATAACATAACAGAGCATGTTACAATAACACTATAGCATCATATAACATAACAGAGCATGTCTAGCATATATATTATACTTGGAAATCATTAAACAAGTCTTATAACACATGACCAAACCATGCAGACAACCAATATTACATCAATTTATCTTTTATAGAAAACCCCCCAAATTGATTTAACGTTCTTGGACCGTATTATGTAAAAAACCCAATTTTTCCCAATCAAATCACCCCAGATTTCAATATCAGTTAAAAGAACCAAAAACCCCTTTTGAAACACCATGTAAGGGTGAGAAAAGGTGTTTTTACTCACCTCTTGAAGACCTCCATATAGCTCCAAGCGATTTGTATGGCGAATCCTAGCATTTACCAAGAGTTCTCCTCATCTTCCTCTTCCTAAGACTCCTTCTTCCACAATTATTTCTTCAAAAACCATGAAATCTCTTTTCTCTAGTGTTTCTCTGAGTTTCTAATGTAATTTTTCCAAAAATGCAGCTAATGCAAATTAGGTTCGTATTTATAGGTCTCTCTCAAAGCCCAAAATGCATTAAAAAGCGTCATAGCCCACTTATCCAGCGTTTGGCATAGTAGTTTCCACACATATTAAGTTATAGACTTCCAAAAATTATGAATTTTATATCGTTGGAAAGTCAACAAAAATATGTATAACTTTTATGAAGATCACAAAAACTGAAAATGACGTTTAAAGGTCAAAACTGTGCTAGAAGTTAGAAAAATGGTGCTGGTGCTGGAACCTGAACATCATGTACGAATTTGGTCATAACTTGAGCTACAAGAATCCAATTTAGACAAATTTGGTGTCTACAAAAAGCTAAGAGAAAGAGACATATTGCTTATGAAGACATCGAGTCTAAAAGAGTTCATTTTGGCTATCAAATTTCCATATGAAGATGGATGTCGGGTCATATGAAGTCTATTATGCGAAGTTGGGTTAAAAACACTCAAAACTATCTATTTGCCTTCTTCTGAGCCTCTTATGAGATTTTAACAACTTCAAACTTTAAATATAATAATTCTAACAATATAATTCCTATCAAATTAACTAGCAGCAAATTTTTGGGATGTTACATGAACTATCTTCAATAACCTACAAGAGGTATGGGGGAGACTAAGCACCATCATACCGTAGTGTGGATGTGTGTGTGGTTTATTTAATTTTAATGCTTGTCTTGAAAACCCTAAGCTTAAGGGTATTCATCTATGTATATTTGATCCTATTGGAGTAATTGTTGTGATGGTTGTGTTTGGCGATTGGTTGTGAGTAGTGATGTGTTTGATTGCTTGGGTATATGCTTGTTTGAAGAAAATCATGTTATGGTTCTCTTGATTACAGATAGGAAGTATATGCTTGAAGTTGTTGAATTATAAGTCATTACTTTGTTTATTGATATATTGAAGCATATGTGTGACTATGAGTTTGATTGGTGAAGTGAAAACTTTCACTTTGTTGTGGTTGATTTTCGGCCAAGGCTAGGGATAATAAAATTATCAACTTTAATTTCATCAATTTATGTAATTGTATGCATAATTAAGGGTTTTAAGGAGTAAAAAAACCAAGAAGGAAATAATTTCTTTCAAAACTGTTTGAGGTAGTATGAGCTGCCTTGTGTTGTTATTATGATTCTAAAATGGGTTTAATCCGAGTTTAGGTCATAATGGAAAAAAATAATGTTTTAAGAGACATAAAAATGGAGTTGTTAAGAGTTTGGACGTGTAAAAATGGACCAATGTGTGGATTTCGGCCAAAACTGTTTTTGGGAGTTAGAAAATGTTTATGATGCCTAATTAAGTGTCCTAAGACTCCTAAATAAGTTATAGGCCCTTAGGTTAAAGAATCGATGAAAAAGGAATTACTCGATTTCCGAAATTAGGGAATTTTGTGACACCCTCTACCATATATATATATATATATATATATATATATATATATATATATATATATATATATATATATATATATATAACATGCATATATCATTAATAAACGTTAAAAAAAGGTAGCGAGTACCACATGAAAAAAACTTAACATCCGCGGAAAATAAAACATCAACATAACCCCAAAACCCCGATGTCACATATCAGAGCTGATAACTAAATCCGGAACTACATCATAAAACAACTACGTAAAGGTAAATTCCTAAACTACTAGCAAGCAAGTGTAACACTCCGTTTTTCGTTAAGAGCTTTCATGTATGTTTGTTTGGTTGTTTAAGCCTTTATGACTTAGTTTGGTGTTGTTGTTGAGGGGCTAAGTGGGATTTCTAGTCTTAAAAATCCCTTTCTTGAGCCTATGTCTTTTGACTATCTGAGTCACAAGCACGACCGTGCTCAATGGGGAGCACGACCGTCCTCATTGAGAGAGAGCGTCTCATTGATGCTAAGTTGGGCACGCCCGTGCTCAATAGTGAGGAAGCCCGAGCTCAAGGGACTCTTGGGTGCGTCTAGTTCGATTGTGCCAATTGCATTGTTGGAGCTTTAGAGACTCTTGGGAGTGTCTGGTTCGACTATGCCAACCGGCGTAGGTAACGGTTTCTTCCACTTTTAGTTTCCTTTCTTTTATTAAGAATTGGGAACTAATGGTTTGACATTTTCTGTTTGACCAAGGCTTGGAAGCTAACTGAGTCGTTCGAGGGACGCGTTGGTTTACCGTTTGAGTTGTCACTACCGTATTCTTCATACCAGGTATGGGGAGAAGGACAGTGTATACATTAGGAAAGGGAGTAGCGTAAGATGAGGGGTTCCCATATCCTCGTTGTTGTTAATAGTTGTTAATGCCATGTTATAATTGATATTATGTTCAATTGGATTAATTGCTATTATTGCTGTTGAGTTATGAGTATGCTTGTATTGTTTAGTTAATTGCTAATTGTTATTTGGTTAATGGTATGCCTGTCATGTATGCCTATTGTTTTATGAATACTATGTTATATGCCTAATGATGTATAATTGGTTGAATCTGGGTATGAAATGAGTATTGCTTATGTTGTTGTTATTATACATAGATTGGCTGAATGTTCATTGGCTAAGTTATGTTGTGGTTATGTTGAAATTGTTGATAAAACCCTAATTGAATCAATAGGACTCTTAATTAACTTAACGGTCAAGGGATTAATTCCCCTAATGTTTCATAAAATATGAATCTGTTAGTGAGAGGTGAGATTTGATGCCCAATGGAGTAGTCAAAGGACCCTAGGATCTGATTTGAGAGTGTTAGGGAGTTTGGCTACAAGAACACAAATTGAATCTGCCCAGAACAGTACGGCTGGCTCTAGGAGCATGGTCATGCTGAACAGGGAGCACGCTCTGAGACGCCTCGACGTCCCATTAAAGAAAACCCAAAATATTAAGACCTAATTTCGTTATTGTCGTTAAGCGAGTATATTAAAACAACGGAAAATTTAAAACTTAACATACATACATAACATATACACCTCAAGTCCTGATACAGTACAGTAGAGGGAATCCCATCAGTCGGATCCCAAAATGTACAAACTGATAATCAAACAGAAAATAAAAACAACATCCTAAAGAGACAGGACGCGCTAGCCGTAGACTCTGTACTCAACTATGAGGATCCACTGCTCATCCTACAACGTCTGGCTCATACGAGGTCCTATCAAGCTCCTCCATAGCTGGCTCCCCTGTAGGATCTTCTCATCACAATCACAAAAAGAAAACATATGCTTTATAGAGAAGACAGGGATAAGAAACCATATAACATCAAACGTGGAAAGGGTTTAGCAACATTTAATTAAATAACGGCACCCTAAACATTCGTCTCCCAAGTATAAATATATGTAACACAAACACCCTCAATCCACATCTAGGATCTTTCCTCTACCCTCCATCATGATGCAATGCAAATGCTGTATGAATAATCTCCTCAGGTATCGGCCATATCCGGATATCACAACAATAAAATGGATGTCTTATAGGTTTCCGATGTTAAATAGTTTCTTTCCCCCACCTGGGATGTCTTATAGGCTAGCTCTGGAGCAACGAAACGGACACTCCCTATACTCCCTCAAATCTGCCACGCACAGTTCTACACCCTTCGGGGCTCCAAAAATTCACCTGGACACATCATTGTGAAGCACCCGTTACGTATAATCCAAATCTGAAGACGGAATTGGAAACCGATAAATGAATTGAAAGATAACCTCAATACCGTCACCGACGGCATTTCGGCATAAAAAGGACATAGACTTACCTTAGCCTGGATGAGAAAAGAAAAATAGGATAATGAAGTAGACGTCATGAGGATCACAACGGTATAATTGGTTTCTCGATAGGACGAATGGATCACAATCGATTCCGGAACTTCACTCTCTCACACGGTTCTCTCTCTCTCTATTTCTCTATCTCTATTCTTTCTACTCTATCTTTCGGTTTTTTTCCTCTTTATTTGGCACTAAATCATTGAGAAAGAAAAGAATACTTTCTTTCACACTAGTTTAACGATAAAGAAGAAAAATGAATAGATAAAAAGAACCAAGTTAGCATCCCTAATGATAAAGTAATAAGATGACTCGTTGAAGCTATAATCCTATATCTCAAAGCTGGCGTGAATTTAAGAGATAAATAAAGTAGGAGGTGGCAACTTGTGACCATGCAATGAGATTGTTTTCCAAGCAGTAGGTGGCGCTCCAAACCAACAAAAACTCTTAAATGGCACCATAATCTTATGGCCGTATACCCATGAACCATAAGATGAAGAATTACTTAGTTAATTAGATTTAAAACTTGTAACTAGGGTATAATTAATTAAGACTAGTTCTATTTACTCATAATGAGTAAAAATTGAGTAAATTAATTATAATCATCTAGCTATGATTAAGATTTATATCTATCACTAGTGCAATAAGTGCTTTTTACGTCAGTTAAAATTGATTTTTTACGTCAGAATACTGACTGACGTAAATACAACTAACGTTAATAGTTAATATTTTAACATGAGTTTAGAACTGACGTTAAATATAAAACTATTAACGTCAGTTATTTAACACAACTGACGTTAAACATAAAACTATTAACGTCAGTTCTTTAAGACAACGGACGTTAATTTTGTTAAAACTAACGTCAGTTGTTATAAAGAACTGACGTTAAAGGTTTAATTTTAACGTCAGTTGTTTATTACAACTGACGTTAATAGTGTACTGTATATTTTATAAAATACTATTAACGTCAGTTGTTTGATACAACTGACGTTAATAGATTTTTTTCTTTTTAAATTCAGTTTTAAAATATCACTCCCCTCAGCTATCCCTGCATTCAGTAAATATTCCAGTAAAACAGAATATCAACACATTACAGAATTGCAAAGGAAAAATGGAACAATTAGGGGACTTAAAACCAAAACCCATGTATATATATAAATAAATTTTAGTTCCAATGTCTAAAAAACAAAACTACCAATCTAAGGATATATATACATGTTATTAATTAATTTCTAAAGTCTAACAAAAAAACTATTTATCTAAGTATTGCGGAGGTATCTTGTCAATTCCTTTTTCAGCTGCATACTTGAAGAAGAATTCAGCGAAGCGCATCCTCAAGTCTCTTAACTCATCTTCTTGAATAGGCGATTGGTCGCTAAATGTCTACACACGTTCAAATAATAACAATAACATCAACGCAAGTCATCTTCAAAACTATAATATATAATTTAACAATTTGTTTAAATATTACCTTAATCCATCCATCCGTAATAGATGCGGAGACTATGTTCAGCATATGAAGCATCACATAATAGCCGCACGACTACCCGTCAATTTGAAATCGAGACTACCAACAAAATTAATTTCAACGTCAGTTGAATATACATAGAAATTAGTAATTATAATATTAATTATTTGATAAATAAACTACCAAACCTTGAGGATGTTCTATACAGGATTTGCTTTAGCCTTAGAAGTCCTACTTCTCCCGTTGGCGCAACTTATGCTGCTACTTCGCCCAGCGCGCTATCATAAACAAATAATCATGTCGATCAATTAACAAATTCATATATCATGTGTGTAATAAACTAAAAACAACTGATATTAAAACTTAAATTAAATTTAAGATTAGTTACTTACTTATTTACAACTTCCACCACCTTCGGTGGCGGATCATGGTGGAGAGAGCAGAAGAATATGACAGTATGCCTAGACGGGTGAAGTACCAACAACTGCCAATGGTCATTCATACAGTAGGGAGCCAGATATAATTCTTTCCGATTTTCTCCCAACAAGTTCCCTATTATTTACTCAATGCATCGCCAGCAAAGAATTGGGGCAGAAGGACTGACGGATCTAAGAAGCCAGAAGCGATGCAACGCCCTTATCAAGCTGAAGACGATGGAGATACCTAAGATATGAAAAGGTGTGGATGTTAATTACATAATATATATATTGAAATTAAAATAAATTATTAAATGGAAAAATACCAAAAATAAATAAGTTATAAAATTAAAATTAACTTACGTGCACCAGAGATTGAAAACATTGCTGTTCAACCAGACGTTATTTCTGCAGGCGTTCCCGAGATCGTCACCACAGAAGGTAAATATCATCCGTTGATCTGGGCGTGCCACCCATCCATCGTGCTCCAATGGACATTCAAAAATCTCAAACGCATAATCCTCACCAAGTGAGAACAAACGAGTGATAGGTGACAGCGACACCGACGTCGACTTGGCCTTCAGTTTAGGAAAAAAATAAAATAGATAAGTTGTTGATAATTAAAAAAACACAAGTAATTATTTGACTAATTTGGACATTAATAATGAATAAATACCTTTGTTAACATTTCGAGCTCACGTCGTTTGGAGTCCAACTCAAGCTCACGCCTTTTCATTTCCAACTCATGCTCATGGCGCTGGACTTCCAACTCCCGCTCCCTAGCTGCCAACTCATCGTCCTCCACATGTGCCCTACTAAAACTCTCTTTTGTGCTCACATGTGAAGGGTTGACATGCCCTGCGGTGTCCTGGGATGTACCGACGGAGGAAAGCTCTCTGGCAAGCGCCTGCTTGAATTCTGGGTTGGATATTAAGCCTTGCATCAGATGTGTTGTAATAGCTGGGTTGGACATGAGGTGCTGAGTAATGTCAGCCAAAATTGAAGCTTCATTGACCACCCGCTTTCATGAAGCAGACTTGCCATAATATTCTTTGATGGTCACGTTCCCAGGAACACCGAGAACCCGACCAGGATGGTCTTTCTTGCCTAGAGCAGTCATCAAGATGTCCTGCCGTCCAGAAGGGACGAATGCGCCCTGAGAGGATTGTGCTTTAAGATCCATCTATAATGAAAAAAAATGAAAAAACGTGCAAGTGAAAAGTGTTTCAAATATCTATACAAATATCAATTGAAATCAAGTTAATTATTTACTTACAATCTTATCTACCACTTCGCGAGTGGCATCAACTTTAAAAGATCCCGTCTTTGTCATGCGACCGGCTAACCAGACATCCTCGCGGCCGATGTCCGACGGAGGACTAGATGGTGTGCCCTCAGGCACCTCTCCTCTTTCAATCCTAGCAGAGTGCTCTTCCTGCTTCGCCCCCGGCCTATCCGCCATCATCTGCTCAATCCGAGTCTGGTACCCACCCTGAGATATGGTGTGGCGGTGGATGTTCTTCGCCTGATTCTGCCGACCCTTATTTGCCTTAGCCTATTCAAACAAAAACACATAATTAAATACAGTTAAATGATCTATAATAAGCATACAAAATTAACTTAATCAAACCAACCTGAAATTCTCCATCCTGTCGACTCCTGACAAACATATCCCAAGTATCCTGATCAATCCAGGGATAATCCGAGAACATTTTATCAAGCCGCTTCTTCCCAGATACATAGTACCTTGTAAGATCATGCTTGAACCCATTCCAACGCTTTGATGCCATTTTCATACATTTATGACGATGATCCTCGTCATTTGGCACAGTCCAAGCTACCTACACATTAAATACATAACAACTGGATGGATTATAACTCGGATAATTATCTAATAATGTAAATCAAACGAATGTAAAGGTAAAATACCGTGATAGCCTCCCAAATCTGATCCTTAACGTTCTGTGGAACGTCATTCCAGTGGTTTTAGTTGATGCTTACGTGCTGCTTCGCTTGTAGAAACACCCACTTATTAAATTCTTTAGCACGGGGTCCCTGGGCATTTAGATTAGCATCAAAGGACACCTCAAGCTTCTATCCGCTTTGCCCGTCCTTCTCTAGTTTCTTCAACGAGGTGGCTCCTCTACCCCGTTTCCTATGAGCCTGTGATGTCTGTATGGACAAAAAAATGATAAAATAGAGGATTGTAACATTATAAACTTACATTAAAAAGAAGGACTAAATATAATATATAACATGTAAACTTACACTAGAATCAGGCGTAGGCGTGATCGGGTCCTGCGAAACCCCCACAGTGTCCTCCCGTGCATGTGGGCTATCCGACTGATCCATATGTATGCCTGTTCAGAAACAATATATATGTATTAACATAGGTTATAACTCAAAATAAATACAGAAGTATAAATAAAAATAACTAGATAGGTCCTGTAGATATACAAAACATCTATATATCCAATATAAGGACAATACGGGAGATTGAAAACTATAGTTTTTGAAGATTGCCAAGCACTAGTCACGGCCTGGCCGTGATGTCCATCACGGCCGTAACGTGCCAACTGAACCAGATCCTCATAGGCAGAACTGATCACGGCCTAGACGTGATGAGCATCACGGCCGTGACAGATCAACCAGCAGAGCAACATGCACTCAAAACCAAAAATAGAGACATTCCAAACAACTCAAACTCACGGTTTAAAGTTACAACTACTGAGACTACAGTTTCAATATACACTCAAAACCAAAAATAGAGACATTCCAAACAACTCAAACTCACGGTTTAAAGTTACAACTACTGAGACTACAGTTTCAATATACACTCAAAACCAAAAATAGAGACATTCCAAACAACTCAAACTCACAGTTTCAAGTTTCAACTACTGAGACTACAGTTTCAACCAGCAGAGCAACTTGCATGCACTCAAAACCAAAAATAAAAAAATGTGCCCTAAAGACTCACCAGAAATAGGCGCTCGCGTGGTGGTGGGGGGGAAGCTTGAGTGGTGGCCAACGTTCAATGTGGTTACTGAGAGCAGAGGGACAAGGAGAGTTAGTGCGCAGGAAGGGGAAAGAGAGATGTCAAGTTATTGCAAAGAATGAGCGGGAAAGACAGAGTTAGGGGTTAAGAGTGTACCTCACGGTGGTGGTGAAGAAGCCCTCGCGGTGGTTGCGGTGGAGATGAGCTCGCGATTAGGGCAGAGTGAGAGAGAGAGTGAGGGTTGAGAGTGAGGGTTGAGCGAGAGGAAAAGAGACGTACAGAGAAGTGCAGAAGGCGCGCGGGTGTAAACGTTATAATTAAAATAAAACAACATTTTACGTCAGTTGTTAGTAAAACCTGACGTTAAAGGTCATATATTTAACGCCAATTGTCTTAAGAAACTGACGTTAAAAACACTCACACTTCTTACGTCAGTTGTTAGTAAAAACTGACGTTAAAGGTCATATATTTAACATCAGTTGTATTAAGAAACTAACGTTAAAAACACTCACACTTCTTACGTCAGTTGTATTACACAACGGACGTTAAAAGTTTATTAGTTTCTGCAAAAACATTCATTCCTTTGACTACTGTTCTACTTACCCATTCACCTTGTACCTAATCCTCTTAATGAGCATTAAGTTTATAGATAAGTTTTCAATAAAATCAGAATAGCTTAGTAACTTCATCCACTGCTCCTATAAATAGCTTCTTTCCATCCTTTTAATATTTTGTGCTTCACAATATGGCTCTGCCATGGAAATTAACTTCATCACTCTTTCTTCCTATGCCTAGACTCAAAGATCTTTGTCTTAATGGTCAAACAATTTCTGAGGTTGTGTAAATCACATTACATTGATGGTAAGGTTGGGTGAATCACGTAATGTGATTCTCTCACTTTATTTCATCCCCGTCATCCCTTTCACTTTGCTTTGGAAGCAAGTGACTGTGGATTCAAGATGATGCATCAAGGAATTCCAGTGAAGAAGAAAGATGCAAAGATCCATTTCACTTTGCTTTTTTGCTAGTGATCGAGGATTTACTTTGCATCATGGAATTCAAGTGAGGGAGGTGATGCATCCATTGGAGTTTTGATGACAGGACTGAGAAGAAAATGATGTTGATGCAGAAACTTTTTTATATTTTAGGGCTATGTTGCAGAAATTTTTTATCTTTTACTCATGTAATTTTAACTTATGAATCGCTTCAATGACATACGATTTGATTATACATATAACTTGTTTTATGTTAAGTGTTTATTTATTTTAATTTGCACAAGAATTTATTTACTAATTCAAGCTAATTAATAAAAATTAAAAATAAACTTGTTTAAAAAAAGGTTTATTAATAAACTGCAGTACTATATGGAGTGATCTGCATTAAGAGGGACAACAGGGACATGACAACCAATGAAATGAGTTTCATAATTATTTAATTACATTATTTCCAATATTCATTCTGCACGTTTATAATATATAGGATTATTTACGTCAGCTATTTATTTAATCAAGTAAAAATCACACTTTTAACGTCGGTTGTATAAAAATCGAGCGTTAACAATAAATAATTTTTATTTTAAAAACACTTTTAACGTCGCTTTTTTAAACGCGGCGTTAAAAGTGTATAGATATCTGCAAAAACATTCATTCCTTTGATTCTTTGCGCTACTTACCCATGCACCTTGTAACTTAATCCTCTTAATGAGCATTAAGTTTATAGATAAGTTTTGAAGAAAATCGGAATAGCTTAGTAATCGAAGGATTATTTACGTTTATAATATATAGGATTATTTACGTCAGCTATTTATTTAATCAAGTAAAAATCACACTTTTAACGTCGATTGTATAAAAAGCGGCGTTAACAATAAATATTTTTATTTTAAAAACACTTTTAACGTCGTTTTTAAACAAGCGGCGTTAAAAGTGTATAGATATCTGCAAAAACATTCATTCCTTTGACTACTGTGCTACTTACCCATGCACCTTGTAACTTAATCCTCTTAATGAGCATTAAGTTTATAGATAAGTTTTCAAGAAAATCAGAATAGCTTAGTAACTTCATCCCCTGCTCCTATAAATAGCTTCCTTCCATCCTTTTAATTTTCAGCTTCACAATATGGCTCTGCCATGGAGATTAACTTCATCACTCTTTCTTCCTATTCCTAGACTCAAATATCTTTGTCTTAATGGTCAAACAACTTCTGAGTTTGTGTAAATCACATTACATGGGTGATAAGTTTGTGTAAACCACATTATGTGAGTTGCTCACCTTATCATCCTTCCGGAGAATCATTCTTGGAGGGCAAATCAGGTGCTCGGGCGTCACAGTTCCAAAACCTCAGCTTTGGCAGCAAGTGACCGTCATGGAAGTCTCTGGAACCACTGCCTTTGCTTGAAACAAATCTAGTGCACCTGTTTTTGCCTCTCTTGAGCTCTCTCATGCCCCCAAGTTTTCTGAGGTCTTCGGAGTATAGTTTTCCCTTTGGCATATTTCATAAAACTCTCTGATGGGATGTAGCTTTAATGTTTAGGATTTTAAACCCTTTCAATGTAACTATTTATAGGATTTTAAACCCTTTCAATGTAACTTTTTATAGGATTTTAAACCCTTTCAATCTTCTCAGATCGATCAGTATTACACTTCATGAATGAGATCCGGTTTGGGTTATTGATTCAACTTATACTTCGCACATATATTTTAGTTTTCAAAACAGAAACACAAAACATCAAAGCAATTGTGAAACTGAAACTTTGAGGAAGGCAATACGAAAGGGTACGTATAATAGATAAAAAAATTATTAAAATAACCTTTAACGTCTGTTGATGTAAGGACTGACGTTAAAAGTGAAATGACTCACTTTTAACGCCAGTTCTATAAAGAACTGACGTTAAAACGTTTACTGTTAATGTCAGTTGTTTATTGAACTGACGTTAAAAGTGAGTCACTTCACTTTTAACGTCAGTCCTTAAAACAACTGACGTTAAAATTGAATTAATGAAGTCTGATATTTACAAAACTGCCACCGCCCCCTTTTTAACGTCTACTTTTTGGTTAACTGACGTAAACCTTTACCGTCTAATGTATATTTTCCACTAGTGTATGACTAATTATCTTTTAATGTTGTTAATGATAAACCACCTTAATTAATAATTTAAATTGAGGTGCTTCCAATAGGGGTTTTTGACGTACTTGCTTGAGGTGTTTACCTACTGAAAAATTTGGGTTGCTTGAATTTTATGTTGAAGTTGCATATGTGTTTGGATTCTTAAATAAATTTTTAGATTTATCTAACTCTCACTCCCATCTAATTAAAATATTTAATTTCCTGAAAGATAGGATGTTACATTACTACCCCCTTAAAAGAAATTTCGTCCTCGGAACTTACGTACCTCAGAAAAGATGTGGATACTGCTGCTGTATATCTGCCTCGCGCTCCCACGTAGCATCTCCAGTAACCTCATCCCAAATGACCTTGACCAAAGGAATCTGTCTACCGCGGAGTTCTTTAATCCTTCTATCTGTGATCTTAACCAGTAAAGCCTCATATTCTAGATTCTCTCGGAGTTGTATAGACTCAGGCTCAAGTACATGAGAAGGATTAGGGTAATTTTTTCTCAACTGGGAAACATGGAAGACATCGTGAAGGTTGGAAAGGCAAGGTGGTAAGGCTGTCTGGTAAGCTACTAGACCAATTCGTCGAAGAATCTGAAATGGTCCAATGAATCGGGGAGTGAGCTTTCTAGACTTTATAGCTCTACCAATTCCGGTCTTCGGAGTGACTCTCAAGAACACGTGATCACCTTCTTGGAACTTTAAGGGTCTCCTCCTATTGTTACTGTAGCTTCTCTGCCGATCCTGGGCTTCCTTCATTTTCTCTCTTATTTTCCTAACTTGTTCCGTTGTTTGTTGTACCACATCAGGACCCAACACTTGGTTCTCGCCAGTCTCATACCAACATAATGGAGTCCTACACTTTCTCCCATACAGAGCCTCATACAGTGCCATCCCGATGCTACTGTGGAAACTGTTATTGTATGTGAACTCAATCAATGGTAGGAATTCATCCCAACTGCCAACATGTTCCAACACACAAGCTCTTAAAAGATCCTCCAACGATTGAATTGTTCTCTCAGACTGTCCATCCGTCTGAGGATGATAAGAATAAGTCATCCTCAAATTTGTTCCCAAAGCGTCGTGTAACTGTCTCCAAAATCTAGATGTAAATATAGGATCTCGATCGGAGACAATACTCGACGGCACACCGTGCAACCTCACTACTTCCTTGATATAGATCTAGGTCAACCTTTCAAGACTATAACTTTCACTAATAGGTAAGAAGTGAGCACACTTCGTCAACCTATCAATGATAACCCAAATCGCATCAAACCTCTTCGGAGTTCGTGGTAATCCGACCACAAAGTCCATCGCTATACTATCCCATTTCCACTATGGGATATCCAAGGACTGCAACAACTCAACGGGATTTTGATGCTCTATCTTAGCTTTCTGACATACCAAACATGATAGAACATATTCCGCCATTTCTTTCTTCATCCTTGGCCACCAAAACATCTTCTTCAAGTCTTGGTACATCTTGGTGGCTCCTGGGTGGAAACTCAGCTTACTTTTATGCGCCTCCTCTAACATCATCTTCCTAATCTCTAAGTTCTCTGGCACACATATCCGATCCTTAAACCTTAACACTCCATCTGATCCTCTCCTAAACTCTGAAACTTTACCCTCATCTATACCTCGATTCACATCCACCAAATATTCATCCTGACCCTGCTTAATCTTAAGGTCTCCCAAAAACTCACTACTAATGGTGATCATACCTAAGCATATTCTATCCTCAATCAAATCTATACCTAGGTTCAAATCTCTAAACTGTTCAAGCAACTCCATCTCTTTCACCATCATTGCGGATACGTGCAAGGATTTCCGATTTAGTGCATCCGCCACAACATTAGCCTTTCCTGGATGGTATTGAAGATCAAACTCATAGTCCTTAATGAATTCCATCCATCTACGTTGCCTCATGTTCAGCT
Organism: Sophora flavescens; assembly: GCA_030762895.1. Taxonomy (NCBI): domain Eukaryota; kingdom Viridiplantae; phylum Streptophyta; class Magnoliopsida; order Fabales; family Fabaceae; genus Sophora; species Sophora flavescens. The sequence goes on from CM061066.1 coordinate 93,048,893, forward strand.
CCTTCTGATCAAACAAGTACTTTAAACTCTTGTGATTACTGAACACATTAAACTTAACTCCATAGAGATATTGTCGCCATATCTTCAATGCGAACACTATGGCTGCTAACTCTAGATCATGGGTTGGGTAATTCCTTTCATGAACTCTCAATTGTCGGGAAGCATAAGCCACAACTCTTCCCTCTTGCATCAAAACACAACCCAATCCTTGATACGACGCGTCACAATATACGTCAAAATGTCATAATGGATCTGGTAACGTTAGCACAGGAGATGTAGTCAACTTCTCCTTTAGCTTCTGAAAGCGCTCTTCACACTTCTCTGTCCAAACAAACGCCGTACCTTTTCTCGTTAACTGCATCATAGGCAACGCAGTCTTTGAGAAACCCTCGATGAACCTCCTGTAATACCCAGCTAACCCTAGGAAACTCCTCACCTCACTCACTGACTTAGGCCTCTCCCATTTAATCACGGTCTTTACCTTAAATGGATCAACAGCTATCCCTTTCTTATTGATTACATGCCCTAGAAATTGTACTTCCTCTAACCAAAATTCACACTTGGATAGCTTAGCATACAACTGCCTATCTCTCAACACCTGTAACACCACTCTCAGGTGTTCCTCGTGTTCTTACCGACTACGATAGTACATAAGAATATCATCTATAAACACCATAACAAACTTGTCAAGGAACGGTCTAAAGATCCTGTTCATGTATTCCATGAACACCGCGGGAGCATTAGTTACACCAAAAGGCATAACTAGGTATTCGTAGTGTCCATACATTGTCCTAAAAGCGGTCTTAGGTACATCCTCCTTCTTCACCCTAATCTGATGGTATCCTGATCTTAAATCTATCTTGGAAAACACCGAAGCTCCCTTCAACTGATCCATCGGATCATCTATCCTAGGCAACAGATATTTGTTCTTGATTGTAACTTTATTTAACTGCATATAATCTGTGTAGAACCTAGAACTTCGGTCCTTTTTCTTGACAAACAATACCGGTGCTCCCCAAGGCGAAACACTCGGTCTGATGAATTCCTTCTTCATCATGTCATCCAGCTGTTTCTTCAACTCTGCCAACTCCACTGGTGACATCCTATAAGGAGCTACTGAAATAGGTCCAGCCCCTGGTATGAGATCTATAGCGAACTCCACCTCCCTCTCTGGTGGCAAACCTGGAACATCAGGAGGGAAAAACTTAGGAAACTCTCTAGTAATAGGCAGAGAATCTATACTCGAAGTCTCCTTAGCTTCCAAAGAGAAAAGCATCACACACTGCTGAGAACCGCAACCCCTCATAGTTGCTCCTTCATTGGCAGATACTATACTAGAAGGCTTAATAAAAGAAAACGGTCTAACACTACATGGTTAGCCAAAAGCCAATCCATGCCAAGAATAATGTCTATCTGCTGCATAGGCAAACAGATGAGATCTACAAGGAATGCCCTATTTTCAACAACTATAAGACACTGTAAGCAAACAGACATAGTGATCAAAGGATCACTGGTAGGGGTGACCACTGTCAAGGTATATGGTAGCTGAGAAAAGGGTAAATGTAAATGATCTACGCACTCAAGGGACACAAAATAATGTGTAGCACCTGAATCAAACAACACAGACGAGAGTCTACCAGATATTAAACACATACCTTGAATAAGATCTGCAGATTGAGAGGACTCAGATCCTCTCGCTGTAAACACCCTCCCCGTGACCTGAGGTCTGGCCGTCTGTCGTCCCGCTACCGGAACCCCTCTCCCAGCTCCTTCTCTGAAACCACTGGCTCCTCTGAAACTACCAGCTCCTCTGCCGACTGCTGGTTGCTGTTGTATCGCTCTCTGTCTAAAATCCCTAGCAAAATGACCTGGTTTGCCACAGACGTAGCAACCAGATCTATCTGTACAATCCCTGATATAATGTGGACCTCCACATCTGAAACACACTGGGGCCCTCGGCTGCTGGCCCTCTCTGGTAACTGGTGCTGATGGTACAAATGTCTGAGTGCTCTGTCGTGGTCTAACGTATGGTCCTCTCCTCCACTGAGAACCTCCATCACCTCTCCTCTAATGACGTGCTCTGATAGGATCCCCACTACGCTGCTGTCTTTGCTCTACAGCCTGCCTCCTGTCCATGCTCTCAATAGCACTGGCCCTCTCCACCATCTCCGAAAAGCTCAAAATATCCAAGGGCACTATAGCCCTCCTCAACTGATGCCGTAAACCCTCCTCGTATCTCCGTCACATCCAGTCCTCATCTGGAAACCTTTGGTAGTACACAGAAAACTGTATCGGGGCCTCGAATTTGGCCGTGTAATCACCAACAGACCTGTCTCCCTGCTAGAGACTCCTGAACTCTCTCTTCTTCTCGCGTCTGACTAATCACGGGAAGTACTTCTCAAAGAAACACTTTATGAACAGCTCCCAACCGATGAGTCTGCCCTCAGCCTCCAGTAATCTCCTCTTGCCTCTCCACCATGACTCAGCCCCTCCGGTCATCATGAAGGCCGCATAGGTCACCTTCCTATCATCTCTGCATCTCATAGTATCAAAGATCTTCTCGAGCTCCTGAATCCACCACTCTGCTCGCTCTGGATCATACTCTCCACCAAACTGTGGTGGCTTACCTTTGAGAAAGGTAGCCAATCCTGCATCCTCAGCATCGGCGGCTATCCTCCTATCATGCCGCTCCTGTAGCTCAGCCTCTCTCTGTAACCTCTGAGCATTCTGTTGTGCCTGCTGTAACAAAATGGATTCTAACTCGCGGAAAGTCCGAAGAGTCTCAGCGGACTCTCCTCCATCTCCAATCCCTGCCTCTGGCTGATGGGGCTCATCCTCTACACCCCCTATCCCTCTACCACCACCCCGTCTGCCATGTCCTCGACCTCGACCTCGACCTCGAGCCATGATCGTGTTAAAAGAAATCCTTAGCCTACATCAATATGACATATAATACCACATAAAACTGGAATATACATACTATATGCCATAGAGATGTCACGTCGGACTCACTACCCAACTTCTAAGCATAGTTGTTATCCGATGTGGATTCAACTAAATGGCCAGTTCACCCTAATCATAGTGCTCACAGTCCGTTTCAGAACCGAACTGCTCTGATACCACTAAATGAGACGCCCTGACGTCTCATTAAAGAAAACCAAAAAATATTAAGACCTAATTTAATTATTGTCGTTAAGTGAGTATATTATAACATCGGAAAATTTAAAACTTAACATACATACATAACATATACACCTCAAGTCCTGATACAGTACAGTAGAGGGAATCCCATCAGTCGGATCCCAAAATGTACAAACTGATAATCAAACAGAAAATAAAAACAACATCCTAAAGAGACAGGACGCACTGGCCATAAACTCTATACTCAACTATGAGGATTCACTACTCATCCTCCATCATGATGTAATGCAAATGCTGTATGAATAATCTCCTCAGGTATCAGCCATATCCGGATATCACAACAATATAATTGACACGTCCCAGAGTCCCCGGCGCACACCCCCATCCGCGGATGGAGGGTGCCCATGCAAAGCAGTGGCACTATAGCTACACAACCTGGTGCACACCTCTGGACCACAATCCAGGATGCTCATGCAATGCATGAACTATAGCTGCGACTAAAAATGAAATCATCTCTGGACGATTTGTCGTTAGCCTATCCCCGGGAATTTTCCCTCTGAGGCATAGACCCCACTCGACCATGTTTCAAGTCCACTCGACCATGTTTCAGGTCCCTCATATCACAGACCATGTTTCAGGTCACCCCCTAGTGTCCTAACCAGTCTTCTTAATCTCATAGATAACCTCAAAATAATCTCATCTCATTAATCTCAACCCCATCTCACGATAATTATCTCGGTTGGGCACTACTATCACATATCGTATGCAATCCCCAAATACATCCTCATGGCTCAACATGACTGATGATTTACTCAATCCTCTAAGCACAATCATTACACTCATCCTATCATCATAATCGTCATCATGTTATCCAAAATCATCATCATATATCCTCATATCATAATATCATTTTTGAACAATAAATACCAAAATATAATAATAATTATAATAATAATAATAATAATAATGAGAATAATGACAATAATAATAATAATACTCATAATAATAATAATAATAAAAATCACAATAATAATAATAATAATAATAATAATAATAATAATAATAATAATAATAATAATAATAATGAGAATAATGACAACAACAACAACAACAACAACAACAACAACAATAATAATAATAATAATAACAACACAGTAGTAGTAGTAGTAGTAATAATAATAATAATAATAATAATAATAATAATAATAATAATAATGAGTATAAACACTTCTAAAATAATTATCACACTCATGATATCATATATCAAGTATCAAGTTCACATCAACCAGTCCAACATGCAATCGTCACGTAATAAAATAATTTATGTATGTAGCGTAATGACGATAAACTCACAATTTCTATATCATCATCGATACCACTGAGTAGTTCCCAGTGTGGTATAGACATTGTCCGTTACTCGCTCTCGTGTAGGGTTTGGGTCGCCCTACGCCATTATCTAATTAAATATAACTGCACCGTTTCCGACGTTAAATAGTTTCTTTCCGCCACCTGGGATGTCTTAGGCTAGCTCTGGGGCAACGAAACGGACACTCCCTATACTCCCTCAAATCTGCCACGCACAGTTCTACACCCTTTGGGGCTCCAAAAATTCACCTGGACACATCATTGGGAAGCGCCCATTACGTATAATCCAAATCTGAAGACGGAATTGGAAACCGATAAATGAATTGAAATATAACCTCAATAACGTCACCGACGGCATTTCGGCATAAAAAGGACATAGACTTTCCTTAGCCTAGATGAGAAAAGAAAGATAGGATAATGAAGTAGACGTCGTGAGGATCACAACGGTATAATTGGTTTCTCGATAGGACGAATGTATTGCACATAATCAACTCCGGAACTTCACTCTCTCACACGGTCCTCTCTCTCTCTCTATTTCTCTATCTATATTCTTTCTACTATATCTTTCGGTTTTTTTTTCTTTATTTGGCACTAACTCATTGAGAAAGTAAAGAATACTTTCTTTTACACTAGTTTAACGATAAAGAAGAAAAATGAATAGATAAAAAGAACCAAGTTAGCATTCTTCATGATAAAGTAATAAGATGACTCGTTGAAGCTATAATCCTCTATCTCAAAGCTGACGTGAATTTAAGAGAGAAATAAAGTAGGAGGTGGCAATTTGTGACCATGCAATGGGATTGTTTTCCAAGCAGGAGGTGGCGCTCCAAACCAACAAAAACTCTTAAATGGCACCGTAATCTTATGGCCGTATACCCATGAATCATAAGATGAATAATTACTTAGTTAATTAGATTTAAAACTTGTAACTAGGGTATAATTAATTAAGACTAGTGCTATTTACTCATAATGAGTAAAAATTGAGTAAATTAATTATAATCATCTAGCTATGATTAAGATTTATATCTATGACTAATTATATTTTAATGTTGTTAATGATAAACCACCTTAATTAATAATTTAAATTGAGGTGCTTCCAATAGGGGTTTTTGACGTACTTGCTTGAGGTGTTTACCTACTGAAAAATTTGGGTTACTTGAATTTTATTTTGAACTTGCATATGTGTTTGGATTCTTAAATAAATTTTTAGATTTATCTAACCCTCACTCCCTTCTAATTAAAATATTTAATTTCCCGAAATATAGGATGTTACACGCCCCTGCTCCCAGTTTGAATCTGGAAGATGTTGCGCATTGAGCACAACGATGCAGGACAGTGAGCACGACCGTGCTCCACTTAAGTGGCTGCACGACCGTGATGGGGTGAGCACGCCCGTGCTCCCCTTCCTGTTCAAAACGTGAATTAAAGGTAATTAAGGGATGTTTCACCCCAATTGTCCCTAATAATGAAATAAGACACCAATCGAATGAAGACAAGTTAGATAACTTAATTAAGACTAATTAAGATAAAGAAGAATAACAAGTTGGTTAAGCCGGTGCCCAATGGGTTACCACACGTTGATATGCTTTGGTGCTTTTTGGCCAAAGTAGCCTCGATGCTTTTTGGTCGAGGTGTTGATGAGTTGAACCTTATTGTTTTTTTGGCCAAATGGGCCTTGACTATTAAGGGTCAGGGTGTTGATGATGTTGATGTTGGTGATAAGTCTCGGGTGCTTATTGACCCAAGAAAAGGAGGTGGTTGTCCTTGTTTGTTGTTGTGCTCTTGCATTCATACGTTGGAGTTGTTAGTGGGGGAAGATCAACATAGGGGAGGTCGTCCTAGAGTACGGCGATCTGGCCGTCCGAGGGTGGTTCACCCAAGGTTTGGTGGACGGTGTGCCCCCGTGGTGGCGCATCCTAGGTATGGTGCGTCGGTTATCCAAGGGGTTCACCCATGGTTTGGTGGATTGCCGGCGTTGGTCCTTTTATGACCAATGTGGATATGTAACTCTGAAGTTGCCTTCTTGAGATAGTTTGGATCCACATGCATAACGGAGTACTGGAGTAGTGATTGCATCGCATAGCATACGTTGATTAATTTAATATGTTGTTGATGCTAAATGATGTATGATGATAAATGCTATGTATATGATGTATGTTCATCTTGCTTACTACTTCCATGTCGATGTGTTTACATGTTTTCTTACTCCCTGTTTCTCTTTTTCTGTTGTTGGCATGTATCTCTTTATGCAGAGGACGGTGAGCAGTCAGTGGAGGAGTGACTCCGAGGAGCCGCTACTCTAGTTTGGATGCTTAGTTTTAGTAGTTAGAGTTTGTTTCCAGTTTCAGTTGTATTTCGAGGATTTATTCCGGAATGGTTATACCAGCTCTGTATGTGGCATCGGGGTTGGGTTATGTTTATGTTTTGATGTTCTTGTTTATGTTTTATTTATATTGTTTAAAACTATGTTTCTTTCCACTTTGAGTTGTTACAATGTGGTAACTTTTATCCTGTTTTTATATTACCTCTTTCAAGTAAATGTTTTATATTAATATGCGGGGTAGAGAGTGTCACAGCGAGCACCTCGGAGTCACTCCTGAACAAGCTGCTCCCATCCACTGCTTAAAACAGGGTACATGCAAAGAAACAAAAAGACGGGGAGTAAGAAACCGTTGTATAAACATAATGGCATAGGGATAGTTATCAAGATGATCATACAACATCTATATAGCATATCACATAAACACAACATTTAACATAATAATTACATCATGTCATGTCAAACAAATTATGATATGTGATGCAGTGCTACTCCACTACTCCGTTTATGCATGTGGATCCATAACTATCTCAGGAAGACGACTTCGGAGTTACATATCTCATTGGCCAATAAGAACCTACGTTGGCAGTCCACAAACCATGGGTGAACCCCTTGGATAGCCGATTGATAACTCTTTGAATGAAGAGTTATTTAGACCCTTTGTACTTTAAATTGTGGCTATCTTTGAAGTTTTGATTCATGATTTTTGTAGGAAATGTTTAGTCTGTAAATATTTGTGTGAAGCATTGGTAATATTAGTTATTTGCTATGTTATGCTTTATCATTGTCTCAACTTTGTGTCTGTGCATGAAGTAACATTGCTGGAGCAAGACCGAAGCATGATTAAACAAGCTCTTGGTTGTTGTAGCAGGGAATCATGGAATCTCACGTGCCTAGGGATCAGATTTCCTACCTTTTTGGAATTGGGCTAGGGTTGAATTAATATAATGTATTTTGTTGGCCCAAAATGGAAGAAAGAGAATAGGGTACTATATAAGCATTTAGGGCAATGACTTCCTTTTTATTTTATTATTTTGTTCTTTGCAAGCTCATCATGAGCTAAACATTTTTAAGCTTTAGGTATGCTTATGTAATGAATGCTTAGTTGATTTATGCAATGAAAATGTTCTGCATTTTCCTTTATTATGCATGGATTGTTGTTTAGTTAAGAATGATCAACTTAATTAAATATCTAGCTTGCTTGGTTTGGAAGAATTGAGTAAGTGGAAATTGATAAGGGATAGGGATTAAATCATTACTTGGAAAATTAATTGGTGTTGAATGAACTAGAAATAGTTATTCAAGTCCCTAAACTAACTGGAACATGCTTATTAAGAGGGTGGTGCAATTAATCGGAATCTAGGAATAGAAAGCAGTTAATGAACCTAACCCTTAAGTGTTGGAAAGCATAGTCAGAGCATAATATAGATTAAGCAGAATTTATGTTGCAGCATACCTAGAGCTACTTTTCTCATATTTGACAACACTTTCTTTTCTGTTTATTATTCCTTGTTCAAGCTTCAGTTCAAAATTCATTTACTTTACTTTGTACTCACACAACAATTTTTGGTTACCTACTCTAACTCATAGAACATATAATCAGATTTAGAATTTTATTATACCATTATAATCCCCGTGGGAGCAATATCTGAACTTACTTTCTATATTACTTGATGCGATTGTATATACTTGCACAAGCTTAAAGACAATTGTTTTTGAGGCAACAAGTTATTGGCGCCGTTGCCGGGGATTGTTAATGGTGTTAAAATTCTATTTTTAGATTATTAGTTCTGTAGTTAGAAGATCTAATACTCTGGATGATTTGCTGTAGCACAGGGTACTGAAACTGTATGTACAGGTTCTTGTCACCTGATTACAGACTTGATCAAGACATATAAAGGACATTCAGGAGGCTTAGAAGAGGTCAAGCATCCCAGCCTCAACCTGAGTTGGTATTGAACACTCCAACCAACTCCACACCAACTTCTACTGAAGCAATATCTCCTGCTAGTTCAAAAATGGCTGAAGAAGTGCCACATGATAGCATGGCTATGGCCAATGACAGAAATTGTACTATTACAGGCTATGAAGTATTTGATCCTGAAGTAGTGTATACTGGGATAGTGGGGACTCTAATTACTGCACCTCAGTTTGAATTCAAGCCAGTAATGCTCCAAATGCTACAAGCAATAGGACAATTTAATAGGGCTGCAACAGAGGATCCTCGCCTGCTTCTTAAACAGTTTCTGGATGTAGCAAGAAATTTCAAAATTCCAGGAGTCACTGATGATGCATTCAGACTGAGACTATTCCCATTTTCTTTGGGAGGAAGAGCTAAGAACTGGTTGAAATCCTTGGATGCAAATTCAATTGATACTTGGAACAAACTTGCTGAGAAGTTCCTAATCAAGTTCTTTCCACCTACAATTAATGCAAAGATGAGAACCGACATTACCTCTTTCAAGCAGCAAGAAGATGAGCCATTATTTGAAGCTTGGGAGAGATTTAAACAACTGTTGAAGAAGTGTCCTCATCATGGCATCCCATATTGTATTTAGATGGAGCACTTTTACAATGGTGTCTCACCCAGTACAAGGATGATGCTAGATGCCTCAGCTGGAGGCAGTCTTCTCACTAAATTTTACAATGAAGCCCGTGCCCTGATAGAGGGAATTACAGTTAACAGTTATCAGTGGCCAACAACTAGACAACCTTCAGGCAAGGTCAATGTTGTAGTAGGAGCCTATGAAGTGAGTGAAGTGTCTGCACTCTTAGCTCAAATGACTTCCATAACTAATATGGTAAGAGGATTAACTATGGCTACTCAAGGAAACTCTACTGCTCCACCCTATAATGACTGAAGAAATGGTAAGTGAACAAATCTACAAGGCAGATGTTGTATCATCCGTATATTGTGGAGGAGATCACCTGTTTGAAAGTTGTTCTTCAAATCCTGCCTCAGTGTACTCAACTCAAGGCAGATTGGTATATTACCCGCATCAACAGAAGATCCTAAGCCCTCAACTTCAGGAGGAGGAAAGGAACATTGTAAGGTAATCCGCTTGAGGAGTGGTAAAGATATGGAAGTTGCTGAACCAAAGAAGAAACAGAGGATGAAAGAGTCAGAACCTGAGAAGGAGACAACTAGAGAAGATGCTGCAATAGAGCATCCAGTAGTTGTTGAGAAAATACCTGATGCTAGGGCTGGACAGATTTACTCGGCCCGACCCAAAACCGAGCTAACCGAACAAAAAAATGGAAAACGGGCGGGTCAAAACGGTCCATTGGGTCTGTCGGTCAAAATTTTCGGTTTTATATGGTCTGAACGGTCGGCCTCGGGTGTGAAAAATTGAATCTGTCGACACCCGGGCCCGACCGAACATTTAATGCGGTAGGCAAAAAATCTAGGTCCACAACGTTCATTATTCTGATCTGACCCTTCAACAACGTCTCTTTCAGACTTTTATCATTGGAAAGATAAAAATTAAACTTTTAATTAGCTGTCATCCATTCAAAACTCTATTTCCTAAGATAAAAAATTAAAAGTTGTTTTTCAATGCTCTCTCTCACCCACACCCGTAAGTCTAACCGAGGGAAATAGAAAGTCACCTACACAATACACATTCTTGATTCTTCAGACTCTCCCCATTTCTCTCTTTCTCTTTACATAGAGCCCCTGCAACTCAAGCCCATCTCTCTCGTGCGTTGATCTGATACAGAGGCCTTCGTTGCTTCTTTTTGCCGCCATCAAGAGCATCATGTGGCCGTCGTCCAGAGCGGTGACCAAGCTCGTCTCCGGCCAGCACCTCGTTGTACTGTTCCGATCGGTGCCGCTGACCCGCTCTGCCAAGCATATTCTTCGATCTTCCACTCCATAGCATCACAGGTCCTCTGCCCCGTCGTGAGACGCATCCAGCCATCCTCCATCCAGATCTGTGAATGAAGAAAGCACATCGCGAAGAATCGGTGCTTTTTTGTTGCAAATTTAGATTATTTTTGTTGAAAATTATATGATTTTATTGAAAGTTTGAAGCTATATGGGTTTATGTTCTTGTTGAAGTTTGATGCTTCTGGGTTTATGTTTGAAATTTTCTGGGTTTATGGTTGCTATTTCTGTTGCTGGATCTTCTTCTCCTTCTATGCTTTCTGCAAATTTTTTTTTGGTTATCCTAAACCGAGACAACCCACCCACACACACCCGCCACCAGCCTTATATGAAGCTTCAATCGGATGGGAATGGGTCACGTATTTTAGTGTCCAAAACCGACCAAAACCGACATACGTCACCCGAACCTGACCATAACCGACCGATGTCCACCCCTACCTGATGCTGCAGCATCTCCTACTACACCTAAACTGATTCCAGAAAGACCTCCTCCACCCTTTCCTCAGAGATTAAAGAAGGTACATCAAGAAAAGCAGTTCCATAAGTTTCTAGATGTGCTGAAGCAACTTCATATCAACATACCATTGGTAGAGGCTTTGCAGTAAATGCCCAATTACACAAATTTCATGAAGGATGTGCTCACAAAGAAGAGAAGATTGGGAGAATTTGAAACAGTGGCCACGACTGAAGAATGTAACATGATGCTGTAGAACAAAGTTCCACAGAAGTTGAAGGACCCTGGAAGTTTCACTATACCTTGTTCTATTGGAGACACTTACTATGGCAAAGCCTTGCGTGACTTGGGAGCAAGTATCAACCTTATGCTCATGTCAATTTTCAGAAAATTGGGAATTGGAGAAGCTAGGCCTACTTCTATTACACTTCAGCTAGCTGACAGATCTATTACTTATCCAGATAGGAAGATTGAAGATGTATTGATTAAAGTTGACAAATTCGTGTTCCCTGTGGATTTCATTATTCTGGACTTTGAGGCAGATAGGGAAGTCCCTATTATTCTTGGGAGGCCCTTTCTGGCAACAGGGAAGACTTTGATTGATGTACAAAAAGGAGAACTCATAATGAGGGTTAATGATCAGCAGGTCACATTCAATGTTTTTAATACCCTCAAGTACCCAGATGAAGGGATGGAAGAATGCTTTTTCATACAATCATTTGGTGAGTTGGTGCAACAACATTTTCTGAAGAATCAATCTGATTATAACAGTGCTACAACATCAGTAGAAGCTGGTATCTCTCCTCTAATGAGGAAATGGTGGAATTCTTGGACAACAAGGCAGCTCAGCATGTGTGGTACTGAAAGTATGAATCATTGGAGGTAACTGATGGTACTTTTAAGGATAATATTCCATCTATTGTTAAGCCTCCTGTTTTAAAACTGAAAAAATTGCCAAACCATTTGAAATATGTATATCTTGGTGATAATGATACATTGCCTGTGATAATTTCTGCTTCACTAACCTGTCCTCAAGAGGAACAATTGTTAGCAGCTTTGAAAAGGCACAAAAAGGCAATAGGATGGCAGATGACAGACATCAAGGGAATCAGTCCCTCTATCTGTATGCATAGGATTCTCTTGGAAGAAAACTCAAAGAATAGCATTGAGAGTCAGATAAGGCTAAATCCCATAACGAAAGAGGTGGTCAAGAAAGAGATCATCAAGTGGATGGATGCTGGCATCATTTACCCCATCTCTGCAAAACTGTAATCACAAATGAGAAAAATGAAATCATCCCAACAAGAACTGTAACTGGTTGGAGGATTTGTATGGATTATAGGAAGCTAAACAAAGCAACTAGAAAAGATCACTTCCCCTTGCCATTTATTGATTAGATGCTGGATAGATTGGCTGGAAAAGAGTTCTACTGTTTCATGGATGGTTATTCTGGCTACAACCAGATTGCTATAACACCAGAAGACCAGGAGAAAACAACTTTCACTTATCCTTATGGCACCTTCGTTTTCATAAGAATTCCATTTGGCCTGTGCAATGCTCCAGCAACCTTCCAGAGATGTATGATGGGAATGTTCTCTGACCTGATTGAGAAATCCATGGAAATGTTCATGGATGATTTTTCTATGTTTGGAGAAACTTTCCAGATATGCTTGGTGAATCTAGAGCAAATTCGGGATAGATGTGAAGAGACTAATCTTGTTCTAAACTGGGAGAAATGCCACTTTATGGTGACAGAAGGAATTGTGCTGGGACATAGAATTTCCAATAATGGTATAGAGGTGGACAAGGCAAAGATCGAAGTCATTGTAAAGTTTCCCCCTCCCACTTCAATGGAAGGCATCAGGAGTTTCTTGGGTCTTGTTGGATTTTATAGAAGATTTATCAAGGATTTCTCCAAGATCTCCAAGCCACTTTATCAATTGCTGGAGCATGATAGGACTTTTGAAATCACAGTTGAATGTCTGAAAGCATTTGAGCTTCTGAAAAATGCTCTCATCACTGCACCTATCATTGTTCCACCTGATTGGGAGAAACCTTTTGAGCTATTATGTGATGCTAGTGACTTTGCAGTGGGAGCAATCCTAGGACAGAGGTACAACAAAATACTTCACCCTGTTTACTATACAAGCAAATCCTTGATTGATGCACAAATAAATTACATCATCACTGAAAAAGAGCTGCTGGCTGTGGTATTTTCCTTTGAGAAGTTTAGATCCTATCTTGTTGGTAGAAAAGTGGTAGTCTACACTGACCACTCGGCCATCAAATACCTGATTGACAAGAAGGATGCTAAACCAAGGCTCATAAGGTGGGTGTTGTTGCTTCAAGAATTTGACTTGGAAATCAGAGATAAGAAGGGAGTGGAGAATCAAGTAGCATATCACCTCTCAAGATTACCAGAGGATGTTGCAGCATCCAGGGGAGCAGCCATTGATGAAACTTTCCCTGATGAACAACTGCTATCAATGCAAGATGCTGCAGCACCATGGTATACTGACCTGGTGAACTTTTTTGCCAGTGGTGTGGTTCCTCCAGACATGAACTCTCAACAAAATAGAAGATTCTTTCATCAAGCAAAACAGTATGTCTGGGATGAACCATACCTATATAAGATGTGCCTAGACAATTTGAATAGAGATGTGATGCAGATGAAGAATTCCACGATATACTAGCTCAGTGCCATGCTTCAGCATACATATGGTGGACACTTTGGTGGCATGAGAACTGCTGCCAAGGTTCTCTAATCAGGTTTATTCTGGCCTACCCTATTTAGAGATGCACATGAATTTGTTAAACACTGTGACAGGTGCCAAAGGGTAGGGAATTTGTCTAACAAAAATGAAATGCCCCTCAACACTATTTTAGAAATTGAACTTTTTGATGTATGGGGTATTGACCTTATGGGACCATTTCCCACTTCCTTTGGAAACCTTTATATTCTGGTAGTTGTTGATTATGTATCTAAATGGGTGGAGGCTGTGGCAACAATCAAAAATGATGCTAGGGTGGTTAGAAAGTTCCTTCAAAAAACTATATCTTCTAGATTTGGAACCCCTAGAGCTATCATTAGTGTTGAAGGTACCCATTTTTGTAACCAACTTTTCTCCAAACTGCTTGCAAAATATGGAGTTAAGCATAAAGTGGCCACAACCTACCATCCCCAAACTAATGGTTAAGCCGAGTTATCTAATAGGGAAATCAAAAGGATTTTTGGAAAAGATGGTCAACCTAAACAGGAAGGACTGGTCCTCACATCTGGATGAAGCCTTATGGGCTTATAGGACTGCATTCAAAACCCCTCTGGGGATGTCCCCATACATATTGGTGTATCGAAAAGCTTGCCATTTCCCCCTGGAATTGCAACATAAGGCTTTCTGGGCAGTAAAAAAACTGAATTCTGATCTTCAGTCTGTTGGAGCAGCACGCATGTTGCAGCTTAATGAACTAGAAGAACAAAGATTGTTTTCCTATGAAAATGCTGAAGCAGACAAGCCAAAAACTAAAGCTTGGCATGATAAAAGATCCATCACAGGTCGTTTCATGAGGGAGAACAAGTCATGTTGTTCAATTCCAGGCTGAAGCTATTCCCATGCAAGCTGAAGTCAAGGTGGTCTGGCTCATTCAAAATAGTGAAGGTTTATTCACATGGTGCTGTGGATTTGCTAGATGCTGAGAGTGGAAGGGAATTTAAAGTTAATGGCCAGAGAATCAAGCACTACTTTGGTGAACCTTTAGACATAATGAAGGTTACCACCTCTCTTGGTGACACTGAATGATGTTGCAACAAGGTCTGACTGAGGACCTTATAAACCAAGCGCTCATGGGAGGCAGCCCATCAATAAATAGCTTTTAACTGTGCTTAAGCATTACAAGGTTAAGATTTGAATAATGATGCAGCAAAGGAGATGGAAGTGAGTTCAAGCCGCAGCATAAAGAAAATAAGGGGTTGTTGTGGAACAATGCTACATCATGCTCTCATTTTCTAAGGACTGGAAGAACAATTTTTCCGGATAGGAACTAACTCCTGACACAAGTACAAGGTGGGGGCCAGCTCAGGTTTTGTCAGTTGTGGGTAAATGTAAGTTGGACAGCTTTTGAAATTTATTGAAATGGAATTAATGGGAGTGGGATGTGGAGAGAAAAACTAACGGTTTCCCATAACCATCCCCCAACCACACGATCTTTCTCCCTCCACTTTATTTCTGTCTCTTCCACACCTCACCACCCTCAGCACCCAATCCACCCCCTACCCTGACACATTAAATAGACCTCTCCTCTCTCTTCCACTCACTGGCTACACTCAGAAACCTCTATTTCTTCGTCCTTCATTCTCGTAACCCTAAATCCAAACCCTCCCTCTTCAACTCACCTAAACTCACCACCATTACAGCAAAGAAAGGAGGCCGTGTGAAGCACCGCGCTGTAAAGAACGCTGCACCCCCTTCCACTACTGGAAAGGAGCAGTTCACCACTTGGACCAATGCTGAGGCCCAAGACAAGTTTGAAACTGAAACCCTAAAAAGCATCTTGCATCCAGAAAAAGGGGGACTCCTGCCTGAGTTGGTGGAGGTGACCGAGGCTCATAAATGGAAAATCTTTGCTGAGCATCCTGATGACTTCTGTACCCAACTGGTGAGAGAGTTTTATGCAAATTTTGCTTCTAAGGCCCAAACCTTTGTGGTGATTAGAGGGGGAAAGGTGTCATTCTCTGCCAAGACAATCAATCTGCTTCTGGGACTGGAAGCGATGGAGAATGAATACCAAGAAATCTTGAAGAGTGCTACAGAGAAGAGGCTGTAGTAGATGAAGTAGGACTTGGCCCTTGCTGGAGCATAATGGATCCAGCAGCCTGAAGGCCAACTAAAGCTCCCAAGGTCCATGCTGCAGCCCCTAGCCATAGTTTGGTATCCCTTCTTCAAATACTTTATCTCCCCTACTGCTCATCTGGAAACAGTGGATAAAGAACATTTGGTTCTACTCCACTGTATCATGAAAAAGAAGAAGATTAATGTGGTGGTGGGGATAATCAAGAACCAGATCTCCACCTGTGCCATGAATCAAAAAGATAACCTGATGTTCCCTTGTCTGATTACTGATTTATGCCTGGAGCAAGGAGTGGAATACAACCCAGGAGAAGGGCTAGAGAAAAATTTAGGCCCCATAGATATGAGTTGTATCTTGAGGATGTATTCCAATTCAGACAAAGCTAGTGTTATGATCAGCCTCTGGCTCGTCTAGTTTTATAACTAGAAAAACCATGGCTTTGTGCTAATTATATCTCGTTTTCGCCCAAATTAGACTTGATCGTCTTCAAGCAACATCTTGAGTCTCTGGAGTATTTTTAGGGTAATTTAGCTGAT
Organism: Sophora flavescens; assembly: GCA_030762895.1. Classification (NCBI taxonomy): domain Eukaryota; kingdom Viridiplantae; phylum Streptophyta; class Magnoliopsida; order Fabales; family Fabaceae; genus Sophora; species Sophora flavescens. The sequence goes on from CM061066.1 coordinate 93,065,440, forward strand.
TTAGAGTCAAATAAAACACTTACTGCTATTTCTCGTTTTCAGGTTAATAAAGAGAAGCAGTTCTGGAGTCTTCGCCCCGCGAATCCCCGTCTCGCCTCGCGAGCCTGAAGGCTGTCTATGCCATAAAATGAAAACTTTTCTGTGTCGCCCCGCGAACCATGTCTAGCCTCGCGAGAATTCCAAACGCTGAGGACCTGTTCATAAGATTCGCCTCACGAATCATGTTTCGCCTCGCGAGAGAGCGTAACCCAGAATCTGTATTTATTTCTGTTTTAGGGCAGAACTGATCATCTTTTTTATCATCTTCTTTTATTTTAGATTAGGACGACTGCGAATTTAGGTTTAGAGTTGTGTGTCCCCTTTGTAATGGAGAACTAGTCTCCTTTGATTGATCTACTGTAATCGGGTTTCGCCGCCACTTGAGGTTTTGTAATTCCTGAACTCATTGCTATTCTCTTTCAATATTTGTTCCGCATGTTCTGTTTGCTTAATTCAGGATTATATAGAATATGTGTTGATTCATTTCGATGATTGTGTGTTCCTAAACTTAATCGTATTTGCTTAATTCGCGTGCGTTCAATTCGTGTTTGCTTAATTCACGAAGGGCTTAATCCGTTTGCTTAATTCGGAATTAGGAACATATGTCTCGTAGTGTCAATTTCGCTTGTTAATTGATGCTACAATCGAAAAGAGATTAGAATCCGCTTAGGGCTTGGAATTATATGAATCAATGATAGTGGGAAACCGAGAACAGTAGGTTGATCGTTTAGCTTATTTGATAATTATTTAGTTTGCATAGTTTTTCAGCTTTGTTTTCTTTATTTAATTTCAAATCCAAAACCCCCCAAAAACTGACTTTTCTGTTAACAACAACCCAAGAGTCCTTGTGAGACGATACTCGAGTTGTCTCTCCCTAACTACATATTTTTCCAATCGCTCGCTTTTTGACGCGTGCGCGACAGCGTGTCAAAATTGGCGTTGTTGCCGGGGACTCTTGTTGTTATTAACAGAAAATAAAAAAATAGAATTTTTTTTTTTGCATTGCTGAATTAGTTATGGCTGTTTTGTCTGGTTATGAATCCTAGTACTACCCATGGATAAGTACATGCAAGGTTGTATGCCTTATGTTGATTATGAGCCATGCATATATTATCCTAACTTTGCTGGAAGTTATGAGTTTAGTAGTGATTCTGGCATGAACGGAGTGAACCACTATTCTGGCCAACATGGTGGAGGACAGGGCATCTTGGATGAGATAGCTTCTTTGGTGAATCAGATGACAGTAAGCCAGCACCAATATCAGCCCGACCCTACACTAGCCCAACTCAGTCTGGAGGAATTGGTTCAACAGATGACAGAGGAAAATCTTCAATTCCAAGCAAGTCTTCAGGAAATGGCGGAACGCAATCTTGAATTTCAACAGAGGATGGAAGCAAGTCAGCGGGACTTTGCCACTCAAAATTCTCACATCGTTTCCGCCTTGGCTGCACTGCAAACACCACATCTCCTTAAAGAACATACAGATTCACAAATAGTTATTCTTGACAATACTTCCTTTGAGCATAATTTTGATAATGATGTCAAGAATACTTCTATTGATGAACTGTGTGTTGAATCTCCAGATATTCACACCTTCCCTGATTCTGTCTATTATACTTAATGTGTTGATTGTAATGAATTTGCTTCATGTGCAGCATGTGTTGAAAGCCCATCCCTTTTAGGGTATGAGGAGCAAAGCGTCCATATGGAACATGAGACATATGAGGTTGAGGACCCTGTTCGGCCAAGAAACATAGAAAATAAGGATCAGGAGGACATCTGCTTCACCATGCTTGAGGATGATGAAGAACCTTTAGAATTAGATGATTCTATTAATTCATATGCATGTGTTGAAAGTAATGGGATGGATGAATTGTGTGTTGAATTTCCAGACATTCAAGCCTTTTCTGATTCTTTTTATTGTACTATATGTGCTGATTATACTAACGCTAACCCTTGTGTGGTGTGTACTGAGATTTCTGCATGTATAGCAGGTGATGGATTTGATAGTGCAGTGAATGAAGATCGTGCAGAAACTGAAGCGGCACCATAGATCCTCTCTACCTATTTGCCACCTCCCACTGTGGAACAACCGACAATGGAGTTCAAGCCTCTGCCAGAGAGACTGGATTTTGCACCATGGCCAGTCCAAAGGGTTGAACCCCAATTTAATTGGGAGGACTTTGTTGACAAGGTTGACAAGGAGGTCATCTTTGACCCAAGAGGGAGTGAGAAGTCTGCCGCACTTGGCGAGGTCACCATAATTGTCAAGCACTCACTCCCATATCAAGGCTGCAAGTTATGGAAGCATGGAATGAGCTTCCGCCCTTTGTCTATCACGTGGGCCTTATGCTACAAGCAATGGGATCCAGGCGGAAGCCCCTCAACGAGTTTTCTTAACCCTTCCTCTTTAGTTTTTTTTTTACTTTCTTGTTAGTTTTTGCTTTTCTTTGTTTTTGTTTGGTTTTCTTCAGCTCTTGAATAATTTGAGAAGATCAAGAGTTGTGTGTTGAGTCTTGTGTCGGCAAGCTTGATTGGGTTTTGATTGAATTTTGCATAGATGGATTGCATGACATGTGTTGACTATTTTCCCCCTAGGTCTTGAAATTTGAAAATTTAATCCCCATGTGAAAAAATTGAAAATTGAACTTTGAGATATTTCATTATGATTGTGTGATTTATGATAAGTTTGGGGTGATAGGGTGCACACACTAGGGATAGAATCTCGGTCAAACATTTGCAAAATTGTCCGGGTGAGGATTTGAGTCTCCAACATGTTTTTAACTATGTGAATCATTTCAAGTTGCACTTTCCCGAATTTGCTTGAATTTCTTCTTGGTTTGCATGTCTATGTGTTTGCATCAGATGATTTAGGCAGATTTTCTTTGAAATAGCCACTTGGCCTAAATTGAACCATCCCTAATGCATGTTCCCTAGTTAGCCCCATTGAGCCTGATTAGCCTATTGTTTCTTGATAACCCTATGTTATGAGCCTAAAATCTGGAAAAAACCATGTTAACACAATCTCAGGATTAGGAGAGCATGGAAGCTTAGCAAGAGAAGGTCTGTAAGAAACTAAGTTTGGGGTGGCTACAAGGATGTGACATGTCATTTTGGGGTGAGAAAAATAAAAAAATAATAAAAAGGTTGGAGCCAAAAGAAAAAAAGAAAAAAAAAAGAAAAAAAGGAAATAAAAGAACAAAAATGTCAAAAAAGGGTATTAAAGGAAAAGGATGTAGTCGCCCAAAAGCATAAAGAAAAATGGAAAAAAGGAATTTGAGTGGAAATTCAAAGTGTAAAAAGTTTCATGCTCTCTTAGTTCCTAGGGACTTAAGCCCAGTACCTTTGAATATCATACCCTTAGCCAGGCCCCATTACAACCTTAAAAGACCTTTTGATGTTGCATGCATGTTTGCGTGGGAACCTTGATTGAGATGAAAATCAAATTCATGGGAAGTGCTCTTGAAAAGTGAAATTGATTGAAATGTTCACAACCTAGACAAAAATTGAGCGATTGAGTGAAAGGTTAAATGCCCTTGTGAGGAAGGCAATTGTTTGAATTGGGTGATCTTCCTTTTGTGTGTAACTTGGATCCCTTGCTTAGATTAATGATTGCTTGAATGACGAAATTCTCAAATGTTTAGAGTAAATGCATGTGGGGATTGCTTAGTTTGAAAAGGGGGGACATTGAAGGAAAAAGTATTTTGTTGAAGTTGCATGAAATTTGTGCGAATTTGATTGAAACCTTTAAGCTTGCCAAGTTTGAGTCCTTTTTGAGTTTTAGTTTGCTTGGGGACAAGCAAAGTTTAAGTTTGGGGTATTTTGATCAGCTCTGGCTCGTCTAGTTTTATAACTAGAAAGACCATGGCTTTGTGCTGATTATATCTCGTTTTCGCCCAAATTAGACTTGATTGTCTTCAAGCAACATCTTGAGCCTCTAGAGTATTTTTAGGGTAATTTAGCTGATTTAGAGTCAAATAAAACACTTACTGCTATTTCTCGTTCTCAGGTTAATAAAGAGAAGCAGTTCTGGAGTCTTCACCCCGCGAATCCCCATCTCACCTCGCGAGCCTGAAGGCTGACTGTGCCAGAAAATGCAAACCTTTCTGTGTCGCCCCGCGAACCATGTCTCTCCTTGCGAGAATTCCAAACGCTGAGGACCTGTTCATAAGATTCGCCTCGCGAATCATGTTTCGCCTCGCGAGAGAGTGTAACCCAGAATCTGTATTTATTTCTGTTTTAGGACAGAACTGATCATCTTTTTTATCATCTTCTTTTCTTTTAGATTAGGACGGCTGCGAATTTAGGTTTAGAGTTTTGTGTCCCCTTTGTAATGGAGAACTAGCCTCCTTTGATTGATCTACTGTAATCGGGTTTCGCCGCCACTTGAGGTTTTGTAATTCCTGAACTCATTGCTATTCTCTTTCAATATTTGTTCCGCATGTTCTGTTTGCTTAATTCAGGATTATATAGAATATGTGTTGATTCATTTCGATGATTGTGTGTTCCTAAACTTAATCGCGTTTGCTTAATTCGCGTGCGTTCAATTCGTGTTTGCTTAATTCACGAAGGGCTTAATCCGTTTGCTTAATTCGGAATTAGGAACATATGTCTCGTAGTGTCAATTTCGCTTGTTAATTGATGCTACAATCGAAAAGAGATTAGAATCCGCTTAGGGCTTGGAATTATATGAATCAATGATAGTGGGAAACCGAGAACAGTAGGTTGATCGTTTAGCTTATTTCATAATTATTTAGTTTGCATAGTTTTTCAGCTTTGTTTTCTTTATTTAATTTCAAATCCAAAACCCCCCAAAAACTGACTTTTCTGTTAACAACAACCCAAGAGTCCTTGTGAGACGATACTCGAGTTGTCGCTCCCTAACTACATATTTTTCCAATCGCTCGCTTTTTGACGCGTGAGCGACAACGTGTCATGTTAGTTCAAGCAAACTACCCAAATCAGGCACCCCAGAGCAGCAGGATCGCTATGGGATGCTAGAGCAAAAAGTGGATCAATTGACTTATATGCTACAATAACACATGCAGAAAGAGAAAGCTTTCTAGGAGTTTTACTTCTGCAAGTTCTAGTGGGAGAAACAAACCATGGAACTCAACAATTGGAAGCTTCAATCACCCATTCCCCAATTCCCAAGAGAACTTGTACCACCTGTTGAAGAAGAAGTCATTGTCCCACCTTACAAAACTGCCCCTGACCTTGTTTATGTGAACCTTGAGAACAACAACAACCTCAACCCTACCAACAGCTCTGCCTCTGATGAGGGATGGGTGGGCATTTCTCCATCCTAGTAGCAAGAAGAAATTGTGGCCTATGAGCGCAAGCAGAAAAAGCCAGCTTCACGAGGCTCCCAGCAGGATCAAAGGAGTGTGAAGAGACCCCGTGCTGCAGCCCCAGAGAAAGTTCCCTCCTCCACTCCTGTAGTAGCAAAGGCAACCCCTCCAACTCCCAAGCAAACAACGAGCACCAAAGCAGCTGCTGAAAAGGGGGGACCCAATAATGAAGATAGCTACTGAATATGTTGTAATGGAGGAAGAGGAGGAGGATGAAATCCCCCTTTCCAAGAAAGCAAAAATCACTGCACAAAATGCTGCAGCAAAGATCAAAATGGAGAATGTTGCAGCATTGAGGGAGAAAGAGGCAAAGACTGCTGCAGTAGAAAAAGCTGAAATTGAAGAAGAAGCTGAGGCAGAGGAGGAAGCTGAAGAAGGAACTGAAGGAGCTGATGAAAGAGGAGAAGAAGAGGAAGATGTGCAAGTCACTGGAGCAACACCAAGAAAGGTGCCTTCCACCAAGAGTGGAGGTACCAGGAAGAGTTCACGCGTCAGAGCACCACGGGCTTGAAACAGAGCCATGGTGGATGGTGCAACTGGCTGCAGTATCCCACAACAGGATGTATACTGAACCTTCCACCCCATTACCAGATTTATGATTTAGTCTTTTTAACTTTTCTACAAGTGATGGTCACTAGGACCTTTATGTTTGTCTGTTTGTAGGGCCACTAGGGTCATAGTTGTTTTTAAAATTCTGTTTAATGTTTGGCCATGCATGAGCCCACCCCTTGGTTCCATGAAATTAATGATTAAATGGAAATTGCCTCTGGCCTCTTTTATTGTGATTAAACCAAAACTCTTGGAATAAAACTCTTGTTGACTAACTTAGTAAAATAACTTGACTGTGATCATTAACTTTGTTGTACACCGATTAGGTTAGAAGACACATGCGTTGCAGCATTAACAAATCAATGTGAGCCCGAGTGACCAAAATTCACTACACATATACACCACACTCATGCATTTTTTGTAAGGCTTGCTTTGATTCTGTTTGATCTAGACACACATGGTAGCACATAATTTATGCTTGAGGCACCTTTTTTTTTGTTTTGTTTTTATTTTAGTCAGATCCTAAACAACCAACCCTCTCAATTTATATGCCCTTAGTCTACCCCTTTGAGCTATAGCCCTTTATTGTAAAGAACTAGCACATTACAAGTCCTTAACTGGAAGAACATAGAATACGTGAACAAGTAGACCTTAAGGATGCTTTGGTAGCTGGTTCAGACATAAGTTTGGGGGGGGGTAGCTTGAGGACAAGCATTAACTCAAGTGTGGGGGTGCTATGCTGCATCAACTGTGCAAGCTGCAACAAGGCTATGAAACAAGAAGAGGGAAAATGGTAAAATAGTAAGGAACTCACAAGTGTACAATGTGAAACTGTAATTCCCATGTTATACAAAAAAAAAAACTGAAAAATTGAAAACATTGAAAAAAGAACAATGAAAAACCTGATTTCAATAATAATTTGTTCTTTGTTCTCAGCAAAAAAAAAAATAGTAAGATGTGGTCTTAGTAAGGAAAGAAAGGAATTATTTGAACAAAAGGTGTGGATTGTGAAAACAATTGGGAAGTTGAGTTAGATAGAAAAGCATCCTTTTGCTATACTTTGTGATCAACTATTTATTCAAATGTCTTAACCCTACCTGTCCTAAGCCCAGTTACAACCTTAAAAGACCTCTTGCTGTCTGAAATTCTGTGTTGTTTTAATTTTGATAGAATCTTGTCAAGTTTAGATCAGAGATGTATGTTTGAGGTGAGAGTGAAATTCTGGTGAGAGGGTGAGAAATAGAACCAACTGTTCTGAGTGAAAATACTGCATCATATATTAATCTGACTTTAACCTAGTGTTGTAGTAATTGTTGATGTGTGCAGGATAGAAAGAGTACTTTGTTAGAAATGCAAGTGTGGATTTCGGAGCTTTAAAAAGAATGAAGAACCTGGGTGATCTATGCATGTCATTCATTAAATAGAATTCTGTTGTTTCTTATGTTTTTGTTAGCATTACTTGAGGACAAGCAATGGTTTAAGTTTGGGGGTGTCATAACTCTTTGAATGAAGAATTATTTAGATCCTTTTTACTTTAAATTGTGGCTATCTTTGAAGTTTTGATTCATGATTTTAGTAGGAAACGTTTAGTCTGTAAATATTTGTGTGAACCATTGGTAATAATAGCTATTTGCTCTGTTATGCTTTATCATTGCCTCAAATTTGTGTCTGCACATGCAGTTATATTGCTGGAGCAAGGATGAAGAATGATTAAACAAGCTCTTGGTTGCTGCAGCAGGGATTACCTTCCAGTGACTCCGCACTAGAAGACAAAGCTGACATGGACACCTTTTCTCTCTCCTAAAAAGCGTTGACACCTCTGAATCATGGAATCTCACGTGCCTAGGGATCAAATTTCCTGCCTTTTGGGAATGGGCTATGGTTGAATTAATATAATGTATTTTGTTGGCCCAAAATGGAAGAAAGAGAATAGGGTATTATGGGTGCGTTTGGGTAAAAACTTAATTAAGAGTTTATCACATAAGACCTTATCGCATGAGAGCTTATGCCATAAGTGCTTAAAGAAAGAAAAAGAAAGAAAGGGGCATAGGAGGATTCGAATAGTGAAAAACACGGAGAGGGTGTTTAGTGCATAGGCTCTTATGATAATTCCATAAGCTTCTCCCAGTGACTTATGAAAATAAGTCAAAAACTCCTTATGGGATGACATAAGTTATTTTTAAAAGCTCTGCCAAACACACTGCATAAGAGCTTATGTCATCAGATAAGTCAAAAGGAGCTTAAATAAGCTCTTCCAAACGCTATATAAGCATTTAGGGCAACCCTAGAAAGGACACACATCACTTTATGATATAATATTCCTAGTCCTACCTTGGAGGCTGTGCTGCTCATCTCCAACTTTCAGCTACTGCCATTTATTTTTCTTCCATTGTAATGACTTCCTTTTCATTTTATTATTTTGTTATTTGCAAGCTCATCATGAGCTAAACATTTTTAAGCTTTAGGTATGCTAATGTAATGAATGCTTAGTTGATTATGCAATGAATATGTTCTGCATTTTCCTTTATTATGTGTGGATTGTTGTTTAGTTAAGAGTGATCAACTTAATTAAATATCTAGCTTGCTTGGTTTGGAATAATTGAGTAAGTGGAAATTGATAAGGTATAGGGATTAAATCATTACTTGGAAACGAGAAGAGGAGAAAAGGTCCGTTTGACTCTCATCTCACAAACGGTAGATCACTTCCTCAAGAACGACAACGAAAACACATGGATTCTAAATCAAGAAACTCAAGGGGAAAAGAAGGAGACCATGGAACATGAAATTTTACCTTGTTTGCAGCCCAAAGTTCAGAAAGAAAAAGATATAATTGACACTAAAAGAATCATGTATCGACAGCGATGTCCATCTGGCCAAAAAAGGCGAAGAACGATGAACGGGAGCAATTTCCTTCAAGAATTATTGAGAGAGACTAAGGGAAAACCTAAGAGATGAAGATAGTCAACTTTTATGAGTCTTTAGTCGTGGGAAATAGGGTTTAGGTTGAGCCTTATGGTATAAAAACAAGTTAGGGAGTAACAGGTTCCTATTTCAGCCCAATCTACGTACAGATCGGTCTTTTGAAAATAAATTGAGCTACGAGTGTTTGATTCAGGCATTCTTGGTGTCGTTAGAAAGCTTATATAAATATCTACAATTTAATATTTCATGATCAAATCCTAAATCGTACTCTAACATGGTCAAAAGTGCGATGGACATTTATAGACAGATTTGGTAGTTATTTCTAGATAGGATCCTTAGGAGATTATGGTAAGATCATAAGAGATAACCAAAAAGAGGATTCTCCTATATTGTTAATGACTCAAATCTGATTGATTAAGAGACTAAATTCTAGAGTTACACTATCTCGATATAAATACTAAATCACACGATATCTCGTACTATTATTCTTAATCACTTATTATTAATAAAATCATATATTATATATTAACAGATAAAATCACATACAAAATCATATATATTCATATAAGATCACACATTAATAGACACAATCTCATATTAATACAAATAATCATATATTAATATACATATTATCATACGTAATAATATATACATACATATATGTGTATAAAAATAATGCAACACTAATCACAATTACATATCAATTATATTAATAATAATACTAACTTTATTAGTAATAATAACAATAATCTTATTAATAATAATAACTGTAACACCCCGTTTTTCATAAATAAGTATATATATATATATATATATGTTAGTTAGGAAATGCCTTAGGAATGTTAAAATGAGGTTAAGTAGGGTTTTCTGGTCAAAAATCCCTTTCTAACACATGAGCACGGTAGTGTGTTAAGACTACTTCTTTTGACATCTCTGAATTTGATGAATCCAAACAGAATGATTTTAAGTGAACCTTGTGAAATCTACTAATGCACAATTAAGTGTGCAGATCATGAAGCAAGAATCTCATGACAAAGGAACAATGTCTTAATGATGCGTCCGTGTTATGATGCGTCTAAACAAAGACTCAGTCTCTATTAATTCTGATTATGCGTCTGAGACTAAAAATCAACTAAAAGTCCCTCGCTTCAACTATATTCAAATACGAAGAATATTCCTTGATAATTTCAAATAAAGAAATTCGATCTCAGAAAGCTCAATGCACCATTCCGCGTTTGAAGATTCTTTTGTTCCAAAAGGCAAAGAAAACTTTACTTGGTCGTAGATCTGTATAGCACAAATAAAGAAAGTTGCACTGCCCAAGTCTGAAAAGCAACAAACACTACTCTAAATCAAACTGCACTCTGATAAAGCTATGCCAACCTATTCGTTCAACTTGTCTTGAAGGTCACCAACGATCATAAACATTAAATGCAAGACCAGAACGACTCTTTAGCATTTATGAATGAAGAACAAAAGGATACTCAGCTAAAGAACTCTCCTCAACGGATTTATCTCTTTCGAGTATAAATAGAAGACTTTGAAGGATATTGAAGATACACACCTAAATACATTTACTTAAGCATTCGATACTCTCTAAAGCACTCAAAGCTCTTTTTAGTTCTTCATAGAATATTTCTCTGCTCAAATCACTTGTATTTATTGAGAAGTGTTTATTGCAATCTTACCTGCCTTAAATACTTATTCACTCTCCGAAGTGTTGTTTGGTAGATCTGCAAAGTTGTAATTTGTGAAGCTACTGCTTCATTTATCTCTTAAATTTTGTAGAGCTAAAGAGGCTTGCTGAAAGAATACTTGTTTGAGCCTGTAGAGGCTAGGTGTGCAAAGAATACTTGTTTGAGCCTGCGGAGGCTAGGTGCGCTAACAATACCTTTCTGTAACCTGATCAGTTATAGTTTTAATACTTGGTGAAACCAAGGACTGGACGTAGCCCAAGGTTTGGGTGAACCAGTATAAATCTGTGTCTCTCCTCTCTAATTTAATCTTTTCTGTTTGGTTTACATTAACTGTGCTAACTGGGTTGAAAAGTGAAAAGTATTTTGTTACATCAGATGCACTTTGTATCTTCTACACAAAGTTTCGGTGTTTGCAAAAAGTTAACTAAAACATAATTCAACCCCCCTTTTCGTGTTTTATATCTGTTCATTTCAGTTGGTACTAGAGCTTAACCTCTAGGTTGAGCACTTAACAGTGTTGAGGAAAGATCATATTGAACAGAAATCATGATGGCTGGAGCTAGCAAAAGCGGAAGCAACTCTGGAGAAGGAGCATCTATGACCAGACCTCCCTTCTTTGATGGAGAAAACTACATCTATTGGAAAGAAAGATTTCAATGGTTCATCATGTCAACAAACTCCGATTTATGAGGTATCATTACTGAAGGTCCCTGCACTCCAAAGAATGATGATGACACTCACAAACCTAAAGCACAGTGGACTGCTGCAGAAAAGACTAAGTGGGAGATAAATCATAAAGCAACGTATTCCTTGATGTGCGCCCAAAGTCAGGAAGAATTTGAGAAGGTCCATGCATGTGGATCTGCTAACGAAATCTGGGATACTCTTGAAGTAACTCATGAAGGAACAACAAAGGTGAAAGAAACTAAGATAAATATGCTTGTAAGAAAGTATGAGCTATTCACCATGGAATATGGTGAAAGCATTGCTCAAATGATAGAAAGATTTCAGACTATCGCAAACAATCTGAAATCATTGGGAAAAATCTACACCAATGCTGAGAAAGTTGGAAAATTTCTAAGGAGTCTGCCCAAACAGTGGAGACCTCTGGTTACTGCAATAACTCAAGCTAAAGATCTCACAACTCTTCAAATGAGTGATCTTCTTGGAACCTTACAAGTTCATGAATAGGAGCTAAATGAAGGCAGCTCAACAAATAAAGGAAATTCCATTGCCCTCAAGGTAGAAAAGTCTTCTTCAAAGACTCTCAAGGTTGAAGAATCAGATCCAGAATCAGGGGCCTCTGAAGAAGACTCGGATAGTGATGATGAAATGTCATTACTAACTAGAAAAATGAGGAAGCTATGGAAAAAGAAGAATTTCAGAAAGGATAAACCTTTCAAGAAGTTCAATAAAGAAAAATACTTCTAAGAAAACAACAGCTTTGATAAGAGTCCTATTGTCTGCTATGAATGTAAGAAACCAAGACATATCAAATCTGAATGTCCTCAGTTACAAAATCAACCCTTCAAAAAGTTCTACAAAAAGAAAAAGAAATGGATGATGGTAACATGGGAAGATCTCAATGGCAGCTCATCAGACGAGGATGCAGAAGGCGGGGAGGCAAATATGTGTCTAATGGCAAATGTTGATTCTGATTCTGAGGTAATTTTTGATCTTAAGGAATTGCAAGATGCCTATGATGAATTGATTGAGGAACCTAACTGTTTAACTAAGGCGTTCATAACACTTAAGAGGCAATATGTGAAACTCCTAAAAGAGCATGAACATAAGACTCAAGAGTGTGACAGACTGTCTCAGGAAAATAGTAAGCTTAAAGCTGAGATCATAGTTGAGACACCACAGTCTGAAGAAGTTGTCAAACTTCAACAGATGGTAGAAAAGCTCACCTCTGATCTTGCTCGTTTTTTCAATGGTAGAGATAACCTGAATAAACTGTTAGGAAGTTAGAAACCCTCTCTTGATAAAATTGGTATAGGATTCACTGACCAGACACATCATAAAGTATCTAACAAAATCTTAGGACAAAAACCTAAAGTTCTTTATGATAAGGTTATTTTATATAAGGATAGCTGTAAAAACTATGGAAATGCTGGACATATCACGTCCAAATGCATTCACACAAGAAAGAAGTTGTCACAAACTTCAAGAACTAACAAGAAAGGACCCAATAGAATATGGGTACCTAAAGCTTTGATTATTCCTGTTGTAGATATCCTTAATATTACAAAAAGCACACATATCATGGTACCTGGACTGTGGCTGCTCATGACACATGACAGGAGAAAGTTCTATGTTCCTGGACCTCTAACCTAAAGAAGGTGGACATGTTACCTTTGGTGGAAATCAAAAAGGAAAGGTCATTGGGATAGGTAAATTGGTGGGATTCATCTTTACCATCTATCTCTAATGTTCTTTTAGTTGAAGGATAAAGACATAATCTGCTAAGCATAAGTCAATTATGTGATAATGGATACCATGTTTCATTTACTAAAAATGCATGCATAGTCAAAGACACCAATGGAAAAGTTCTCTTTTCAACAAATAGGCAACAAAATCTTTATAAGATTGACCTAACTGAATTGACTGATCAAAATATGACTTGTTTTGTGTCAAGGGGAGATGAAAGATGGGTATGGCATAAGAAGCTAGGGCATACAAGTATAAAATAGATAACTAAGCTTCATAAATATAGACTTGTGAAAGGTCTACCTGATATAAGTTTCAAAAAGGATGTCTTATGTGAAGAAAATGTGGAAAGCAAGTTAAATCTAGCTTTAAATCCAAAATCTGGTATCTTCTTATAGACCATTACAATTGTTACATATTGATCTGTTTGGTCCAGTAAGTGTTGCTAGTAAGGTAGGAAAGAAATACGGTTTTGTCTTAGTCGATGATTATTCCAGATATACATGGGTACTCTTCTTAACCCACAAGGATGAGTCATTCAAGGTGTTTTCTATATTCTGTAAGAAAGTACAGAATGAGCAGGGATTCTGTATCTCAGCTATCAAAAGTTACCATGGGGGAGAGTTTGAAAATGGGCACTTCAATACATTATGTAAGAGAATGGTATCTCTCACAACTTCTCTGCTCCTAGAACTCCTCAACATAATGGAGTAGTAGAAAGGAAGAACAGTTCTCTACAAGAGATGGATCGAACAATGCTCAATGAAAGTAAACTCCTAAAGTACTTCTGGGCTGAAACAATAAACACTGCTTGTTATGTACAGAACAGAATACTGATAAGACCCTTCTTGAATAAAACTCCCTATGAATTGTGGAAAGGTAGAAAACCCAACATCTCTTATTTCCATGATTTTAGATGTGAACGTTTTATCTTAAATACTAGAGATCAACTTGGAAAGTTTGATTCAAAAGTAGATAAGGCTAATTTATTGGTTATTCAGACACTTCTAAAGCTTTTAGAGTTTATAACTCTAGAACATAAGTTGTTGAGGAATCCATTCATGTCAAATTTAATGATGGTTTAAAGACTGATAGGAGATTATCAAATCTTGAAGATGATCTTGTATGTTTAGATCTTGGATGACAAGACGATCAGACTGAAGATAACTTAAAGAATGAGGATTCAGAAGTTCCTACCCAGGCGTCTGATCCACCTGCTCAACAATCGTCTGACACTGAACCCAGACGAGATTGGAAGTTCCAAACTCATCATCCTGGAGAATTGATCATTGGTAATCCCTCTCAATGAGTTAGAACCAGATCAACATTCAGAGATTCAAACAATATGTCATTCCTATCTGAAATTGAACCACAGAATATCAAAGAAGCTCTTGAAGATGAAAGCTGGATTTTAGCTATGCAAGAAGAGCTAAATCAGTTTAAAAGGAATGATGTTTGGCTCCTAGTTCCAAATGAAAAAGGAAAATAAATTATTGGAATAAGATGGGTAATCAGAAACAAGCTTGATGAAGATGGTAAAGTAGTCAGAAACAAAGCAAGGTTAGTAGTTCAAGGCTATAACCAACAAGAAGGTATTGACTACACTGAAACTTTTGCACCAGTAGCTAGAATAGAATCAATTGGCATACTTATGTAATATACTGCACAACATCAAATCACTTTATTTCAAATGGATGTTAAGAGTGCATTTCTTAATTGAATAATTCAAGAAGAGGTATATGTTAAACAACCACCTGGTTTTGAAGATAGTGACAAACCGGATCATGTTTATAAACATAAGAAAGCCATTTATGGATTAAAATAAGCCCCTAGAGCTTGGTATGATAGACTTAGTTCTTTTCTTATGAAAAATGGTTTCATTAGAGGAAAAGTTGATACAACTCTCTTTAGGAAAAGTTCTAAAAAGGATTTCATTATAGTACAAATCTATGTTGATGATATCATATTTGGTGCTACTAATGAAAAAGTCTGCAAAGAGTTCTCCAAGCTCATGCATAATGAATTTGAGATGAGCATGATGGGAGAATTAAAGTTCTTCCTTGGTCTGCAAATCAAACAGACGGGTGATGGAATATACATCCATCAACATAAATATACCAAGGAGATCCTAATTAAGTATAAACTAGATACAGCAAAACCCATGGAAGTAAGTGCAAAATTAAACAATGATGGAGAAGGTAAAAAGGTAGATCAAACAATCTATAGAGGTACGATTGGTTCCCTTCTGTACTTAACCTCAAGTAGACTTGATGTTCAATTTGGTGTCTGCATGTGTGCAAGATTTCAATCTGATCCTAGAGAATCACATCTCAAGACTGTTAAAATAATAATTAGATATTTACTTGGAACCACTAATCTTGGTTTGATGCATTTAAGAACACATGAATACAGATTAGTTGGATTTTGTAATGTTGATTATGCTGGAGACAAAGTAGAAAGAAAAATCACAAGTGGAGGATGTGAATTCATTGGAGCAAGCTTAGTCTCTTGGACAAGTAAAAGACAAACTACAATTGCTCTATCTACTGCATAAGCAGAATACATTTCATCTGCAAGCAGTTGTTCACAGCTTTTATGGGTAAAACATCAACTTGAATATTATTCTATCTTTGAACATAATATATCTATTTGGTGTGATAATTCTAGTGCTAACAGTTTATTTAAGAATCCCATACAACATTTTAAGGCTAAACACATAGCAATTAAACATCACTTCATAAGAGACTATGCCCAAAAAGGCATTTTTGACATCAAGTTTGTTAAAACTGAAAAATCAGTAGGCTGATATATTAACAAAATCCTTAGCTGAAGACAGGTTCGTATATATTAGAGAAAATCTGAACATGCATTTCATAAATGAATAACGTTTGATGGAATGTGTCTAATCTGAGTAAAAACGTCTGCTAACGTGGATTAATGACTGAGACTTTACATTGCAGTTTTTCTAAAATGTTTTTGAATTCAAAACGCTTTGTCATTATTATTCTCAACTGCTCTTTTTGAAACCCCTTTCTTAAAAATCAAAAGTCTTCTCTCAGAAACACTTTGCTATTTCAAAAAGTTTTCTCTTTCTCTCTCTCGTGCGAACAAACCCTTTTCGAAACCCTTCATTTCCTTTCACTCAAACCCAAATCCATGGCACCTAAAGGACCCTCACAAAAACTCGTACATGCTGCTACCCAATTGGGAATGAGCATCAAGGACATCTCCATGATTGTAACTGGGAGATTTGTCAAGATGAACAAAATCATAAAAGGAGGCATGGACGTGATGCCCGAATTGGAAGCTTCTCAATGGGTCAACAACTTCTTCAGTTGAATGAACCAGTGTACCCACTACTGCTTCAGGAGTTCCAGGAAAATGCTGAAGAAAGGATGTCTCAGACCCATATCTCCATTCGAACCGAGTGTAATAGAAGACCTTATTCGTTCACTCTCAACAATATCTAGAAAGCAACTGGTTGCCCTAGGCAAGGTGCTGCTTTCACATATGACTGGGAAACTCAGTATGGTGAAGAAACTGTGCATCAGGTTTTGTAATAAAGCTGCTTCTAAGCTGCTTCCAAAAGGAAGGTTCTTGCATGTCTTGTTGATTCCAAGAACCAGCGCTCGTGATAATGTTAACAAGATGGGTAGGTTTATCCTATTTCATCTCTTGAGAATGATGAAGATTGATGTCAATGATCTAATTTTTAAGTACATGTTGAGGATGGTAAAGCCCCAAATCAGGACTTCCTACACCTATGGGATGCTGATTACTAAACTGCTGAACATCAAGGGCATTCCCCTCACTGGAAGGTTGATATGGCTACTACCATAGAAGAAAGAACACTTTCTCAGATGAAGCTGAGAACACCAGGAAGGATTCCTGATTCTGATGAAGATGATAAGAAGAAGAGATCTTCAGAAGAATCTGAAGAGGAAACTGATGAGTCTGATGACTCAGAAGCAACAAAGGTGTCTGTAACTTTGGACCCGAAGGTCAGACCAAAGATTCAAGTGAAAAGGAAGTTGTTCATCTCAAAAGCATCTAATGATGATGATGACCAACCAATTTCCAAGGTTCTGAAGAAGGAATTGGTTCAAGAACAAGTTGCTGCCCCTCGAAAGGAATTAAAGAGGAAAGCTGAGTTGCAGCTACACCAGTAAGAAGATCTACAAAGCTGAAGGTAGCTGCGCATGTGCAGGTCCCTTTGCAACCTGTTGTCTCACCAGTTAGGTCATTTGAACTCATACCTCCTTCACCCATTGTTTTATCCTCACCCTCCAACTCTTCCTCATCTTCCTCTCATAACTCCCCTCTTCACAACCAAATTTCTATTGATGAAAATTTACTTGCTTTATCTCTTCGAGATTTCAACTTGAATCTCATTCCAGAAAACCCCTCACCACAAACTAATCTTCATGACTCACTAGACCACATCTCCAATCATTTATCATCACCGTCTCCCTCACCACCTCAATAAAATCAAACACTTGTTCCTGTTTCAAAAATTTTTGATTTCATTATCTCACCTCTTTCTCACCCTTCACCCTCTCTTCACACCACACCACAAAGAAACATATCCACAACCAATAACCCTTCTCTCAGATACATTTCTTCTGAACCACAACCTATAGATCAAATAAACCCTGACTTTCTTAGCTCAGATGATTTAAAGGCAAGAGCAGGCTGCAGTAAGGCTGAATCAAGCCTACTGCTTGCATGAAGGCTAATATAGTGTTGAAGATCTGTCCTGATCGAGGATATGTTTGTCCAAAGCCAAAGCTGAATCCTAAATCCAAGAAGCCATTTGTTTGGCTAGAAAGGAAGTATAAGAAGCCGAAGTTCCCCAAATGGTCTACTTCTTTCATGAGTCATCCTGAGCATCACGTCTTTCAAGACTCGGCTCATCACTGTGGCCTATCTATGTTGACAAGCTCAAGACGCCTACAGATAATGCCAGGCTCAGTACTTATCAGATTCCCTAGACAGGATATCCAGATGAAGACAGAGCAGAAACAAGGCAACTCTACCCTTTTCAACCAACCCTTATCTTTACCCCTTTTCTTTTCATTTTACCTTTTTCTTTTTATGACAACCTTTTTTCAGTATACTCTTTTAATTTAATGATTTCAATGAAAATTTGACTTGGTTTTTCAATCATCTTTCCATTCTTTTCAATTATTTATCTAATTTTGAAATCCCTTCTTTCAGAATTCCCTGTTTGAAACCTTTTGGCTCATTGCACTCAGTTTTTCCTCTAACTCTCTCTTTGTTCCCCATTTTCTTTGATCTTACTTTAATTTTCTCCTCTGTTATTCTCTTCCCTGGCACTGTCTGGAAATTGTTCCTTATGAACCATCCATGACAACCAATTCTTCTTAGCTTGGCCCCTCCTCTTCATCTCCACATGATGACTCTGCTGAAATGGCATCCACCATTATTGGAATGGTTCCAGTGGCTCGTACAGAAATCAGCGGTCTTCGTGAGACGATGCAGACTGTTGTGGCACTTCTCAACAAAATTGTTGTAAAACAAAACTTTTAAGCTTTTATTTCCTTTGTTAACAATGTATTAGTCAATGATGGTTAAATCAGTAGATTATATTTTTCTCAAATATATTTTACCTGTTGCTTTATCTTTTTGCTGATGACAAAGGGGGAGAAAAATATATTAAGTGTGAATATCATTCTGATCTAAATAAAATCTTTAACTGAACTTAATTGATAAGACTCTATGATCTTAAGTATAACCTTAACCATACGTCTAAATGCATTATGTAAGCATCAGTTCAGGGGGAGCTTGAATATCATTACATAATACTCTGTACTTAAACCTGCATTTTTCTCAAGTGCATTAAAATCATAAGAAAGTGTTTGTCACCATAAAAAAGGGAGAGATTGTTAAGACTATTTCTTTTGACATATCTGATTTTGATGAATCCAAACAAAGAATGATTTTAAGTGAACCTTGTGATTTCTAATAATGTGTGTATTAAGTGTGCAGATCATGAAGCAAGAGTCTCATGACAAAGAAATAATGTCTTAATGGTGCGCATGCGTTATGATGCGTCTAAACAAACACTCAGTCTCTATTAATTTTGATTATGCGTCCGAGACTACAAATCAACTAAAAGTCCCTCGCTTCAACTATATTCAAATACGAAGAATATTTCCTGATAATTTCGAATAAATAAATTCGATCTCAGAAAGCTCAATTCACCATTCCGCGTTTGAAGATTCTTTTGTTGCAAAAGGCAAAGATAACTTTACTTGGTTACAGACCCGCAGAACACAAAGAAGGAAAGTCGTGCTGCTCAAGTCTGAAAAACAACAAACACTGCTCTGAATCAAACTGCACTCTGATAAAGCTATGCCAACCTATACATTCAACTTGTCTTGAAGCTCACCAATGATCATAAACATTAAATGCAAGACCAGAACGACTTTTTGGCATTTATGAATGAAGAACAAAAGGATACTAAGCTGAAGAAATCTCCTCAACGGATTTATTTCTTTCGAGTATAAATAGAAGTCTTTGAAGGATATTGAAGATACACACCTGAATACATTTACTCAAGCATTCAATACTCTCTAAAGCACTCAAAGCTCTTTTTAGTTCTTCATAGAATACTTCTCTGCTCAAATCACTTGTATTTATTGAGAAGTGTTTATTGCGATCTTACCTACCTTAAATACTTATTCACTTTCCGAAGTGTTGTTTGGTAGATCTGCAAAGTTGTAATCTGTGAAGCTGTTGCTTCATTTATCTCTTAAATTTTGTAGAGCTAAAGAGGCTTGCTGAAAGAATACTTGTTTGAGCCTATAGAGGCTAGGTGTGCAAAGAATACTTGTTTGAGCCTGCGGAGGCTAGGTACGCAAACAATACCTTTCTGTAACCTGATCAGTTATAGTGTTAATACTTGGTGAAACTAAGGATTGGACGTAGCCCAAGGTTTGGGTGAACCATTATAAATCTGTGTCTCTCTTCTCTAATTTAATCTTTTCAGTTTGGTTCATATTAACTGTGCTAACTGGGTTGAAAAGTGAAAAGTATTATGTTACATCAGACACATCTTTGTATCTTATACACAAAGTTTTGGTGTTTGCAAAAAGTTAACTAAAACAAAATTCAACCCCCTTCCCCTTTTCTGGTTTTATATTTGTTCATTTCATAGTGCTCATGTTCAGCACGACTCCGTTATCATAAATGTGCTCAATGACTGAGTGAGCCACGAGCACGGTCGTTCTCAAGAGTACCATGGCCGCATCGCAAAACGAGGACGAGTGATGTGCTTAGTGAAGACCTCGTGCTTTTTTAAGCACGCCCGTGCTTAGGGTGAGCACTGTAACACTCCGTTTTCTCGATTAAGGAATCGGACAATGATTAAGTGTGCGTGATAGATTAATGTTGTTCGTTAAGCACTAATAAGTCGGTATATCAAGTTTGAGGTTAATCGGATGTAAACCAGACTCAGAGTACACCAAAATGCGCGAAATCGAGCAACCGACGTCAGTGAGAACGCTCAAGTGTGGCATGGTTCACGCTCAAGCGTTCTGGATTTCAACACGTGGCTCCACATGTCAGTTGCATGGACATATGGCAAAGCAGTGTTCCATGCTCGAGCATTGGGAAATCCATGCTCAAGCGTGGGGTGGATGGCGCTCAAGCGCCCAGCGCACCACCTAACCCCACTATCTTTTCTTCTTCCTTTGCATGGCACTCTCCCTCATTTCTCAACCATGACCAGAATTGTGAAGAGAAAGGTCAGAACTTGGTTAGTGAGATAAAGTTGAGTTTCCGAGAGTTTTGATCGCCCGTTTCCGATTCTGACTACATATATGCATTCAGGGCGATGAACTGGTCAAGTACATACCTTTGATTCGCGAAATAGTGGAGGTAATGCTCGAATCCCTAACTCATCGACACGTCGACATTGTCATTTATCTCGTTTTGTGAATCTTGCTTTGATTCCGGCTTTGTCTGTGAAACTGTTGCAAGATTAGGGTTTACGACATTGTCAGGACTCTGTCCATGTGTTCAGGGTGAAATTCGGAGAACCGAGGCGTTCATTGTGAATGACGCAGCAGCTGTGTTGGTGTACGGCGTGTTGTTTTGACTTCAAAGACTCAAGGGGGGGGGGGGGGGGGGTGAATTTAGTTTTCAAAATTTCTTCCTTTTGAAAAAACTTTACTTTTAAAACCAAAGTTGACTCAGGATCTTTTACAGAAACAGTGAAGGGCTTTTTATGAAATCTAGAATCGAACGTGATGAGGTGAATCAGTTCAGAAAGATAAATCAGTGCTTCTGTCACTTTAGTGGACGAGCGCTTCTGTCACTTGTGTGGATGAGTGCTTCTATCACTTGTGTGGACGAGCGCTTCTGTCACTTTAGTGGACGAGCGCTTCTGTCACTTGTGTGGACGAGCGCTTCTGTCTCTTGTGTGGACGAGCGCTTTTGTCACTTGGTGGACGAGCGCTTCTGTCACTTTAGTGATTGAATCAAACAGTGATTGAATCAAACAGGAAGAAGTTCAGCTTCAAAACTCAGTAATAACAAAATACGAAAACTGATTAAACCTTTAAAGATTAAGAACAAGTTATGCAAGTTTCAGATACAAGCATTAACAATCAAGAACAAACTTGTAGGTTTCAGTTTCGGTGATTAAGAAACATAAATTAAACTATTCCAATTCGATCATATATGATGCAAGATTCAATTCAAATATTGATCCTTAAGAATAAAATTGAATACACAGTTATTATTACAGTTTACTCAAGATTCAATACTGATTATGCAGATCAAGAATTGATATCAATGGAAAACTTAGAACATAAAGATCATAGTTATATGCGCTAGACAGAAATTAAAGAGTTTGAGTTTAGAGATACCACACAACCAGATTTATCCTGGTTCAGTCACCACCACTGTGACCTACATCCAGTCCCCACTCCACCTATGGGTTTTCACACACTAACACAACAAGCTTTAGCCAGGTAGCTTGAAAAGCCTTTACACCACAAAGCACTCCTTCACCTCGAGATACCACACTCTTGTGAAGAGCCTCAATGTTCTTCCTTAGGGATACCTCACCCTAATCACACAGAGAGACTCCCTCTCTCTTTACAATCAAATAGAACGAAAAATTGATTCCTAACTCTCAATAGTCAGATAAAGCACTCATGAGAATGAAACACTCTTTTTCACAATGAAGCTCAAGCAAGAAGATGAATGATTTTCACAATTGATCTCTCAAATTGATTTTGTGTATTTCTAATTCATTTTGATATATATTGAAAGTATTCATTTGATCCCTCTATATATAGAAAACAAGTTATAGCCGTTGGGATCAATTAAAGCAGATTTGGCTCTGATAACAGAATCTGTTTTCTTGATTCTGGTTCTTGAACAGGGGTTGAGTACAGGGCTGTATTAACCAATTTCATATTGATAGTTTCAAAAAATCTTGAACTTGGTTAATCCATCAGCACATCCATTCAGTACACCTATGTATTAATGAACATCATATTTTCCTGAAATTTAAATACACGCGTACATAGCATATATACAGGGTTGTATTTAGTTAACCATTTATAACTGATCTGATTTCATATTGTGCATAGGTGTTACTGAATCAAGAACCTTAAATTCATTTATCAGTTACAGTAGCAGACATACATCCATTGATTATATGGTTGTACCTGACAAATAATTTTCTTATTTCCAAAAATCATTTTCATTAAAAAAGAACTTATTCCTTTTAATGCAGGTTATGAAAATTGATTTTCTTCATGCATCTTTTTAGTTGAGCTATCTTGTGACTAAGAGATTTCTTACTCTTACAAATCATCTAAGACTTAAATCTAAAATCCTCTTTTAAGCTTGGTCTTGATGATCCTTTGATCTTTGACTTTGCTCTTTTGATTTTTACATGCAGCTCCTTGATTCCTTCAAGTTATTCCTCGAATATTTTCCTTGAATTAGCTTAATGAACTTGTTGAACACTGCTTGATATCTGTTTTTGCAATTTGACACAAACACTTCACACACATTAAATTGTATTTGTCATATATCAAAATCTCTAAGTCATTGAGTCTTACAAGGAGCACGAGTTTCAAGGCGTTGACGTCACGTCACAACTGTCTAAGGTGGGGAGAAAGCATCTGACACGTTGGGGAGGCAAGCGTAGTATCATATATTATGATGTTTGCATAGGGTGCCCCAGACCCTAATAGTTGTCGAGTAGCTTGCGATAATTAAATCCCTAGTGAAACTGATTTTCAAATTGTATAAGAGATTTAGTTACGGCACGCTTATCGATGCTAGGACTGTTTATTGTTTTACATGCATATGTTGAGATTGTCTGTTGCTGTTTATTGATGTTGATGGTTTGCTGCTGGTTGATGTGTGTTGTCAGCTTTATATGTATGATGATGCCTGATGTTATGATGTTAGCAATATGTTAATTTATTATTGATTCTGAGACGATGATATTATGTTGTTGGCATTGATGCCGTTGAGGTTGTCTGGATTGTCTGTTTGTGTTGTTGGGAACCTAGTTGACACCTGAGGGTATGCTGTTCAGTTAATGATGAGAATGGATTTTGAAAGCGGTATATGGGTACCGAGATGAGATTGTGGATGCTGAGTGCATCGTAATGCGTGTAAGTGAGTAATGGTACCGGTGTCAACTTAGGTTATGTTGCATTGCATATTGCCAAAGTGGTGAGCCACGTGACTGGGAGTCATCTGAGGTTGAGGTACCTGGGTACGGGTACCGAATGCTGTGCGGGACGGTTCAAGGAACCTAGGTGATGTAATCGAGTTCGGATTGATCAATAGTGGCCAATGGTTTGCACTCATTGTTTCATGGACTCCGCTGATACTCGACTATCTTGACTTCTGGCCCGGAGTGTTCCAGTCTATGGTGGAAGTTCTAAGGAGACCAAGATACCTCTATCGAAGTTTAGCACATAGAGGGAAGCATCCTTATTGGCCATTGCGAGCGGAACTGTTACCAGGACAAACTAGCTGGCATTCTATGGGCGACGGATAGGCCCGAGAGAGATAGAGAATGTCCGGGGGATCAGGATCCCTAGAGTGAGAGATAGGCCAACATGCATAGGAGTGTGACTCCTTAGAGGATTGATCCTAGTCGGATAATCGAGGTTGACTGTGACAGTATGAGTCGAGAGATGTTTGATGCATGTGTTAACTGCTGCTTGATAGTATGTTATACTATGTTTTCCTCTATCTCTTCTTTTTCTTTTTGTTCCTCTTTCTGTTTATGTATCGGTTTGTCATATGAGCAGCAGTCATACAGTCGACGGCGATAGGACCGGGGCAGCGTCAGATGCACTACCTGCAGATGGTTCCGCCAAGGGTCCAGACCCTAGGGGACATTAAGATCGTATATCATGATGACAGTGGGTGGCAGGTCGACCACTCACAGTTCTTCATGAGTTATGTCAGCCCAGTTAGTATCTATGTCCGTCTCGGAGGATGACCTGAATTCACTATGCTCGGTTCGTATAGGATCCCTCAGCGACTTCCCTTCACAGAGATGTGGTATCCGCCACGTCAGCGCGAGTTCCCGTATGACAGGTGGAACGGGAAGGAGCAGTCTGTGGTGCAAGACAGAGTCAGGAGAGTCTACAGAGGCAGCAGGAGGAGGAGTACGCAGACGTTGCTTCGCTATCAGTGCCACGGTGTTGTTATCAGCAGTGACGAGTTTGTGTGGGTGCCCTGGATTCATACCAGGGATGCCCGAGATTATCATCGTGCTTTTGGCAAGGGTAAGGGTAGTTCCATACGCCCATATTGTTTGTGATATGGTTCGTCGATAGCGTCTTCTATGGAGAGCCTCAGTGAGCATGGTCTAATTTTGATCTTTTGATGTATTTTGTGAGAGGCGGGTGGGTAGATGCTGTCTGTTTAGGTTTTATGAAGCTTATCTCTGTGACCAGTTTCTGTTTACTGTTTCTTTTCTCGGTTTGTATAGACTGTAGGTTTCTGGTCCCACTGTTGGGATCGATGGTACTCAATGGACAGGATGTATGTATTATGTATGTATCTGAT
The DNA here is from genome assembly GCA_030762895.1 of Sophora flavescens. NCBI lineage: Eukaryota > Viridiplantae > Streptophyta > Magnoliopsida > Fabales > Fabaceae > Sophora > Sophora flavescens. Next base: position 93,090,509 of record CM061066.1, read on the forward strand.
GTTTTATATTTCTTCCGATGTGTATGTTTCAAGTTTTTTTTTCACGTTTCTGGAAACTTATAATATTTTCAAATGTATATCCATGCTAATGCTAATCAAACGTATTAAGGAATAGTTAATAAGGTTGGTACCAGAGAAGTTTACTTTATTCCATGTGAAACTCGCAAGGGTGTTACATTCGGTGGTAACAGAGCAGTTCGATTCTAAACCGGACTGTGGGGGAACCGAATCCAATAAGGATTGAAGACCTTGGGGTAGGATGAGTACCGACACTGTTAGTTGAATCCACATTTGGATATCAGCTATGATTAGAGTGGGTAGAGTGTCTGATAGCGAGTTATTCTTAAAGTATGAGGATGATTGTTTTCTGCATTTGTAAGACATATAGTAGATGTATCTGTTTATGTATTGAAATATATATCTTACAGATGAGTACTGATGTGTTCTTTTTCTGGAAGTTAAAATGGTACGACATAGAAGGCCCATAATTGGCAGAGTTGCCGATAACCCAGGAAGTTCCTCGGGAACCAATAATGGTGGTGAAACTGGAGAGACTATGAGGGTGATGAGGGAGTTGGCAACTGCCATTCTGCAACAAACTCAGCAGAGTACTCAATTTATGAGAAGGTAAGAAGATGAGAGAGATGAGAGGCAGCAACAAACAGTTGTCGTAGAGGAAACTTTGGAGAGTGGATTGATCGCTTTCTTGAAGGGTAACCCAACTCAGTTCGGTGGAGAGTATGACCCAGAAGCAGTGGAGAAGTGGCTGCAGGAAGTAGAGAAAGTCTTTGTCGCGATGCACTGCCATGAGGAATGGAAGGTTACATATGCTGCTTTTATGTTAGTAGGATCATTTGAAGCTTGGTGGAGGAATAAGTAGAGACTGCTTGAAGCTGAGGAACAATTTATTACATGGGAGTTGTTTCGGGAGTGCTTTTTAGAGAAGTATTTCCCAAAAAGTGTTAGAAATGAAAAGGAAAAGGAATTCATGAGCCTGAAGCAAGGCAACATGTCTGTTAGAGAGTATGCCATCAGATTTAAAGAATTGTTGAAGTTTTCTTAGTACTACCAGATTTACCAAGAAGAAGAGTGGGGGTATGTAGAAGATTCGAGGATGGGTTAAGGCCTAAACTAAAAAGGGTTATGTTGCCGCTGGAGCTGAATCAATTTCCAGCTTTGGTGGAGAAACGCACTGCTCTAGAAAGTCGTGACTGAGCTAAGTCAGTTCAGCCCCAGCAAAGAAGTGGTGGACCTATTAGAGGAGGTTTTAACCAGAGAGGTAGAGGTAGAAGGTTCCAACATAGGGCGAAGCCTTATAATCGCCCCAATCAGCAACTAGTTGGTATGAGTGGTGGAAGTTCTAGCCATAATGCAATCTGTTTCTAGTGTGGACGTACCGATCATATGGAAAAATGACCCTATTGTGTTTTGATTAATGACCAAACTAACTTGAATTACACTTTGATTCACTAACTACTTGTCAAGTTTAAATGTTTGTATAAGATATCATCAGTGCAAGGAAAAGGATGCAAAGGATCAAATGAGTAAAAGAAGGATCGTGAAGGAATGCTTGAAGATGAAGAATCACAAAGATGAATCACAAGGGATCTTAAGCAATATTAGATTTTGATGTAAAGAAATTTTCAAGTTTTTCTTTGTGAAATAGCTCTCTCAAAAACAAATCAAAAAGGGTTTTCATAAAGTAAAATGAACTTAGAATGAAAAAGAATTAATTGAAAGTTATGTACATTTATGTGTACATCGATGTACTTTGAATTAATTAACTAACTTTTAATGAAAACCTGTGTGTACATCAATGTATAAATAGTAAACATCAATGTATACATCTATTGATTGTGACTGACTTGATAAATATGCAAAACAAGCTTCTGTAAATCGATTGCACAATCGATGTATAAGGTTAAACAGAAGCTAACACTTTTTGAAAGAAGCATACAATCGATTGCACAATCCATGTATAAAGCTAAACAGAAGCCAACACTTGTTGTAATATGCATCCAATCGATTGGTACATCGATGTAAACACATAACAGAAGTAAATTCTTTTGAAAATGTTAGAACAATCGATTAGTACATCGATGCATAAGCCCAAACAGAGGCAAATACTCTTGAAACCAATTATGCAATCGATTGACCAAACAATGTAAAGACTTCTGGGCTGAGAATACTTATGATTTTCAAGAACACAATCGATGTACACATCAATGTATCAGTCAAAATCAAGAATTTCCTAGAACACAATCGATTTGGCAATCGATGTATTCAGTTATAAAAATTGAATCTTGGATTAATACATCAATTACACAATCGATTGACTGATAACTGAATTTTTCAAGGAAAGTTTGTTTTGATCTTAACTGACTGTTGAAGTGTTCCCAACAGATCTATTTTGATATACTACAATATAAAGTCATGGGCAAAAACTTTCTAAGAAACAATTTATTCAATGCTGAGATTAAACAGGAAATTCATTGAGAGAACTTTTCATTGAGAATACTTGAAATATTTCTGTTAGAGCTTCAATTTGTAATACTTGATTTCTTAGAATCAGAATCAAAAACCTTTCATACTGCAAAAGGAAGATTAGATAGAAGGTGTTCTCTCTGTGTAGATCAAGAGTAGAAGGAACTCTTGATGGTTTGACAAGAGTAGAAGGGACTCTTGGGAATTACAAAATTGCTTTGGCTGAAAAGCTTTCGATTGGGTAGAAGGCACCTGGGAGTTGAAGCTTGTAAAGAATCTTGTAATTGTTTTGATTTTAGTGGACGAAACTCACTGTGAAGTGGGGACTGGATGTAGGTTACCATAAGAGGTAGCTGAGCCAGGATCAAATCTCGGTTTGCATTTCTCTCTATCCCTTAAACTCTTAATTTCTTTCATTTGATGAATCTATGTTTAGGCAATTGTTAAGGATTAAATTTTGTGAATGTTGAATATCTGAAATCAATCTTTTCATCTCTCTTTCTTATTAAAAGAATAAAATCTTGAATCAATTCATTAAGCAAAAACTTGTTTTGGTTAGTTGGTTGACAAAACCTTTTCAAGAAGTTTATAAAAGTTTCAGTTTTTGCATAAAGGGGAAAGGTTTTCAAAAATCACCTATACTCAATTCAGCGCCCCCTTCTTGAGTATCTAGAAACGACAACCAACAATTGGCATCAGAGATTTCACTCTTGTGTAAAGCTTAACTGCTTAAGAGGATGGCTTCAAATGACATCTTGGGAGAAAGGGCTTCTCTAGCAAGACCCCCTACATTCAATGGCATTGCCTATATGTATTGGAAAGAAAGGATGTTAATATTCCTTGAGGCAAGTGGTCTTGATGTATTAGATGCTGTTGAGAATGGTCCATTCATCCCTTTCATTTTTTATGCAAATGGCACCAAGACAAATAAGCCTAGAGATGATTGGGATGATGATGACAAGAAAAGAGTAGGTTATAATGCTAAAGCTAAAAATATTATAACTGTTGCTTTGAGTTATGATGAATTTTTCAGGGCCTCTAATTGTAAGACAGCAAAACAAATGTGGGATATGCTGCAAATTACTCATGAAGGGACAAGTGATGTGAAGAGAGCAATAATGAACTCACTCATGCACGAGTATGAACACTTTCACATGAAGAAAGATGAAGACATCAATGATATGCAGAGGAGATTCACCCATATTGTGAATAAACTAAATGGACTTGGAAAGACTATTTCAGATGAACAACAAATCAACAAAGTCATGAGATGCTTGACAAGAGAATGGCAACTAAAAATCATTTCTATAGCTGAATCAAGAGACTTAGAAACCATGAACCTTGCTACACTATTTGGAAAGCTCAAAGAACATGAGATGGAGCTTCATAGGCTGAATGATCATGAAGAGAAGGAGAAAAGGAAGAAAGGCTTATCAATAAAAGCACAGATCTCCAAAGAAGTCATTGATAGTGATGAAGATGAAGATTTAGAAGATATAGGACTACTGGTCAGAAAATTCAAAAGGTTTCTCAAGAAGAAGAAAACCTTCAACAAAAATCCCTCAAACTTCTTTTCCAAAAAGAATTTCTCAAAAGGTGAAAGTTCAAATTTAAATGTGAAGTGCTATGAATGTGGCAAACCTGGACACTACAAGAATCAATGTCCAAAGCTTCAAAAGAAGGACAAACATTACAACTATGAGTCCAAAGACAAGAAGAATAAAAAGTCAAGAAGAGCATACATAGCATGGGAGGAAAATGACATGGATTCCTCTGAAGAATCTGAGGAAGAAGAGGCAAATCTCTGCCTTATGACTAGTCATTAAAGTGACAATGAAAATGAAGATGAGGTAAATGATCTTCCCCCTACTTATGATGAACTACAAGATGCTTTTGATGAATTACATAGTGAATATTTGAAAATATCTAAGCAATTAATGTCATCTAGGAAAGTCATTGCTAAACAGTGTAGTGATTATGCAACTCTCCAAATTAAGAATAAGGAATTAGAAGCTAAAACCAGTAGGCTAAGTGCATCTAGTTCTACATGCTCCAATTGCAATATTCTGGAAAGAGAGGTAAAAAAATTGAAAAGTACTCTCTCTAAATTCACAATGGGAAGAGATAACCTAAATGCCATATTAGGACCAAAAAAAAGGAGTATATGATAAAGCTGGAATAGGTTACCAACCAGCAATGCATGAAAAATCTTTTAAGAAACTCTTTGTTGCACCTAAGTCATCTACTAGTCCTTTTGTCAAATGTTTCTATAGTACGAAAAAAAGGACACACTGCTTCCACATGCTACTTTAGAAATCCTTCAAGGATAAGTACCAAAGAAATATGGGTTCCTAAGGGAACTTGTCATGACTAACACCAAAGGACCCAACAAAATTTGGGTACCTAAGACAAATGGTTAAAAATATGTTCTGTAGGTGTGTTTGAAGGCTAAAAGCTCAAGTTGGTATTTAGATAGTGTCCTCTCCAAACACATGACTTGAGACATCACAAGATTCACTTCCTTTACTTCCAATCAAGGTGGAAATGTAACATATGGTGACAACAACAAAGGTAGAATACTTGGTGTTGGCACTATTGGAAAAGTCTAGCAACTCATATTGAAGGAGTTCTCTATGTTGAAGGGCTCAAGCACAATCTTCTAAGCATAAATCAACTTTGTGACAAAGGGTATAAAGTAGACTTTAACTCAAACATGTGTATGATTGAAACTAGACATGATAAGAACATGAAATTGATTGGAAATAGAGTAAATAACATCTATATGCTAGATCTAGACAATTTATCTACATTGATAATTTCTCTAGATATACTTGGACATATTTTCTAGCACATAAAAATGAAACCTTTTCTGCTTTTAAGAAAATGGCCAAGCTTGTAAAAAATGAGAAAGACATGAAAATTGTAACTATAAGGAGTGATCATGGAGGTGAATTCCAAAATGAGGAATTTGATAATTTCTATGATGAACATGGTATACAATATAACTTTTCAGCACCTAGAACTCCACAACAAAATGGAATAGTTGAGAGGAAAAATAGATCTCTTGAGGAGATTGCTAGAACCATGTTGAATGACTCTAATGTGCCAAAATGCTTTTGGGCAGATGCTGTTAGTATAGCTTGCTATGTACTAAATAGAGTCTTGATTAGTCCAATATTAAAGAAAACTCCATATGAGTTATATAAGGGTAGAAAACCAAATATTTCTCACCTTCATGTCTTTGGTTGTAAATGTTTTGTGACAAATAATGGCAAGGATAATCTAGGTAAATTTGATCCTAAAGCTGATGAATGTATTTTCGTAGGCTATTCTTTATCTAGTAAAGCTTTTAGAGTTTACAATAGAAGAACTCAAATTATATAAGAATTTGTGTACATGTTACATTTAATGAAACTAACCCCAAAAGGTTGGGAAAGGATATTTGTGATGATGCTGCAGAAACATCTGAAAAAACTCAACTTGAAGAAAAGCAAGATAAAGCAAAAGTGGAAGGGGTTGTAGAGAATCCAGCAAAGGAACAAAATGAGGAACTACCTAACAAGTGGAGAATTGCAAAGAATCATCCTCTAGATAACATTATTGGTGAAATATCCAAAGGGGTAACTACTAGACACTCTTTAAGAAATGCATGTAACAACATGGCCTTTGTTTCTCAAATTGAACCAAAAACTATAAATGATGCAATAGTTGATGAAAACTGGATTATGGCAATGCAAGAAGAACTTGATCAGTTTGAAAGAAACAAAGTTTGGGGACTTGTTCCAAAACCCAAGGATAAACAAATAATTGGTACAAAATGGATGTTCAGGAACAAACTTGATGAAAATGGAATCATAGTAAGGAATAAGGCTAGATTAGTAGCCAAAGGCTATAATCAAGAAGAAGGAATAGATTATGATGAGACACATGCACCTATGGCTAGATTAGAAGCTATTAGAATGTTGCTAGCATATGCATGTATCATGAATTTCAAGTTATATCAAATGGATGTTAAAAGTGTATTTCTAAATGATTTTATACAAGAAGAAGTATATGTTGGTCAACCACCTGGTTTTGAAATGAATGAACTTCCCAATCATGTTTATAAACTTACCAAAGTCCTATATAGACTTGAACAAGCTCCAAGAGCTTGGTATGAAAAATTGAGTAACTTTTTATTGCAAAAAGGTTTTACTATAGGCAAGGTTGACACAACACTTTTCACAAAGAGAAAAGGTCAAAATATACTACTTGTACAAATATATGTTGATGATATTATATTTGGTGCTACTAATGATTCACCGTGTAAGGAATTTTCCAAGTTGATACAAAATGAATTTGAGATGTCCATGATGGGAGAACTCACTTTCTTCCCGGGACTTCAAATTAAACAATTTGATGATGGAACCTTTATAAGCCAAGCAAAGTACTGCAAGGAACTACTGAAGAAGTTTGGCATGGAGAATGCAAAGGAAATGGCAACTCCAATGAGTCCATCATGTTAGTTGGACAATGATGAAAAAGGTAAAACTGAAGACATATCCAAGTATAGAGGTATGATTGGCTCCTTACTTTACCTTACAGCTAGTAGGCCTGATATAATTTTAGTGTTTGCATATATGCAAGATATCAATCAAACCCTAAGGAATCTCATTTAACAACTGTAAAGAGAATCATAAAATACTTGCTATGAACTAAAGATATGGGTTTATGGTATGCTAATAGGATACTCTGACTCTGACTTTGCTGGATGCAAGTTGGATAGGAAGAGTACTAGTGGAACTTGTACTTACTTGGTAAATCACTAGTTTCCTGGTTTAGTAAGAAACAAACAAGTGTGGCTTTGCCAACTGCTGAAGCAGAATATGTTGCAGCAGGAAGTTGTTGTGCACAAATCCTTTGGATGAAACAACAACTCATTTTCTATGGTGTTCACTTAGAGAAAGTTCCAATCAAATATGACAACACTAGTGCTATAAATCTAACTAAGAATCCTGTAATGCATTCTAGAACTAAACATATTGAAATAAGACATCATTTCATAAGGGATCATATTCAAAGTGGAGATATATTTATTGAATATGTTGATACATCTAAGCAATTAGCTGATATTTTCACTAAACCATTAGCAAAAGAAAGCTTCTATTATATAAGAAGAGAACTGGGGATAATTGATCCAACCTATGCTTGATGTTTTGTATGATTGAATGCATAATTGTTTGATATTTGATCTTTGTGCATCGATTAGACAATCGATTAGCTTAAGCCAAAACCATAACCTCAAAGCTAGTACACAGATTGTGCAATCCATGTATAAAACTAAAAATCTGATTTTAACACATTTACATCGATTGTTACATTGATTGTTCAAAGCCTTTTAGGCATAGAAACACTAGAACATCGATTGACACATCGATTTTTAGACAAAATAAAAAAACATGACTCTCTGGAAGTCCTTATACATCGATTTCAACATCGATTTACCTGCTGAAAATCTCAATCTGATATGCTATAAATCGATTTGTACATCGATTGAACTACTAATCCAAGAAGCACTACTCTCTGTAAGTGCTTATGCATCGATTGATACATCGATTTGCTTGGGTTAAAATTGATAACTCTGTAGTTACATCGATTGAGTGAAGTTTCCAGAACTTGGGACTCACTGACTTGCCCTATACATCGATTGAGAGTATACTGCTATCGTTGGACTCTCTGACATAGCTTATACATCGATTTAAGCATCGATTGAGTTCAAAATTCAGAACTTGGTACTCTCTGACTAAGGCTATACATCGATTGACATAGCTCAAAATTCAATCTTGATACTTTGTACATCGATTGATTGAAGTATTGAACAAAGCTGAAAATCATTAATAAATCGATTGATACATCGATTGACAAATATATTTCTATAAATACCCAGCTTTCCCTCCAAATATTTCACAATTCCAAATCAAATTCTCAATACCCAAAATCCTAGAAGAGCTCGAAAATCACCCAAAAGGCTCGTGTGAAGCAAATTGCACCTTCTACACCAGTTATCCCTAACTCAACATCATCATCCTCAACCCATTCCTCCACACCTCAACAATTTTTCCCCATAGCCACACCTTCACGCCCTAAGAGGAAGGAAATGGAGAAAACCCAAACCTCTCAGAGGCAAGAGAAGCTTCCCATTAAGGAACTTGCAAAGAAAAGGCAGACTAAAGGAAAGGAAAAGGTGGGTGTTTCATCAAAACAAGCACCCAAGAAGCAAGACAAGAAAAAGAGAGTGATGAAGGAAGCTCCAAAGAAGAAGACTGAATAGAAAAAGAGGAAGAGGACAGAGGAAGAAGAAGAAGATGAGGATCTTAATGTTGAGATTGAATTTCTCAATAGGTATTTCTCTGATGAAGAACATATTATGCTTTACAAGAATGATTTTAAGCATAGAGATACCAATGAAGCAAGAACTATGTATTTCAATTATTTTGAGAAGAATGGATTAGTTTTTCACAAGATCTTAGAACACTACAAGATAAGTGATTTCCTGCAAACTAAAAGTGACATTTACCCAACTCTGATTAAGGCATTTTATTGCACTTTGGAAATGGATAACATAGGTTTTTCTGCTGAAGTTAAGAACAAAAGAATTGAGATGACTTTTGATGAGTTTTCTCAATTTACTGGATTGTATTACTTGGGGAGTAATATGGCTGGGATAGGTCCTGAAAGTGCCTGGTTAAAAGCCTATGACATGGGAGGGGCTAAAAAGGTGTGTCTGGTTGAAAATGCATCTAAAGAAAGACTGATTAAGCTCTATGCACATTCAGCACAGGCTACTTCAATATGTGCTAAGTAGGATTTTGCTTCCAAGATCAGGGAACCATGTTGTAGTGCAAAACAATGATATTTTGATGATGTGGGCAATGATTGAGAAGAAACAGCTCAGTTGGAGCTATATCATTGTGAGGCACATGGTAGACTGTAAAATGAGTGGAGCTACACACTACAATAATTTTCACTGTTTGGCCTTGGGAAATCCAGAAAATCCGTGGGAAAGTGCACATTTCCCAGGGATGACCAACAGATTCAGATCCCTCGGTTTTTAGGGGGTCGGAAACTTTTCCCACGGGTAAGCCCTGGGAAATACCCCGCGGTTACGCCATTGGGAAATTTCCCAGGGATTATTCCCTGAGAAACTTTTCCCACGAGTAATCCCTGGGAAACCTTTCCCAGGGTTAAAACCCTGGGAAAGGTTTCCCAGGGTTTTAACCCTGGGAAATATATGTTTTTTTTAAATTATAAAACTTTATTTATAGCTTAACATTAATGTTAAACTAGATAAATAAATAATTTATATGAATGCATCAACAAAGAAATTAACATCATAATTCAAGCAAACAATTTGTTCTACAAAAATGTTATTCAAATCAAATTTGTTCAACGCAAAAAGTATTTCAAACCATAATTAACATGACAAGTAAAACAAACATATAAATTCATTCAAAAGTCTAAGAATCCTCATTATAAGGATCCGCAACAAAATGGTCAAGAGAGTCGTCGTCCTCCTGAGCACGCTGGGTCATCTGACTAGGCTGTCGTTGCTGTGGGGGCTGCTGCGGCTGCAACTGTCGCACTGTCTCCATCAGCTGTCGCATCGTATCCATCATCCGACGATGCTCCTCATCCCTCTGCCGCTCCCTCTCCTAGGAAGCGACCAACATCTTCCTCAACTGAGCAATCTCCGAGGACTCCTGAGGGTAACGACTGCAGGTGGTGGACGCTCCAACCCTAATCTCTAACTTGCGCGAGGGCCCTTTCCGATAGTTAGTGGCAAGGTCTCTAGCACCGTACAAACGACCCTTATACTTGCCGCCGATGACTTCTGCCCAAACATTCAGCGCAAGCTGCTCGTCCTCTTGTGGGTTAGCTGGGGTGGATGGTGAAGAGGCTGATGCTTGAGACCTATGTTGACTCATCCTCTAATGAAACTCCTCCTGTTACAATACATCAGACTATCAAATTTTGAACAATATGTTACAAGATAAATTATGCAGAACAATGGACAGAGTTTCCCCTAAAACTACAACATCCCAATGTTTACAAACAAAACACCGCAATTTAAATCCATAAATCATCATCAAAAGCTCAATAGGATGCACACAAATTATCATGTCCAAACTAGTTATAACATTTCCAATGTCAGGCAGTATCAATAGGTCCAAATATAAAGTGACTCTACAGGCTCAGTAATCAAAACATGAATAGTATGTTACACGATTCATTATGCAGAAAATTGGACAGAGTTTCCCCTAAACCTATAACATCCCAAACTTTACAAAATGAACACCACAATTTAAAACTGCAAGTCATCAAAAGCTTAATAAGATTCACACAAAGCAATATATTGAAACTGGCTTGAGAGCCAAAGTAACAACCACATACTTATATCATTTGTCTTTGTCCAATGAAATTGATTAACAACACTAAAATTAGAATGTGAAAGTTGAAAAAGATACTCACTTCAGTAAAGAATATGTGAAATACAATCTTGCTTTCTTATTAAACTCCTTAAAAGCCAATGCTCAAACTAGTCATAACATTTGAGGCTCTCTGCCTCTCAAGTCCAGCAAAGTATGAGTTTTACAATATCTATTAAAGTCAATAGCTTCTTCAAAAATCAAAAGGGCAGATTACCTGAGTGCGCTTGGAGCGCTCATCTATGTACTCGCCAGTATCCTTCCTAGTATGGGTGCGTTTGTGAACCTCATGAATTTGTACTCCTCGATTATACGGGCGAGCCTATAACACAAGCATAGATGATTAACGGAGAACTTTGGAACACAAGCATAGACGATTTGTACTCCTCGATTGTACACTACCTTACCCTGGCTTAGTGGTAAAGCTGCTTGAGAACTTTTGAGTCTCAATGGAACATGAGGAGAGGTTCCAAGCAAGGCAAGTGACTACAAGTTTGGTGAGGGCACTATAAGCAAGATGAAACTCGCCAAGAATTCTAATGGAGAATGGGTAAGAGTGGCTGGAGATGAGCCAAGAGCTCCAATGGAACACAATGCTAAAATGAATGACTAGATGGATAGGCTGATCAAAGATGATCGAAGTGTTTGAGCAAAGACAGAATAAGCTAAACTTGATGATCAAGAGGACTTTAGACTACATGAGTCTAAAGATCAATGCTCTTGAAGGGCAAATGGCCACCATCCATTTATACTTGGGAATTCCCATCACTACACCTCCACCTCCAAAAGCAACTCCAACTTCTGAAGATGTTGTACAAATGGCTAGGCTAGCTGCTGCTGCTGCTTCAGAAAATGCACCTAAGGAAGAAGACATTCCCAATGTTCAAGCAACAAAGCCTACACAACACTACGAAGAGCCAAGGAACAATGAAGATGATTAGTTTTTAGGGCTTTCTTTGTGTGTATTTTGATGTTTGGATGATTGTAATGAATGATCAAGTGACTTGCTGTAATTACTGTTTTTGAATCATATTTTGATAAAATGTGCTCTCTGCTTGAAACAATCATATGAATGAATGAATGAAGTTTACTTCTCAATGAATATCCTTTAGTATGTACCTTATATATATGTAACTTACATCTCTCATAATTTCTTTTTGATAATGACAAAGGGGGAGAAGAAAAAGGGTACTATACTATATAAACTAATCCTAATTCATGATCCAAGGGTTCAAAAACTGTCACTTAGACAGGGGGAGTAAAAATGAAAATTGTTGCATTACGAACTCTGATATACTTCTTATATATTACTTTTAAATTGAACATATAAAGTATGGTAAGTTTGTCATCAATCAAAAAGGGGGAGTTTGTGGAAAAATGACCCTATTGTGTTTTGATTAGTGACTAAACTAACTTGAATTGCACTTTGATTCACTAGCTACTTGCCAAGTTTAAATTTTTGTATAAGATATCATCAGTGCAAGGAAAAGGATGCAAAGGAGTAAAAGAATGATCATGAAGGAATGCTTGAAGATGAAGAATCACAAAGATGAATCACAAGGGATCTCAAGCAATATTAGATTTTGATGTAAATAAATTTTTAAGTTTTTCTTTGTGAAATATCTCTCTCAAAAACAAATCAAAAAGGGTTTTCATAAAGTAAAATGAATTTAGAATGAAAAAGAATTAACTGAAAGTTTTGTACATCTATGTGTACATCAATGTACTTTCAGTTAATTAACTAAATTTTAATGAAAACCTATGTGTACATCAATTTATAAATAGTATACATCAATGTATACATCGATTGATTGTGACTGACTTGATAAATATGCAAAACAAGCTTCTATAAATAGATTGCACAATCGATGTATAAGGTGAAACAGAAGCTAACACTTTTTGAAAGAAGCATACAATCAATTGTACAATTGATGCATAAGGCTAAACAAAAGCCAACACTTATTGTAATATGCATCCAATCGATTGATACATCGATGTAAACAGAGAACAGAAGTAAAGTCTTTTGAAAATGTTAGAACAATCGATTCGTACATCGATGCATAAGCCCAAACAGAGGCAAAGACTTTTGAAACCAATTATTCAATCGATTGACCAATCGATGTAAAGACTTCAGGGCGGAGAATACTTATGATTTTCAAGAACACAATCGATGTACACATCTATGTATCAGTCAAAATCAAGAATTTCCAAGAACACAATCGATTTGGCAGTCGATGGATTCAGTTATGAAAATTGAATCTTTGATTAATACATTGATTACACAATCGATTGACTGATAACTGAATTTTTCAAGGAAAGTTTGTTTTGATCTTAACTGACTTTTGAAGTGTGCCCAACGGATCTATTTTGATAAGCTACTATATAAAGGCATGGGCAAACACTTTCTAAACAACAATTTATTCAATACTGAGATTAAACACGAAATTCATTGAGAGATATTTTCATTGAGAATACTTGAAATATTTCTGTTAGAGCTTTAATTTGTAATACTTGATTTCTTAGAATCAGAATCAAAAACCTTTCTTACTGGAAAAGGAAGATTAGAGAGAAGATGTTCTCTCTATGTCAAGAGTAGAATGAACTCTTGCTAGTTTGACAAGAGTAGAAGGGACTCTTGGGAATTACAAGATTGCTTTGGCTGAAATGCTTTCAATTGGGTAGAAGGAACCTGTGAGTTGAAACTTGTAAAGAATCCTGTAATTGGTTTGATTTTTGTGGACGAAACTCACTGTGAAGTAGGGATTGGATGTAGGTTACCAGAAGAGGTAGCAGAACCGGGATAAAATCTCGGTTTGCATTTCTCTCTACCCCTTAAACTCTTAATTGCTTTCATTTGATGAATGTATGTTTAGGAAATTTTTAAGGATTAAATTTTGTGAATGCTGAATATCTGAAATCAATCTTTTCATCTCTCTTTCTTATTAAAATAACAAAGTCTTGAATCAATTCATTAAGCAAAAACTTGTTTCAGTTAGTTGGTTGACAAAACCTTTTCAAGAAGTTTAGAGAAGTTTCAGTTTTTGCATAAATGGGAAAAGTTTTTAAAAATCACCTATACTCAATTCACCCCGCCCTTCTTGAGTATCTAGAATCCACAACCAACAATTGGCATCAGAGATTTCACTCTTATGTAAAGCTTAAAAGCTTAAGAGGATGGCTTTAAATGACATCTTGGGAGAAAGGGCTTCCCTGTCAAGACCCCCTGCATTCAATGGCACTGCCTATATGTAATGGAAAGAAAGGATGTTAATATTCCTTGAGGCAAGTGGTCTTGATGTACTAGATGCTGTTAAGAATGGTCCATTCGTCCCTTTCATTCTTGATGCAAATGGAACCAAGACAAATAAGTCTAGAGCTGATTGGGATGATGACGACAAAAAAAGAGTAGGTTATAATGGTAAAGCTAAAAATATTATAATAGCTGCTTTGAGTTATGATGAATTTTTCAGGGTCTCTAATTGTAAGACAGTAAAACAAATGTGGGATACGCTGCAAATTACTCATGAAGGGACAAGTGATGTGAAGAGAGCAAGAATGAAATCACTCATGCATGAATATGAACTCTTTCACATGAAGAAAGATGAAGATATCAATGATATGCAATGGAGATTAACCCATATTGTGAATCAACTAGATGGACTTGGAAAGACTATCTTAGATGAACACCAAATCAACAAAGTCATGAGATGCTTGACAAGAGAATGGCAACCGAAGATCACCACTATAGCTGAATCAAGGGACTTAGAAACCATGAACATTGCAACACTGTTTAGAAAGCTCAAAGAACATGAGATGGAGCTTCATAGACTGAATGATCATGAAGAGAAGGAGAAAAAGAGGAAAGGCTTATCACTAAAAGCACATATCTCCAAAGAACTCCTTGATAGTGATAAAGATGAAGAAGTTGAGGAGGATGAAGATTCAGAAGAAGATATGGGACTGCTGGTCGGTAAATTCAAAAGGTTTCTCGAGAAGAAGAAAAACTTCAACAAAAAGCCCTCAAACTTCTTTTCCATAAAGAATTTCTCAAAAGGTTTCTCGTGTCTGTACGCAAGTCAATATGGAGATGACTCAAGCTCCACAGCAAAATGGAAGAGCTCAAGGAGTCGGAACAAGAGCTCAGACTGGAAACCTGTACGGAGGCAAACCTCAAGCCAGTGGAAGAGTTTGCCGTGAGAGGATCGGAATCCGTTTGAGAGCCTGATCTGATACAGGGTAAGTGTCTCATTTTCGGTTAGCTCTTATCTGTGTTGTTTGATTTGGGGGCTACGCATTCATTTATTTCCTTAGAGTGCATGGATCATTTGCAATTAACTTTTTCATCTTTACCGTATGATCTGAATGTGTCTACTCCTATGGGAGATACATTGAAAACCTTTTTTGTTTGTCGTAATTGACCTATTGTTCTAGAGAATAGAATTTTTGTTGTAGACCTTGTCTGTCTGCCTATGCAGCAGATTGATGTGATTTTGGGCAAGGATTGGCTTTCGGCTAGCCATGTAGTGCTTGACTGTTCAAACAAAACCCTTTATTTTTTCGAGGAATCTGGATTATTGCTAGTCAATGACAGTATATTGGAAGAAGGAAGACCGAAGGATTGCGTGGGGTTGTTTTCCTTGGAAGCCAAGGAGTCTCCAAAAGCAGAAACGCTGCCTGTCATATGCGAATTTCCTGAAGTTTTTCCGGATGATGTGTCAGGATTACCACCTAAGAGGGAGATAGAGTTCACGATAGATCTCATACTAGGGACAGGATCGATAGCAATAGCACCTAATCGAATGTCTCCAATGGAGTTAGCAGAGCTTAAGAAGTAGCTTGATGATATTCTTAAGAAAGAGTTCATCCGACCAAGTGTTTCGCCGTGGGGAGCACCAGTATTGTTCGTAAGGAAGAAGGATGGAAGTTTAAGGTTATGTGTGCACTACAGGCAACTGAACAAGGTAACAATCAAGAACAAGTACCCATTGTCGAGGATTGATGACCTGATGGATCAATTGCGGGGAGCAAATGTGTTTTCTAAGATAGATTTGAGGTCTGGGCACCATCAGATCAGAATGAAGGAATATGATAAACCGAAGACTGCTTTTAGAAGTCAATATGGTCATTACGAGTATCTGGTTATGCCATTTGGCATGACTAATGCTCCAGCCGTGTTCATGGACTACATGAATTGGATTTTCAGACCGTGCTTGGACAAGTTTGTCATTGTGTTTATCGACGATATTCTAATCTACTCTTCACGTAGAGAATAACATGTAGAGCATCTTCGGGTTGTACTTCAAGTATTAAGGGATAGACAACTCTATGCCAAGTTGTCGAAGTGTGAGTTCTGCTTAGACGAAGTACAAATTCTTGGGCATGTGATCAACAAAGATGGAATAGTTGTGGATCCTGTTAAAGTTGAAGTAGTGGTGAATTGGGAAATCCCTAAGACAGTGGGTAAAGTCAGGAGTTTTCTTGGATTGGCAGGTTACTACAAAAGGTTCATCGAAGGATTCTCAAAGATTATGTTGTCGATGATGTAGTTGACGAGAAAAGGAAAGGTGTTTGAATGGAATAATGAGTGTGGGGCTAGTTTTCAAGAGTTGAAAAGGAAGCTGACAACATCTCCAGTACTAGCCTTGCCAGATCCGATAGCACCGTTTGATGTGTACTGTGATGCATCGCATCAAGGCCTGGGTGACGTTCTCATGCAAAATGGAAAAGTAGTGGCATATGCCTCTAGATAGTTAAGAGTACATGAGAGGAATTAGTCAACCCATGACTTAGAGTTGGCCGCAATAGTGTTTGCATTGAAGATATGGAGACACTATCTATATGGTGCTCAGTTCACTATGTATAGTGATCATAAGAGCCTGAAGTATTTGTTTGATCAGAAGGAGTTGAACATGAGACAAAGGAGATGGATGGAGTTCATAAAGGATTATGATTGATCTCCAGTTCCATCTTGGAAAATCAAACGTCGTAGCAGACGCGTTAAGCCGAAAATCGCTGCAAGTATCTGCTATGATGATTAAGGAGTTAGAATTGATCGAGCAATTCAGAGACATGAATCTTGGGATAATGGAATTATCCTAGAACAAGATAAGTTTGGTAATGGTCACTATTACTAGTGAATTCCTAGACTTGGTTTGGAAGAAGCAAGTGGAAGACCAGTATCTCCAAAAGGTTAATCAGAATATAGAAGTAGGAGAGTCCATGGAGTTTAAACGAGGTACTGATGAAATCTTGAGGTTTGGTGATAGGATCTGTGTGCCAGAGGATAGAGAAGTTAAGAATCTGATCTTGGAAAAAGCACACAAGAGTAAGCTAAGTTTCCATCTAGGTGCCAAAGATGTATCAAGATCTGAAAAAGGATGTTCTGGTGGCCTGGAATGAAGGAAAAAGTGGCAGAATATGTCCAGTCCTTCTTGGTGTGTCAAAAAGCAAAGATTGAACACCAGAAGCCAGCGGGATTGTTTCAATCTTTAGACGTTCCAGAATGGAAGTGGGACAGTGTTGCAATGGACTTTGTGTCGGTTTTGTCTAGGACACAAAAGAAGTATGATGCAGTTTGGGTGATCATTGATAGGTTGATGAAATGTTCTCATTTCTTACTTATCAATCAGAGGTTTTCTTTGGAAAATTTAACCCAGTTGTACCTTAAGGAAGTAGTGAGGTTGCATGGTGTGCCAGCGAGTATAATTTTGGACAGGGATCCGAGGTTTACTTAAAGGTTTTGGCAATGTCTAAACAGTGCATTGGGAACTAAGCTACGTATGAGTACGACTTATCATTCTCAGACAGATCGCCAATCAGAAAGGACAATTCAATTTTTGGAAGATTTGTTAAGAGCGTGTGTGCTAAAACACACAGGAAGTTGGGACGAATTTCTTCCCTTGATTGATTTTATGTACAATAACAGTTTCCATTCAAGTATTGGCATGGCACCGTAGGAAGCGCTGTATGGAAGGAAGTGTAGAACACCGCTCTGTTCGTATGAAACTGGTGAGAGTTAGGTAATTGGACCGGAGGTGGTACAGCGGACGACTGAACAAGTTCAGAAGATTCGGGAAAAGATGAAAGGAACGACAGATAGGCAGAAAAGCTACAACGATAAGAGGAGAAAGTCGTTGGAATTCCAAGAGGGCGACCATGTTTTATGAGGGTCACTCCAAAAACTGGAATAGGCAGTGCAATTAAATCCAGAAAGCTTACACCTCGTTTCATAGGACCTTTTCAGATTCTTCGCCGAATTGGTCCAGTAGCCTATCAAATAGCCTTACAGCCCAATATTTAAAATATCCATGATGTTTTTCATGTATCTCAACTTCGTAAAAACCATCCTAATCCATCACACGTAATAGATCCCAAATCAATCCAGATAAGAGAGAATCATGAGTATGAAGCTTTACCTGTACGGATTGAGGACCAGGGGATAAAGGAACTTCGCGGAAAACATATTCAATTGGTGAAGCCCATATGGGATGCAGTTATAGGAAATGCTACCTGGGAAAGGGAGCAAACATGCAACAGCGATATCCACACATGTTTGTCTCAGGCAACCTAATTTAAATTTCGGGGACGAAATTTTTTTTAAGGGCGGTAGTAATGTGACACTCTGTTTTCTCGATTAAGGAATCAGACAATGATTAAGTGTGCGTTATGGATTAATGTTGTTCGTTAAGTACTAATAATTTAGTATATTAAGTTTGAGGTTAATTGGATGTAAACCAGACTCAGTGCACCGAAAAGCGTGAAATCGGGCAACCAGCATCAGTGAGAACGCTTAAGCGTGGCATCGCTCATGCTCAAGCATTCTGGATTTCAACACATGGCTCCATGTGTCAATTGCTTAGACATGTAGCAAAAGTAGGGCTCCAAGCTCAAGCGTGGGAAAATCCACGCTCAAGCGTGCCCATGCTCAAGCGTGAGGTGGCTGGCACTCGAGTGCCCAGCGCACCACCGAACCCCACTATCTTTTCTTCTTCCTTTGCATGGCACTCTCCCTCATTTCTCAACCATAACCAGAATTGAGAAGAGAGAGGCCAGATCTTGGTTAGTGGGAGAAAGTTGAGTTTGAGAGTTTCGATCGTCCCTTTCCGATTCCGACTACATATCTGCGTTCAGGGCGACGACTAGTCAAGTACATACCTTTGATTCGCGAAAAAATGGAGGTAATGCTTGAATCTCTAACTCATCGACATATCGACATTGTCATTTATCTTGTTTTGTGAATCTTGCTTCGATTCTAGCTTTGTCTGTGAAACTGTTACAAGATTAGGGTTTATCACATTGTCGGGACTCTATCCATGTGTTCAGGGAGAAATTTAGAGCACCGAGACGTTCGTTGTGATTGAGGCAGCAACTGTGTTGGTGTGAGGTGCACGAATTTCGTGGAATGGCGTCACGTCACGACTATGTAAGGTGGGGATAAAGTATCTGACACGCCGGGGAGGCAAGAGTAATATCGTATATTATGTTGTGTGCATAGGGTGCCCTAGACCCTACTAGTTGTCGAGTAGCTTGCGATAATTAAATCCCCAATGAAACTGATTTTCAAACTGTATAGGGGGATTGTTTACTGTTTTATGTGCATATGCTGAGATTGTCTGTTGCTGTTTATTGATATTGATGGTTTGATGCTTGTTGATGTGTGATGTCTGCTTTATATTCATGATGATGCATGATGTTATGATGTTAGAAATATGTTTAAGTTATAATTGATTCTGAGATGATGATATTATGTTGTTAGCGTTGATGCTGTTGAGGTTGTCTGGATTGTCTGTTTGTGTTGTTGGGAACCTAGTTGACACCTGAGGGTACGTTGTTGAGTTAATGATGAGAATGGATTCTAAAAGCGGTATATGGGTATCGAGATGATATTGTGGATGCTGAGTGCATTGTAATGCATGTAATTGAGTAATGGTACAAGTGTAATCTAAATCATCATTTTCTTCAAACCAACATACATCAAATAAGCAATTTCTCCAAAAATCACAAGTACACCACATGCACAACACAAATATCATACAAAGTCCTCTTATATGATCACATGAACATAAACACATAACCCCACACTTAGGGTTTCAAGACAACATAAGCATACTAACCACACACACACCCACAATAAGGTAGATGGTGGTTAATCTCCCCATACCTCTTGTAGATCACCTTAAAACAAGCAAAAAGATGCTAAAACACCAAGGGGGCCTCACGGTTTTGTGCATGAAAAACCTAGCAAAATCACACAAAATTACAAAGGGTTATACAACTAGGCTTCGACACAACCAAGGAAGGTAAATCAAGGCTTGAATCACTTACTTTTAAGCAAGATGATGATGATCAAGTGATGGATGATCAAACTAGAAAAATACCCATTTTGAAGGAAAGCTCTAAAGGGATTTTTGTGTGAAATAGGATAGTCTTAGAATGATGAGAGAATCAAGGATCTACTCTTTGTTTTTGAAACAAGTGAATGGTTGGAGGTGTGGTGATGATGACTGAATTCTTGCTTAAGAACGGAGGAAAGGATTTTGTGTTATGAACAAGGATGATAAGTGTAAAATAAGGTGAAGATGTGGGAGAGAGGAAGGCTGGCCGAATTTTCTCTTGGTGTAATGAGGAGAAGATATTTTAGTTGAAACCATGGTTGGTTAATCATAGTTTGGTTGATCATGATTTTAGGTGTAGTTAAAATAAACAATATAGAATACTTAGATATTTTATAAACCATCATGATAGGATGAGAATGAAAGAAATGTGTAGTGGAGGTGTGTGGCCATGTGTCGCGTTAAGGGAGGAGAGGATGAGATATTTCAACTTTGCAATTTGGTCATTTGGTAATAATAAAAGAACTTAGGGGCAAAAAGGTTGTTTCACATGGGTTTTCAGATATTTTCCAAGAATGTCATGATGATAAAGTGGAGATGACATAGAAGGATGGCCACTTAAGAGCTTGGTCGAATCCTACATCAAAGGGAGGAAGGGAAAAAATGTCGAAACACGTGTTGAACACAAAAGGACTTAACAAGGAAGTCCAAGGGTATTTTGGTCATTTCGCATGAAACCTTAGATATTTTTCAAGGAAGCCATCATGACATGGTGAGTCATCATGGTGACTCACTAGGTGAACTGTCCAAGATGAGTTACCCCTATCCTCTGACATGTCTCTGCAGTTTCGTATCATGCGCTGTCGTTTAACCGATTAGGGTTTTTCGCCAAAATTCGCTCGAATAAAATATTTTATTTTATTTTGGTGCGAAAGTTTTATCAATAGACTTTATCAATGAAATTATAATAATATCTAGAATTTCTCTATTTCGGGTCAAATTAGGGTTTCAGCCGGTATAAAACTATACTGTCAGTAAAAACGCAGACCGGTTTCCGTCTGAGTTTTAAACCCAAAATTTCACCGTAACTCCCTTCGATATAGAAGGTCTCAAATATGATTTTGTTTTCCTCAAAATCATTTTCTGGATCCCCGATAAAAAAACATAAAATATTTATCGGTTAAGGTGCAAGAAAACGAGGTGTTACAATACATGCGGGATAGAGGGTGTCACGATAACATCTAGGCATCCAAAGTAACATACACTACAAGAAAATATCTCTTTAGCGACCATCTAAATCGGTCGCTAATTCCATGAACCGAATTAGCGACCGATAAAAGTTTGTCGCTAAAACCGTGGTTGCTAACTGGTTAGCGATCGAAATTAGGGGTCGGTAGCTAATTAGTGACCGAAAATGACGGTCGCAAAAATATAAACACCGGTCACTAAATGTTGGTACCAGATTCAAATATTGGTACCATATTGCGACCGTAATAGCGACCGAGTTATTTCGGTCTCTAAATGTTTTTTTATTTTTTATTTTTTATTTTTTTAATGCCATTTTATATACTGGTACCAAATTTTAGTGACCGAGATAATTCGATCGCTAAATATATGGTTGCTTCTAGCATGAGGGAGCTGTTAAGTCCCTCATGGGTGAAGGACCTTAAATAACCGTTGGATATATCATTTTTAAAATTCGATGGCTGGGATCATATTTTGGTTACCTGTAGGACCGGTTGCCATTAATATATATGAATTTGACCCATTAGTTGTTGAAATTAAATTTTTAATAAGCCAAAAAAATAATAAATAAAAAAACTATTTTCCTCTATCACCAAGGTTGTCGTCGACCTCAACTTCACCCTTTTCTCCCCACGACCTTTACTTGTCGCCAGACAGGTATTATTCAATTTTTTTTAAACTAATGATTTAGGTTCAATGTCTCAAAACATTTCAAGTGAGAAATGGTTACAGAAGACCCACATCAGAGGAAAATAAACAAAAGGACCTTGGTCCTTCACCTACACGATGTAACATCGAGAGAAGACATAGGGGCAGCGGCAGTCCGGGTTCGTATTGGCGGTCTTGGCTCAGATCGGCGGTGCGACTAGCAGCGGAGGTATTGATGGAGGGGGAAACCAGAGCTGGGTCTACCGTTCATAGTAAGCCGCGACTAAGACACGGCGGTGCTGGCTCGGGACGGTGGTGTGTGTCTCGGTGGGGGGGTACGGCGGTGCTGGCTCAGGACGGTGGTTCTGTTCTAAGAGCCTCGCAGTAGGGACACAACGACGGTTCTGTTCTAGCTCATGATGCACTAGCGATTTGTTTTGAGTCGACGTTGTATCTATCGGCTCTATACAAAGGACTATATTGAAAAACATATTTTATAAAGGTGGTATCTAACACTTTAAAATTATAACAAATACCCTATATTTACCTGCAATGTCCGGTCATCTAAAGTCCCTCATCTATGAGGGACTACATAGCTCCCTCATATTAGACGTAGCCCTAAATTGTTTTATTTTTTATTTATTTTTTGTAAATTATTTTTTAAAACAAATTAAAAACCTGTAAAAACAAATAAATTAAAACACTGAAAATTCAAATAATATATATAAAATTAAACCCGGTCAAAATTTAAATTATAAACTGTCAAATAAAAAAAAAGTACAAGTCAACTAGGTGGGGGTAGTGGGTGGGACCAATGATCATTGGCCTCATAATCATTTGCATCATGCGACTGGCCGGAGGCATCAAGAACGGAAGGGTCATCAGGAGCAGTAGGGACATCAGCACGGGTACCCGAAGCAACAGCGTTCTCAGGGACGGAACTAGATCCGCCGAGTCTGAATCCCAAGTGCTTGTACAACCTCGCCCCTTCTAGAGCAGCCACCAGCTCCCCAAGCTGACTAATGAGCCTGACGTTAAGTTCGGAGACGAGCCCTCTGACGTCCGGTGTAGGGCCATGGCATGACTAAGAAGTTGGTGTGGCAGAGATCACATACTCATCTCCCAAGGCTCCCAAACTATATTCATGGCCCTTCTTGTTCCTGCCACCAACCACCTCCAGGAAAATGGCATTGTCAAAGGCAACAGAAGGCTCCAGCCCCTGACTAATGGCCTCATCTCGACGGCGGTGGAATTCATCCTGCATTATAAGGCAAAATAAGTCAGTGTTTGGGGGAAGAGAACTAAATATAATTAAATAATGTAATGAGAGATTTTAATTTACAGCAATCTTGCCTGCGTTCCCGACCCACTCCCCAGCCTTTCATTTCTTGGTAACTTTCAGTACCTCATATGCAGTGGAAGGCCTCTGCATCTCGTTCGTCTGCATATATATTCAATAATAAGAGTTAAGATATTTAATAAGCTTACTTAATTGAAATTGAAATATAAAGTTTACTTAATTACCAGCCTCTCATGAAGCTTCGTGATGGGCACAAACCCACTCGTGTATAGAGCAGAACCAATATTTACGGCTCGATTTTGCTTCCTGATCGCACTCGTCTTCAAGAACTCCTCATCAGTGGCCCAATAAAGACGAAGGCCCTCCAGAACCTCATGTGTCATACAGTCCCTCGGAGATGAACCATCGCGAATCTTTCCCGTAAAATTCTTCACAACAAGGGATCCGCGATGCTCAAATGTGGCACGAATCGCAACCTCATCCTCTAGTCGCCACCTGTAAGAGGCCTACATGACATACAAGACATCACACCACAATGTAACAATAAAAACGATAAAAATAAATTAAGCACCAACTAATGCACCAATTAAAAAGTAATACTTACACCCAATTGGTGATGGAACTAGTGATCCCAGACACCCGTTGGGATCTTTGTCCATGTGGTCCAAGACCCGGTGTAATGCCCCTTAACAACCTCCGAGATGGTCTTATGCGGCCCATCTACTGGATAGAAACTGTTTGCAAACAATATATTAATTACAGTATAAATAATCAATTATCAATTAATAAAAAGCAGCAAATCAAAATGAATAAATAACTTACTCCAATTTTGCATATGGGCAAATCCATATGCGTGTGTCTGTGGGTGTAGTCACCCCCAAACTCGAGGCCTGCCCCTCGCAGGCTGCTTTACCGAGGATGATGTAGCGAGCGGGGTGGGAGGCACGGTAGTGGGTGATGGAGCGGCGGTGGATGAGCCCACAACATGTCTGGACTGTGTGGCTCCTGAACTGCCTGGGGGGCCAGCGGGGTGACCGGATAGGGTGGTGGTGGGGGTACGGGTGAGTGCTGTACTCCAACGGCCACGGGACCCACGACCACGAGGAATACGACCCCCACGTCCAGCATCGTCAGCCATCTGATTAGAATTAAAACACAAGTAATACATGAAGTATACAAATATGTGTAACACCCTGCTTTTTTAGCTACGTTGTATTACCGGTGATGGACAAACATAGGTGTGTATGTGTAATATAACTTTGGTATTTTCGTATTTTCGGGTTATGTTTAACGTTAAGGACGCGAGTAAGTTAAGTAAATAATTAATGGCACAACGGGGTGTCTCAATATGCATCATAACCAATAAGTGAAACATAACAATTATATATCATAACAAATATGATAAAAAGAAAATATATAAAAAGAAAATTACAGATTACCTAGCTGGAATCTCTATCACTGAATTCACCCTCACTCTCCTCGTCATCGGTTGAGACATATGTTTCCTCGCTCTCTGTGGCCAAGTCATACCGAGTCTCCAACTCTGTATCAATTACTTCTTCACCAGGCCCGGCATCAGCAAGAATGCCCTGGTACTTGTCCGGGTCAATTTGCAACATTATTTGGATCCTGTCAACTTCATGAACATCTTGGTATGGAGCTTCTGTCTCAGGTTGACTTATCACATTATCGGTGATCGTACTACGTGACTTTACCCGAATAACACCCAACCAGTCTTGATATCCTTCGAGATATGGGGTATAATATACTTGATCCACTTGTTGAGCAAATATAAATGGGTCGTACACATGATATCTTTGTGACTTCCTAACTTCTACAGTCCTATACCTATTGTCAACTTTTGTGCCCCTAGTGGGAGTGTTATCGAACCATTCTCACTTGAATGAGACTAAGTTTTTACTGGGATGACCTGAATACGCTAATTCATAAATATCAGTTAATATTCCAAAAAATCATCCTCTAATTGACCGTTGGTCCCTGGAAGACAAATGCTGGAATTTGAATTTTTCATGCCCTAACCCCGTCGACTTGTGTGAAACTTATATCCGTTTATTATGTAAGTCTCAAATGTTTGAATCCTTCTGTTTGGTACCCATGCTAAAGCGCACAACACTGCATCTACAATTTGGTTTTCCTTAGCTAGAACCTAGGATTAATGATTATGAAGAGTATTAGTTGTGAAAACAAACGAAAGGCAGAACTTAAAAATCATATAAGGTAGGTGGCTTACATAATTTTTGAACCACTTAAGGAAATGTTTGGCAACCTCCTGATGAATTTCAGACTCCGGGATGTCGGGATCAAGCTCTTTCAGTTCATTGGCATATATTCTATCATTAGACAACAGAAAATGTATTAAATAGGAAATAATAACACATTTAAGACAATACTAACGAATTAATAGGAACTTACTCTAGTAATGGCTCCACCTCGTCGCAAGTTTGAAGCACGTACAACTCAATAGCTGTCATTTCATGGGCAACCAACCATGACTTCTTTTCTTCACCACATGCCCTGCCCGGATGATTAAAAATGGAAATTTGAGGACTAGAAGAACATCCTTCAATAACATCCTCTAAGGAGTCACATTCCCATGCATGTCGACCGATCACTCTCACGGAGATTTCTGATTCCCAGACATTCTCTTTCTCTCTTATGGGCTTTCCTTGCCCAGAGAATGTCAGTTGGTTTGTCCAGGATACCATTTCCCTCACCATGACCAATAAGGGTGCCTCCCCCTATGAGCTCATTCTCCATTAAGCATATCTTGGTTGCCTCGGAAGGTCCACACTCGATGGGAATACTCAGGGACAAATGTTGGGATAGCCAAGCCTCCACAGGGATCACGACATAGTGGGTGCCGGTCACTGTAGATCGTACCAGACCGAACTAGATCCCCAAGGTTCCCAGAACCGTCCCTCTCCATATTACGTACCCGCACCCGGTACACCAACCTCGAATGACTCCCAGTCATACAGCTCGCCACTTGGCAACTTATGTAATGGACAACCATCCTAAGTTGACACTGGTACAAAACTCAAACCTACACGTTTTACGATGCCAAGGCATCCATAACTCATCTCAGCATAAATCCAAATAAAATATCCTTAGGGTGTCCACTAGGGTTCTAACAACACAACCACACAATCATCCTCAACAACAACCATCATATGCATAATAATATCATCATATCATCAACCCATAATAAATATATAAACAAGTATCACACGTCAAACAACATAACATCCATTACCAACATCATAAAACAGATATTCATGCAAACTCAATAAGAACATTTCTTAAATTACTATTTTGTCCTAACGTCGACAAGTCTACGATGATTAGACCCAAATAATAAATTTAAAACCATTTTCAAGCAAGGTTTAACCATCGTCCACTACTCGAAAACTAGTAGGGTCCGGGGCACCCTACACGGAAAAAAGAACATGCAATACTATGCTTGCCTCCCTGGCGTGATAGCTACTTTCTCCCCAGGTTTGAGTGTCCTGCCACGATGTTAGTCGCTGATTTTCACGTGTTTCGAATCGTTATGAGTCATTTTGGAGTCCGATTGACCTCAAACTTGATACACAAACTCATTAGCACCTAAGGAACAAGATTAAGACCTTAAACGTGCTTAATCCCTTTCTTAAATCTTAATCAAGAAAACATGGTGTTACAATATGTATGACAGATGGTGCAAAACGGTGCTGAAGTATTTTTTAATAAATATAACAAAAACAATAGTTTTTGCAATAAAAAATTTCATTGACTCAAGTGATTTTATTGTCCCAGTCACCACCTTACTTTTATGTGTGTGAGAGGTTACCACTTGTGAATACCATTTTGTATAATGTATTGTGGAAATGGTACATGCATTATGATTATGTTAGCACTTTATATGAGGGAATAATTGTTAGTGACAAATGACGAGAATCAAATGATAACAAATATATCGAGAATGGCTTAAACGAAAAGGGAGAATATGCATAGTGTAAAAGAAGTTGTTAGAATATGACCTGACATTATAGAAATGCAAGTGTATGTATGTTTGTATTCATGATGACATCTTGAAATTGTGTAGTATGTTATTATATAGTAGTGGGATAAATTGTGATAGTGAAATAGTGCAACTAATAGAGAGATCATAAATAAAGTTATTTTTGTATCACTCCTTTCTGGGATACAAAGATTGCTTTTGTTAGACTTGACCTTTTATGCTTGAACATTGTATAAGGGTTTCTTCAAAGTGATTCTGACTTCAATAGGTAGTTCACTGAGTCTTTGAGTTGATCAGTGCACATTGTTTGAAAGGGTAGACACTTTAGGAAATTTCATTAGACAGGTCGGGTCTGAATTCTTTAGACGCGTGAAAACTTTTTGACAGATGCATGTTGCTTAAACTCATTAGACATGTGAAGTTTCTTCATTAGACAGGTCATAAAACTTCATTAGATGAGTGAAGCAATTTATTCTTTCAAACTTAACCTTCTGATTCTTAGAGCAGACATGTGATTCAAATTATACTTAAAAATGCATCTGCACACTAAGTAGATAGGTTAGAAAATATCTGGTGATTCAAATAATTTAATTAATAGATGTTTAGTACCATCAAAACTAAGGGTTTAGTGCTCATCAGACAGTTGGAGACTCAACAGCCACCACCCTTCCACCAGCTCTTGAGGATGCATATTGAAATGTTATGCGGATCTTCTTGGGTGCAACAGAGTGGCAGCAAGGTCCCAAGCTTCACATCCTTGATATCACATGCCTGCAAAGTTTTTTATGTCTTTCCTTGTAAGGCCTTGGGCACCTCTGCTGACTATCTCAAGATGCATGCTGATAGGTTTCTGCTACCTGCACCACCTCATTTAATCCATCCACCACATCTTTATTTTATTTTTTTATTTATCCAAAATATCCGTACCTACACCGCCCCATTCTCACCCATCTCCCTCACCTCACACACCACCCACTCCGCAGGTACTAGCCTCTCTTCTCTCTCATCTCCCTCCACCCCTTCTTCTCATATCCCTCTCCTCCCTCTCAAGAATATAAACACGAACACAAGTGTTTGATGCGTTCTCTATCGTGAAGGTACTGTATTGGGTGGGTGTGCGTTTTTTTTTTTGAGATCTTCCAACAATTAATTGTCGAAACTCAAATAACTATGACTTTCAACAATTAATTTCCGAAATAATTTTTTTTATTTGAAATCTTAAATCCAATAAAAAAATGTGTTTCTGACAATTAGTTGTTGAAACACATGTTTTTTGTATTATGGGAACTAATTGTTGACAACTCAAAAAACTTGAAAAAAAATAGAATCTGAAAATTAGTTGTCAGAGGCTAAATGTAATCGTTACATATTCCAACAGGTAAAAAATATTAAAAAATTATATTTTGACAACTATTTGCTGGCAACTCATAAAAGTTGAAAAATATAATCCGACAATTAGTTGTTGGAGGTTATGTGCTAAACTCAAGAGGTTTATTACCTTTTTTTTTTTTTGCATATGCTAGGGGACCAGTAGTTTTTGGGATAATCCATTTTTGTTCACCCTAGAGCATGCTTAGATATCTTATATTTTGTGCATGACTCGGTAATAGAATCATTTTTGAAAGGATGCGACAGTTTGTAGGACCCCAAATTTTAGTACATGAAGATATGGTTTAGTATTATACTCTTGGGGATTTATTATTTTGTTTTGTTATTATATATTTATATTATTCACTGTTATGACGCACTTTAGAAATTTCCATTCAATTGTTGTAAAATTTCTTAATACGAGTAGACTCTTGATAATCATTAATCAATGAAATAGCAGTTGGGGTGCTACATTGGAAAACACAACATAGTTTTTTTTATTTTATTACAAAAACACAACAAAGCTTTAGAAATAGTAATTGTAATTGAGTACATTTATGTATTTTTTTAGTTCATACACTTAGGAAATAGGAGTAAGTCTTGTGTGACAACATACCTAACACTTCGTTCTTAGGCAAACCAATGAGGTGTTGACAACACATTAGACAAACCAATTAAAAAATATTAAAGAACCAAAAAATTGGTTGATCTCTGTTCCTCCCCCTCTTCCCTCTTGTCCTCCAAATTCACCCAAATCCCATTAATCCTCCATCTCTGCGACATCTCAGAACGAGGGTGCTGAGTTTTTTTTTTTATATATATATACTTTTTTCCACCTCCTTTCTCCGAGCAAATTGACTGAGATCAAGAAACGGTGTAAAATTAAGTGTTAAAGAAATATTGTACTTAATTGTAGGATATTGTACTTGGCCTACAAGGTTGGAGCCAAGGGCTAAAGAAGCAATAATTCCTCAGAATGCTTGGGTTCCAATTTTTTTTAGATATCATTCTCTTTTCGTATAAATTTTCTAAAAAAATATGAACCAGATTTTTTTTTTTTTTTGCTACAAACAAAAAAATGGAGGAAAAGAATAAGATCAAAGAAAAGCTAACTAAGACCTAATACCAAATCTCATAAAGATAACACCGTCCTTGTCTGCTTGAAGATGCCCATGGAGCCCCAACGGCGATTCGTGGTGGATCTCCATCGCCTCTTCACCCAACGCTCCCATTTTCGCCAAATAATCAGTATAGTGGTTCCCCTATCTCAAAATCTGCCCAATCTCCACATTCCAGTTGCGATTGACCAAATCTAAGATGTCCCAAAGCTGAGTTTCGTACCTTTGGAAACGTGGCGGACTCGTCAATTTCAGAAGACCCACCACGATCATGGAGTCAGAGAAGACAAAGACAGTGAGGACTCCTTCGTTCCAAGCTAAAAGAAGACCATGGACCACACCCAGAAGCTCAGCTTGCAAAATTTCAGAGAAACCAACAAAACCAAGAAATTCTAAAATTTAAACTCAACCATGGTTGGAGTCTGAAGGTTTGAGTTGTCAATGTCGGAGATCAATGGAGGGATAGGATAGATAGTTGTCTTAATTTGTTGAACCTGCTCCTCGCGGTCGTGTCACCTGAGACACCCTGTCGTGGCTTTAAATAAAAACCTCTTTTTTTTATTACTTAATCGTATTCTTAACGTTAAACGTATATAAAGAAAAACGAAAAATATTAAAAACTTAAATATAAAACATACAACTTCTGAAAGATAAACCATCACACCGTAAAATAAAACGTAGGATCCTAACAGTCTAGGGTATCCTAACACTGTCGAGGATATCCTAACAGTAGGATCCCTTGCAGGGTACATACTTATACAAACTGACTTAAGCAACAGAAAATAAAACGTCTAAATAAACGCACTGGCCTTAGACCCTAAACTCTACAGCTAGAATCCATAGCTCGTCCTCTAGCATCTGGCTCATAAGGAGTTCCATCCGGATCCTCAGTAACTGGCTCCTCCACGAGGTCTTCTCATACGATCAAATAACCAAAGTATATACAATACAACAAAATAGAAGATAAGAAACAGTTCTATCATCATAAACGGAAAATAAATACATAGCATACCAAAGACACACATCACATCTAAATAACATTCATCTTTAATTTACGACATCATCCTCTACCCTTAATCTCATGCAACTAAGACTTTATGCTGACATGGCCATCTCTACTCCTGTTACCATCCCCATTTCCGTTAGGGATGTTAGTTAGTAGTCTAGACGGTGCGGTGCCAAGAACTTAGTGCCAAGAACTCGGTGCGCCCCTATTCCTTTATCTCTAGTAGAGAATAGTGCTTTAAGCACGGTGCATCGCTATTTCCCCATTGGAAATAGCACAATAAGCACAAAATACATAGTACCTCTATCCTCGATAGAATAATCAGATCAACTCGTCAAGGACTAAAAGAGTATTATGGTAGTCTACCTCGGATTTCAGCATCCGTAGGGCACTCACCCGCAATATCCGGTATCCATAATAAGATACTCTGACCTCGTGTATTCCACTCACAAGGCTGTGAACAACCATGCATCTATATGAACCTTACTGACTCGCATCAGTAGTGCCTCAACCTTCCATCACAGTCTCACCACATATTCCATGTCACATCTCATATAAAATAATATTTAATCAGGCTAGGCACCTCTAAGTCACATTCATTCTCTCCCCAATATACACATCTCCCAAACAACATATATCATTGCCTAGATGCAAACTAAGTATGAAATAACTGATATTGCACATTATCGGACAAAATAGATTATACACAAAAAATTAATAATAAATTATTCAAGTATCACCAAACATCACATAAAGCAGTTTATCACAACCAGCGCATAACAAGCAGTTTAACAGGGATAAAATCATTCATCCTCGATTATCATAAAATTATCCTAACGGTGATAAACCTACAATCCCCAAATCATCATTGGTACTACGGGGTAGTTGCCAATGTGAATTTGGTATTGTTGATTACTCGCTCACTAGTAGGATTTAGGTCTCCCTACACCATTATTATAAAATATATGCTACTTAGCCATTTCGACAACATGATGTTTCTTTCTCCCACCTGAGCTAACACTGGAATCACAAAATTGAAGCTCCTCTTTACTACCAGCCTTTCACACCACAAGCTACAACTCAACCTTCAACCAAATCAACATAAAATTAAGTTAATCAAACAAAATCAATCTAGAGTAACAAAGACTAGGGTTCGGCCAAGAATTCAAAATATGGTTAGAGTTCTTTTCTCATTTCAATCTTTTGGATACTAGGGTCTTAGATAGCATAAAAAGATTGTCACAAGTTAAAAAAATTGAAAATAACACCACTTAGCCCACTAGGATAGGGTTCGGCCATAAGAGGAAAAATTGACTAGAAATTTCTTTTGGCTGTAAGCTCTTGGATCATCAATCTAGGGATCTTTAGATAGGATGGAGAAATTGTCATAAGTCAAAAATTGAAACAAAACTCATCCAACCCACTTAGCTAGGGTTTCGACCAACATCAAAATAGGGCTAGGAAATTTCTTTTGCTCACATCCTTTAGGATTTAGAATTTAGAAGCCTTATAGAGTTGAAAGAAATTGTCACCACATCAAAATCATTTTTCTTTGATTTTCTAGGATTAAATGAAGAAATTCAATGAAAAAGGAAATATGGATTTCTTGACATGAATGAATGAAAATAATTGATGAGAAGTGTAGCCATGATCATAAGCAATGAGGATCTACCTCTAGATGATGAAGAAATTGAAGAAATTTGATCAAAGATGCAAGTTTTTCAAGAATGGAGTCTAAGTTTTTGGAGAAAATGAACTTGATCATGTGTGAAGAAGAAGGAATGAAATGCCTAAGTGTCTTCAATGGGTTAGGGCCGTGTATGGGGAGGGCATTTTGGTCCACCAAATGTTGGGACAAGGTTGGAATTAAAATGAAAGGTCAAGGGAAATTTGGTCATTACATTAAGGAGGTTAGCATTTATTTTGGAACACCATCATTACATGGTGAGTCATAGTGGCGACTCACCCATGACTCACCACCCCTAGGTGGCAAGTGCACCTCCATTCGGTGTCCGGTTCTATCTCTGCACATCCGTTCTTGACTCTGTCGTTTACCCGATTTAGGTTTTTCACCGATTACTTTGAAAATTCGCCCGTATAAAGTATAATAATATATTTTTGAGCAAGAATTTTAAAATAGCTTATATCGTTGGAAATGTATATAAATCTAAACTGTTTCAATCTTGGGTCAAAATTATGTTTTCTGATTAGTAAAATTTTACAGTCAGTAAAAACGCAGACCGGATTCCGTTCGAATTTTAAACCCAAATTTTTACCGTAATCTTCTACCATAAGGTAGAGTATAAATATGATTTTTTTAATCCAAAATCATTTTATTGATCTCGGGTTATATATATATATATATATATATATATATATATATATATATATATATATATATATATATATATATATATATATCGTTACCAATATTACAACATATATAAAAAACAGGATGTTTCATCATCGATGGCATCACCAGAGACCGGAGGGGAATAGGTTAGTATAACTTGCTATGATCGTCGGAGTGGCTAAGGGGTTCAAGGAAGATGAGAGATGTAAATTTGCACAAGACATGGGAGGCGGAGAGAGAGGGCCTTCCACTTTTTCATTCTTTAATTTGTTTTAAATTTTTTTAAATGAGTTGTCAGAATTTTAATGAATTGTCAACATCTTGTTGATTGTGCCTAAGAATGAGGTGTTAGATATATGTCT
Source organism: Sophora flavescens (assembly GCA_030762895.1). Lineage (NCBI taxonomy): Eukaryota > Viridiplantae > Streptophyta > Magnoliopsida > Fabales > Fabaceae > Sophora > Sophora flavescens. The sequence continues at coordinate 93,124,211 of CM061066.1, forward strand.
ATACAAAAGTTTCTCAAGTAATAGTTATCTTATTTATTTGTCTTGTAAATATAAATTATAATTATTATTTTAAGTGTATACAAATAAACTCAATTTGCTGTATGGATCAAAACAAGCAATTCAGAAAATAAAACCTTTAATTTCTCACTTTCAACTTCATTAATACTACATCAAATACCGAACAGTATCCAAATGATTCGTATCAACCTTTGATGCAAAAACCAATTTCCCATTTTCCTTATACTATTTATAATTCTCAAGAAACCATTGTTATCTAACCTCAGCATGTTGTTCATTAAGTGTTGCATCAGAGAGATGATTCACCCCGTAAAGATAATTCTCGTGATGAGTCAAGATGAGATCAGTATATTAGAAGTATTAATTATCTCAATCTTTTGGTCGAGGGCAACCTCAAACTTTGCGAGCTCACGTGTGCGAATCATCCTCCATATTGGCCACTGAACACACGCCAAAACAAGTTATAGACCCAAATACAAAAGAAAACCAACCAGAAACAAAGGAGAAGGAAACTGAAGGGCACAAGGCAAACAACCACAAAAAGTAAAAAACACAACAAATCAAGTCAGAACAACCAAGCACGCATCAAAGAGTCTTTAAACCGGATTAGAACTGCCCAACCTGCTATAGAACACCAAAAAATGACATGAAGGATGACCAAAAGAGGGAGAGCACCATAAATCCCATAAAATCACCACACTTAAGGAAAACACAGCATTTCACCATTGGCTGGTGACCACAGAGCACGCTGGAAATCAACATAGAACCCGCTGTAGTGTCCGGTCAACTCACATCAAGATAGATCAAAAGTTGCACACCTAGGGAAGAACGTAACAAACACCACGCCAACCCACATAACCCACCGGCTCTCAGATCGACCCAAGTGGCTGGTTGTTGGATATTGCTAGAGCTCAGGCCGGAGGTATCACCGGATAAAGGGAATGGGGACTCAGAGGGAAGAGTTGGCATAGCAAACACAAAAGAGGAGATACATAAGGAAAGGGGGTAGAAAAACCACACACAAACACTGCACAAGGGGTGTTTATCAACAAAAAAAAAACACTGCACAAGGGGTAATAAAAGACTGAAATATCCTAACAGAATGTGTATGCTAGAAGATGGGAACGGGCAAATATGATCAGCATGCATGGGTAAGGATAGGATAGGATAGGAAATAAATGCTGATAGCCGCATAACCGAATGCAGAGCTCACAAGAGTCACAAGTAGTAGTGCAAAGAGAAGGGAATTTACTTGAGAGAAGTAAGAAAATAGGACGGAAGGAGAGGAACCGTGAGAAGGAAAGGTTTGAGAGGGAATGTGTTCTTTTCCTTCTCATTTGAGTGTATCCACACCATCAGTGGCAGCAGTGTCTCTGTGAATATCAGTAAAATAGTGTTTACATACCCAATACCCTATACCCTATCAGATTACAATACCCAGATTTTGAATGGTGCATTTTCTAAAGTTTGTAGCAAGTAAAACTATGCAATATGCAAAGTCGAGAGATGGTTGGACACGATTCAAAGTCTAATGCAAATATGAACCACACATTTTGAAGGATTGTTCAACACAAGACAGTTTTACGATCAACGAAATCACCCTAAAGAGAACTGGTATCAAAAGGACATACTATTAAATTTGAATTTATTCAAAGAAGAAAGTACATACCATCTGTGATAATTCTCAACTAGCATTCAAAGTGAAGGTATGCTAATAAATTCTCTCTGCTGTAGATACAGGACGTAAAAATACAACAATAACTGTAATGTTATCTTTGCTGCCACGTTCCACTGCTTCAGTAGCCAACCTCTTCGAGCACATTCCAGGCTCTTTCACAGTGTTTTTTATTATATTTATGACCTCCATACTGCTCATGACATCCCAGAGGCCATCGCTAGCCATGACCTTCAACAATTTTATTACAAGCTTAATAATAAAGGGAAGAAATTGTTTCAATAAGTGTATAAAAAACACTAGGGTAACATGTGGATGATATAAATAACATATACACATAAAAAGCTTTAAAGCCTTAATCTTTCATTAAAGGCACCTCAATAAATTAGAGAGTAATTATTCAGGTACATCTAATAAGTTAAGGTTAACTAAAAGAACCAGTACTTAATCTTGTGTGGCGTAGAAAGGTTAACATTTTTTTTTTTGGTAAGCAAAGAATTGTAATATAAATGAGTACAAGGTGTACCCAGCCCATTTACAATAAGAAGAAAAGAGCAAGTGTAATTAGAATACTTGATGATGCATCATCAATATGCGTATTACACAAGACTAACATAAACAAAAACAGAATTACTAACATAGCCTGAAACCAAACAAGACCAGCCTGCCCTCCACCAAAACTGAAAACTAAACAGCCACTACACCAGCATGAGAGCTGCAGCAAAATTATGGCAGACCAGCTAAAGAGGAACCCCTGTTTTCAGACCAGCACCCAGATTTCATCAACGACCAACCTCAGCCTTAAGTTCTGGAAATTTACTCAATCGCCCTGGCAAAGAACTGAAATTTCTTTCCTTCAGCCGAACAGTACCAGCATTTGCAAATTCCAAGTACCCTCCACTTCGAGCAGGCTGTGGCCCACACCATCTTCTAAGTTAAAATCTTTAAACAATACATCGGATTAAGGCACCAATCTGTGAAAGATAAACTGTTCCTTTTTACTGATGCCTTACACCAAGACCAAACTCTCACTTTTATCATTTCTATTATCTTCACAGCATCCAAACCAGCCTGATTAAAAATGATGTCATTTCTAAGCAGCCACAATGACCAAACAATGCCAAACCAGAACATCCTCCACCCTTTTCTGTATCCTTTTGTGTGTAAAAGCCCACTGTGTTGTAATAGCAGCTCATTTAAGTTTCCTGCTAAAACAGTGTAGACTCCCAACCAATTATATATGTACATCCAAATAGAGTAAGAGAAGTTGCATGACAAAAATAAATGGTTGGTAGTTTCTAATTCCTTTTCACAAAAACAGCATAATGGAGAGCCCGATCCAACCGTGAGGCCTCTCTTGAAAAGGTTGACCGCAGTAGGGATTCTATCTTGAATAGACCTCCAACAGAAAGCTGCCACTTTGAGAGGCGCCTTTGATTCCCACATGAGACTGTACAATTCCTTTCCCGTACCTCCATCCACTGCTGTAATGACTTTGTATGCTTCCTTCACCATGTAAGGTTTTTCCCCGCACAACCAGCTCCAGCTATCATCCACATTTGCTCTTGGACACTTTTGGTTAATGATATTCATCATGTTCTCCATAAGTCCTTCTTCCCATATAAATGTCTTCTCCTCCAATTGAAGTTCCAACACCATAATCCATCTCTCCATGTGCCAAATTGCTAGATCTTTGCCTCCTTCAACAAGGATATGTTGTACAACCTGTGAAAAGCACCAGACAAAACATTCGTGCCTACCCAGAGATCATTCCAAAAAGAAATGTTGTTTCCAGAGGCCAAGACCCTCCTAATTCCGTTGGATAACCATCCCTCCTTTTGTTAATCCCCCCCCCCCCCCCCCCCTCTAATTTGCCTAAATCGGACCACCACACTGAAACCTCACCACCCTCAAAAGTTTTATCACACCAATTTACTCCCCAACTAGAAGAGTCCCCATACCTTACCTTAAGGATGCTTGACCAAAAAGACTCTTTCTCTGTGAAGAGCCTCCATCTCCACTTCCCAAGTAACGCTAAGTTGAAGGCTTTTATGTTTCTAATGCCTAAACCCCCATCCTCTCTAGCTCTGCACACAACATCCCATTTTACCCAACATATTTTCCTACACTCATCACTCCCACCCCACAAGAACCTTCTTTGAATTTGAGTGATTTTGTTCAAAACCTTCTTTGGGGCCTTGTATATGGATAAATAATAAACAGGTACAGCAGAAAGGACTGCATTTACCAAAATTACTCTACCACCAAAAGAAAGATATTTGTTTCTCCAACCCATTAACCTTTTTTGAAGAGAGGTGATAAGTGGCTCCCATGTTGAATACCTTCTCGGATTTCCTCCCACCAGGATTCCTAGGAATTTAAATGGAGTGTTTCCTAATCTGCAGTTAAGGATGTGTGCCGCTTGCTCAATTAAACCAGCATTTGTCTTGATGCCTATCAGGCCACTCTTGTGGAAATTAACTCTAAGACCAGCAACTAGCTCAAAAGATCTTAGGATACTCTTAACTGCTTTCACGTTGGATATAGTCATATCTCCCACCAAGATTGTGTCATCTGCATACTGGATATGAGATACACCGAATTTCTGCTCCCTTCCTTCAAAGACAAATTCACTAAAGATGTTTTTCTCAACCGCACTGCGAACAAGACCACTAAGGCCTTCTGCAACTATAAGGAACAAGAATGGGGCCATTGGGTCTCCCTGACGAATCCCACGTGACATTAGGAATTCCGTTGATGGACTTCCATTTACCAATATCAATCTGGCCGATCTTGTTGCAAGCAAACTCTAATCCAAGACCTCCATTTGTCTGGGAACCCCATTCTGGATAACATATAATCCAGGAACTCCCAGCTTACCGAGTCATACGCTTTTTCAAAATCCACCTTGAACAACATACAATGCTTTCCTTTCCTCCTGGCATAATCAATTATTTCGTTGATAGCCACAACCCCGTCTAGGATGTTTCTTCCTTTCAAGAACGTTGTTTGGTTCCCAGTAATTACCGAATCCACAACCCTGCCCATTCTTCTCGCAAGCAATTTAGCCACTATTTTATACATACAACCAACTAAGGAGATCGGCCTGAATTCATTCAGTCCCACCGGGTTTTCCTTTTTAGGAATAAGTGCCAAGAATGAAGCATTGCACCCTCTGACTAGCCTCTCATCTGAATGGAAATCCGACACCATCTTGCAAATATCATCACCAAGTACCTCCCAAAATTTTTTAATGAATGCAAAATTATAACCATCCGGTCCCGGGCTCTTGTTCCCATCACACTCCCATACTGCATTTTTAATCTCCAACCTTGAAAATCTCTCAATGAGGTTGTTGCTTTGAGTGCTTGAGATTCTTTTGAACTCTAGCCCATCAAGTGTTGGCCTCATGACATTTTCCTGTTTGAACAAATTCTGGAAATGCCCTGAGATAACATGTTTCAACAACTCAGGTTCATCTATCCAGTTCCCTTCATGCCAAATCCCAAGGATCTCATTAGCCTTCCTTCTTTTATTCACACAAGAATGAAAAAAACCTGAATTTGAATCACCCAATTGTAACTATTTTAGCCTTGACTTCTGATACAAAATGGATTCCTTCATTCTCGATAATTTCCAGAATTTGTCAAACAATTCTCTCCTCTTCATGACGTCTTCTTCTGCAAATGATCCTGCTTCCCCTATGTCGTCTAGCTTTTTTATCTCCTCCACCACACCCTGGATATTGTCTTCAACTTTCCCAAAAACGCCTTTGTTCCAATCCTTCAATGCTAGCTTTAGCTGTTTAAGTTTCTCCTTAAGAACATGACAACCACAACCAGGGATGTCTAGCTCTCTCCATTTATCATGTACCAACTTCCCAAAATCATTCTGATCTAACCAACAATTAAAAACTCTAAAAGGCTTGGGGCCCCAATTTTTAACCAAAGATTTCAGAAGGATAGGGCAGTGGTCGGACACTGTCCTATCCAAGCCCCATTGGGAAAGATGTTCCCACTGTCCAGCCATTCATCCGGCAAAAAAACCTATCAATTCTGCTCATACAAGACCCGTCCGCCCTATGCCAAGTATACTTTCTTCCTGCCAGTGGCAAATCATTCGGCCCCATATTTTCAATGAATTCATCAAACTCTTGCATCTCCGTTGTCATAGTCTGACCAGAATTCCTCTTCCTTTCATCCGCGTTTCTTATTGCGTTAAAATCACCTCCCAAACACCAAGCTGAGCCCAAGTTGTTAGCCCGCAGCACACAAAGCTCTTTTACCCACTAGAGTGCAGGGTGAATATACATTTAAAATGAAGCAGGGCTCAGTGTTTTTGCCCCACCACCCTTTCACCCCCAAGTAACCATCACCAGAGAAGGATTCTTGTAGTACAAACACATTAGTATTCCACATACACAGCATACCTCCTGAGTTCCCAGATGAGCTCTTGTAGCACCAACCTACCTCTGTTCCGCCCCACAGAGACTGGCACAAGAACTTCTCAATTTTTTCTATCTTAGTCTCCTGAATACACATAAACTCCACACTCTCTTTTTTAATTAAGCTTCTAACTTCCCTTTTCTTCACTCTCCCCCCCAACCCTCTTACATTGTATGATGCAATCCTCATTAAGTCACATTGAGAACTCCTTCTCTCTTCCTGGAATTTTTATTTCCTTTCTGCTCCTTATCCCTGATTTCCATTTCAACTAGCTGGTTCAAGATGTCATCCTCCCTGTTGAGCCACGTTACACCCACACTTTTGCCCAGCTTCCATATTTCGTAAACTTCTTTGTAAGCTTCTACCCTTAGTATTGCGCGATTTGTAACTCTGATTTGTGTTTCAGAAATTGTGTCACTTACCAGCAGAAGTGTATTCTCCAACAACTGAACTAGCGGCCTCTTCCCAGCAGCAATGACCCTTCTTCTGATCGTTTCCAAATCTGTGTTGGTGTCGAAAATGAAATCATGCTCCCCTAGGTCTGGTTCTTTGTAGTCGCACTCCACCTCTCGTATAGGGCTCCTTATGATTACCCCTGCATTTCTGTTTCTACGGCCGTAAACCTTAGTTTGTTTTTCGGTCTCCTTCATCCTTATTCCAGCTGGCTTTGACCCGATGACCTCCACCAAACCTCCGTAGTCACCATTTCCCTGCACCCCTAATCTATTCGAGCTTGAACCGCGTCCCCTGTCTGCAAGGCCCACCTTTTCACCCTTTGAATTATCACTCCTTAAAGGAATGTCATCAAGCCCAAGTTCTGAGTTCTCTTCCCCAAGCCCCACAAGCCGAAACCTCCCCATCTTTCCATTATTTCCACCAACTTGGACAGCTTCATTTGTTGAGTGGGCCTTACTGTTCTTGATTACCTCTACTTCACTCAAGCCCATCAACTTAACCCGGTTTGAATTACTGCTTCTATGGCCCACTTCTTCAATTAGTTTTGTTGGGCTAACAACTAATACACCTGCCCTTTGACCCACCGACAGTGACGTTTTTTCTTCTTCCCCAGCAATTTTCGTACGACCTGCTCTGCCAATGTACTCCTTAGCCACCCTATTCTGAGCCTCTGTACCACTAGCTTTTTCCTCGAAAGACGCGTTTCTCCCAAAATTCGTGTTGCAGAATTCAAAATTCAGCCGTTCCAAGTCATCATCCCTGACTCCCTCCTCCAACTCAATTTCCGGCACGGCAAAGACGCTGTTAGCAGCGGAGTCGTCTTCATCAGAGGAGAACCCATCCGTAGAACGCCATTGCCAGTCTGAGGCATATCTGGTTGGATTCTCACTGAAAATCTCCTCCAGGATCCGAATCGAGTATAGAACTTCATTCACCTTTATTTCCACTACCTTGTTAATAAGGTCTGGACTTGAAGTAGTTACTAGTGCCCTCCAATAGTCTAATATGACCTTATCTCTCGTGGAGACATCAGTAGAGATGAAGTTTCCCACAAGAAGACCTAACCTCTTGAATGTTTCCTCAGACCAGATATGAATTGGAACTCCTCTAATTTTAACCCAAACTGACCTCTCTGTTGGCTCCAAGCCTTGAGTCCAAGGTCTGATTTCTGTGAACCACCTTGAGAACCCTCTGTCATTCAACCTAACCTTTGTTTCCAGATCCTCCCCTTCTTCCGCTCTCGTGAGTAACGAGGTTCCCACCCATTGGAGTTAAGGAGACTGCTAAGAGTTCCTCCAACTTGTATTTCTGTTGCAATGTTTGAATTCCTTCAGGGTCAGAGAACTTCCCAACAAAGCATGGCATTAGCCAAGCCATGTCGTCTTCTGACACATGAAATTCCAGCCCACCCTATCTGCTTTCTCTGTTTGATGGCCCTTTGTTTGGGTAGACTGGTTTGTGTTGTCTTCCTTCTCCCAGCACATTAGCATAACTCCTCCCACCTACCGAAGTAACACCTCTGTTGAAGGTTCCATTGATAACCTGAGGCTTCACCACTTTGCTCTTGACTGCTCCTCTGTCAAAAGCAGGAATATTGACACGCAATTTGTATGACCCAATCCACAGCGAATCTAGTTGTTCTTCCAGTGCCTTAGGATTTTTCACTTCCAAGAATTTTACAAAACCAAATCTTTTCCCAAATTTGTCTCTTTTTTGTGGGATGAAAACATCAATAACCCTACCCCACCTGAGAGACAACCTCCACACATCCTCCAAATCATGGTTATCTGGGAAATTTGTGAAGTAGTAGGACGTGGATCCTTTGTAATAGTCTGGTGATGACCTTTGGATTGTTGAGTAATGTTGGTTGTACCCTCTTGCTCTAAGTTTTCCTCTGACACTCTCTCTGGCTCTCACTCTGTCACTCTCTCTCATGTTAAACTTCACACAATGAAACTAATTAGGATGTCGTTCAAGCACATTAATGATTATGTTAAGGTTAACTTAAAGAATCAGTAATTCAGTATTTAATAATGCCCTCCAATCTTTGCCCACAAGTGCAATTGGAAATTTCAGAGCCATTCGATAAATATAAAATCAGCATGATTACAAATCCAAGTATCCAACGATCATCTGTTAATTATCTGTCAACCTAGTCTTCAAGATACGGGAAAGCACAATTTATCCAAAGATCCCATGCATATCACAAATTTAATGCAAAGAACAGTAACCTTGTATTGTGTTAGCATAAAACTCCTTACCATAAATTCATCCTCTGCACATAAGGTATTCTCGGTTATCTCAGGTTCTGCAGTTACAGCAGGCTTCAGATCATCATCACCGATGGATCGAGTAACCTGTGTATATAAACCAATTAATTTACATGCATGCAACAAAAAGTAAAATCGCAAATCCACATTAATATCATAGTCAGTGCCTGCCTCTATTAGATTGTTAGCACAAGACCCTTTGTGCCAAAAGTTGTAAAAAAAATTTTTTGACAAAAAAGCTGTAATTATTAGAATTTATGAAAAATCACATTATATTTTATATATTAGAATATTTAAGAGTATTTTAGATGATCTTTTAGGATATAATTCCCATTTACATTCCCTGATTTGTTTCCTTATTTAATTAGCACTAGGAGTCTCCTATTAGTATAAATAATATTGTTGGGATTTTCTTTTGTATCACATGAAATCTAATATCAGTCTTATATTATTCTAAGTCTTTACTTTATCTTTTTCTTCTTTCCAACCTAAAATTCTCTAATTAAACAAATAACAAAGAGAGCAAGAAAGCAAAAAGAACTATTGAACAAAACTAGCATGTAACGATGCATCATTCAAGTAAATGCCTAGATTAAGCTCCCTTGCGTAAGTAATCCCATAATGCTCTACTCATCCAACTGACGCTAACCCAAAAATAATTATACAACCCATATTCCTACTACCTTTCAGAAACTTGTCAAATAAGCACACAGCAAAAACATTTTACCTCCAAGATGTATGCTAGTTACTTTCAGAAATTGAATTTCAGAATTGTTTTTAGTCAAGTACAATACCACATGTAGCAGTAGGACAACTAGTGTAGCAATATTGCAGCACTACTTTCTAAATACTCTACAAGATGATAAGAGTGGATGATAAAAACTGGTTCAGATTATAGAAGTGTTGGAGTTCCACATTGGATAGTGATATGGCCTGAAGAGTGCTTATAAGTAAGGGGCAACCCTCACCTTACAAGCTAATTTTTGGGGTTGAGTTAGGTCCAATCACAACTTCTAAGATGGTATCAGAGCCTATCCTAAATCCGTTGGGCCACCCGCAAATGTCCAGTCCTGCAAACTTCACGCTCCGGATGTCCAGTCCTGGGCGTGAGGAGGGTGTGTTGGAAACGTACATTAGATAGTGATATGGCCTGAAGAGTGCTTATAAGTAAGGGACAACCCTAACCTTACAAGCTAGAAGTTAGGCCCAATCACAAATTCTAAGAAGAAAGAGTTTATTGATTGAAAACAATTGTTACAACCCAGGTATTCGAGAGACCTAGTGCTCTCCCACTCTAATTCCCTTACAAAACCAAAGATACCTTCACTAATCCATCCTTTCTATTATTTAAAGCCACTCATCTCACACCCACCCCTAACTAATTTTGACTTACTAACTAACTCACTAGTTAACTAAGAGATTACCTATCAATGTAGCATGAGTTGGAGTTCATGTGAGCATCAATACAGCTCAGTAAGTTAAGGAATTTTAGCAATCCCAAAAAATACACGAAGGAGAAGCAAATTTTGTAAATGAACTGTGTTAGAATTTTCTTTGTTTGGGCTTCTATTGATTGGTGTATTCATGGCCGGCCAAACCCCCAAGCCTGTTGAATGAATAGCCTCCTATTTTCTTTGGAAGCGCGAATGAGACTATGTGATCCATTATGGATTTTGGGAATCACCATCTTTATTATTTAAAATTTTGTTGGGCTATATTGTCAGCCCAATGGCAAGTGTGCTGGATTACAATAGATTATAAAATAGAGTCTGGTGGGCCAAATTTACATTATTGATGGACATTAGATTATTGACCCTTTATTAAGATAGTCCTAGAATTTGGGCTTTAGGCCTAACTCAACGCTACAAAACCGGTTTGTAAGGTGAGAACTGCCCGAGCCTTTTAAGCACTACTTAAGTCATATCTCTAATCGATATGGGACTCTCAACACACCCCCTCACGCTCAAGATTGGACATCTGAAGTGTGGGTTAATGCGGGTGAAATAACAAGGATCTCAACATACCCCTTTATGACCAGGATTGGACATCTAGAGCGTGGACAAATACTAGTGGAATAACATAGATGTTGGCCCAATAACAGATCTAGGATAGGCTCAGATACCGTCTTAGAATTTGGGCTTTAGGCCTAACTCAACCCCACAAAAATGGCTCGTACGGTGAGGACTGCCCACGCTTTTTTAAGCACTACTTAGATCATATCTCTAGTCGATGTGGGACTCTCAGCAGATAGCAAGATTCTAGATTGACTCTACCGTCAAGTTATGCAATGCACCTTCGAGGTGACAGTTGTTATTGAGAACGACTTCGAGTCGAAAACTCTTCCAGACGTATATGCTTGTGTATGAACTTCCACTTAAAAAAATAAGTGAGATCACTTTTGTTAATATGTCTTTAGCAGGTATGTGGTATGGTTTCAACCTAGACCAGGTTATACTAAATATCAATGTTTTAAAAACTGGACCGGTCACTGAACCTGTGAAGGTTGGTTCACGATTCACTGGTTCAACTGTGGTCGAACCGTGATCCAACCAGTTTCAATTAATTTTTTAAAATTTTATATAATAATTAACATACTAATAATTAATACATTTGTAGTGTTATTAGTATTTTCATTTTTTTTTTTTTGACACTTTAGTCTAAGTAAAAACTAAAAAGAGTTGCATATAGAAAGTAGTATATTGGACCTATAATAACTTCTACTTCCTGACTTTACCTGTAGTTGCTACACTACATAGAGCAAACTTATCGATCCTGGATAGCGGAGCAGCCAACCCCGAAAACGCTATAGCGAGATAGGGCATAGCAGGACGGCCGCTATTTTAGGCAAGTGGGGAGAAGTAATAAGGGAAGAGGGAGGAGACGCGGTAGGATAAGAGGGGGAGAAGAGAGGAAAGAACCATATCTGTAAAATAGAAAAGAATGTGACGGGGGAGAGAGTGGGAGGAAGAAACAAAACAAAATAAGGCTAAAATAGAGATTTATTGAGTACAAGTGAGGGTAAAATAGAGATTTAATAAGTGTAAGTGAGGGTAAAATAGAGAATTGAAGTGTTAAAGAGAGGGTAAAATAGGAAGAGAGAAAAAAAGTGTACCTAACTCCTGAAAACCCTAGATCTGATTGCAGCCGCAACAGGAGACATTGTGGGACACCTCCAACAACGGTGCTGACGACTGGGTGGATCGGAAGAGGATCGTCAGAGGCTTATGTTGGACGGCAATTCGACGCGTGATACATGAGCGGCCCAAAAGCGCCCGCTCCACCGCATTTTGGCCCAAAAGCATTGTCCGAGTAACGGCCACCGGTCGCTCCGCTCCGCCCCTCCACTATAGTGCGCTATTAACTACCCTGATACAGAGTACAAATCATCTTGCTATACTATACAAATTGCAAACCTTATCCTTTTTGCAATCACGTGTTTGCCAAAAATGATGATCCCTTGTTAAATTGAAAAGTGCATTTGCTTTATGGGTGTTCTATGCAGCAAATTAAGAATGGCTCTGGTTTTATTATTTGTTGTTTGATGTTGGGTTCCCCATCATCTTTACATCCCAGCCCCTACTCCATTCTTTTCTCTTCCCCAACTACTCCATATCTCACAAACTCATCACTGCCACCCTGAAGATCTACCACCAACGACCCACTTTACCCATTTTGCAAACAACAAAAATATTCAATCATTTTGTGGTTCTGGCATATCCACCAGAATATGATGCTTATGCGCCTTTTGGAAAAAGTCACAATTTGGGTTTTCCGAACACCATTGTTGCTGCAGTAGTTTAGGCTATGGATCTCCAACTATCCACAGCAGTTTTGAAAGTGTGCCCAGACAATTGTTCATTCAGATTCTTAAATCAGAAAACAAGGGAAGAAGCAAGGTCCATGAGACCAGGCGTAACAGGCTATAGTTTTTTAATGAGTCCCACATCGGGTGAGACCAGGAGGGGAGGTGTAAAAGAATGCTATAAAAATAAAGCGTGTTTGAGCAATCAGCATGCTTGGATCAATTTTCAAAACCATCCTGAACCGTTGGACCACCAGTTTTGACCAGTTTTACCGGATTTTGACCGGTTAAGCCGGTTTTATACCGGTTTCAATAAAGTCTGGTTTCAGAACATTTCCAGACCAGTCACCTGGCCAGTTCACCGGTTTTTCGGTTGAACCGGTCGATCCGGTGCGGTTTTCACAACCATGCTAAATATAGAACCCTGAAATTAATTTTGACAATTTCCCAAATTGCTTGAAATTGGGGATTTGGGGTCATCTTTGTTGACTGCAAAACCTAGGGTTTGATTGGGTTCTTGCTAGACCATGGGGGCCAAAGCCAAAGAGATCTTCATTAATGGACAAAGCAAAAAACGAAAGTGGGTCTGACATCTTCACTCAAAATCTTTAGGCAAGAGTCTATGGGTCTTCCCACTTATATACTCTTCACATAATTCATTCTTTACCGATGTGGGACTTCCAACACTAATCCATGAATTTTCAACATTCTCTCCCTCAAGTGTGAGTTCAAACCTTAGTATGCTCCCTTCAAGCAGAAGCGATTTTGAGTATTCACAAGTTTGCCAACCAAGACCCGAGTCTTGTCAATGTACTCCACGACACGGGTTAGACCCAAACTCGAGCACCAAGCCACCAACCACCATCTCCAAATACCTGACCCATTCAAACCATTGTCCCTAATATCACTCATTGGACCATAAAAAGCTGGATAGATCTCCGTATATAGGCTGACCGAGAAACTACAATGGTGTACCTGACACCACATCTTGACCCGATACCTTAAGACAATAAGTCTGTGAATCTTTCCATTTATATACTCTTCACTTAACCCACTCTTCAGCAATGTGTGAATTCTAACACACTTGAGTTTCCAACAAATTAACCAAGAATCTTCCTTCCCCCACTCACCACAACTTTCGTCAACAAAATCTATCATTAGTTTACAAGTGCACAAAAACACTGCGCCGGGAAAAAGAATAGGAGACGAACTCCTTCATGCAGGCTCCACTTAGCTAAGGAAGACATAGCTCAGTTGGTAGAGCTCCGCTCTGGTAATTGGGTCGTTGCAATATTGAGCAAAGCAATGTGAAAAGAAGCCCATATATTATATATATCATCATACAATTTACAAGGCTAAGGTGGTGAAAGCTTTTTCGTAGACACTAATTCCTATGTTGGCAACACACTATTAACATGTGATACATGATTTACATAAATTGCATGTGGTTATTCTAACAAAGCCCATAGCTAAAATGAAAATGAGGATAGTTAAAGTTGAAGAAAGCATGAGCATAGGTTTCAATTTCACAACATGCATGTAGAAGAAACAAGTATATCCAGGTATTTCCAAACATATATAGATCGTAGCAACCAATTTGGACAAACCTGAAGCGCTGGAAGACCAACCCTCCAGGTATCAACTTGCCAATGTACTTGGCCCCCATGACAAATAATGCGCTCTCTCTCTTTAAGACAGCTGGCAACATGATCCTAATAATGTTAAGATTTGATTAGTCTGAATGAAAATACATAAAGGAATAGGGAAAAAAAATAGTATTTAGCACTGGCTAACAGTTTACAGTACTTTTCAGCTCACCTTACTTAGAGCAATGGGATTACCAGCACGACATAAGATTGCCCTGCAATCACCGACGTTAGCAACAAATAGCTTGTTCCTGACTACAAGAGCAGCAATTGCTGTACAACCAGGATGGCAATCCTTCTGGATATATCTGTTGGATTTACGATGGGAATCAAGCTCTTTTCTGAAGGCAGCATCTGTCCTAAGGAATGCTTCAATCAGTGCATTAGCAGGACTGCATTTACATATTAAAAAAATTAGATTTCATGATAAGAGGACAAATGACGGAAAAGAATGGGATGGGAAAATGGGAATCTAGAGTGAAACTGTTAGAATAACCCCATATAATTCATGATACAATTGACTAAGCTGAGGAAGTGGGGATATACTTCCTAGACACTAATTCCTTTGATGCTACATGACATACTTGAAGAAACAAGGATGTTAGACTGCCACCCCAGTAATACACCCATGCATCCCAATGTCAAACTGCTACCGGTCCAGGGGAGCCACTGAAAGACCTTTGCAGACATAGACGTCATGTTGGCAAACTTAACTATCTTGTAGTAACCAAGTCATACATTATCTTTGTTGTAAGTGTAATCAGCCAATTTTTTAAATGTCCCTTGTGACAATGATTGGGATGCCATGGTCACATTCTTTCTTTCTATCTTCTTTCTTCCCATTTTCTTTCTCAAGTTAAACAAAGCATAAATCTTCAAGCGGGGCTTCGGTTGATTTTATGTGTAACAAGCTTGGCACATATGATATGCATACTCCAGTTTGAGGGGGAGTGTTAGAATAACTGAAACATACCTGCCCATAACACCTAAAGATTGCAAAAATGCTGGTACAGCACTTGAAGAAAATTCAGCAGCTGCTGCGCCTACATAAGTGACAATCATGTTTATTCAACTATAGCATTACCAAGAATGGTCATCAAGATCAACTTCATGTGTGACGATCATATATATCCTATTTATATTCATACCAAGAACGGTCATCAGGATCCATCACCATAGTTAGAATGAGTTATCTAATTGTCTACCAAATTTTGAGTTTTAACCAAACACTTGAAAAGGGTTTGAAGATCCAAATAGCAAAGGTCAGGAGACACTAATGAAGTTAGCTATACCATCTTCCTATGTCAAAGAAACTGCATCTCAGATTCTCAGTTACAAGTTGGCAACAGAATATTTATGGTGACAAGATTTGTCAAATATTCTAAAATACTCTGTTTTTTCTTCCTTTACTGTTTAGGTATCCAACAATTTGCAATCTAGTTTATTAAAGAGTAAGATTTTAAGACAGGATCATAACATTGTCCCCCTTCACACAATATTTGTACACATACTTCAAAATTACTTTTGAATTTTCCCTCAAAATAGGCCAATAATGAATCCTGTTTAGAAAAATGTACTTACATGTATTGTTCACATAAACTGATTAAAATAAATACTTGAAAGAGGAGGGGCCAATAAAGGATGTGGGAAAAAATTGCAGAAAAATTTCTTATTTCCAGATAGAGGCGAAATAAAAGGCTCTCAATAATGTAATACAAGAAAAACAGCATGATGAATCCCCATAGTTAAGTTGCTTATTCTATCACAAAAACTGACTTCTTTGCAATGTTTAGAAATAGGATAAAGGTGCAAGTAACTAAAATCAAACAAGTTTATGTACTTTAATTGTTAGAATACTATTGCAAATTCTTTTCGATTTTCAACAACAATTCTACATATTAAGTGCTGTATTTTCTTACTTCTACAAGGATGCCCAAGCATAGCATAAAGAAAGTTTCACCGTAATCAAAATGAATTATTTCCATGTTCTAATAGTAACTATAATTTATTTTTCTTAAATTTTGAATCAAACAAAATATAGATACTTATTAAATCGATAATATGTACCTCTATGGCCATCAAAGATACCAAAAGCATAGAGATCCTTTTCATTGCACACATGGGGCATAACAAAATGTGTGTCCTCCATAGTCTCCCTTCGCCCACAAGTAGCATAAGATCCCCAAGAAAGTACTGGAAGGAAAGCCAAAGGCTCGCCACAAGACTCATGCCAGGTTCTCAAACTAGAATCAGTTGCACTCGAGACACTCCTGGCCAAAAGTTCACCTTGAATAGACCAGTTTATACTCTCTTGATAAGCCTGAAGGTAATTGGTCTCGTCCACTAGTTGATCAGCATGCAAGTTACGAGATCTGATATGTGTATCTTCTGCATTATTTATGTTCCTGTGCTCCATTATGAAATCAAGTTCTTTAACTATATCTTCAAAGGAAGGTCGGTTTTCAGGATTTGCATCCCAGCACTTCTGAATCATTGATAATAACCTTGATGGTATACCCAACTCCTCAGTAGCAAGGACAGGCCGTAATCCATTAGAAACAATAGCTGCTGTCAGTTGCTGCTCAGTATAGTTCATCTCAAGCACTGTGTGAGCCTGTCAGCAGTATACAGGCATCAATGTCACTTTCACAAATTTGAAAACAATTTTAGTATAACTATACAATCTTTATTTGCCCAATGCTTCCAAGATGCAAGACAAGCAAAACTCCAACACAATAATTACTAATACTAACAGTCCAACCACAAGCTTGATATTTTTATGCAAAGATGAGGACTCTCTTGACAACCATACAACTATATGATAGTAATCTGATCTTGTGTGATGCCAAATCTTAGATTAGTTGTTGATTTAGCTAAATGAAATTGTGCTAATAGCTCAAGTTAATTAAGAATAGAAAATTAAAATTATATAACATTTATATGACAATACTAGATTTCTAGGTAGCTGACAAAATGAAAGAAACTGATGGAAAATGAGAGAAAGAGTTGAGAGAAACTTGGCTAAGAAGAAACTGAATATTATTCATTCTGAATGATAAAACTGTTACAATAATCTTTATTCTCAGGTAGTTAACAGAATCTGTTAACCACTTAACTGTAACTGCTTATTACCAGCAGAAACTGTTAATCCTAACTGTAACTGTAACGGTACTGTTAATTACAAAAGTAACTGTAACAGTGCAATAATTTAGACTGACACATTAGTACTGTGAGTTGCACTCACCCTTCTTCATACTTTCAAATTGTCTGAATATGAAAATATTATCCTCTCCCATCATGTGATACATAAATGTGTTGGATAATAAAGTTACACCTATTAACAAGAAATAATTAATAATTGAGCTAATTCCTATGCCACAACAATTTTAGCAAATTCCTAAGAGGAGATAGTTCCTAAGAGAGGGGTCCTAGTACCATAAGGATGTATTTGGGTAAATAGCTCAAATCCCCATTTGATTGATGCTAACAAAATATTTACCAATGGCAAGCCAGAGTTCCTTAAAAGATTGTGACAAAGATAAAACAATATTTATAATAGTAAAGAATATTTCTGTTAGCATACCCCCAATCACCCAGGTGTATCAATGAAAGAATAAGAAAGGGATCAGAGAATTAGTTACACACATGATGAGGGCAAGGGTGGCATTGTCACTCTCACATAACTAACTGTACATTTAGCAGGAAAAAGAAAGGAAGCAAAGAGTTTGTTAGGGGCGGCAGATGTAAGGGAAAGGCGAGGATAGGAAAAGTTGAAGTGAGATATGGGTGGGAAAGAACCAGGCCTCTCAAATTGCATGGGTATCTGTATTAGTTTCATTGCTGTTCATGTATTTCCTACTCTTCTATATCACTTCTGTCCCCATTGACTTTGATATCACACTGATATCTGATCAGGAAAGAATATACACGACAATTTGTATTTGTTTTGTGTGGGTGATTCTAATCAGATATCTGTTAACTAGAAACAGAGCTCCCAATCTAGGAGCTGTGGTTGGTACAAACCATAATGGAAGTGAGATTGAAGGCAATGGTAAAAAGTTTCTAACAACTGAAGAGTGAGATTCAACAGATCCAAAATTAATGTCAGGAGTTTCTTCATTACATCAGAAACAAAGCTCATTGCACTGGATGAACAGGATCAAAAGACGATTTTGAGGTAGAGGGAAGTGGCAAGGACTGAATGAGCCAAAACTCATCACACCGATGGAGGACCAATGGAGAAGAATGGAGGTTCCTTTATTTTCTGATTGATGACACATATGGATCAGTGACCAAAGTAGAGTGATATAAGGAAAAGGAGGGAAATGTTAGGGGGTAAGAAAAGTATGAAGTGAGATAGGAGTGGGTGAGAACAAAGCCTCTCAATTGCCAGGGTATCTGATGCAGGAGCAAGTACAGACCGAATTATCATGCAAAATACAAGACATCTTCAATTAATTTATCGAATTTAATTGTGCAGCAAGTGGATAAGATAAGATTCATTAATGAATAGGTCAACAATTCAAAAGGTACATGCATAATAATCTAATCACATGTTAATAAACATCTTGTAAGTTGAGAGTACTCTGAAAGTTTAAGAGGACATTGCAGGTTGTTTCTTCTAATTTGCATTCTAGTAAGTAGTTTCTAGAAAATTGCAATTCTTAAATGTATTTGGAAGTCTCTAGCAGATGCAAGCTGAAGGGTTTTAGCTTGCACTATATAAGCTAAGCCTCAGCCATTATTGAAGTATCTTATGAACATTGTTCCTGAATTATTCTAAGTAAGATTATGCATTCTGCCTCTTCCCTTATTTGCTTTCTCACTTAGCTTGTGTTTGGTTTGCATGGTGCTTGATCCCTATCAATTAGTTGTGCTTTTGTTGTATCCAACTGTGAAGGCTTTAAACACACTAGACTTAAGATCAATCTCTATGGTGGAATCTATATGCTTGAGTGTCCTCATCGTATCTGTATTTCTTTATGCTCTGTTCTTGTATTTCCTACTGATTGGTGCTTTCTATGGTGCACCACCCAAGTGGCAGATTTTGGACCATCACTTGGGTTTTTGACTTTTCAACTTCCTATGAAAACCAATACTATCATGCACCTAAGCAAATGGTACATAGATGAAGTACCACTTTCAACCATTAGATTTATTATTAAAAAAATAATTGATCCCAAAAAAAAAATGATACTCCACAACCATTTTGTAAAACTACCGTCCAATACCATCATTCCCCCACTACCCCGTCCAACCACCGTCCACCTACAGCAAAAGACATAAGTCCACCTTCCCTTCAGCAAAAGACGTGTAATAAGTGCTACAAAGAACAAATATGCATGTAAGGTGGAGAAGATTCACAAGGTAAAATTGTGGTAGCCGATATCCCAAAGCAAGACATAAGACCATCGATTTCAAGCACGTCGAGGAAGGGAGAAGGAGTGAAGTCCCTCCGCCATGAGCCGCCGCTGCAAGGTCCTCTCCTACCCTTTCCCTCGAGCCAAATCACTCCAAAAATTCCTTTTTTTTTTATCTGAACCACAAAATCAGAGAACCACTTTTCAGATTTCTTTGCCCCAGTCACTATTGCAGCCCGACTAAATGGGTTTTTTGGAAATCTGGCTCACAACTTTAGCATGAGATCCAGCTTCGTCATTTGTGGTTCCACACTTGTTCTAATCTCATCCTTTGGTGGGGTTTCAAAAAAAATAAACATAACTTTGACAAAAATAATAGCATTTTGGATGGTGTTGCGGTGGTGATGGAGAGACTGAGACTGGAACCAGTCAGTCATGGTGGACAGAGGAGGAGGGGCAAAGTGGAATTTCCAGAATAAAAGAATTTAAAATAAAAAAAATGAAAAACTGGGAAACTGGGAAACTTATTGTCATTGGTTAATTTAATGGTACACCCATGTAGCACATTGCAAAGTGCTTCACTGTAGAAACCACCCTAAAAAGTCCAACCCACCTTTGACTAACCCAAGTGGCAAAATGAGTGGATCACACTATGCCACTTGGGTGGTGCACCACTGCACCACTTTGGTAGGTGGTGCACCTTAGACAAAACCTTATTAGCAACATTCAAACATAATGTGCATACTTCATCTCATATACAAGAGTTGTACTCTCTATATGCAATCAATAAATTCAAGCCACCTACACACAAGATAGATAGACTGACCTGTGCTTCTGTACGAAGATCAGTATATGGCACAACACCAGTAAGGACTTCACTGCAGCAGATCCGATGAAGGCTTTTAATTCACAAAGTAAACATTAAATTAAATAAAAATATCTACATACACTTGTATGTTACAACAGCATTGAACCACTAGCTTATTTGATAAAGTAACTAGTGAGTATCCCATGCCTTGCACAGGTTTTTTGAAATCCAGTTAGAACCAAGGAGAGCATAGATTAAAGAGAGATGCTTGAAATTGAAAAGGAGAATATGCTCATATGCATAGTTAGATTGAAAAAGAGTTTGAAATCTAAAAATTGATAAGTTAAGAAGGACAAATTTCATTCTTTAAGGGAGAATAGAATAAGAAAATAAGTCAATGCAAGTAAAGGACTCAAAATTAATATACAAGGAAGGATGACCAGCTTATATGTTGAAGACTTTGTACAAACAAACACTTCAACCTAGCTTCCATCTAGCATAACTAGGTTTGGCATGTGTCTGATGAATTGGCTGTCCCTTAGTGTTGTGACTACATTAACTATGTTAGCAAAGTTTGTTTTATTTTTGTGTCCATATTAGCCAAGAGACTCGCATTATTAGAAACCAATTTGGTTTTCTATTATCATTTATTTGTTTCCTTGTTTTCATGGAAACCCCTCTTGTAAATTAGAGTATTCAGATCATTGAGGAAGTATGAAGAATTTTCACAATCTTTTTCAATGCTTCAACATGCAACAAAATTTTTCAGAAAATGCCGTGTTTAATGAGTGTTTCTGTTTGTATGTATGTTCTTTATTTGAAAAGGAATAAAAAAAGAAGTGGATGATAGCCCATCCACTGATTTGCTGTACTGTCCACTGCTTTAGAAAGAAAGACAGGAGATAGATATGTTGCTAAGTTTCGTATTTTAAAAATTGAAAACCAAGCTAATCAAATCAACGTCAGAAACCAAAAATAGCATACTGCATCCTAGTAAAACTGTTGCAACCAGTTCCTAATATGGTAGATGATTAACATCATCAGCTACAGGATGACACTATGTTTATTCCAGTCAACTCTTTCTTACATAACCAAAAAAATGTGCAAGGAACAAAACAAATTATCACAGATTCTTACTTGATTGACACCCCAAAACTGTATACATCTGATTTTTCTGTATGTAGCTGTTTTCCTAATATTTCAGGTGCCATGTAAATGAGTGTTCCAACCATATTCTTTTTGTGAAAACCACCAGTAGGCTTTCCAGAAGACTTCCAATTCCTAAGAGAAACTCCCTTAAGATCACTCTTGTATTCTGCCAAACCAAAATCTGTGAGGTGAGGACAAAGATTTTTGTCAAGCTGCATCACAGATACAAAAAATTAGAAAGGTAATGCATACATTTAGTATAATATATTGAACGATAATATTAAACAACCAGGGAATCAAAAGAGATGGGAGACATTTACAAGAATATTTGCTGGTTTCACATCTCTATGTACAATCCCAAGGTTATGCAGATATTGCAAAGCCTTTGCTGGAAAAAGGGAGTAGAAGGAAAAGGGAAAAAATCTGTCAATCTTTTTTTCCCAAGTGATAAACTGTAAATCACTTGATATTCTAATTTCTATAATTTCCATCATGATTGAAGTGTGTATCGAACAGAACAATGGTTAAACAAAAGTTGAACAAAAGCAATTCATAGTCGATATTTTAAATACTATTTGTACTTTTAAAGTTTGCAAATCTTTATTTGAACTTCCTTTTGGGCATCTTAATTAGTTCAACAACTCATGCTTGGAAAGGAGGCCTTAATGCCAAAAACAACCATTCAAAAGTGCAACAAATAACATTGTAAATCACTTTAATACCAAAATAACCATTCATAATTATACCTAACTGCATTGTTATCATAAGTGCATGACTGATAGTTGGGGTCCATTCTTCCACATGTAACTTCTGCGCAAGATTCAGAGATTCATAGAACTTGAAGAAAAACATGTAGTTGGGTGGCTTTGCATGGGCGGCAATTAGTGTTGCAATTCCCGGGTGATCAAGCTTGCTAACATTATTTTAGAAAAATGAAAAAGTATGAACCTAAAACTCTCAAGACCTCACAATTTACCCTTCAGCATACCAACATACAAGAGAAAATAGTGAATTTCATTTTATGAAATGCAAAAGAAACATCCATATTTCTATATAAACAAATGGAGGCTGATGAAGTGGGAGAGAGAGACTGACCATAGCAACTGTAATTCTTTATGAAACTTATCAATGTCTTCTGAAATCGACAAGATGGGTTTCTTCACGGCAACCTTCTTGCCATCCAAAGTCCCTTCATAAACAACACTCTCTGCCCCTATGATTATGATTACCAAGAAATGTTGTAACACTAATAATCCTTTTCAATTGAAATGCTGAAACAACTATCAACAGGTAATAAAAACACTCCTATATTTCCTGATGCTAATCTAACTTCTTTGGAAAAGGTAACAAAAAAAAAAAAGAGTGCTATATCGTCCCACTAGTTTTTTACACCATTGTTTATTGTTTAGATTAATAATGTGTAAATTTATGATTAATCGGATACCTTCGATGGCTAGAGAATAACTTTAACAACAAATGTATCCATTAAATACCATATTAACAATCTAACATGCATGATTAACCACGAATTTATATGTATAAAAGAAAGTATAAGAAGTCTGAGATGATGATAATTAACAAAAAAAAAAATAATAATAATAATAATAATAAGAGAACACAATTGAGAACTTGAAGTGACGGAAAAATAAGTGTTGAAAATTAGAGAAGGGTTTGGGTTTACCTCGGGCAATTGGTGAGAGTAGAGTATAAGAGGAAGGAGGGAGATGCAGAGGAATAGAGGAGCTGGTGCAGCAACCCCTAATGCATGTGTTTGGTTCCACTATCTCTATTCCCATTGCTCTTGTGTGGTTGCAGAAGATGAAGATGATGGTGACAGCCTTCGAGGACCAGGAAACACGAAACACGAAACACGGTATTTTAACTCTTGTGTTAAAATGGTACGTTATATAATGGTTTGATGGGTGCCAGTGCTCCCCTCTTCCCGATGTTCTTAACCATTAGATTATCATAAAATGGATTAAGTGGCAACTAGTCACCGGTTCATCAAGTTTTATAAAAATTGTTGTAAAATTTGCCTAAGGCTTTTTTTTTTTTTTGATTGATGGAAGGGGATGGAATGAAATACAAGAGTGTTCCATTATTTGGATATGATAAAAGAGAATGGAATATAATGGAAAGAAGTGGAATGCATTTCATCATTTTTCCTGACTTAGCTTCACTTTTCTTCCACCCCAAATTTGAGGAATGAGATGGAATTAAATTTTTGTTTCTTCTAAAATTATAAAATTGCTTTTTCAACCCCACCCTAATTCATATCAACCTTTCAATTACGCAACTTTATTTCTCTTCCTCCTGAATGTTCTGCATTTCCACGGTTACTCGTGAATGTACGCTAGTGCTGTTGCACTTCAGCCACATCGCAGGTCTGCTACTAGAAGGAGAAAGGGAAAGTCTCTTCCCTGCTATTACTTTCGTGATATTTAACGTGGACAAGCTTTTTGTTTTTGGATTTTTGTTTTGACCTGACAAGCTTTTTGTTATAAATAAATGAAAGTAGTGAAAAAAGAAGTAAATATCAAGCACGGTTGGGTCTCTACATTAATCTTTTTGCAATGATATATTTTGCTGTTGTGTTTTTGTCCAATGTTTTTTTTTTGTTTTCGTTCATTCAAATTAATAAATAGAAAGAATGATAATTATTATTATTTGGGTAAATTTTATGGAGATTGATAATTCTGATTGAAGGATAATTCTTATTTCATTAAAGGCATAATAATAAATAAATACTAGTATGTTTAAAGTAAAGGTAATATAGGATTAAAAAAGTTATAACTTATTCTATTCCGTCCACATTCCAAACAATGGAATGAGAACTTTGTTCCGTTGCATCATAAAATACCCAAACTATGGAATGGTATTTTTATTCCATTCCATCCCACTCCATTCCACTATGTTCCATTCCGTTCAATTTCATCGACTTCCATCAATCCAAACATAACCTAAGAGGTCTCTCCATCTCACTCCCTCCCTCTACCACAAAACTCTCGACTGTCGATCACCACTCACCCTTCTCACTGTAAAAATAAGTAAATGTAAAATTAAAATGGGTATTGGTGGTTTTTCATGGATTTCAAGCGTTGGAGCATTGCTTATGTTTTGTGGTTCCAACCTTTTGACTCAGGTAATTCCTATAGTACAACAAAAACAACCACCAGCTAGCGATTTGTGAATCACAAACACTGCATATTCGTAACCACACAACTCAAAAATGGAAGAGTTGTAGGCCAGCGGTGGGGGTTGCCCAATGGTTTCTGGTGAACGCAGGGATCGCGTAGTGATGTTGTGGGCAGTTGCAAATGGATGCTCGATAGAGAAGCGGTGTGGTGCAGTTCGAGGTGGAGACTGTAACACCTTGTTTTTCGTATAAGTGTTTTTGTGTATTCCTTGTTTGCTTTAATTCTATTTAGGCTTTAAATCCCTTCGTGACGCATGAGCCACAAGTACGGTCGTGCTTGTTAGGGAGCACGACCGTGCTCAAGTGCAAGCACGTCTCGCTGACGCTAAGTCAAGCACAACTGTGCTTAAGGGGGTGCACGGTCGTGCTTAGTGCAGAGTCTATATAAGCGAGGATTACTGTAATAGCCTGTTTTTAATTACGTTATTAGACCGGTTAAAATATAATTATTTATATTTTAATCTGAGATCAGAAAAATGATTTTTGAATAAAATAAATTCATATTCATACTCTACTTTATGGTAGAATGTTACAGTGAAATATTAGGTCGAAAATTCAGACGGAACCCGATCTGCGTTTTCACTGAGAGTAAGATTTTACTGAGCAGAAACCCTAATTTCGACTCGGGAACAAAATGGTTAGGTTTTATATTTCGCTCCCAACAATTTTCTGTATTTTGAAAATTTTTGTTAGGAATGAAATAATATTATTTTATTCGGACGTAATCTTTAAGAAAACGCGTAAAGCTTAAGTCGGGTAAACGACGGAGTCGATTATGGAGCTAATTAATGTAGCCGAGGGGACAAGGGGACAAGCATTAAATGTTTGTGATCATGAGTTTTCAAGTGAAATGACCGAAATACCCCTAAACTTAACTTAACCGATGTTAGTTAAATTTTAACCATGGTTAAGGAGGCAAGATTGATTTATGTGGTGCAAAGGGCAGCCACACCTCTCATATATTATGAGCCACATAATTTTAATCATGGTTACCAATTAACCCTAGTTAAGTTATTATATGATTTTATATTAAACCAAAACACATTAATTGAAGCCCAAAGATCTAAACAAGGAGACTAAAATATCTCCCCCTTATATCTTCTCTAAGCCCCATTTCATACTTCATTTCTTTTCTTCCCTCACAAAACTCATCATCTTCAACTTAGTTCAAGAACTCCATTTAAGAACTTGCAAAGGAATCATCAACTTTTCTTCATCTTCTCTACTAGCTTGAGGTAACATGAAGACTCTGACTCATTTCTTCTCTTCTCAAGACCACTTTCTATTTCAATCTTGTTTAGATTTCTCCAAAACCCATTTTTGTTAAGTTTCATGAAGTAATTCATAACAAATCATAGGAATGGATTTTTTTTGTCATTCCAATTTCTGTTGTCTCACTAAGACTTCAACCTCATACATGTAAGAGATTGAATGAAATAGAAACTCCAAACCCTTTGTTTCATTGTTGGCTGAAACTCCCATAGAAATGGGTTTGATGTTTTTGTTCTATTTTTGAAATCTAATGATTGACTTAAACTCTCTATTACATATATAGTCTATATCCAAGAGCTTAAATCTAACTAAATTTCTTAGCCTATTTTTCTAGCTTGGGCCGAAACCCTAACTTGAAGGGGTTGAGTGAAACTTTTCAAATTCATGAATTATACCGGTTGATCTTGTATACTTAATGCTCTAAGATCATACATCTAAGAGATTAAGATGATTTGAAAATCCTAGCATTTTGTTCATGACTTGGCTGAATTCATACTTAAGTGAGTTAGTAGGATTTCTTTAAAATTTAACTTGTATATCATTGATATGGTTGAAGGTGGATTTGTTAACTTGTGGCATGATAACAAGGAGTTTCGAATTCAAGATCCTGATGTTAACTCAGGTGGGGGAAATAACCAATCTACCGTCGAAATGGATAAGTAGTATATGATATAATAATTGTGTAGGGCGACATAAACTATAACACCCCGATTTTTCTGTTTCTTAATGATCTGTGCTTATGTATGTGTAATTATTAATTTAATTTAGATAAAATTATTTTGGTAAATAAAAATTTATTCTCGTAGCTTATTTTATTTTAGAAAAACTGCAATTGAAATTGCAGATGAAAACAGTCTACGTTTTCGCTGTCAGCAAGACTTTACTAATCCAGAAAACGAATTTCGATTGAAAAAATAAAACTGTAGATTTCCTAAAATATTTACAACTATTCCCATGATTTTAAATTTTTTCATTTAGAAATATTACAAAAAATAATTTTTCGGGTAAAGTTTCGCTTAGAGAATACGATCGGTTTTTATAGTCGGGAAATTAATGGAACCGAAATGAAACAAATGTTATTCAAATTTCATTGGTGAAAACTTGAAATGACTTGATGTGAAAAAACCTCTTGAAAGATTTGATGTGAATAGTATTTCCATTCATTACATTTCATCATTTTATCCATATATACAAGTAATGCATTATTTTAATGGCAAATTCAAGTTTTAAATTATAAAAAAAATTGAAAAGACTTGAATTGACATGAATAGTGATCCCATTAATTTCCTAACATCATTACCTTACACATAATTAATTTTTTCAATTCTTACAAGAAACCTATTATTTTAAACATGAAAATCAAGTTTCTTTAATTATGAAAAAAAATTGAAAACCCCTCCTCCTCACATAGGCAGCAGCGCCCCCTCCCCCATTCCCCCTATAAATACCCCTCTTTAACCCCTTGCCACACTTTTGTTTTCTCACTCAAGAACCACTCACTTACAACTCACTTACTTACTTCAACTCTTCCTCCATTTTCACTCTCAAAAGCTTTCAAGTCTTGTTCATCTTCAACCTCACTTCATCAACAAGGGTATACTTTCTTTCCTCTACTCTTCATTTCTTCAAACATCTACTTGTTATTTTTAACATGCATGTCATTTTTTTTTTCATGATTTCATGTTTATGACTTTAACTTAAAAATTTCAAGAAATATACCTAGAAAAATCTTTTTAGCATGAAATCAATTTTTAGTAACTCACACTCATCTCCACTATCATCTTATGCATTTGTATTTTACAAGAAATTTTTCCAAAACCAATTTTGAGAGGGTGGCCGAAACCCTATATATAGGAAAGTTAGTGTTTTTCATTTTATTTTTACATGCATGACTTAAAGTTCTTTGATTTATGCATTTTGAGTTCATAAACAAAATAAGTTTTTATTTCTATATTGGCTTACTATGATCAAACCCTAATTGTGAGAATTGAAGAGATTTTGGCCTTAATTTTTAAGAAGAACACTTAAATAAAAATCACTATTTTGATGACATGCATGAGAGAGATAGAGTGATTTTATGATTTTCCTTATATTATATGTTTGCATGTATGTTTTTGAGGGTCTAAGACCCTTGCATATTGGTTTTATGTTGGTTCTATGGCTTGTGGATGATGCTAGAGTGAAGATAATAACTTGGTGTGGATCAACATGGGTAAAATGTGATTCTGGCAGTATGATATATCTTTATTCGTAAGCCCATAAGTTATTATGTAGAATGTATTTCTGGAAAATAAATAAATATTTGGAAAGAAGACTTCTGGGGCTTTAATTTGATATATAATATGTAAGTATTTGAATAATATTTACTAGGTCAAAACACCTTTCAAAGGAGAACAAAATTATGTCTTATAAACATCATGGGTTGCATGATGATTTTGAGCATGATCTTGAACGTTAAAAACTTTTATAATTTTTTTTTTCGGTTAATACCAAAGTATAACTAAAGTTTGTTTGAAGATTTGAGATTTTTACATGTGTATGTAAAGAGAAAAAAATTTCATAAAGTTGCATGATGGTGAACTCGGATTTCTGGAAAATCCTGTACAATATGGAACCAACTACAATATGTTTATATGTGATTTGGGTACCTTCAAATAAATTTTCAACGATTTTGAAGGTCATTTGAAAGATCATTCACAATTTAAACCCACCGTTGTTCTGAAAATGATTTTATAAAAGAGTTCACCCAAATTCTTGAATGAAAAATATGATTTTAAAAATAATGTCTTTTATCATGACCAAGTAAAGATTTTTGGCATGAAATGGACTATAAACCAGTGATTAATTTAAAGATATAAAAATATGGGATTAAATCATATGTATACATAAAAGTAAGTCTTGGATCAAATGTAATCAAAGAATTTTTAAAAGATTGGACATATCTAGCATCATTTTTTTTAGCCATCGCCAAAACCTATACTTAGAAAGATAAGATATGACTTTGTTGTTTTAATTTAAGTCATTTGCTTAATTCTTAGAGTTGCGGCACGCTGTGGGCAAAATAAGTTCACTCTGGGCAAAAGGGAAACAAATACTTTTTCTATCCGTCGAATCAGGTAAGGGGAGAAAGCCTGAGGGATAATTATTTATGATGTCTATGTGTACTTGGTGTTTTAATGTATTTGTTAGAATTTTGATGTGATGATTGTTTAATGTTTAACTGAATTTGATTGTGTTGATTGGTTGATTGTTTGAATATATATGTTTTATGATTGGATGATTATTCATGAATATGTGCTTGTAGTTGATAGATTTTAAATTAATTGATACTTATATTTGTTATGATAATATTTTGGTTGTTGCATGGAAAGCCTAACTAATGTTAGAGCTCAATTGAAATCTCAAGATAAAAACCTTAAGAAATCATATGAAGAGTATTGAAAATAAATATTTATTTGAAGAAAGGTTTTGATAAAAGGAAAAGCAAATTTATTTGTTCTTTTAAAATTTATGAGATTATTAGTATCAACAATAAAATTTGCATGAAGGAAATTCATTTGAAAATTCAATTGATTTTACACTAAAATAAAAATCAATTTTCTTTTGAAAGAAGAAAACAAAATTTATTTTGAAACTTTAAAAGAATTTATTTGGAGGTTTCAAATGTTTTTAGAAAAAGAAGATTTAAAAAAAAATGGATTTCTTTCTGAAAAGAATGGATTTTTCCATAACTTAAAGTTTTAAATAAAAGAATTTCAAAGGAAAAGTTTTCTTCAAAAAGAAGAAGTCCGATAACGTGGATAAGTTACGGAAAGTTTTGGTTTTGTATTTGTTTTTCACTGATTGAAAAATAATGTTTAAAAGTGAACCTAGTAACCGAGACGTCGGGATACTAGAGTTCTTAAGACACGTGGACTGTGTGTCCTGTACACGTTGTCGTGGACCGTGTCCTATATACATTGTTGTGGACTGTGTGTCCTACAGACGTTGTGATAAAACATGGTGAACGTGGTAAAAAGGTGGAATATGCTTTTCTACGACCACAAAGTCTAAGACTGGTGCACAGGTCTTAAACGTCTTGTGTTGATAATGGAAGTTTTAAAACGTTGGAAATCTATGGATGGTCGTGAGCCTTGAGCCTCGTCAGGGAAAGAATGAAACACAAAGAAAAGCTGCGAAAATAAAATATTTTTACATGAATTTGGCAGACGTGCCCAAAAATTTTTGTGTGAATACCTTGAAGGGAAAGGTATCTCATGCGACGGTGTATCATTGGTGCCTTGATGGACCATGATTTCCATGAGTCTTGTTCACTGTGCCTTGTGTAGGATGGTGTGCTCTAGAACCCACATGCGTTGATGATTGTGCCTTGAGGTTGACAGTTGCTGTGGGAATTATGTTGTCCTGTGTGTTGGCTATTTGAGTGCCATGTGTTGGCTATTTGAGCCTGATCAGCTCACTGCTTTTTTTTTTAAAAAAAAACTGCATGGAGTTGGGGTCTCCGGAGATTAGGATAGATTGTTGAAATATAGAAGTGCCATATGTTTTCAAGAACGACGATGATTTACTTGATACTATGCTTCTATTTAAAAATCATATGTTGAATATGTATACTTATCTGTTCTTGTTGCTTGTAGGTTTGTAGTACATGTAGTCGTCATAATTCATCTATATATTGGTATCTCACCCTTACAATATATCAGGTTTTCCCGGTTCTTTGTTGTTGTACATTAGTATACTAGGACAGGCGGTGCCGAGAAGCTCCTGACCTCACTCTGGGATATTAATCCTGATCTTTGAATAGATGGGTGATTATTCTAATGGTAAGAACTACCGAGTTCTTTCCAACAGGTGTCTATTAGAACGACCAGTTTAGGATGTTTTCTTTGGATTGTGTTCGTTTTAAAGAAGTCGATATAGGAAGTTCTGGAAAAAAAAACTGTGAAATTTTGTAATTTCAAGACGAAAGATTATTTCATGAAATGTATATGCTGAGATGCTATGATTTATAAATAAACTTAGTCTTTGTGTGTTAGTAAATACAGTGTGATTTCATATTAAGTGATGTGTGAATCATTTTTCTGAGGTGAATCCTAGGAAAGAAAAATTTTACCCCCATATTTTCAGAATTATGAAAATAATAGAAGTTTTTCCGAAAACAACCAGTAAACTTTCTTTTAATTTATTTCCGCATGTGATTAGGAAGTAATGCCCAAGGGGGGTGTTACATAAACCCTACTAGTGGTCGAGTAATCGACAAGACCAAAATCACATTGAATGCTTTTCTTAAATATCGATGATGATTTAGGGATTGTAGGTTTATCGACGTTAGGATAATTTTATCTTATATGAGGTTGATTGACTTTATCGTTTTTATTATTGAATTGCTTTATGTCATATTTTGATGTTGGAATATTTTGTTGATTAATGTGTTATGCATGATCTGCCTAGTTTTTAATATTGTGCTTAGTTGATTCTTAAGCGAAGATATGTGTAGTTCGGATGTTGTTGGTTTGGGTGAGAGGATAATGATGACTTAGAAGAGCCTAACCTAGATTTATTATTTCAAAGAGGAGGTGTGACATAGAACATGTGTTGTGGACAGGGTGTGCATCGGGATAATTGTGCAGCTATAGTGTCATTGCTTTGCATGAGCACTCTCACCATGGAAAAGAATGTGCACCGGGAATTTGGAATATGTCGCTTGAACAACTGACTGACATTCCCAACGAGGGATGTGTGAAGGAATTGGTAGTGGCCACGTCAGCATAAAGGTTTAGATTGCATGAGTTAAGGGTAGAGAATGATATATTGAATTATGGATGATGGTTGATTTGGAGTGATGTTTGTCTGTGACTGTCGTTATATTATATACTATGTGCTCTTTTCCGCTTTTGATGATAGAACTATTTCTTATCCCCTATATTTTCTGTATGTTGTGTTTGATCTTTTATGAAATCGTATGAGAAGACCCTGTGGATGAGTTGAATGAGGAGGAGTTGGATGGAACTCCTTACGAACCAGAGATCGGAGGACGAGATGTGAACCACGGTGATAGAGTTTAGGATGTATGGCCAGTGCGTCTCGTGAGACATTTTATATTTTTCCGCCAAGTCTAACAGTTTGTTTAAGTGTATACCTGTGAGGGATCCTACTGAGAGGATAACCTCAACAATGTTTTCTATTATGTGTATAAGACATGTGTGTATTTGCAACATAAATATGGTGTGATGTTTTAATTACTCGATGTTGTATGTTGATTAACTCAAGTTTTAATTATTAAGAATTTTAACATTAAGCGGGCGATTAAGTAATTAATTAATAAGGTTTTTAATCTAATAACACAACGGAGCACAACGGGGTGTCTCAATTACAAGTGAAACACTCAAAATTGGCACTTTAGGCAATCCTAAGTGTGATGGCAGTCTCTCTCATTCTTACCCTTTGAAACCAATCCTTGTTTGGTGTTCCGTTCGTAGTTGAGAGAGTACAATCACGCGCTAGTGCCAATCAGCAAAGGTAATGGTCTTTCCCGCTTCTGTTTCCTTTTCTGTTTCATGAATTGGGAACTAATGGGTTAACCCTGTTTGTGTTGACCAAGGCTTGGGATTGTTCGTCGAGCCATTCGAGGGAACCGGTCTAGGAGCGTCTTCGGTTTAACGGGAATTCTTCATACCAGGTATGGGGAGAAGGAATGGTATGAGTATGTAGGCTTAGGGGTAGCGTAAGACGAAGGGTTTCCATAACCCTTTATGTTTGATGACGTGTTGTATGCCTATATGCCTAATTGTTATATGATGTTAAACTGTTTGTTGTTATGATATTGGAATTGTTGTTTTGGCTTCAACAACTCAAGAGGGGGAGTGAATTGAGTTTTCAAAGAAAATATTTACCTCTTAAAAATTTTTATCAAAGCTTTATAAATCAGAGTTACGGATTTGTGTTCTCAGGATCTTTTATAAAATCGATGAAGGGTTTTTACAAAATCTTGAATAGAAGGTGATGAGGATAAGAAAGATTAATAACGAATAGGTTCAGGATCAATAACTCGGTAATAACAAAATACAGTTTATACAGATCAAGAACAGAAATTATATTTGAAATTTAAACATCAAAATCACAGGTTCTTGATCATAAACATAAATTAAAGAGTGTGAGTTTAGAGATACTACACAACCAGATTTATCCTGGTTCAGTCACCACCATTGTGACCTACATCCAGTCCCCACTCCACCTGTGGGATTTCACACACTAACACACAAGCTTTGCCAGGTAGCTTGAAAACCTTTACACCACAGAGCACTACTTCACCTCGAGATACCACACTCTTGTGAAGAGCCTCAATGTTCTTCCTTAGGGATACCTCGCCCTAATCACTCAGAGAGACTCCCTCTCTCTTTACAATCGAAAAGTAAAAACAAAAGTTGATTCCTAACTCTCAATAGTCAGATAAAACAAATTGAAGCACTTATGAGTATTGAAACACTCTTTTCACAGTAAGCACAATGAAGATGATCAATGATATGTGTATCGTTATAATTCTTTTGTTATCTGTTATGATTCTTCTTAAAGTGTTCCTTCAATCCCTCTTTATATAGAAAACAAGTTATAGTCGTTGGGATCAATTAAAACAGATTTGGATCTGATTTAACAGAATCTATTTTCTTGATTCTTGTTCTTGAGATAAGATTCTGATAGTTCTTACAGAATTCACGTCCATAAAAAAACGAGTCCATTTGGAAAAATAGCCGCGTCCATCTTAAAAAAAATAGTCGCGTCCATTTGCCACGTCAGCAGGTGGGAGTGCTAACACAAAGTAATTGGACGTGCTCCAACTAGTAGACGAGCGCTTGTATTACTTTAGTGGACGAGGGCTTGTATCACTTTAGTGGACGAGCATTTGTCACTTTAGTAGATGTGCGCTTGTGTCATTTTAGTAGATGTGTGCTTCTGTCACTTTAATAGACGTAAGCTTCTGTCATTTTAGTAGACGTGAGCTTCTGCCACTTTCTTGGATGCCAGCTTACCACTGTTGGTGGAGCGCTTCTATTATTCCCAGTGTTGGACGAGCGCTTATATTATTCCAATGTTGGACGAGCGCTTATATTATTCTTTCCAAAAATCATTTTCATTAACGAAAACTTATTCCTTTTAATGCAAGTTATGAAAAATGATTTTCTTCATGCATCTTTCTTAATTGAGCTATTTGTGAATAAGAGATTTCATCTCTTACAAATCATCTAAGACTTAACACTAATTTCTTCGTTTAAGATCTTGTCTTGATGATTCCTTGATCTTCGTCCTTGCTCTTTGATTCCTCCTAGTTCTTCCTTGAATATTCTCCTTTGATTGCTCACTGAACTTGTTGAATATTGCTTGATACCTGTCTTTACAATTTGACACTAAACACTTGCATACACATTAAGTTGTATTTGTCATATATCAAAATCTTTAAGTCATCGAATCTAACAATCTCCCCATTTTCGATTATGACAAACCTTTTAACAAATTATAAGATCAGTGTATAAGTGTAGCAGACGCTAAGTGTTTTAACAGATTTATATCATGGTATCAAAGCAGTCAGAGCAGTAGTATATCAGAGCAAAAAAATATTAACAGAGCATTAATAGAGCAGAATTTGATTTACTCTCTATTAATCATGTAAGCTTATAAACTCATATTTGATTTACTCCCTATTAATCATGTAAGCTTATAAACTCCTTAGCTCCCCCTCAACATATGCATGTATAATTTGTTATTTTCTCCTTTCTCTATATGTTACTTTTTCCTCCCCTTTTGGCATCATAAAAAATGGTAAAGAAAATAAACATTCAAAGCAATAGAGAAGGTAAGCATTTTAAACAATCAAACATAGCATATAAAATTGTTCATGATAGAAGGATAGGAGTACGGGCAAATCAAAGTATAAGTGAGACACCCCCCTGTGCCCCTTTGTGACATTTAGTTTAAAACCTCAGTAATAGTTCCTTAAGCACGCGTTTAGCGTTAGAGATTTTCACAAATCATTTTTGAAATGTCCCCTTTAAAAATCGGAGATTTGTATGACGTTGGAAAAACACCTGATAGACAGTTTTATAACTTCAAAACTTAATCTAACCATAAATGGTCTCTGGTCTTACATCAACTGCCAGGAGCGGAAAAATAAATACACAAACTCCAGTCGTGATAAAGACTTATGAGATAAATAGATACAGTAATCTCAAATTGGTTTTTCATGCACATACACAGTTTTCATTAATAACATAAAATATTCGCAAGATTATAATATATAAATACCCCATGTTTATCTATTACATTACCAAAACACTGTTGAGGGTATCCTCTCGGTAGGAGCCCTCACAGGCATAGACTTAGACAAAATACTAAGCAACTGAGAACATCTAAAATGTCTTACAAGACGCACTGGCCATATACTACCTTAATCCTAATCACCATGGGTCAAGACTCGAGCTCCGGCATCTGGCTCATAGGGAATCCCGTCCAATCCCTCATCATTAAGTTTGTCCACCAGGTCTTCTAGTATGATTTCATAATAAAACAAAATACAACATGCAGAAAGATACAGGGGATAAGAAACCATATAACATCAAACGTGGAAAGGGTTTAGCAAAATTTAATTAAATAACGGCACGCTAAACATCTGTCTCCCCATATAAATATATGTAACATAATCATCCTCAATCCACATCTATCATCTTTCCTCTACCCTCCATCATGATGCAATGCAAATGCTGTATGAATAATCTCTTCATGTATCGGCCATATCCGGATATCACAATATACTCGACACGTCCCAGAGTCCCCGGCGCACACCTTCGTCCGCGGCTGGAGGGTGCCCACGCAAAGCAATGGCACTATAGACGCATAACCCGGTGCACACCTCTGGACCACAATCCAGGATGCTCATGCAATGCATGAACTATAGCTGCGACTAAAATGAAATCATCTCAGGACGGTCCGCCGTTAGCCTATCCCCGGGAATTTTCCCTCCGAGGCATAGACCCCAATCGACCATGTTTCAGGTCCACTCGACCATGTTTCAGGTCCCTCAAATCACAGACCATGTTTCAGGTCACCCCCTAGTGCCCTAACCGGTCATCATAATCTCATAGATAAACTCAAAATAATCTCATCTCATCAATCTCGACCTCATATCAAGATAATCATCTCGGTTAGGCACTGCTATCACATATCGTATGCAATTCCCAAATACATCCTTGTGTCCCAACATAACTTATGATTTACTCAATCCTCTAAGCACAATCATAACACTCATCATATCATCATAATCATCATCATGTTATCCAAAATCATCATCATATATCATCATGTCATAATATCATACATCAAGTACCAAGTTCAAATCAACCAGTCAATCAGGGAATCATCACGTAATAAAATAATCTATGTATGTAGCGTAATGACGATAAATGCACAATTTCTATATCATCATCGGTACCACTGAGTAGTTCCCAATGTGGTATAGACATTGTCCGTTACTCGCTCTCGTGTAGGGTTTGGGTCGCCCTACACCATTATCTAATTAAATGTAACCGCGTCGTTTCCGACGTTAAATAGTTTCTTTCCCCCACCTTTTAATGCGTTCGGAGGTTTTTCTGGAACTTCACAGCCATGCAATCAGCTCCCATGAGTTCCCAAAAAGGAATTCATACTTCTCCAAAGCAAGCAAGAACATGAAAAACATCCCAGAGAGTCGATCCAAGCATATAAACAGCCAGACAAATCACCGAATTAATTTCTCAACAATCACAATATAAATATAATTCAATAATATATTTAATTTCTCAAAAACATCATTGATTTAAATGAACACAGATTTGGGGTTTTATGGTTCATAACATAATTTGGGAAAGCTCAATATAATCCAAGAACCATGAAATTAATTTAGGGAAACACTAATTCAGAGTCCCAATTTCATAAAACGAAGTTTAATTTCAAAATTATAATATGAAATTAAAGAGATAGGGTTAGGGTTTCAAAATCAATTCGGGGATTTTCAATCTAGAAGAGATTAGGGATAAACACTTACCCAAAGTAAGGAGAAGAGAATATGGTGGTGGTGGCAACAGCTCCGACGAAGTTTCGGTGCGGCGGCTCGTGGTGGTCAGAAATCAATGTTCTCCGATCTCAAAAATTCTTGAGGGCTTTTGTAGAGGATGAAGAGGGGAGCAAAGTTATGGTGTTTATTTGATGAAAGGTGGCCGGATGGTGGCCGGAAAACGCCCAAACAGCGGCGGCGGTGGCGGAGCAACAGTGACTAAATGGAAAACCGCATGGTGGAGAAGAAAGAGCACGATGAGGGTAGTTCGGATCTGGACTCAGTTTCGTCGGACGGCGCTGGAAACCACAGTGGGTGGTGGTGGAAGAAGCGCTTACCGCGGTGGGACGACGATCGCACGGCAGCAACATGTGCAGGCGCTGGCTGACGTCTCCTTGCCAGTCGGGGTCAAACGGTGGGCTCCCTGACGGCGATGCGCAGCTGGACGACAAGAGGAAAGGAGGTTGAAGATGAAGTTGGGGAGAAGGAAGAAGAAGATAGCAGCAGAGAAGGAAGGAGAAAAGAAGAAAAAGAAAGAAAGAAAGAAAGAAAGAAAGAAAGAGAAAAAGTTTGAAAGAGAGAGTTACGGGTCTGATGAGAGAAAGGGAGAGAGAGTTTTTATGTTAACTTAACATTTAGTGATAGGTACACAAATGAGTGATAAAATATTAAGCCTAAAATAAACATGTTTTTAATTTTTGGAATCTAAAAATAAAGATTGATACATATATAATTTCGAAATTCAAATTAGAGTAAAGATTAATAGTTGGACTGATCAACTAAGAAAATACTCGGTCCACAATTTAATCTCCGATTAAGGTCAAACCAGTTTATTTTCAACTCTAAAATTAAATTGAATGAAAATATGAAAATTCTTTTCTCTTAATCATATTATTTAAAATATTTTTCTATACTGGTAATAATAGTGACAATAATGCAACTTATTGTCTAATAAGCGTGCATTCACTAAAATAATTCAGTGCTAACGCACCCAATAAAATAATTTGAAGAGAGTAATTTAATTACTCAAACTAAACCACATAACACAAATGAACCTAAATATCCAAATAAAATAATTAATCGTATGTGTAATTATATTTTAACCGGTTAAACAGCGTAACTAAAAACGGGCTGTTACAATAAGCGCGTCCATTAATTTTCCTCCCCTTTTAGATTTTCTCTTGTTTCTTTAGAGATTAGATATATGATTGATCGATTATGCCCAATTCTCTTCTAATGAAGAAGCAGCTTTCCTTATTCAAGGGCTTGGTAAAGATATCAGCAAGTTGCTTAGTTGTATCAACATATTGAATCTCAATTTCTCTACTTTGTATTTGATCTCTAATGAAATGATGTCTGATTTCTATGTGTTTAGTTCTAGAGTGCATTATGGGATTCTTAGTTAGGTTAATTGCACTTGTATTGTCACATCTAATAGGAACTTGGTTTAGTTGCACACCATAATCAACTAATTGTTGTTTCATCGATAAAACCTGTGCACAACTGACTACCCTGCTACATATTCAGTCTCTGCAGTGGATAAAGCCACGATAGATTGTTTCTTACTGAACCGTGATACTAATGAGTTTCCTAGTAAATGGCAAGTTCCACTAGTACTCTTTCTGCCTAGTTTGCATCCAGCAAAATCAGAGTCTGAATAGCTAATTAACGTACATGTAGCTCCCTTGGGATACCATAATCCCATGTCTTTTGTTCCTAACAGATACTTAATGATCCTTTTAACTGCTGTTAAGTGTGATTCTTTTGGATTTGCTTGATACCTAGCACACATGCATACACTAAACATGATATCTGGCCTACTAGCAGTAAGATAAAGTAGTGAGCCTATCATATCTCTGAATTTAGAAATATCAATAGGTTTACCTTGCTCATCCATGTTCAGATAACAGGAGGTACTCATTGGAGTAGCCATCTCCTTAGCTTTTTCCATGCCAAACTTCTTGATCAACTCATTGCAGTACTTGGTTTGGCTAACAAAGATTCCATTTTCAGTTTGATTTATTTTCATTCCAAGGAAAAAGTTTAGCTCACCCATCATTGACATTTCAAACTCACTCTGCATAAGACTTGCAAACTCATTGTACAACTGCTCATTAGTAGCACAAAAAATTATATCATCCATATATATTTGTACAAGTAAAGTGTTGTGTGCCTTTTTCTTAGTGAACAAAGTTGTGTCAACCTTACCTCACCATTCAAATGATTTGTATGTTTCTCCAACTTCGGACATTTATCACATATAGGTGCATCTAATACAGTAGCTAGTTTTTCTTTTAAAGCACAATTTTCTGTTTTTAATTGATCTACCTCTTTGTTTAAAACAAAAGTTTTCTCCTCTAAGCATGTGATGGTTTTCTTAGACTTAGTTAGAAATCTAGCAAGTCTAATGGATTCTCTATGAAGTTCTTCAAAAGCATTTTGCAATTCATCATAAGAAGGTTGATAATTAGAACTTACTTCACTTTCTGAATCACTGTTATTGCTGGCCATCAAGCACAAGTTTTCCTCCTCAGATTCAGATTCTTCAGTGGAATCTAGGTCATTATCATCCCAAGCAATGTAGGCCTTTCTTGGCTTTCTCCACTTCTTGTCCTTTGAGTCAAACTTTTCTGTTTTGTCCTTCTTTTGCAGTTTTGGACAGTCAAGCTTCATGTGGCCAATCTTTCCACATTCATAGCATGTGATGTTGTTAGAAGAGTTGTCACCTTTGCTGAAATTTCTCCTTTGAAAGGTGGATGGCTTTCTTTTGAAGTTTCCTTTCTTCTTTAGGAAGTTCTTGAATTTTCTAACTAGCATTCCCATCCCTTCTTCAGATTCAGCCTCTTGTTCTGATCATCATAATCACTATCTTCTACTTATTTGACTTGTATTTTCAGAGCCAATCCCTTCTTTCTTTTATCAGTTTCTTCACTCTCATTTAGTCTGTTCAACTCCAATTCATGTTCTTGCATTTTTCTAAACAGTGTGGCAATGGTCATTGATGAGAGATCACTGTATTCTGAGATTGCAGTCACTTTAGGTTGCCATTCCCTGCTCAAGCATCTCATGACTTTGTTAATTTGATCCTCATTTGAGATTGTCTTTCCAAGACCATCCAATTATTTACGATGTGTGTGAATCTCTTTTGCATTTTAGTCATAGGTTCTCCTCGATACTTTCTGAACAGCTCATACTCATGTGTGAGGGTGTTCATTCTTGCTCTTTTGACATCTGAGGTTTTTTCATGTGTTACTTGCAATGTATCCCACATCTCCTTTGCTGATTTGCAATTTGAAACCCTGAAAAACTCATCACGGCTTAAATCAAATGTTATAATATTCTTAGCACTTGCATTACATTGAATTCTTTTCTTATCATCCTCGTTCCTTTCAGTTTTAGGCTTATTTCTTGGAGAAACATTAGCATCTATAGTAAAGGGGACAAATGGTCCATTTTCTACTGCATCCTATATGTCAACACCTGCTGCCTCAAAAAAGATTACCATTCTTTCCTTCCAATAGATATACTCAGATCCATTGAAGGCAGGCAGGCGTGCAAGGGAAACCCCTTCATTTAAACAGTCATTGTAAGGCATGCTCTTATAGCTGTTAAGCCAAACTTAAGAGTTTAGCTCTAATGGCAATTGTTGTTTTGGCTTCAACGACTCAAGAGGGGGGGGGGGGGGGGTGAATTGAGTTTTCAAAGAAAATATTTCCCTCTTAAAACTTTTTCATAAAGCTTTATAAATCAGAGTTGCAGATTTGTGTTCTCAGGATCTTTTATAAAATCGATGAAGGGTTTTTACAAAATCTTGAATAGAAGGTGATGAGGATAAGAAAGATTAATAGCGAATAGAATCTGTTTTCTTGAGTCTCGTTCTTGAGATAAGATTCTGATAGTTCTTATAGAATTCCCTTCCATAAAATAATGAGTCCATTTGAAAAAATAGCTGCGTCCATCTTAAAAAAAATAGCTGCGTCCATTTGCCACGTCAGCAGACGGGAGTACTAACACAAAGTAATTGGACGTGCTCCAACTAGTAGACGAGCGCTTGTTTTACTTTAGTGGACGAGCGCTTGTATCACTTTAGTGGACGAGCACTTCTATCACTTTAGTAGACGTGCTCTTGTGTCATTTTAGTAGACATGTGCTTCTGTCACTTTAATAGACGTGAGCTTCTGTCATTTTAGTAGACGTGAGCTTCTGTCACTTTCTTGGTCGCCAGCTTTTACCACTGTTGGTGGAGCGCTTCTATTATTCCCAGTGTTGGAAGAGCGCTTATATTATTCCAGTGTTGGACGAGCGCTTATATTATTCTTTCCAAAAATCATGTTCATTAACGAAAACCTATTCCTTTTAATGCAGGTTATGAAAAATGATTTTCTTCATGCATCTTTCTTAATTGAGCTATTTGTGAATAAGAGATTTCATTTCTTACAACTCATCTAAGACTTAACACTAATTTCTTCGTTTAAGCTCTTGTCTTGATGTTTCCTTGATCTTCGTCCTTGCTCTTTGATTCCTCCTAGTTCTTCATTAAGTATTCTCCTTTGATTGCTCGCTGAACTTGTTGAATATTGCTTGATATCTTTACAATTTGACACTAAACACTTGCATACACATTAAGTTGTATTTGTCATATATCAAAATCTTTAAGTCATTGAATCTAACAGGAATGACTATTATTAATTGTTTATTGATGTCTGTTAGGTTCATGTTAACGTAATGATGCCATGATCGAGTGTTTTTATCATAATTACGATATTGTGATATATTGGTTGTTGTTTGGTATTATGAACGTGTGGCATAGATACAAAAAAAACTATGAAACAATGTTAAGGGAGGTTGTTCCCCTTGTTCATAAGACTGAGTGTTAGTAATTAGTGAGAATTATGCCAATAACTTAGTCAAGGACCGTAGGGATTGATCTTGAGTGATTAGGGACAATTAATGGAAGGAAACTAAATGATTAATTCCCCTCTAATTGTAAGACATGAACATTTAATCAATACTAATGAAACTGATGATCAATGGGTTAGTAAGAACCCTTAGGATTGAATCTGAATTGTTCCCAATGTATTGGCAAGGGGTCTGTGACCCTTCTGCCCAGACCATCAGGGCACGCACTCGAGCACGCCTGTGCTCAATAGGGAGAACGCTCGTGCTCCCATTCAAACCCATAACTGGGCGCGCTGCTTAAGAACACCCGTGATCAATAGTCAGTACGACCATGCTTGATTGTGAGCTCTACACGACCGTGCTGAGGGGTGAGCACGGGCACAGAATACAGAACAATGCTGAAGCACGGGTTTCACCCCAAATGCGCTAAAGACTTAATAAAATACCAACGAAACATGAAGACTAAAGACAAATGATAATATCACTGTACCTTGGTAGCCTAGTGGCCAAGGGGGTCTTGATGCACGATGGTCAAGGTGGTAATCTCTAGTGCTTAATGGCTAGAGTGTTAGTGATGATATGGTACCTTGGTAGCCTAGTGGCCAATGGGGCCTTGATGCTTGATGGTCAAGGTGGTAATCTCTAGTATATAACAACTAGAGTGTTTAATTAATGAATACAAAAAATAACGATAATCCTCGATAGCAAAGTAGTCGAGGTGTTGATGGTGTTAAAACTTGGGTAGCCTATGGGCCCAAGCGGAGGTGGTGGTTATGTTTGTGTGTTGTGTTGAGCATGCATTGACGCATCAGAGATGTTAGTGGGGGATGTTCAACATAGGGGAGGTCGTCCGTGAGTAAGGCGATCTGGCCGTCCGCGACGATTCGAGTGAATCATGTACAACCATGGTGGCGCACCCTAGAATAAGGTGCGTCAGCTAACCTAGGGGTCCACCCTAGGTTTGGTGGATTGCCCCAGCGATGGTGCTTATTAACCAATGTGGAAATGTAACTCTGAAGTTGACATTCTGAGATAGATGGATCCAAGTGCATAATGGAGTAGTGGATTAGAGTTTGCATTGCATAGCATACACGTTTGTATGATGATATTGATATGTTATATTGTTGCCTGCTATAACATGATTGTTTGATGTATACTCGTCTTTCTAACTGCTTCATTGCCATTATATTTGTATACATGTTTCTTACTCCATATCTCTATGTTTCTGGTTGTGGCATGTATCTTTTATGTAGAGGACGGCGAGCAGCCAGTTGAGGAGTGACTCTTAGGAGCCACGAGTCTCTAGTTAGGATTTCCAGTTTTCAGTAGTTAGTTAGTTGTTTTCAGTTGTATCCGATGATTGATTCTGGATTGGTTATACCAGCTCTGTATTGTGACATCGGGGTTGGATTTTTTGTAATGTTATGTTATGTTTTTATTTTTTCGCGTTTTGAGACTTGGCATAATGTGGTGTTCTCTACCCGTTGTTTGGTTTTAATCTTTTTATTAATTAATGCATGTTTTGTTTTAATTATCTTATCTTTTAATGCTTTATATGTATGCGGGGTAGAGGGTGTCACATTTAGTGGTATCAAAGCAGTTCGGCCCTATCCGGACGTGGTATGAGTCTATTGTGAGTCTGTTGTGTGCTCTTGTTTGAATTGTCTATACTTGTTAT
This sequence comes from Sophora flavescens, assembly GCA_030762895.1. Classification (NCBI taxonomy): domain Eukaryota; kingdom Viridiplantae; phylum Streptophyta; class Magnoliopsida; order Fabales; family Fabaceae; genus Sophora; species Sophora flavescens. Next base: position 93,167,965 of record CM061066.1, read on the forward strand.
AGACAATGATGCTATATGTTAGAAGCCGTAGCTTTTCCTTCTTTAAGTTCCATGTATTTAACAAGTTGTCTTGGGCGTTTACAGGAACTTATGGTAGCAAGGGGAGGCAGAAACGACCAGGCGTTCCGGATTATATCAAAATCACACATTTAAAGTCTACAAGTAAAACATCTCAACACTCCTTAAGATAAACTAAAATAAAAAGAATCTACGCCAGTTAGGATTATCTAACTCCGCAACTTTGAATTTCTCTAGTAAACTCAATTTACAGAAGAGCTTATCTCTTTTGCTCGAATCCACTTAGGTGAAATTACTATATACACTTTCGTTTAATCTTCTCAAACTCATACAATTCATCTTAACTATGAGCATTTGATCATTATTCTAGTTTCCTTAGCGATATTCTGCCTTGATCATGATAAAATCTATCGTAATAGTCTTACTTACTAACGTTGAGTTTAAGTGTTCTCGTCTTACCAGTCACATCTATTCCTCAACAAAATTAGTGTCACCTCTTGTTTATCCTACTTTAGGGATAACAATACTTAGGTACTACACTTACTCTCTGTCAGCTGTCTTTAGATCAACTCGTTTTCTTTCTTGTCCATCGAATTGAGGGTGATAAACTAAACTTAGCCTCATATGGTTCCATTCCGATACTACTATGAAAACTATTGTTATATGTAAACTCAATCCATGGCAATAACTCATCCCAACTATTTGTTCAAATCATCCAACTCAACAGGTGACATCCAATAGGGTGCTATAGATAAAAGTCCTATCCCTGGTACGAGATCTATGGTGAATTCCACCTCTCTCTGGTGGCAGACCTGGAACGTCTGAAGGGAATACCTCAGACAATTCTATCACAAAAGGCATAGAATCTATACTAGGAGTCTCGTTAACTTCCACTGAGGACAACATCTAGTACTGCCGAGAATCATCACTCCTCATGGATACTCCTTCATTGGCAAATACTATGCTAGAAGACTCAAGAAATGACAAAGTCTTACTAGAACAATCTAACACTACATGGTTAGCCGAAAGCCAATCCATGCCAAGGATAAAGTCTATTTGATGCATAGGCAACCAGACAAGGTCTACAATAAATGTCCTATTCACAACAACTATAGGACTCTGTAAACAAACAGACATGGTAGTCAACAAATCACTAGTCGGAGTAGATATGATAAGGGTATAAGGTAACAGAGAAACAAGTACTATAAATTATCCACACATTCATACGAAATAAATGAATGTGTAGCATCTGAGTCAAACAACACTGATGAAAGTCCACCAGATATCAAATACATACCTTGTATAAGATCCACAGATTGAGAGGATTCAGCTTGCCACATGGTAAACTCTCCCCCGGTGACCAGAGGTCTGGCCATCTGCTGTCCTGCTGCTGAAACTCCTTTTCCAGCTCCACATCTCTGAACACTGGCTCCTCTACCATTAGCTACCTACTACTGCATAGCCCGCTGTCTACAATCTCGATCCATGTGACCTGATTTCCCACAGTGGAAACAACTAGGTCTCTCCATGCAATCTCTAACATAATGCGGACCCCCGCATCTGAAATAAACTGGGCCTCTCTGCTGCTGACCCGCTCCACCAACTGGTGCTGTAGTAACTAGTATTGGTGCAGCTATCTGCACTGGTCTGGTATATGGTCCCTGCCTCCTCTGGAAACCACTACCTCTCCTCCGAGTACTAAGTCTGATATGACCTCCACTCCTTTGTTGCAGCATAACTGTAGCTAACTTGCGTATAGTCTGGAGAGTCTCAGGTAATTCCCCTCCACCACCTGCTCCTTTGGTGGTATGAGAAGCCTCTCCGTTGCCACTACCGACAACTCTATTTGTGGCTTTACCACCACCTCATCCACTTCCTCGAGTCATGATCCTGTAAAAGGAATCATTAGCTCACACTTATATGACATATAATACTACATAAAACTGGTATATAAATACCATATGCCACATAAATGTTAACTATCGTGTCGAGTCCAGACACAGTACCCAACTTCTAAGCATAGTCAATATCCGATGTGGATTCAACTAGACACGGCCAGTAACAACATCCTAAACCTCACAGTCTGAACATAATCAAACTGCTCTGATACCACCAAATGAAACACCTCGTTGTGCCATTAAATTAAAACCTCATTAATTAAAAACTTAATCGCGTTCTTAATGTTAAACATATACCGAAAAATGAAGATATAAAAAGATACAACTTCTGAAAGTTAAAACACCTCACCATAATTATATTACAATACACAACATATGTTTAACTATTACAATACAAAACACTCTCTAGGGTATCCTATTAGCAGGATCCCTTGCAGGTACATACTTATGCAAATTGTAATAAACAAAGTAAAATAAAATGTCTCAAAAGACGCACTGACCATACTTAATAAACTCTACCGCTAGAATCTACAGCTCGTCCTCCGGTATCTGGCTCATACGGAGTTCCATCCAGATCCTTAGTAACTGGCTCCTTCACAGGGTCTTGTCAGAAGATCACATAACAAAATATACAATACAGCAAAATAGGAGATGAGAAACAATTCTATCATCATAAGCAGAAAAGAATCATAGCATACGATACAATAACAATCAAAGACACGCATCACATATAAATAACATTCATCCTTAATTTACGACATCATTCTCTACCCTTAATCTCATGCAACTAAGCATGTATGCTAACGTGACTACCATGATTCTGTGACAAAACCTCCATCATAATAGGAATGTTAATCCTTCGTCCGAGCGAGCACTCCCCTTTATCATATACATACATACATACATACATACATACATACATATATATAGATAGATAGATAGATAGATAGATAGATAGATACATACATACATACATACATACATAGAGATATAGATACACATGTATACATAATGGTCCGAAACCATAGTAGCCCGAAGCCACAGTAGCCTAAAGCTACACGGAGCCGCTATGCAAGAACTTCGGATACATCTACGGATATACTGACCTCATATGTTCCACTCCCACGACTGTGCTCTACATCATGCATCTACGGGGATCTCGCCAACGTGTATCGAATCATACCCTAGTACGTTAACCTCGCATCACTATCTCGTAAAATATCTCAAGTTATATCACGTAATTAATCTCATCATAATAAAATGTTATTTAATTAGGTTAGGCACGTCTAATTCACATTTATTCTTTCAGCCACATACACATCTCCCGAATAACATATATTATTGCCTAGATGCCAACTAAGCATGGACTAACATATATTTCATGTTATCAGACAAAATAGACTATACACAGTAAAATAATAATAAAATATTTAAGTATTACCAAATATCACGTAAAACAGTTTATCACAACCAGCACATCACAAACAGTTCAACAATGATAAAATCATACATCCTTGACTATTAGAAACATTATCCTAACGGTAATAAACCTACTGTAACACCTCAAGATTCACCCTTATGTTTATATGTGTTAGTTTTGCATATATATGTTTGATATTTATATATATGTGTATATATTATTGCATATGATAATATGTATATTAATATATGATTATTTGCATTAATATGAGATTGTGTCTCTTAATGTTTGATTTTATATGTTAATATATGATATGTGATTTTATTAATAATAAGCGATTAAGAATGATATGATAAGATATCGTGTGATTAAGTATTTAAATAGATATAGTGTTATTCTTAGATTTTAAACCCTCAACCAATCAGATTTGAGTCCTTATCAATATAGGATCATCCTCTTTTTGTTTATATTTTAAGATCTTATTATGATCTCCTAAGGATCCTATCTAGGAATAACTACCAAATCTGTCGCTAAACTTCCATCAAACTTTTGACCATCTTAGAGTCCGATTTAGAATTCGATCTTTATACATTAATTTGTAGATATTTCTCTGAGATTTCTAAAGACACCAAGAACGCCTCAATCAGAAACTTGTAACTCAAGTTATGGTCAAAATACCGAACTGTATACAGTTTGGGCTGAAATAGGAACCTGTTATGACCGAAACTCATATATATACCATTATACTGGACCTAAACCTAGTTTACATGACCCCAACACTCAGAAAACTGACTCCCTCCTTCCTCTTTGAATCCTTATGGTTTTTCTCCCTAAAACTCTCTCTAGGGAACCCATTCTTGCACCATTCTTCTCTACTTCTTGATAGGAGAACATCACTACGAATAGGGGTTTGCTGTGCTTGCTGTTTGGGACTTTAGAAAAGGTAAAATTCGTGCACCTTGTCCCTTGTGTTCTTTCTTTCAAGTTCTTGATCTCTTCCTTTTGATTTATTGATCTTAGGGTTGAACCAAAGTGTCTCTTTGGCGTCCTTGAGGTCGTAGACAAGCACTAGTGAGATGAGACCCTAGTGGATCTTCTTTCTTCTTTTGAAACGCGAACCTCGTACCAGGTATGGGAGAAGAATGGTGTATACACTAGGCTAGGGAGTAGCGTAAGATGAGGGGTTCCTAAATCCCCGTTTATTGTCGTTATAATGTATTGATTCCATGATCTACCTGGTTGTATGACTGAATTGTTTATATGTTTAATTTATTAATTGGTATGCCTATTTGTTATAATTGTTGAGTTGTTCATGATGTGGTATGCCCATTGAATTGTCTTATGCCATGAGTTTTGGTTGAATTGGTATGAATACCCATGATTATGAATGTTGTTGTTATGACATGGATTATGTTGATCACATTGACTGGATATGTTGTTGATGATGATGATGTTACCGTTATGTTAAATATGTTAATAAGACTCTAATTGACTTAATTAGGACTCTTAGTTAACATAGGAATTAAGGGATTAATTCCCCAAGCTTCATAAGACATGAACTATGTTAGTGAGGGGTGAAGTTTCATGACGAATGTTTTAGTTAAGACCCTAGGATCCGATTTGAGAGAATTAGGGAGCCTAAACTCCAAGAACAAATTAAATTCTGCCCAGAACAGTATGTCCCTGTCCAGGAGCACAGTCGTGCTGAACAGGGAGCACGACCGTGCTCCTAGTTAAATTCTGGAAAATAGACCGCGCATTGAGCACGGCCGTGCAGGACAGTGAGCACGGCCGCGCTCCACTTAAGTGGCAGCACGCCCGTGCAGGGGGTTTAGTACTCCTGTGCTTCCCCCTACTGGTCACAACTTAAGATTAATGAATTAAAGAGGTGTTTACCCCAATTATCCCCAGATGATGTAATAATACACTAATCAAATGATAACAAGTTAGATAACTTATTTAAACCCTAAACCCTAACTTATTTATGATGATCTGGCCCAAGTCTCGGGTGGTTCACCCATGGTTTGGTGAACCGTGCGCCCCCGAGGTATCGAGTTATGATACGTCGGCTATCCAAGGGGTTCCTCCATGGTTTGGTGAACTGCCGATGTTGGAGCTTTTTGAGCAATACAGATATGTAACTCTGAAGTTGACTTCCTGAGTTAATTGGATCCACATGCATTGATGGAGTAGTGGAGTAGGGTTGCATTGCACTGTATAGCATATGTTGGATGATTAACATGTTGTTATGGTATTATATGATGATGTATAAATATTGTATGTTGTTATATTGCTATGCCATGCTAGGATGTATGTTCATCTTATTCCCTATTCCCATGACGTTGTGTTTACAAGATTTCTTACTCCTTGTTTTCCTGTTTCTGCTGTTGCATGTATTTCCTTATGCAGATGACGGTGAGCAGCCGGTGGAGGAGTGACTCTGAGGAGCCGTTACTCTAGTTAGAATGCTGAGTTATAGCTGTTAGTTTTGTTAGTTGTTTAGTTCGTTTCCGTGATGTATCAGGATTTTAGTTATACCATCTCTGTTTTTGATATCGGGGTTGGGTTTTTCTTTATCTGTCTTGTTTATGTTTTGCTGTTTTAAAACTGTTATTTGTGTTGTTTTTGTTGAGATGTGAAACCTTTTTATCCAAGTTTTTATTTTTTTTCAAATAAATGCATGTTTTATAATTACCTCTTTTAAGTAAATGTTTTATATTAACATGCAGGGTAGAAGGGTGTCACATTTAGTAGTATCAGAGCAGTTCGGCCCTGTCCGGATGTGGTATTAGTCTATCGTGAGTCTGTTGTGTGACTCTTGTTTGAATTGTCTATATTTATATAGACAATGTTATGTGGTACTAAGTACCTATAGCTTTGCTTTGGCTTGACTTACTGCATTTGGCGGTTTGTCTTGAACGATCCAAGGAGCCTTCGGGTGCTTCTTGTGTTTAGGAAGGTTGTTCTATTATCTCTTGATGATATGAACTCTGCAGCTGATCTTGTGCGCTTACTTTTTTTAAAATCGCTCAATGTTATTCTTTGAATGACCTGGTTATCTTCCAACCACGTTCCCTTAGATTTCTTTGAAAGAACCACTGTTTTTGGAAATGTAACGAAGTCTAAGAATTTGACCTTTCTCTCAGCCAACCAAGTGAAAGCTTCAATGAAAAACGAAGCCCAAGTGTTCATGATTTTGTCTTCCATGGAACTTGAGAGCCCTCTTGATGTCGGAAGTGTGCCTGTTGTGCGGGAGTTTCCTGAATTGTTCCCGGGGGACGTTTACGAACTTCCCCCAGAAAGGGATGTGGAGATCACCATAGATTTAGTACCTGGTACCGGGCCTATTTCCATAGCGCCCTATAGAATGTCTTTTCTAGAGCTAGCCAAGTTGAAGGAACAATTAGAGGACCTTATCCAAAAGCAGTTCATTAGGCCTAGCGTGTCCCCATGGGGAGCGCCAGTGTTGCTAGTAAAGAAGAAGGATGGCAGTATGAGGTTGTGTGTCGACTATCGGCATCTCAATAAGGTGACCATTAAGAATCGTTATCCCCTCCTTAGGATTGATGATCTTATAGATCAGTTGATTGGAGCTTGTTTTTTTTCGAAGATAGATCTGAGGTCAGGGTACCATCATATTCGGGTTAAGTCTGAAGACATCTCGAAGACAGCGTTTAGGATGCGTTATGGTCACTATGACTACTTGGTTATGCCCTTTGGTGTGACCAATGCCCCTGTTGTGTTCATGGACTACATGAACAAGACCTTTCACCCCTTACTTGGATAAGTTTGTGATGGTCTTTATAGATGACATCTTAGTGTACTCTAAGACTAAGGAAGAACATGAGGAGAACTTGAGGGTTGTCTTACAGACCCTAAAGGAGAAGCAGATGTATGCCAAGATGTCTAAGTGCGAGTTTTGGTTAGAAGAGGTTGGTTTCTTAGGTCACGTGATCTCAAAAGGTAGGATAGCCGTCGATTAGGCTAAGGTTGAGACGGTGCTCTAATGGGAATCACCAAAGTCATTGACCGAGATTAGGAGTTTCTTGGGTTTAGCAGGGTACTATAGGCGTTTCATAGAAGGTTTCTCTAAGTTAGCCTTACCCTTAACCCATCTCACCAAGAAGGGACAGCTGTTTGTGTGTGACTCTAAGTGTGAAGAGAGTTTCCAAACCCTTAAGAATAATTTGACATCAGCACCAGTTTTAGTGTTGCCCAATCCTAGTAAATCTTTCATAGTATATTGCGATGCTTCCAAGCAAGGTTTAACTGGAGTGTTGATGTAAGATGGTAAGGTAGTGGCTTATGCTTCTAGGCAATTGAAAACCCATGAGAGGAACTACCCTACCCATGATCTAGAGTTAGGAGCTATGGTGTTTGCCTTTAAAATTTGGAGGCATTACCTGTATGGAGCGAAGTTTGAGGTCTTTAATGATCATAAGAGTCTGAGGTATCTCTTTGATCAAAAGGAGCTGAATATGAGGCAGCGTAGGTGGATTGAATTTTTAAAGGATTATGAGTTTGATATAACCTACCACCCAGGAAAGGCCAATGTAGTGGTTGATGCCGTAAGTAGAAAAACCTTAAACACCTCCGCTTTGATGGTTAGGGAGATGGATCTAATTGAGGAGTTTAGAGACATGGGTTTAGCTTGGGAAGTTACCCCTAAAAGCATTAGGCTTGGAACCTTGAAGGTTACCAACAGTTTGATGGATCAGATTAGAGAGGGTCAGAAGTTAGACAAGTTTCTCATAGATCAGCGAGAGTTGCTTGCGCATGGTAGAGACCTTAGTTTTAAGGAAGGAAGCGATTGAGTCTTGAGGTTCAAAGATAGAGTCTGTATACTAGACATCCCAAAGCTTAGAAAGTTGATCCTTGAAGAAGGACATAGGAGTGGACTGAGTGTGCTCCCAGGTGCCACTAAGATGTATCAGGACTTAAAGCGCATGTTTTGGTGGCCTAGGATGAAGAAAGATGCGACTGAGTTTGTGTATGCTTGTTTAGTGTGTCAAAAGGCTAAGATAGAACACCATAAGCCATCAGGAAAGTTACAACCGTTAAGTATCCCTGAATGGAAATGGGACAGTATTTCAATGGATTGTGTCTGGACTCCCTAGGACTCCTGCTGGTTTTGAGGCTATATGGGTTGTCGTGGATAGACTGACTGAGTCCGCTCATTTCATCCTAATGAACATGGAATACTCTTTGGAAAAGTTGGCTAAGCTGTACATCAAGGAGATAGTTAGGCTACATGGTGTACCTTCTAGCATAATTTCAGATAGAGACCCGAGGTTTACCTCTAGGTTTTGGAACAGTTTGCAAGAGGCTTTAGGAACCAAGCTTAGGCTAAGTTCAGCTTATCACCCTCAAACTAATGGTCAGTTTGAGAGAACCATCTAGTCCTTAGATGATTTTCTTAGAGCTTGTGTGTTAGAACGGTCTGGTAGTTGGGACAAGTTTTTACCCCTAATAGAGTTTACCTACAACAATAGTTTCCATTCCAGTATCGGGATGGCACCTTATGAAGCTCTTTATGGGAGGAGATGTAGGACACCCTTGTGTTGGAGTGAACCTGGTGATAGTGTTGTAATAGGACCTGAAGTGGTGCAAGAAACCACTGAAAAAGTGAGGATGATTCAGGAAAAGATAAAAGTGGCACAAAGTAGGCAGAAGAGCTACCATGACAAAAGAAGGAAGGAGCTCGAATTCCAGGAAGGTGATCATGTATTCTTGAGAGTTACTCCAACAACTGGGGTTGGTAGAGTGATGAAAGCGAAGAAACTTACTCCTAGATTCATTGGTCCTTACCAAATCCTAAAAAGTGTTGGCGGAGTCACCTACCAAATAGCCTTACCACCGTTCTTATCCAACCTTTATAATGTCTTCCATGTGTCCTAGCTCAGAAAGTATGTTCATGACCCTAGTCACGTGATAGTCCCCGATACCATACAGTTGAAATAGAACTTGACGTTTGAGGTGTTACCCGTTCGAGTCGTGGATAGGAGGGTGAAGCAGCTAAGAGACAAGGAAATTCCTTTGGTCAAAGTCGTTTGGAGTGGGGCTACTGAGGAAGGTGCTATGTTGGAGCTGAAAAGCAAGATGATGGAGTCGAACCCGCACCTTTTCAACCGAGGTGATAGAAATTTCGTGGATGAAATTTTTATAAGGGGGTTGAAATTGTAACACCTCAAGATTCACCCTTATGTTTATATGTGTTAGTTCTGGCATTTATATCTTTGATATTTATATATATGTGTATATATTATTGCATATGATAATATGTATATTGATATATGATTATTTACATTAATATGAGATTGTGTCTCTTAATGTTTGATTTTATATGTTAATATATGATATGTGATTTTATTAATAATAAGCGAATAAGAATGATATGATAAGATATCGTGTGATTTAGTATTTAAATAGAGATAGTGTTATTCTTAGATTTTAGCCCCTCAACCTATCAGATTTGAGTCCTTATCAATATAGGATCATCCTCTTTTTGTTTATATCTTAAGATCTTATCATAATCTCCTAAGGATCCTATCTAGGAATAACAACCAAATTTGTCAATAAACTTCCATCGAACTTTTGACCATCTTAGAGTCCGATTTAGGATTTGATCTTTAGAAATTAATTTGTAGATATTTCTCTGAGCTTTCTAAAGACACCAAGAACGCTTCAATAGGAAACTTGTCGCTCAAGTTATGGTCAAAATATAGACCTGTATACAGTTTGGGCTGAAATAAGAACCCGTTTTGACCCAAACTCATATATATACCATTAGACTCGACCTAAACCTAGTTTACACGACCCCAACACTCAAAAAACTGACTCCCTCCTTCCTCTTTGAATCCTTATGGTTTTTTCCCCCTAAAACTCTCTCTAAGGAACCTGTTCTTTCATCGTTCTTCACAGCTTCTTGATAGGAGAACATCGCTATGAATAGGGGTTCGCTGTGCTTGCTGTTTGGGACTTTAGAAAAGGTAAAGTTCGTGCACCTTGTCCCTTGTGTTCTTTCTTTCAAGTTCTCGATCTCTTCCTTTTGATTTCTTGATCTTAGAGTTGAACCAAAGTGTCTCTTTGGCATCCTTGAGGTCGTAGACAAGCGCTAGTGAGACGGGACCCTAGTGGATCTTCTTTCTTCTTTTGAAACGCGAACCTCGTACCAGGTATGGGAGAAGAATAGTGTATACACTAGGATAGGGAGTAGCGTAAGATGAGGGGTTCCCATAGCCCCGTTTATTGTCGTTATAATGTATTGATGCAATGATCTGCCTGGTTGTATGACTGAATTGTTTATATGTTTAATTTGATTAATTGGTATGCCTATTTGTTATAATTGTTGAGTTGTTCATGATGTGGTATGCCTATTGAATTGTCTTATGCCATGAGTTTTGGTTGAATTCGTATGAATACCCATGATTATGAATGTTGTTGTTATGACATGGATTATGTTGATCACATTGACTGGATATGTTGTTGTTGATGATGATGTTACCGTTATGATGAATATGTTAATAAGACTCTAATTGACTTAATTAGGACTCTTAGTTAACATATGAATTAAGGGATTAATTCCCCAAGCTTCATAAGACATGAACTATGTTAGTGAGGGGTGAAGTTTCATGCCGAATGTTTTAGTTAAGACCCTAGGATCCGATTTGAGAGAATTAGGGAGCCTAAACTCCAAGAACACGTTAAATTCTACCCTGAACAGCATGGCCCTGTCCAGGAGCACGGCCGTGCTGAACAGGGAGCACGACTGTGCTCCCAGTTAAATTCTGGAAAACAGATCGTGCATTGAGCACGACCGTGCAGGATAGTGAGCACGACCGTGCTCCACTTAAGTGGCAGCACGACCGTGCTGGAGGTTTAGTACGCCCGTGTTTCCCCTACTGGTCAGAACTTCAGATTAATGAATTAAAGGGGTGTTTAACCCAATTATCCCCAGATGATGTAATAATACACTAATCAAATGATAACAAGTTAGATAACTTAATTAAAGATTAATTAAGATACCAAAGACTGATAAACTGGTCAAGCCGGTACCCGATGGGTTACCGTACGTTGTCACGCTTTGGTGCTTTTTGGCCAAAGTGCTCTCGATGCTTTTTGGTCAAGATGTTGTTATGTTGGACCTTGGTGCTTTATGTCCAAGGGGACCTTGAACCCACGGTATGGGTCTAAGGTGTTAATGTTGATGTTGGTGATAAGTCTTGGGTGCTTTTAGGCCCAAGCAAAGGAGGTGGTTGCCTTGTGTGTTGTTGTGCCATTTGCAATAGAGCATTGGAGTTGTTGTTGAGGGGGATGTTCAACATAGGGGAGGTCATCCTAGTTATGATGATCTGGCCCAAGTCTCGGGTGGTTCACTGGTCGCGCTGTCGCGCACGTGCCAAAAAGCGAGCGATTTACAAAAATATGTAGATAGGGAGCGACAACTCGGATATCGTCTCACAAGGACTCTTGGGTTGTTGTTAACAAAAAAAGTTAGAATTGGGGGGTTTTGGATATTGAAATTGAATAAAGAAAACAAAGCAGAAAGACAATGTAAACTAAACAATTACCAAATAAGCTAAAGCGATTAACCTACTGTTCTCAGGTTCCCACTATCATCGGTTCATATAATTCCAAGCCCTAAGCGGATTCTACTCTCTTTTCGATTGTAACATCAATTAACAAGCGAAACCAATGCTACGAGACATATGTTCCTATTCCCGAATTAAGCAAACGGGGTGAAGCACTCATGAACTAAGCGAACATGAACGAACACACGCGAATTAAGCAAACGCGATTAAGTATAGGAACACATAATCATCGAAATAAATCAATACCTATTCTATACACTCCTGAATTAAGCAAACAGAAATATGTAAAACAATTATTGAAAGAGAATAGCATTGAGTTTAGGAATTACAAAACCTCAAGCGTCAATGGAACCCAATCGCAGTAGATTAATCAAAGGAGACTAGCTCTCCATTACAAACATAAACCTAAATCTAAATTCGTAGCCGTCTAAACTAAAGAGAAGAAGATGAGAAGAGAAGATCCTTCAGTTCTGACCTAAAACAACTATAAATACAGATTCTGGGTTGCGGTCGCTCGCGAGGCGAAACACGTTTCGCGAGGCGAATCATATGAACAGTCGCTCTTTCGCGAGGCGAAACAGGTTTTGCGAGGCGAGCCAGAGAGGGTGACTGTTGCTAATCGTGCTGGTCTTCTGTCTCGCGAGGCGATCATCCTCTAGCGAGGCGAATCCTCCAGAATTGCATTTTTTCCCCGTTTCTTTATTCCCTTAACTTCTAAGTTAACCTGAAAACAATAAAATAGTCATAAGTGCTTTATTTGACTCTAAATCAACTAAATTAACCTAAAAATACTTTACAGACTCAAAATGATGCTTAAAGACAATCAAGTCTAATTTGGGCGAAAATGATATAAAATTAGCACAAAGCCAAGGTTTTTCTAGTTTTAAAACTAGGCTAGCCAGAGGCTGATCAAAATACCCCAAACTTAAACTTTGCTTGTCCCCAAGCAAACTAAAACTCAAAAACTTAAAAAGACTCAAGACATGGCAAGCTTAAGGATTCAATCAACTTTGCACAGATTTCAAGCAATACATCAAAATAATTTTTCCTTCAATGTTCCCCCCTTTTCAAACAAAGCAATCCCCAAAATCATTTATTCTAAACAATTGAGAATTTCATCATTCAAACAGTCAATAATCTAAGCAAGGGATCCAAGTTACACACAAAAGGGAGATCACCAAATTCAAACAATCGCCTTCCTCACAAGGGCATTTAGTGTTTCACTCAATCGCTCAATTTGTGTCAGGTTAACAACATTTCACTCAATTGCACTTTTCAAGAACACTTCCCATAAATTTGATTTTCATCTCAAAATGGTTCCCACAGAAAACATGAATGCAACATCAAAAGGTCTTTTATGGGTTATAATGGGGCCTGGCTAAGGGTAGGATATACAAAGGTACTAGGCTGAAGTCCCTAGGAACTAAGAGAGCATGAAACAGTTTGTTACATTGAATTTCCACTCAGATTCCTTTTTTCATTTTTCTTTATGCTTTGGGTGACTACAGCCTTTTCCTTCAAATACTTTTTTTTTTTGAAATTTTTTTGTAGTTTTTATTTCTTTCTTTTTTTTTCTTTTTTTTTTCATTCTCTTTTTTTTTTTCTTTTCTTGCCTTTGGCTCCAACCTTTTTATTATATTTTTTTCTTTTTCTCAATCCCAAACAACACATCATATCCTTGTAGCCACCCCAAACTTTGTTTCTTGCAACCATTCTCTTTGCTAAGTTTCCATGCTCTCCTAATCCTAAGATCGGGTTAACATGGTTTTTTCCAGATTTTAGGCTCATAACATAAGGTCAACAAGAATTAACAGGCTAATCAGGCTCAATGGGGCTAACTAAGGAACATGCATTAGGGATGGTTATTTTAGGCTAAGTGGTTATTTACAAAGAAAATGCCTAAATCATTTGAAGCAAACACATAAACACGCAACCATAAAGAGATTCAAGCAAATTCGGGAAAGTGCAACTTGAAAGTGATTCTCACAATCAAAAACATGTTGGAGGCTCAAAACCTCACCTGGACATTTTTGCAAATTGTTTGACAGAGATTCTATCCCTAGTGTGTGCTTCCTATCACCCCAAACTTATCATAAATCATGCCATCATAACAAAATCTCAAAGTTCAGTTTTCAATTTTTCAAGTGGGGATCAATTTTTCAATAATTTTTCAACCCAGGGGGGAATCATCAACAATATAAATCACATATCGTGCAATCATCTATGCAAAATTAATTAAAATCCAATCAAGCTTGCCTACACAAGACTCAACACACATACTCCTGATCTTCTCAAATTATTCAAGAGCTTTATTGAAAACAAAACAGAAATACAGCAAGGACAAGAAAATTAAAAAGGAGAGGGTTTAGAGAAACTCATTGGAGGGCGGTTCCACCAGGATCCCACTGTCTGTGATACAGTGGCCACGGAATGCTTAAATTGCAGTATGATCCTCCTGGATCCCATGGCCTGAAGGATAAGTATGAGAGCGGGCGCCTGATAATCATGGTAACTCCGCCAAGTGTGGTGGACTTCTCACTCCCTATCGGGTCACAATTGACTTCCTTGTCAATAAAATCCTCCCAATAAAAGTGGGGTTCAACCCCTTGGACTGGCCATAGTGAAAAATCCAAGGGTGCAAAATCCAGAGCTTTTGGTTCCACAGGGGGAGGTGGCAGACAGGTAGCTGGGGTCTCAGGTGTTGCTTCAACTTCTGCACAATTTTCATCCACTGAATTACCAGATTCATCATCTGTTAAACCTGCAGAAATCTCAGCACACACCACAGAAAGGTTAGAGTTAGTGCAGTCAGTAAATATAGTACAAGAAACTGAGGAGGGTGGCTGCTCAATGGATGGCATATTTGGAACTTCGGCTGAACAAACAGCATCACTCTCACTATCACCCTGCAAAATAGAATCAAGAAACTCAGCACAAACAGCACATGGGTTAGTGTCAGTACAGTCAGTACATATAGTAAAAGAAACCGAATTAGTAAAGGTCTGATTGTCTGGACTTTCTGCACACAGTTCATCCACCCCATTACTTTCAACACATGCATTTGAATTAATTAAATCATCTACCTCCAAAGGTTCTTCATCATCCTCAAGAACGGTGAAGCAGATGTCCTCCTGATCCTCATTTTCTATGTGAACAGGACCCTCAACCTCATGCGTCTCCTGTTCCATATGGACGCTTTGCTCTTCATACCTTTCAAAACATGCTATACACAAAGCAGTGTCAGTACAATCAGCACATGAATTATAATAGATAGAATCAGGGGAGATATCAATATCTGGAGATTCAACAGACAATTCATCAACAGAAACATTATCAAAGTCATCAGAAGAAATATTGTCAAGAACAACTATCTGTGAATTTGTATGTTCTTCTAGGGGATGTGGAGTTTGCAGTGTAGTCCCGCTGACTTGCTGAAAAGTATTAATGCCGCATCCGTTGCTCGCCAAACGCGTGCTGCTGAGGCCGCTCGAAATCCATTCCATTTTTCTTTGAAAAAATGTAGTCATTTGTGCAATCATTTACTTGAATAAGTCCTCTAGTGAAGGTCTGGAAGGTGCAGAGGTGGTCACTTGGGGAGGATTATGTGGCGGTGCCAGTGGTGACATTAGTGGTTGGTCCTCATACCAAGGGTTTAGATGGGTTCCCCAGCTCAATAGGAAGATTTTCTTCAAATCAAACGAGCTGAAGGAGGAATCCACCTCAAGATTATACAACCAATCCCTTGCAGCGCCTTCAAGTGAGAGATGGAAAGCTCCCATCAGGATGTGATCTTCTGTTATTCCTTCAGGTCTCAGCATTATAGAACAAACAGCCTGGAATTCCTTCAGATGCTCCTGCGGATTTTCACCTGCAAGACCACTAAACCTTGGCAACCAGTGCATTAAACCAGCAAAATCAGGATAATATATGCATGGTGGTTCATAATTAACATTAGGCATGTACCCATACATGTAATTCTCCATGGAAAGCACTAAGATTCACAACCAGACAATGCAGCCAAAACTAATTCAGCAAAGATATTATTATTATTATTTTTTTATTTTTTTATTTTCTGCTAATAACAATAAGAGTCCCCGACAACAGCGCCAATTTTTGGTCGCGCTGTCGCACACGCGCCAAAAAGCGAGCGATTTACAAAAATATGTAGATAGGGAGCGACAACTTGGATATCGTCTCACAAGGACTCTTGGGTTGTTGTTAACAGAAAAAGTTAGAATTGGGGGGTTTTGGATATTGAAATTGAATAAAGAAAACAAAGCAGAAAGACAGTGTAAACTAAACAATTACCAAATAAGCTAAAGCGATTAACCTACTGTTCTCGGGTTCCCACTATCATCGGTTCATATAATTCCAAGCCCTATGCGGATTCTACTCTCTTTTCGATTGTAACATCAATTAACAAGCGAAACCAATGCTACGAGACATATGTTCCTATTCCCGAATTAAGTAAACGGGGTGAAGCACTCATGAACTAAGCGAACATGAACGAACACACGCGAATTAAGCAAACGCGATTAAGTATAGGAACACATAATCATCGAAATAAATCAATACCTATTATATACACTCCTGAATTAAGCAAACAGAAATATATAAAACAAGTATTGAAAGAGAATAGCATTGAGTTTAGGAATTACAAAACCTCAAGCGTCAATGGAACCCAATCGCAGTAGATTAATCAAAGGAGACTAGCTCTCCATTACAAACATAAACCTAAATCTAAATTCGTAGCCGTATAAACTAAAGAGAAGAAGATGAGAAGAGAAGATCCTTCAGTTCTGACCTAAAACAACTATAAATACAGATTCTGGGTTGCGGTCGCTCGCGAGGCGAAACAGGTTTCGCGAGGCGAAACAGGTTTCGCGAGGCGAGCCAGAGAGGGTGACTGTTGCTAATCGTGCTGGTCTTCTGTCTCGCGAGGCGATCATCCTCTAGCGAGGCGAATCCTCCAGAATTGCATTTTTCCCCTGTTTCTTTATTCCCTTAACTTCTAAGTTAACCTGAAAACAATAAAATAGTCATAAGTGCTTTATTTGACTCTAAATCAACTAAATTAACCTAAAAATACTTTACAGACTCAAAATGATGCTTAAAGACAATCAAGTCTAATTTGGGCGAAAATGATATAAAATTAGCACAAAGCCAAGGTTTTTCTAGTTATAAAACTAGGCTAGCCAGAGGCTGATCATTCACCCATGGTTTGGTGAACTGTGCTCCCCTGAGGTATCCAGTTATGATACGTTGGCTATCCAAGGGGTTCCTCCATGGTTTGGGGAACTACCGGTGTTGGTGCTTTTTGGCCAATATGGATATGTAACTCCGAAGTTGATTCCTGAGTTTGTTGGATCCACATGCATTGATGGAGTAGTGGAGTAGGGTTGCATTGCACTGCATAGCATATGTTGGATGATTAACATGTTGTTCTAGTATTATATGATGATGTATAAATATTGTATGTTGTTATATTGCTATGCCATGCTATGATGTATGTTCATCTTATTCCATATTCCCATGCCATTGTGTTTACATGATTTCTTACTCCCTGCTTTCCTGTTTCTGCTGTTGCATGTATTTCCTTATGCATAGGACAGTGAGCATCCAACGGAGGAGTGACTCTGAGGAGCCGCGACTCTAGTTAGAATTCTGAGTTATAGTTGTTATTTGTTTAGTTTGTTTCCATGATGTATCCGGATTTTGGCTCTGTATGTGACATCAGGATTGGGTTTTTCTTTATCTGTCTTGTTTATGTTTTACTGTTTTAAAACAATGTTATTTCCGCATTGTTTTTGTTGAGATGTGAAACCTTTTTATCCAAGTTTTTATTTTTTTTCAAATAAATTCATGTTTTATAATTACCTCTTTTAAGTAAATGTTTTATTTTAACATGCAGGGTAGAAGGGTGTCACACCTACAATTCCCAAATCATCATTGGTACTACGGAGTAGTTTCCAATACGATTTTGGTATTGTCGATTACTCGACCACTAGTAGGGTTTAGGCCGCCCTACACCATTATTATAATATGTACTACTTATCAATTCCGACAAGATGATTCTTTCTCCCATTTGAGCTAACACCGGAACCGCAAAATTGAAGCTCCTTTTTACCACACCAAAAGCTACAATTTAACATTCAACCAAAACAACATAAAACAATCTAATCAAATAAAAGCCATCTAGAGTAACCCATAACTAGGGTTTGGTCAAGGAGTTCCAAATAGGGCTAGGGTTCTTTTCTCATTTAAATCTTTTGCATACTAGTTACTAGAGTCTTAACTAGCATATAAAACTTGTCACAAGTCAAAAATTGGAAAAAAAAAATCATCTAACACTACTAGAAATCCATCTTTTTCGGACGGATTTTCGGACGGAATTTGGACAAATTTCGGACGGATTTCGGATGGATAATTCATTTCGGACGGAATGACATCCGTTCGAAAAAGCCCCTTGGGAAATTAGAAAATCCGTTCCAAATTCCATCCGAAAATATTTACGGACAGATTTCGGACGGATTTCGGACAACGTGGAAATCCGGACTGTGGTTATTTTTCGGACGGATTTCGGACGGATTTATTTTTATTTTCGGACGGATTCTGTGATTTTGTTGGTTATTTTTCGGACGGATTTCGGACGGATTTATTTTTATTTTCGGACGGATTTATTTTTATTTTCGGACGGATTCTGTGATTTTGTTGGTTATTTTTCGGACGGATTTCGGACGGATTTATTTTTATTTTCGGACGGATGCTGTGATTTTGTTGGTTATTTTTCGGACGGATTTTGGACGGATTTATTTTTGTTTTCGGACGGATTTGGGACGGATGCTGTGATTTTGTTGGTTATTTTTCGGACAGATTTATTTTTGTTTTCGGACGGATTTGGGACGGAATGCTGTGATTTTGTTTGTTATTTTTTGGACGGATTTCGGACAGATTTATTTTTGTTTTCGGACGGATTTGGGACGGATTTCCCACGAAAGAATCAAAAGTCAGAATCTGTCACGGCCATGACATGTTAACTGAGCCAGACCCCTTGTAAGCAGAATCTGTCACGGCCAGGCCGTGATACCCATCACGGCCGTGACAGACCATTTAGTGAAACAACATTCAAGGCAGAAGCTGTCACAGCCAGGCCGTGATGCTCATCACGGCCGTGACAGATCACTTCACTTACATTACAGTTTCACTATCCATGCGAATTATATGGCACCGATCACTAACATTTGCAGTTTCACATTCAATCACAAAATCATGAATTTGACTATTGTTACAAAATACAGTCTTGGTACCATACAACTTCTAAAAATCAAATACCAATTGCTGCATGCAATCCAAAAGTCATGACTTAAAAACTATCAGAAGATCAAACCACTGTGAACTATGAAGGTCATGTAATGAACCAAAAAGTCGAGGAATCTGAGAATCCAGCCTCTCCAAATTTGCTGACATTTTTCCTTTAGAAGTAGAATGACCTGCATCAATGGAGATGCCCCCACGATACACCTGAAAGATTTATATCCAACAATTCAGTAAAAAAATGAACCTTTCCATCAACCAAGCAAGTCAATTAATTAACAAATAGAAATAAGTGCACACATGTGTTCAACTGTACTCTAGAACCCCAAAAGAACTGAGCCGAGAAAGAAGCCCATGTGATCTATACTGTTTAGTATAGCCGTCTGAGAAAATATACATGCTACAGATCAGTAAGATCGATGGTACTTCCAATAGTTGAAAAGTGCAATCAAATTGTTTATCAATTAATAGCAATCACCTAAAACTACTTGGAAGCTAGAAGCACAAAATCATACATTCATGCATAATTAATCATGAACCTGCATATAATAAAAAGGTGAAGAAGCTGTATGAGAAACCTGTGATTATCCTTCAAATTACAGAAACCCAATTCCCTATACACCAATTGACTTCCATTGAGTTCCTAGCAATTTCCAAGAATTATTTGATTAGATGTAATAGACA
Source organism: Sophora flavescens (assembly GCA_030762895.1). Lineage (NCBI taxonomy): Eukaryota > Viridiplantae > Streptophyta > Magnoliopsida > Fabales > Fabaceae > Sophora > Sophora flavescens. The sequence goes on from CM061066.1 coordinate 93,187,890, forward strand.
AAATTGTTGAAAGGCATTGTTCAAAGACATACAAAACACAATAGATAATAACATGTTTTATTAATTTTCAGTTAGCATTCCTTTTGCGAAAAATGGTGCTTGAGTTGAGCACTACTGACATGCAAAGCAGTCACAACATGGTTGCATATACCTTTAACTCTCAATTCTTATTCACCTAACCTAGGCCACAACATCAATTGACAAAAGAATTAGAATTTAATAGTTAGTTTTTGAATATTTAGAGCAAAAGGCCAAAGAACCATGGTTGCATAATAATGAAGTAAAGAAAATTACTTGCAACATCAACATGGGTAACTAAAGAATGCCTAGATAAAGTGATATCCATATGTGCACCAAGAGTTATATAAGAAGTTGACATTTTGCCATCTAAATAGTAGGATACTCATAAAGGTCGTAAAAGTTGTCTGAACTAAAAATAATAATTTGCATAATAAATTCAAGTGAGGAAAGATGAACATCACAATATTTTATTTGAAGAAGAAAAAAACCCTCATCAATATGAAAGAATGAAAGAATACAAAACATGATCAAGAATATTCCCAAAGCTACAAAGAAACTACACAGGTGACTGGTGAGAAACGCTATAAAACTTCCACCAACAGTTTAGTATCACTGTGATTCTCATCATAATGTTGTAGTAAATGGACAATAACTTACCAATGCAGCCTCTTCAGCAAGCCTAAACTTTTCTAAGTTCAGCTCTTGTTGCCTAAACTTCTCAGCTTCATTGCCTAAATGACATATACCAATACTTTAAATTCTTCCTATCAAAAGATTATGAAAAAGAACTTTGGAAATCATCCATTAAGAGTCCTAATTGCACTAAATCATAATTAATTTCACAAAAACATAACCAAATTCAAATAAATCAAATTGGGGTTTAGGGCTCCTAAATACAATTTGGGGAAACTCAGAATAATGAATTTGGTTTAGGGAAACACAAATTCATAGTCCCAATTTCATAAAACAACCTTAAATTTCAAGATTAAAATATGAAATCAAAAGGTTAGGGTTAGGGTTAGGGTTTCAAAAATCCATTAGGGGGTTTTGAATCTAGAAGAGATGAGAGGGTTTTGACTCACCCAAGCTTGAAGACAGAGGACGCAGTGACAGCCATAGGTACGGCGGCAGCGACGTACAACTCCGGCGAGGTGGCAGTGGCGGTGGAACACTCCCCTACAACAACCATGACACTAATTCAAAGTCCCAATTTCATAAAACTAAGTTAAATTTCAAAATTATAATATGAAATTAAAGAGATAGGGTTAGGGTTTCAAAATCAATTTGGGGATTTTCTTGAATCTGAGCAAAATAGAGTGTTTTCACTCACCCAAGGAAGAAGAGGAAAGAGGTGGTGGCTACCAGGACCTCCGGCGTGGCGGTCGACGGCGGTGTACAGTGGTTCGCGATGGTGATGACGTTAAACAGAGAAACCAGAGGGACCAACACGTGCGGGACAACGAGTAGAGACGTGTGGTTGGGTCTTCCTCTCCAGATGGTGGCGGGACGATGGCCGAAAGTCCGAAGACAGTGGCGGAGAGCGCGGTTTCGCGCTGCAGGAACAGCTGAGGCACGATCTGCACAGTGACGCGAACCAGGCGTGGTGTCGCGCGTTCGGAGCTCGGCTGGCGGCGGTTGTTGTGCGGGTCGCGACTGGCGGGGTTGGGCGGCGCGCGGTTGTGCAGAGTGGAGGAGATGAGACTTTGGTTTTCTTTTAAGTTGTAGAGAGTAGAAGATAAAAGAAAGAAGAAAGAAGATGAAAAAGAGAGAAGGGGGGGTTACGGGTCTGATGAGGGGAGGAGAGAGTGTTTTTTGTTTTAACTTAACATTTAGTGATAGGTACACAAATGAGTGATAAAATATTAAGTCTAAAATAAACATGTTTTTACTTTTTTGAATCTAAGAATAAAGATTGATAAAGATATGATTTCGAAATTCAAATTAGAGTAAAGATTAATAGTTGGACTGATCAACTAAGAAAATACTCGGTCCAAATTTAATCTCCGATTAAGGTCAAACTAGTTTAGTTTCAACTCTAAAATTAAATAGAATGAAAATATGAAAATGTTTTTCTCTTAATCATATTATTTAAAATATTTTTCTGTACTGGTAATAATAGTGACAATAATGCAACTTATTGTCTAGTAAGCGTGCATTCACTGAAATAAGTCAGTGCTAACGCACCCAATAAAATAATTTGAAGAGAGTAATTTAATTACTCAAACTAAACCACATAACAAAATTAACATAAACATCCAAATAAATTAAATAATCATGTGTAATTATATTTTAACCGGCTAAACAGCGTAAATAAAAATGGGCTGTTACACGATCTTCGTCCTTCCATCTCGAGCGGCGGCCGGCGACGGTCTGAGGAGGGCGGCGCGACTTAAAGGAAGGAAGGAGGTAGAAGATGAAGGAGAAGAAATGGAGTTTGAGAGGGAGGAAGAAGAAGAGAGAAAGAAAGGGAAAGAAGAAGAAAATAAAGAAAGAAAAGAGAAAAAGAAGACAGCAGAGAAAGAAAAGAGAAAGTGAGATGTTTACGGGTCAAACCAAAATATTTTCAACTCTAAAATTAAATAGAATGAGAATATGAAAATATTTTTCTCTTAATCATATTATTTAAAATATTTTTCTATACCGGTATAATAGTGACAATAACGTAAATTATTGTCTAATAAGCGTGCATTCACTGAAAGAAGTCAGTGCTAACGCACCCAATAAAATAATTTGAAGAGAGTAATTTAATTACTCAAACTAAACCACATAACAAGTCAAATTGGGCCGATCGGGGCAATTGGCCCAATTAGGTCCTAACAAGTCAAATTGGGCTCTATTAGGATCAAACCAGTCCATTTGGGCTCCATTAGGATCAAAGAAGTACAAATTGGCCCAGTTAGGTCGTATATGACCTAAAAAGTCGATTTGGGCTCTATTAGGATCAAACAAGTCCATTTAGGTTTCATTAGGACCATAGAAGTTCAATTGGGCCGATCGGGGCAATTGGCCCAATTAGGTCCTAACAAGTCAATTTGGGCTCTATTAGGATCAAACCAGTCCATTTGGGCTCCATTAGGATCAAAGAAGTACAAATTGGCCCAGTTAGGTCGTATATGACCTAAAAAGTCGATTTGGGCTCTATTAGGATCAAACAAGTCCATTTAGGCATCATTAGGACCATAGAAGTTCAATTGGGCCTTTCGGGGCAATTGGCCCAATTAGGTCCTAACAAGTCAAATTGGGCTCTATTCGGATCAAACCAGACCATTTGGGCTCCATTAGGATCAAAGAAGTACAAATTGGCCCAGTTAGGTCGTATATGACCTAAAAAGTCGATTTGGGCTCTATTAGGATCAAACAAGTCCATTTAGGCTTCATTAGGACCATAGAAGTTCAATTGGGCCGATCGGGGCATTTGGCCCAATTAGGTCCTAACAAGTCAAATTGGGATCTATTAGGATCAAACCAGTCCATTTGGGCTCCATTAGGATCAAAGAAGTACAAATTGGCCCAGTTAGGTCGTACATGACCTAAAAAGTCGATTTGGGCTCTATTAGGATCAAACAAGTCCATTTAGGCTTCATTAGGACCATAGAAGTTCAATTGGGCCGATCGGGGCATTTGGCCCAATTAGGTCCTAACAAGTCAAATTGGCCTCTATTAGGATCAAACCAGTCCATTTGGGCTCCATTAGGATCAAAGAAGTACAAATTGGCCCAGTTAGGTCGTACATGACCTAAAAAGTCGATTTGGGCTCTATTAGGATCAAACAAGTCCATTTAGGCTTCATTAGGACCATAGAAGTTCAATTGGGCCGATCGGGGCAATTGGCCCAATTAGGTCCTAACAAGTCAATTTGGGCTCTATAGGATCAAACCAGTCCATTTGTGCTCCATTAGGATCAAAGAAGTACAAATTGGCCCAGTTAGGTCGTATATGACCTAAAAAGTCGATTTGGGCTCTATTAGGATCAAACAAGTTTATTTAGGCATCATTAGGACCATAGTGGTTCAATTGGGCTGATCGGGGCAATTGGCCCAATTAGGTCCTAACAAGTCAAATTGGGCTCTATTAGGATCAAACCAGTCCATTTGTGCTCCATTAGGATCAAAGAAGTACAAATTGGCTCAGTTAGGTCGTATATGACCTAAAAAGTCGATTTGGGCTCTATTAGGATCAAACAAGTCCATTTAGGCTTCATTAGGACCATAGAAGTTCAATTGGGCCGATCGGGGCAATGGGCCCAATTAGGTCTTATTTAATTCACTTCATAAATCTTGTTTACTTTTAAATTTATTAAGATCAAATATTTTAATTATATTTATAAAATAAATTATTTAATATTTTTTCAAGGATAATATAAGATAAATTAAGGAAATATAAAAAATAACACAATCAGTCAAAATCCGTCCAAATTTTTGGACGGATTTTTGATTTGATCAAGGAAAATATACAAAATAACACAATCCGTCTGAAATTTTCGGACGGATTTCGGACGGATAATGGAAAATATAAGAATCAACGAAATCCGTCCGAAATTTTCGAATGGATTTCGGACGGATCGTGGAAAATATAAGAATCAACGAAATCCGTCCGAACTTTTCGGACGGATTTCGGACGGATAATGGAAAATATAAGAATCAACGAAATCCGTCCGAAATTTTCGGACGGATCGTGGAAAATATAAGAATCAACGAAATTCGTCGGAAATCCGTCCGAAATTTTCGGACGGATCAAGGAAAATATAAGAATCAACGAAATCCGTCTGAAATCCGTCCGAAATTTTCGGACGGATCAAGGAAAATATAAGAATCAACGAAATCCGTCCGAAATTTTAGGACGGATTTCGGACGGATAATGGAAAATATAAGAATCAACGAAATCCGTCCGAAATCCGTCCGAAATTTTCGGACAGATTTCGGATGGATAATGGAAAATATAAGAATCAATGAAATCCGTCCGAAAATTTCGGACGGATCAAGGAAAATATAAGAATCCGTCCAAAATTTCGGACGGATTTTGGACGGATCAAGAAAAATATAAGAATTAACGAATCCATCCGAAATTTCAGAAGGATTTCGTACGGATCATGGAAAATATAAGAATTAACGAAATCCGTCCGAAATTTTCGGGAAATTTCGGACGGAAACATTTCCGTCCGAAAATTCCGAAAAATCAATTTTTCTAGTAGTGTAACTCATTTGGTTAGGGTTTCAGCCATGAACCAAAAATTTAAGAAGGAAATTTCTTTTGCTCTCATACTCTTGGATCTAGAATATAGAAGTCTTAGTTGGCTTAGAACAATCATCATCCAAGTAAAAACTTGAAGAAAACTCATTTAGCCTATATATATATATATATATATATATATATATATATATATATAGATTCGGCCAAGAGGAGAAATTAGGCCTAGGATTTTCTTTTGATTCTAAGCTCTTGGATAATGAAAGTATAGGTATAAGAGAGGTGAAAACAAGAATCATAACTCATCAAACATTTTTCCAAGTATTTTTGTAAGATTTTTGAAAAACTAGATCTAGAACTTGAAATGGAGAAAAACTTGATGAAAATGAAAATTAATTAATGATAAAGAGAGCCAAGGTGATGAGGAAGAAAACCCTCACCTTTAAATGAAGAAAATTGATGAAGAACTTGAAGAAAATGATCAAAAACTCAAACTTTGCACTAATGGATTCTTAGGTTTTCAATGAGAATAACTTAGTGTATGTTGTAAAATGTATAAGTGAAATGACCAAGTGAAGGAGGAAAGGTTTGGTCCGTGTGGATGGGGTCCAATGAGGAGAAGAATTGGCTTTTTTAATGTTAAATGAGAACCATGGTGGAAGATAACCAAAGCTTGGTTAGGTTATGTTAGAAAAGACTATATTATACCTAGCTATTTTATGAATCATTATGCTATGAAAGAAATGTGTGGTGGAGGTGTGTCTAGAGGGTATGGCCGTGTATGTACCACAAGGAGGAAGGAAAGTCCAATTTGTTTTTGTCATGTTAACTTCAAATGAAACCATAGTTGATGTTAACTAAGCTAGGTTAGGTTAGTAATGAAAATATCTAGATATTTTAGGTTTTGCAATCATGACTATGTGAGTCACCACCATGACTCACCATGGTGACTCATCTCCCATGAGTTATCATGGATGACTCGCCGTTCTGTCCCTCGGTGTATCTCTGCACACCTGTATCCGGTTTCGTTGTTTACCCGATTAGGGTTTTTGCCACTTTTTCACCGAAATTCGTCCGAATAAAATCTAATATTTTATTTATATACGAAAATTTTAGGAATAGACCTTATCACTGAAATAATGATATAATCTAGAATTTTTCAGTTTCGGGTCAAATTAGGGTTTCTGCAGGTATAAAATTATACTGTCAGCAAAAACGCAGACCGATTTTCGTCTGAATTTTAAACCCAAATTTTTACCATAATCCTCTACCATAAGTTGGAGTATAAATATGATTTTTTTTATCCAAAATCATTTCCTAGATCTCCGATAAAAATATAAATAAATATATCGTTACCGGTAATACAACTTATATGAAAAACAGGGTGTTACACTTTGCGAGAAATAATAGTTTTTCTTTTTATGTTTTAGTTTGGTCAGCTTGGTTTGTATGGGAGTAGTGTTATCTTTTATGGAGCTGCGACTCCAAGTATCTAATATTTAAGGAGCCGCGTCTCCATATCTTTATACTGGATCTATACATTTCTATGTTTTCTATTTATGAGTCAGGTTGTGTCTTATGTAGATGATTTTCGAACTTATAATCTTAATTATGATTATGAAGTATTTTATGGTACAATTACTTGAATCAAAACATTTATATTTATGTCTTGCGAAAAAGAAAAAATACCCCGCTATTTAAAATTGATATTTTAATTACCCCACTTTTTGGCCTTAAAATGTCACAGACGTCATATCAGACACATCTTAACACATCATACACATTATTCAAACATTCATATAATCACATATTTATTTAATTAGAGTTTGAGTACTTACTAGTAAGTGATTGAACACCAACCTCTTTGTTGTTTTCTGCCCTTTGAGATTTTGAAATATTCTTAGCACTCGAGAAGGGTGTTACATTTTGAATTCAAATACTTTTTAGTAAAACTGCAATGTAAAGTCTCAGTCATTAATCCACGTCATTAGATGCTTTCCTTTAGATCAGACGCACTTCAATAGATATCATTTATCTATGAAATGCATGTTCAGATTATCTCTAATATATATACGAACATGTCTTCAGCTAAGGGTTTTGTTAATATGTCAGCCCACTGATTTTCAGTTTTGACAAATTTAATGTCAAAAACACCTTTTTGAACGTAGTCTCTTATAATGTGATGTTTATTTTCTATGTGCTTAGCCTTAGAATGATGTATGGGATTCTTAGATAAACAGATAGCACTAGAATTATCACACCAAGCATATATATATATATATATATATATATATATATATATATATATATATATATACATATATTATGTTCAAAGATAGAATAATCTTCAAGTTGATGTTTTACCCATAAAAGCTATGAACAACAGCCTGAAGCTAAAATATATTCTGCTTCTGCAGTTGACAGTGCAATTGTAGTATGTCTTTTGCTTGTCCAAGAGACCAAACTTGCTCCAATGAAGTGACATCATTCACTTGTACTTTTCCTTTCAACTATGTCTCCAGGATAGTCAGCATCACAAAATCCAACTAATCTCTACTATTGTGTTCTTAAATATATCAAACCAAGATTAGTGGTTCCAAGTAAATATCTAAATATTCTTTTGACAGCTTTGAGATGTGATTCTCTTGGGTCAGATTGGAATCTTGCACATATGCATACACAGAATTGAATATCAGGCCTACTAGAAGTTAAATATAGAAGCCAACCAATCATACCTATGTAGATAGTTTGATATACCTTTTTACCTTCCCCATCTTTATATACTTAATTTTGCATTTGTTTCCATAGGAGTTTTCATTGGTTTTGCTGTATCCATTTTATATTTCTTTAAGATCTCCTTGGTATATTTCTGTTGATGGATGTATATTCCATCATCTATATGTTTGATTTTTAAACCAAGGAAGAACTTCAATTCTCTCATCATGCTCATCTCAAATTCATTATGTATAAGTCTAGAGAACTCTTTACAAAGCTTTTCATTAGTAGCACCAAATATAATATCATCAACATAGATTTGTACTATAATGAAATCCTTTTTAGTTCTTTTTCTAAAGAGAGTTATATCAACTTTTCCTCTAATAAAGTCATTTTTGAAAGATACAAGATTCTTGGATTTAAAGCTAGATTTAACTTGCTTTCCATATTGGCAAGAGTCACATTAGACATCCCTTTTGAAACTTATATCAAGTAGACCTTTCACAAGCCTATCCTTCTGAAGCTTAGTTATATGTTTCATACTTGTATGTCCTAGCTTCTTATGCGACCCATCTTTCATCTTCTTTTGATACAAAACAAGTCACATTTTGATTAGTCAATTCAGTTAGATCAATCTTATGAAGATTTTGTTGCCTGTTTGTTGAAAAGTGAACTTTGCCATTAGTGTCTTTGACTATGCATGCATTCTTAGTAAAGGAAACATTATATTCATTATCACATAATTGACTTATGATTAGCAGATTATGTCTTAATCCTTTAACTAAAAGAATATTAAAGATAGATGGTAAAGGTGATCTCCCACCAATTTTACCTATCCCTATTACATTTCCTTTATGATTTCCATCAAAGGTGACATGCTCTCCTTCTTTAGGTTGGAGGTCTAGGAACATAGACTTTTCTCCTATCATGTGTCGTGAGCAGCCACTGTCCAGGTATCATGATAAGTGTGTCCTTTGTCCTATTAAGGAGATCTGCAACAGGAATAATCAAGGCTTTAAGTACACATATTTTCTTGGGTCATTTCTTGTTAGTTCTTGAAGTTTATGACAACTTCATTCTTGTGTGAATACACTTAGACGTGATATGTCCATCTTTTCCACATATTTTACAACTATCATTGTTAGAATATAAATTGACCTTATCATAAAGAGGTTTAGACTTTTGCCCTAAGATTTTTTTAGATACTTTATGATGCGTCTGGTCAAAGAATCCTACACTAGTTTTATCAAGAGAGGGTTTTTGACTTCCTAAAATTTTAGACAAATTTTCTCTTTAATTGACAAAACGGGCAAGACCAGATGTGAGTTCTTCTACCTTCCGTTGAAGTTTAACAACTTCTGTAGATTGTAGCATCTCAACTATGATCTCAGCCCTAGGCTTCTCAGCCTTCGGCTTACTGTTTTCCTGAGACAGTCTGTCACACTCTTAAGTCTTATGTTCATGCTCTTTTAAGAGTTTACCATATTGTCTCTTGAGTTTTCTGAAAGCCTTAGTTAAACAGTTAGATTATTCAATCAATTCATCATAGGCATCTTGCAATTCCTTGAGATCATAAATTACCTCAGAGTCGGAATCTGCATCTGCTATAAGACACATGTTTGCTTCTGTAACATCCCAGTTTTTCATATATATGTTTAATTATTTTATTGGAATAATTAATTATATGGATGTTTATTTTTGTTTATTTTGGTGTGGTTTAATATGAGTAATTTTATTTACTCATTTAAAATTATTTTATTGGGTGCATTAGCACTGCGTTATTGTAGTATATACATGCTTGCAGGACAATAATATTACGTTATTGTCACTATTAGTATTTGTTTAGAAAAATATTTTAAATAATATGGTTGAAAGAAATTTATTTTCATATTTTAATCTAATTAATTTTAGATTTGAAAATATGTTGGTTTAAAAGTAATCGGAGATTAATTTTGGATCATTGATTTCCTTGGTTGATAAATTCAACCATCAATCATTACTCTGATTTGAATTTTGAAATTTTATATTTGTCACTCATTGTTTTTAGATCCAAGGGCCAACATTATTTATTATTTTCTAGACTCAATCTCAACCACACATTTTACCTACCAGAAACAAAAATCCGGTGACACCCTCCTGCTCCCGAGTTCAGTCGTGTGCCGCCCCTGGAGCACCTCCGGTCGCCGCTCGACGCAGAGGAGACGACCACGGTGACTGGTCTTGTGCCTCCGTGAGCTCCGTCGCACCATCGCCTCCAACCACCCTTAGATCGTCGTCCGGCCGCACCTGTTGGGGAGGAGATGAACATACACTACAAGCCTACAAGTGCTAGTCTAGGTTCATGCTTGGCCACTGCCACCTCGCCTGAGCCACCTTGATGCCGTCGTGCCGGACCTTCAAACAGCCACCACATTCTTATTCTTCATCTTGGGTGAGTGTTTCACCATAATTTCGTCTGGTTGTAAAAGCCCATTTTCCTCAAACCCTAACCCTAACATTTTGATTTCAAACTTCAAATTTAAAATTAACTTTAATCTTATGCAATTGAGATTGTAATTTAGCATTTTCATATGTTGATTTCATTATTCTTTGGTTATAATGAGTTTTCCCCAAATTATGTTATGAACCCTAAAGCCCCAAATTTGTTTATATTGAAATTGGTTATAATTATGAAATTAACTGTGTCTTTATGCAATTGGGACTGTTAATTAATGATTTCTATGCTTAATTTCATGTTCCTATGATCAAAGCTCATTTTCCCCAATTTTGATGATGAATCTTAATTTTCCCAAATCTGAATTTTATTGAAATTGGTTCTATTTTGTAAAATTAAGTGTTTAAATCAACTTAGAGTGGGTAGTTGATGATGAGTACCTTATTGTCTGAATTGTCTGATTGTTGAAAATACTTTGACTTCCTCTCCGGGATGTTGTCATGGTTGTGTTTGCTTGGGGAAGTAGGTTTTACATTTTTCGGGAGCTGACAGGAGTTGTCTTCACCTGCCAATGGGTGTCAGAGGAAACTGGAACGTCCAATCGGGTTGTTAGTTGGAGTTTAGATTTATGCAGCTTCGCTCTGAGGTAAACTGACTATTGAAAAACCATGGAAATTGATCCTCTCTTATCTACAAGAGGTGGGGGTGGGGGTGGGGGTGAACCATATTGCACCATATTGGTGGATGTGAAGATGGCTTAATTGTCTTGTTGTCGGAAAATCCTAAATTAAGGATTATCCACTTTTTTTAATTAGTCCCTTATGAGGACATGATTGTAGTGGTTAATTGTAGTTTGATTTATGTTTATTGGTTAGAAAATTAATGTATGACATGTTGAAAACCATCACTTTGATCATTGGATCAAAGAGAGGATTTTAATACTTGGTTATTGCAAATAAATTGATTATTCGATATAACTTGATACATTGATGATTATGTATCATGGTGAGATTGATTTGGTGAAGTGTAATCTTCACTTTGGTTGTTATTGGCTTTTGGCCAAATATGTATGGAAATTGGAGTTTAACTCCAATCCTTGAAACTTAAGCGACTTTAATAACCTTAAATGAGAAAATAAATATTTCGATCCATGGAACAAGAATAAGTTTTGAACAATTATTTTGGAACTTTGATTTTTGATTAAGGGTTTAGAAAGGACTTGAGAAATACTTTAATCGTACGATATATTTTGAATTACCGAAATGATGCCTTAGAATTTAAAGAAATAAGTGTTTTAAGGTTCAATGAAAACAAGAAGGAAGTGTTGTTTTCCAAAAATATTTTTACAGTGTTTAAAACCATCTTAAAGTTTTTAATTGATTTGAAAAAAATGACTTTGATAATTGTTTAGGTCATAAAGGAATAAATCATGTTTCCAGGGGCAATGCAATTGAGTTTTAAAGAGTTCGAAATGGTAAAATAGACCAAAAGTAAATAATTCGACCAACAATATTTTTGGAAGTTACAAACTATTTTTGACACCTAGCTAAGTGTTCTAAGGTTCTAAAATGTGTCATTAACCTTTGAGATCAAAGAATTAACGGAAAGGAATCACCTAGTTTTCAAACTTAGAGGCATTCGGCCAAATTTTAGGACTTTGAGTAAAAAGTTATTCAAGACCTTAACTTAGTATTTTAATATCTGCAAATGAGTATTAGATCCAAAGTAAGTAATGGTTTTGAGTAAAAGAAGCTTATTTTGAAAGTTTAGGGGTTTTGACACTAAATCGAGTAAAACGGGGAAAATTGGCTTTCAATAATTTTACGGGTTTTGAAATATTGTTTTGAAAGATTTGGTATCAATATACCTATGAGTCAATCTTACTTCCAAAATGATTTGGTTTTAGTCAAAGGGTTTTGATTTTGGATAAAAGTGGTTTTGGTCTTCAAGACTAGTATTTCAAGTTAAATGGAAAACCTAGGTCGAGGATGGCTTAGTGTAAATAAAGACTTAATGATTATGACTCATGGTGGAGCGAGACCATATGTCGTAAAGTAAGGACGATTTACTCATCCTTACATCCATAATACTTAATGACAAAGAGTATTTTAAGGTAAATTTCTTGACAAGTAATCCTATTCGGGAATGGACTTAAAGAGGCATAATTGAGTTGGTGACGAATGACCAACCTTCATAATGTACTAAATCGTTGAATATGGATAGTCCAACGAGGGTTGATTCCCAACAGGTTGGTACTGTCGGCTTTGCCTCTAGAATGGCTCTTGGTTTCCGTAAGGAATCCCAAAATTTATCCCGTGGATAAATATGAACGCACACGCCATTATCTGCTTGATCAGCGTAATTGTCAGTACAACCATTGTGCCTAGAAATATGAGCTGACCAGTTAGGTAGAGTGTTTCACAAATAGCCGAGTAAGGATTGATCACCCTTATGATTAAAAATGTTGTGCGGTTCTGGATTTATTATCCACGGTGAACTGGGTGCACACATTATGGCCTTCGAGCATCGATACGTTGATTTTAAATGTTGTGTGGTTCTGGATTACGTATCCATGGTGGACCTGGTGAACACATTAATGTTGTGCGGTTTTGGATTGCTTATCCCCGGTGAACCCGGTGCACACATTATGGCCTTTGTGCATTGTTATGACCTTTTGGTCCATGTGTCTACTATGCTAGCCACACTTTATGCCTACGAAGGGCACATGTGAAACCTGTACTATTGACTATTTCTTTCCAAAACGTCTATTAGCTCCGGAGCTAGGATCAAAGATTCCTTCAGGCTGTGCAGGAATACTATACAGTTTCAATCAGTTACCTCTATTCTCATGTCTCTGTGAACTAAAAGTGTCCAGTCATGTTTGATGAGATTATGTTTATGATGAGATGGTACACCTTTGGTTATAGGTGTGTGTGATAGTTACTTGAATATATACTGAATTGTCTTACTGAGATGTATGTTTACATGGATATGAATGTATGCTATGTTGTGTCGTGCTATTTTCATATCTGCCATATGCTGTGATGTTTGGGAATCTCATCTCCTTATTTTATATTGCCTATGTCGGTTGGCTATGTTCCTTCTGTGTTCTTTTGAGAAGACTGAGATGTCAAGATGTCACTCGGCTGATTCATCATAGAGGTTGAGGTTCGAGCATGCAGATGATATGTTGGAGTTTCTAGGGGACGTCTTCCAACTTTCAGATGGTCCAAGATGATGGTCATTGTGTTTTCTGTCATGCCTGACCTTTCTTTTCTTGAGACAGCCATGGTTGTCGTTGGTCTGTAGACTTTGACTATCCCCCTTGGTAAGGGAAAGGGCTTATTCCGAGAGCTACATTTGTAGTGGCCCTAGTAGTGTCTTTTGTGACGACGTTAGTAGTGGACTCAAATAGAGTCTCCACTAGATTTCGTCAGTTGGGTTTGTCATTCTCATGGTGTACGAGAGAGAATGATCTTTTATATTTTAGTTTGGCCAACTTGGGATGTCTGGGAGTTAGTGTTATCATTTAAGGAGCTGTGTCTCCAAGTTTTTTAGATTACAGGAGTTGCGTCTCCATATCTTTATACCGATCTGTATATCTTTATGTTTCTGTTTATGAGTCGGGTTGGGTTTTATGTAAATGACTTTTGAACTTACCTTAATTATGATTACCAAATATTTTATTGCATATTTACTTGATCCCAAGTATTTATATTTATGTCTTGTGAAAAAGAAAAAAAATTACCCCATTATTTTACAACGAATTTTGATTAAACTACTTTTCGGCCTTAAAATGTCACAGACAATGTAGCGCTCGAGAAGGGTGTTATAGCTTCTTCACTTTCTGCATCTTCATCTGATGAACTGCCATATAGATCTTCCCATGTGACCATAATTCCTTTCTTTTTCTTTTTATAGAATTTCTTGAAGGGTTGCTTTTTCAACTGAAAACATTCAGATTTGATGTGTCCTGGTTTCTTGCATTCATAGCAAACTATAGGACTTTTATCAGAACTGTTGCTTTCCATGAAGTATTTTTCCTTATTGAATTTTTTAAAAGGTGGTTTATCCTTTATGAAATTTTTCTTTTTTCCATAGCTTCCTCATTTTTCTGGTCAACAGTGACATTTCGTCATCACTGTCAGAATCTTCTTCAGAAGCGTCTGATTCTGAATCTGATTTTTCAACCTTCAGAGCATTTGAGGGAGTCTTCTCAGCTTTGAGAGAAATGGATTTTCCTTTCTTTGTTGAGTTATCTTCATTCAACTCTTGCTCATGAACTTGTAAGGTTCCAAGAAGATCACTCATTTGAAGAGTTGTGAGATCTTTGGCCTGAGTTATTGCTGTAACTAGAGGTCTCCATTGTTTGGGCAGACTTCTTAGAATCTTGCCTACCTTCTCAGTATTGGAGTAAATTTTTTCCATATATTTCAGATTATTTGTGATAGTCTGGAATCTATCTATCATTTGAGCAATGCTTTCTCCATTTCCCATGGTAAATAGTTCATACTTCCATACAAGCATATTTATCTTTGTTTCTTTCACCTTTGTCGTTCCTTCATGAGTTACTTCAAGAGTATCCCATATTTCCTTAGCAGATCCACATGCAAGGACCTTTTAAAATTCTTCCTGACTTAGGGCACTCATCAAGGAATACATTGCTTTATGATTTAGCTCCCATTTGGTCTTCTCTTCAATAGTCCACTCGACTTTAGGTTTGTCAGTGTCGTCAGCATTCTTTAGAATGTAGGGGCCTTCACTATTGATTTCCGATAGATCAGAGTTGTTGACATAATGAACCATTGAAATCTTTCCTTCTAGTAGATGTAGTTTTCTCTATCAAAGAAGGGAGGTCTAGTCATGGATGCTCCTTCCATCCCTGAGTTGCTTCCGCTTCTGCTAGCTTGAATCGTCATGATTACTGTTCAATAGGATCTTTCCTCAATACCGTTAAGTGCTCAACCTTGAGGTTAAGTTCTGGTTCCAACTAAAATGAACAGATATAAAACACGAGAGGGGGGGGGGGGGGGGGGGTTGAATTGTTTTTTAGTTAACTTTTCAAAAATCACAAAGTTTTCTTTCTAAGTAGCGATCAGACACATAGAGGAATCTGATATAAAACAGAAAATATGAAAACTTAAAACTTTCAACCCAGTTTGCACTTAGAATATAAAGCAATCTTAAGGAAAGAGATAAGAGAGTCGTCATAGAGATTTATACCGGTTCACCCCAAGCCTTGGGCTACGTCCAGTCCTTGGTTTCCCAAGTGTTATCACTGTAATTGACCAGGTTACAGATGGATATTGTTTGCACACCTAGCCTCCACAGGCTCAACTAATAAGTATTCTTTGCACACCTAGCCTCTCCAGGTTCAAACAAGTATTCTTTTAGCAATCCTCTTCAGGCTCTACAAATGATAAGAGCTGAATGAAGCAGCGGCTTCACAGATTACAACTTTACAAGTCAACCGAGTAGCACTTAACGAGTGAATAAATTTTTAAGGTTGGTATGACCGCAATAAAGACTTCTCAATAAATACAAATGATTGAGAAGAGAAGTTTTCTAAGAAGAACTTAAGAGAGATTTGAATGCGAAAAGAGTATTTAATGCTTGAGTGAGTTCGTTCCGGTGTATATCTTCAACAATCTTCAAAATCTTCTATTTATACTCATTAGCAATAAATCCGTTGAGGAGGATTCTTCAGATGTGTAAACCTTTTATCTTCATTCATTAATTCTAATGAGTCGTTCTGAACTTGCATTTAATGTTTATGGTCGTTGGAAAGCTTCAAGACAAGTTGAACGTATATGTTAGCATTGCTTTATAAGAGTGCATCTTGATTCAGAGCAGTGTATGTTGCTTTTTCAGAGTTAGGCAGCGCGACTTTCGTTATTTGTGCAACACGGGTTTGTGACCGAGTAAAGGTCATTTTACTTTTTGCAACAAAAAGAATTTTAAGCACGGGTTGGTGCTTTTAGCTTCTGAATTTGAATTTCTCAATATGAAAATGCAAGTGAATATTCTTTGTTATCGAATAGAAGTGAAGCGAAGAACTTCCAGTCAGATTAGAGAGTAGGATGCATTTTCATGGCTTGTAGAAACTAAGTCTTTCTTCAGCCTCATCGTAAGACAGACACATCTTTAAGACTTGTATGCTCTTGCTTTATGATCTGCACACTTAATACACACATTAGTGGATTTCAAGAGGTTCACCTAAAATCATTCTTTTGTTTGGATTCATCAAAATTAGAGATGTCAAAAACTTAGACTTAACAAATTCTACTCATCTCTTTCTTTGCCAAAACCTTTTGAGTTACTTTTGGATGATTTCAAAGATGTTTTTCCAAAAGATCTTCCTAAAGGTTTGCCACCTTTGAGGGGGATTGAGCACCACGTGTACTTAATTCCTAGTGCATTTCTTCCTAATAGGCCGGCCTATAAGAGCAATCCACAAGAAACAAAAGAAATTCAAAGGCAAGTTGAAGGATTGTTGGAAAAAGAATAGATAAGAGAATCACTTTCTCCATGTGCAATGCCCATTATTTTAGTACCTAAAATAGATGGAACATGGCGAATGTGCATGGTTTGTAAATCCATAAATAACATAAACATCAAATATAGACATCTAATCCCAAGGTTAGATGACTTATTGGATGGGCTACATGGGTTCCAAATATTTTCAAAAATTGACCTAAGAAGTGGCTATCATCAAATAAAGATAAAAGAAGGGGATGAATGGAAAATCGCTTTTAAAACCAAGTATGGACTTTATGAATGGCTTGTCATGCCTTTTGGACTCACTAATGCACCAAGCACATTCATGAGGCTCATGAATCGTGTCCTTTGGTAATTCCTTGGTAAATTTGTGGTTGTCTATTTTGATGATATCTTAGTATATAGCATGTTCCAAAAGTCTTGGTTTCTGTTTGGTTTTATACATCGATGTAGCAATCGATTTACAGAAGCTGATTTGCATACTAATCAAGTAAGTCCAGAATCAATCGATGTATACATTGATGTACACATAGGTTTTCATTAGAAGTTAGTTAATTAACAGAAAGTACATCGATGTATACATGGATGACAGAACTTTCAATTAATCATTTTTCATTTTAAATTCATTTTAATTTGTGAAAACCATTTTGATTATTTTTAGAGAGCTTAATCAAAAAGAAAAACTTAAAGTTTTCCTTTACATAACAATCCTAATAATCCTTGCTTGAGACTCTTTGAGATTCATCTTTATGGTTCTTCATCTTCAAGCCTTCCTTCATGATCCTTGCTTTTCTCCTTTGATCCTTTGCATCCACTTCCTTGCTCCATTGATATCTTATAAAAACACTTAATCTTGGCAAGTAGTCAATGAATCAAAGTGATAATCAAATAAGTTTGGTCATTAATCAAAACACAAAAGGGTCATTTATCCATAAACTCCCCCTTTTTGATTGATGACAAACTTACCATACTTTACATGTTTAATATTCAGTATAACATAGGAAGTAATTGATATATCAGAGTTCATTATGCAGTAGTGATTTTATTTTTACTCCTCCTGTCTAATTGACAGTTTTAAGATCATGTTTTAGGATTATTAGTTCATTTCATTCAATAGTACGATACTCTTTCTCCCCCTTTGTCATTATAAAAAATAATCCTTGGGAGATGTAAATCATATAAACTTTAAACACAAGGTACACACTAAGGAAGTATTCATTGAGATTCAAAGTATATTCATCCATTCATTAATGTGTTTGATTCAAACAGAGAATACATTCACTGATTTCAACAAAATGTTGTTCCAAACAGAAAATAACAAGCAAACAACATCCAAAACACCTTCCTAGACAGACTAAGAGACCCTAGAGGTAAACATCTTCATTTTTCCTTGGCTCTTTAGTGTTATGTTCAGTTGCAGTAGCAGCAGTTGCAGCCTCCCTTGCCATTTGCGCAACATCTTCAGAAGTTGTAGTCACTTCTGGAGGTGGAGGTGCAGTAATGGGAATTCTTAGGTGTTGATGTATGGTGGCCATCTGCCCTTCAAGAGTGTTGATCTTCAGACTCATATAGTCCAAAGTCCTCTTGATCATCAGGTTTTTCTTGTTTTGCCTTGTTTCAAAGGTAATTTCAATCCTCTTATTCATGACCTCAGCAGAAAATCCTACAGAATCCTTCTCAAGAGTGCAAAAGAACGCTTTGATCAAGGTTGGATAGATGTCACCTTTGATCTGAAGGAAGTCACTCAGTTTATAATCTTCCAAAATATTGTGAAATGTAAATTCATTTTTCTAAAAAAAACTGAAATCCACAGTTATTGCTTCAGGGGTATCTCTATGCTTAAAATCATTTTTGTATACCATTATTTATTCTTCATAAGAGAAATACCTGTTGAGCAACTCAATCACAGTGATGAGATCATCATCTTCTTCTTCCTCCTTTGTCCTCTTCCTCTTTTTCTGTACAACCTTCTTCTTTGGGGTTTCCTTCACCACTTTCTTCTTCTCCTCTTGCTTCTTAGGTACTGGTTTAGATGACTCAGCCACCTTTTCCTTTCCTTTGGCTTGTTTTTTCTTAGCAAGTTCCTTTATAGGAAGCTTTTCTTGCCTTTGAGAGGTTTGGGTTTTCTCCATTTCTTTCCTCTAAGGGCGTGAAGGTGTGGCAATGGGGCAAACTTGTTGAGGTGTGGAGGATTGGGTTGAGGATGACTATATGGAGTTAGAGGGAACAGGTGTAGAAGGACCAGTTTGCTTCACACGGGCCATTAGAGTTATTTTCGAGCTCTGTTAGGGTTTGGGTATTTGAGAAATTGATTTGGAATGTGTGAAATTTGGAGGAAAAAGCTCGGTATTTATAAACTTGTGATAGTCAATCGATGTAATAAAGGTTTTGGCCTGATTAACCTCTGAGTCATTCGATGTACATAGCATCAAGATTGAGATTTTAAGTGATCAATCGATGTATAGCCTAAGTCAGAGAGTACCAAGTTCTGAAACTTGAACGCAATCGATGTGTCAATCGATGTATAACATAAGTCAGAGAGTACCAAGTTGTGAAACTTGAACTCAATCGATGTGTCAATCGATGTTTAAGCTATGTCAGAGAGTACAACAATAGTAGTGTTCAATCAATCGATGTATAAATCGATGTATAGGGCAAGTAAGTGAGTCCCAAGTTTTGGAAACTTCACTCACTCGATGTTACAATCGATTTATACACAGGGTTAGCATTTTTTAACCCAATGTAAATCGATGTTTCAATCGATACATAAGCACTTATAGTGAGCAGTGCTTTTGAGATCAGTGGTTCAATCGATGTACAAATCGATTTATAGCATATCAGTTTGAGATTTTCAGATTTTCATAGCAGGTCAATCGGTGTTGGAATCGATGTATAAAGACTTCCAGAGAGGCATGCTTTCTTATTTTGTCCAACAATCGATGTTCTAGTCTTTAAGACTAAATAGCTTGTATCAATTGATAGCATAATCGATGTAAGGGCACTAAAAACAAATTTATAGGTTTGTACATGGATTGCACAATCTGTGTACTAGCTATGAGATATAGGATTTTTCTTAGTCTAATTGATTGTCAAATCGATGTACAGACATCAAATATCAATGCATTCAACATTCAAAACATCAAGCATAAGTAGGATCAATTATGTTGAGACCTCATAAGTCTGAAACACATTTCATGTGTAGATTCTCTAAGTTTTGATGATTCCAAATAGATTAAGTATGGTAATATTGAATCATATGAAATTGCTGACATATTTGATAAGTGTACAGGAAAATAGACTTAAGGTCACTCGTCTATTTTATGATCCGTCTACTTTTTAGCAGATCTCAGTTTTTAGACTCGTCTATAAACCACTCGTCTAAAATTCATCTCACACAGTCAAAGACCAAGTCAACGCTCAGTCAAGATTCAAATAAACTTGATGACGTGGCAAAAAACATCTATTTAGGAATACACTAGCACCCGTCTAGTTTTGGATTGCATGAGCATCCGTCTAAATCTTGGATTGCCTTTCACCCTTCTAAATTTCCAACACCGCTCCAATGTCAGTGTGTCAGAAATGAAGTCAAAGTCACCTTTTTCAAACTAAAATGCCTTCCTTAAGGATCTCGAAGACCTCTGGATAATAGCACAAAGGATAAAGATTAAAGAACGTTCGTTTCAAGGTTTTAAGGAATAAACATGCAATCTCTGTACCACGGTAGTAACCTTTTAGATGTTTTCGTACAAAGTAAAAGTGCTTTTCTGGAAAGTAAACTGAGAGTTACACTGAAAGAGGAAAACTATGCTACAAGTATAAGAAGCCTGCTGCTACAAACTCTGATACAACAGTTGCTCATAATAAAGTGTACTCTTGAACAACCTTGTCAAAGCTCAACATCCCCAAGCATTTAATATTTACACAGAACAACTATTTGACATTAATGGTGTTTCAGAAGCTCAAATCAGATGAACACACTTTCTGAAGATATGCCTAACGGATTTATTTGATTGAAGTCTTTATATAGATTAAACAATGAAGATGAAGACAAGAAGTTGCATATCATTAAGAACACTGCGTAGAAGCATTTACTCAATTCATTAACTTCTTCATTCTTTCATTGAATATTCATTCAATCATTTGAATTTAATTCGCAGTCTTTCATACTTCATATTTATTCCACTATCTGAGTGTGATCTGAAAGATTTGCAAGTTGTATTAAATACACAAAACCTTTACTCTTTTTATGAGTTGAGCCTGAAGAGGCTAGGTGAGCAAAGAATACTTGTTTGAGTGATTGAGCCTGGAGAGGCTAGGTGTGCAAAGAATACTTGTACTGTAATCTGATCAGTTATAGTGGAAACTCGATGCTGCCAAGAAACTGGACGTAGCCTTATGGACTTTGGGGTGAACCAGTATAAAACTCTTGAGTGATATTCTTTTTCCTTTATCTCTTTAATTTGCTTAAGTTTTGTTTGTTTAAGCTTTTAACTTGGGTAGTTAATATTGTGAATATCAAACTCTGTTTTACTCTTCTCTATCTGTACGTGTGTTCTATTTTAAATTTAGACGTGTATTCTGTTGTCTTAATTTTGCTTGTTGTACCTGCGAAACCCTTTTTTTAAGTAACCGAAAAAGTTGGTAAACACAATTCAACCCCCCTTCTTGTGTTAACTTTGGTTATTTCAGTTGGTATCAGAGCTCATCCTTTGGGTTGAGAACTTAACAATGTAGAGGAATAGTTCTTGGAAATGGCAGGAGAAGCTAGTACAAGCAAGAACCATACTGGAGAAGGATCCTCAATGGCGAGACCTCCATACTTCAATGGAGAGGACTACATCTACTAGAAACAAAAGATGAAGTGGTTTCTACAATCCACTAATTATGATCTTTGGGATATTATTGATGAAGGTCCTTTTGTTCCTAAAGATGAAGAAGGAGCTCTAGTTCCTAAATCAAACATGACCTCTGATCAAAAAACAAAATGACAGTTAAATGCCAAAGCTAGATATGCAATCATGTGTGCCTTGAGTAGAGAAGAATTTGAAAAAGTATGTGCTTGTGAATCTACAAAAGAAATGTGGGATTCACTAGCTGTTGCTCATGAAGGAACCAACAAGGTCAAAGAGACCAAAGTCAGTATGTTAGTCAAAAAGTATGAGCTGTTCAAAATGGAAGAAGGAGAGACTATTGGCCAAATGGATGGAAGATTTCAAACTATAACCAATGGATTGAAATCCCAGGGAAAAGTTTACCAAACCGAGGAACATATTCAAAAGATTCTCAGAAGTCTTCGAAACCAATGGAGACCACTTGTAACTGCTATATCTTAGGCCAAGGACTCAACAACAATGAAGCTTGATGAGCTTCTTAGTACTCTTCAGATCCATGAACAAGAGCTGATTGAAGAAAACAATGGAAAGAAAAACAAATCCATTGCACTCAAGGCTGACAAGAAGTCATCTAAGGGAGTAGTCTAAAAAGCTTCCAAAGTAGATGAATCTTCAGAAGATTCTGAGGAATCAAATGAGAATGACTCTGATGATGAAGATGATGAACTCTCTCTTTTCACTAGAAAAATGAAAAAATTGTGGAAGAAAAGAAACTTCAGATAGGCCAAACCTTTCAGGTGTTTCAATAAAGAAAAGCACAACAAATATGGAGGATCTAGTGACATAAATGTCATTGTGTGCTATGAATGCAAGAAGCCTGGTCACATCAAAGCAGAATGTCCTCAACTCAAGAAGCAACCTCCCAAGAAGTCCTTCAACAAAAAGAAGAAGGGAATGATGGCCACTTGGGAAGATCTTGATGAAAGCTCAACTGAAAGTGAAGGAGAAGAGCTTGAAGCAAATCTCTATCTTTTGGCAGATACTGATTTTGAATCAGAAACTGAGGTACATTCTGAACTTGAGAATTTGAATGATTCATATGGTGAACTATTGGAAGAATCCAACTATATGTCTACAGCTTTCAAATCCCTCAAGAGACAGTATGTTAAACTCTCAAATGAGCATACACAGAAATTTCAAGAGTGTGAAAAGTTAGCTGAAGAAAATAGTATGCTTAAGACTGAAAAGTCTAAAGCTGAGATCTCAGTTGAAACTCTATCTTCTGAAGAAGTTAGTAAACTTCAACAGAAAGTAGAAGAGCTCACCGTAGATCTTGCCAAGTTTGTTAATGGTAGATATAATCTGACTAAACTTCTGGGAAGTCAGAGGCACACCCTTAACAAAGAAGGTATAGGTTATTCACGTCAAGAACATCATAAAGGATCAACAAAGTTCTAAAAAATAACTGTCAAATCTGTGTCAATTAGTTTAAATAAACCTATATGCACATACTGTGGAAAAGCTGGACATATCACATCTAAGTGTATCCACAAAAAGAGAAGGAAGTCTTCGCAGACTCCTTATACTAACAGAAAAGGACCCAAGAAAATATGGGTACCTAAGTCCATGATCATTCCTATTGCAGACATGCTGAACAGGACAAAAGAAACACCTGTCATGGTACCTGGACAGTGGATGCTTGAGACATATGACAGGAGAAAGGTCTATGTTCCTAGACCTCCAACCTAAGAAAGGTGGACATGTAACTTTTGGTGGCAACCGGAAAGGAAAAGTTGTTGGTGTAGGTAAAATTGGTGGTAAACCTCCCTTGCCTATTATCTGTGATGTTTTATATGTGAAAGGGTTAAAACATATTCTGCTTAGCATAAGTCAATTGTGTGATAGTGGATTTTCTGTATCCTTTTCTAAGGATGCATGCATAGTCAATGATTGTAGTGGAAAGACCCTCTTTTCTGCCACAAGGCAAAACAATCTATATAAGATTGACCTGTCTGAACTTTCAGATCAAAGTGTAATATGCTTCATGTCTAAAGAGGATGAAAAGTGGCTATGGCATAAGAAATTAGGACATGTTAGTATGAAACAAATTTCTAAATTGAAAAGGCATAACCTTGTGAGAGGATTGCCTGATGTTTCCTTTAAGAAAGATGTTTTGTGTGATGCATGTCAGAGAGGTAAACAAGTAAAATCAAGTTTCAAATCTAAAAAGGAAGTCACCTCCTCTAGACCCTTGCAACTGTTACACATGGATCTGTTTGGACCAGTCAGTGTAGCTAGCCTAGGTGGAAAGAAATATGGTTTTGTCATAGTTTATGACTATTCTAGATTTACATGGGTACTCTTCTTAACCCACAAGGATGAGTCTTATAAGGTCTTTACAGTATTCAGTAAAAGAGTACAGAATGAGCAGGGTTTTTATATCTCTGCTATCAGAAGTGACCATGGGGGAGAATTTGAAAATGAGCAGTTCAAACTGTTCTGTGAGGAAAATGATATTTCTCATAATTTCTCCGCACCTAGAACTCCATAGTAAAATGGAGTAGTTGAGAGAAAGAACAGATCTCTTCAAGAGATGGGAAGGACAATGCATAACGAAAATAATCTTCCTAAGTACTTCTGGGAAGAAGCCATTAACACTGCTTGTTATGTGCAAAACAAAATTCTGATTAGAACTACCCTAAATAAGACTCCTTATGAATTGTGGAAAGGTAAAAACCCAACATATCATATTTTCATGCATTTGGATGTGAATGTTATATTCTTAATACAAAAGATCATCTTGATAAATTTGATTGTAAAGTAGATGAAGGTATATTCATTGGATATTCTGAAATATCTACAGCTTTTAGAATCTTTAACTCTAAAACCTCTGTTGTCGAAGAATCAATTCATGTAAAGTTTAATGATGGTTTGAAGACTGATAGGGAACTATCAGATCTAGAGGATGATGTTGCAGGTATTGAACTTAATCCTGTAGAAGAAGAATCTTCAGAAAAGTCAAAAGTAGACATATCTAAAAATCAGACAAGTGCTGATATGTCTGAAGCTCAGAATATGAAGAAAGATTGGAAATTCAAGACCTATCATCCATAATATCTTATCATTGGAAGTCCATCTTAAGGAGTTAGAACCATATCTTCTTTCAATGAAAACAACAACATGGCCTTCATATCATGTTTGGAACCCAAAAAGATTGAAGAAGCCTTGTAAGATGAAAGTTGGATTCTAGCCATTCAAGAAGAACTAAATCAGTTCCAGAGAAATGATGTTTGGACTCTAGTTTCTAAACCCAAAGAGAAAACTGTTATTGGAACTAGATGGGTGTTTAGAAACAAACTGGATGAATATGGAAAAGTGGTAAGAAACAAAGCAAGACTAGTTGCTCAATGGTATAATCAACATGAAGGTATTGATTTCCCTGAAACCTTTGCACCTATAGCTAGATTAGAAGCAATTAGAATTCTCATGTCATATGTTGCACAACATGATATAACTCTTTATCAAATGGATGTTAAAAGTGCATTCCTAAATGGAATAATTGAGGAGGAAGTTTATGTCAAGCAACCTCCTGGGTTTGAGGATTCTGAAAAACCTCACCATGTCTATAAGCTTAAGAAAGATTATGGACTCAAACAAGCCCCTAAAGCTTGGTATGATTGATTAAGCACATATATTTCATTAGAGGAAAAGTAGACACTACACTTTTAAAGAAATGCTCAAAGAAAGATTTCATAGTAGTACAGATTTATGTTGATGATATTGTATTTGGTTCTACTAATGAAAAGCTTTGCAAAGAGTTCTCTGAGTTGATGCAGAATGAATTTGAGATGAGCATGATGGGAGAATTGAAGTTATTCCTTGGTCTTAAAAAAAACAGACAAGTGATGGAATCCATATCCACCAATAGAAGTACACCAAGAAGCTTCTGAAAAAGTATAAAATGGAAAATTCAAAGCCCATGAGTACTCCTATGCATCCATCGGTTATTCTAAACAAGGATGAGGAAGGTAAAAAGGTAGATCAAACTACCTACCGAGGTATGATTGGATCTCTTCTATACTTAACTGCTAGTAGACCTGATATTCAATTCAGTGTTTGTCTTTGTGCTAGATTTCAATCAAATCCTAAAGAAACTCATCATAAGGCTGTTAAAAGAATTTTCAGATATTTAATTGGAACCACTAACCTTGGTTTATTATATAAGAAATCTGAAGATTTCAGGTTAGTTGGATTCTGTGATGCTGATTTTGCTGGAGATAGAATTGATAGAAAAAGTACCAGTGGAGGGTGTCATTTCATTGGAGCAAATATGATCTCCTGGTCAAGCAAAAGGCAAAGTATCATTGCTATATCAACTGCTGAAGCTGAATACATATCTGCAGCTAGTTGTTGTTCACAACTACTTTGGGTAAAATATCAACTTGAGGATTACTCTATGTTTGAGCATAATATACTTGTTTGGTGTGATGATACTAGTTCTATTAATCTATCTAAGAATCCCATACAGCATTCTAGAGCAAAGCATATAGAAATAAAGCTTCATTTTATTAGAGATTATGTTCAAAAATGTGTTTTTAAAATTAAGTTTGTAAACACTGATTATCAGTGGGCAGACATCTTTACTAAACCTCTAAGTGAAGATAGATTTGTTTTTATTAGAAGGAATATTAATATGTATAATGTGTCTGAATGAGTGTATGTTGATATGTCTGAAAATGTACATTTTATATCTGCTTGACTCATCTATTTTCTCTATGCTTCACCCGTCTACTTTGGCCAAGCGTCTAATGACGTGGCAAAAAGCACTCAGTGCTAAACCCTAACTGAGACACGTGTACATTTTTTTCTTCGTTTTCCCTCCTTTTTCTAAAAAACGTTTCATTATATTAACAACTGTCTTTTCAAAATTTATTTCGGTTTATGACAATAATCTCTCTCCTTGTTCCCAACGCAAAAAGCAAACAAGCGTTTTAACAAAACAACCCATGTCATTTGAAGACAACCCACTCACAATCTTTGCTCTCAAGTCTCAATCTCTCTGAACTCTCTTCGTCTTCAACCTCTCAAAACTCTTCTTTGTCAAAAACCCTAACTTTCACTTCTTTGAATCAATGGCATCCAAGAGTCTTCTTGAATCTCTAGCAGAGAGAACCAATCTACCTATCTCTGAACTAAAGAAGGTACGCCCTGGAAGGGTACCTAAATTTGAATGAACGCAGAAACAAGCGTTTGGACGTTCTTCCTGAACTCAACCATGATGGATGGTTACCCTTCTTTCAACTACAAGAGCATATCTTCCCTGTTCTTGTTAGGGATTTCTGAACTAGTGCAAAAATCACCAAGGATAACTCAACCTCCATGATTACTGGAGATGTTGGTGAGGGTCATGTTTTCATAACTCATAAGGTACTTCCCCGAAGTAACAAAATGCCCAAGAGAAGGTGCTGGGTATTATAAAGAATGGCTGAAGGACCAAGGAGAAGCCAATGTGAATCTGATTCTGTATGGAGCTGCAAGACCTGCAAACAAAGACTCCAAATACTTATCCCCTAAGGCAAGATTTCTACATGTCTTAATTATAAACCATGTCATGCCTAGAACTGGGTCTTGGAATCATGTCAGTAAAATAGAGAAGTTTGCTCTATTTCATCTAGTCCAAAAGATTAGGATAGATATTACTGACTTGATCTTCATACACATGGAGAAAGCGGTTAAGGTAAAAGAAAAAGATTATCCCTATGGTATGATCATGACAAGGATCTTTAGGGCAAGCAAGTTGGATTTAAGGACTGTTGTTTATGTTGATCTTTGCACAGAGATCACCACAAAGACTCTGTCCTTGATGAAGATTAATCTGACCCCCACTATTGATTCTTCTGCTCAAGCCTCATCATCTGCTGTTGCTGAACCCGCTCAAGAATCTCTCACCATTCCTGCTATCAAGGCTGAACCTTTTGTGGAGCTTGTTGAAGAAGAAAGGCCCCAACTTCAGAAGAAAAAGAGAAAAATTTATGAGTCATCTTCTCAAGCAACTGTTGAAGCTGCTGTGTTTTAAGATGATCTTTGAAACTATTTCTCAGTTGTTGAACCTGTTATTTATTCATTCTTGTCTCTGTCCCAATTAGACCAAGTGTTACTAAAGTCTTCAAGAGAAAGAAAACTGTCCAAGCTGAGGGGGAGTCTCAACCTGAGGAGACTGTGATCCCTAAGAAAAAGAGGACTACTGTGACAAAGAGGAAGATTATATTACTTCCTACTCCATCACTATCACCCTCACCACAGAAAGAATCATCACCTCCACCACAACAAACTGAACCAATTCCTACCAATATTCCATCACCTTCACACTCTCTAACCTTACCTTCACCAACAACAACTTCCATTCCACAACCTTCATCACCATCACCTGCTATGTCACCACAAAGAGAACCAACACCCCCACTATAAAGAACACCATCACCACAACCACAAAAAACCCCTACTCCACCAGCTTCACCGAAAATTCCAACTCCTCCACATATATCATCCATTAGACAACCAACACCTCCTTTATCATCACCTGTTCATGAACCTTTACCTTCATTCTCTGTTCGTAAACCACAAACACTTGAAATTCAAGTCTCTGAACCCAACCCTATTGTTTTAGAACCATCAGTTTCTAAATCTCATGTCTAAACCTTACACACTTCCTTCATCTCCACCTAGACACAAATTACTTCCTTTAATCTCCCTACCACATTACACTTTATTCTCCAGAACCACACTTGTCTCTGTCACAGATGAATGGTCCTCACTCTTCTTGTCTGGCACTGATCTGGATGCCATTGCCTCTTTGGAAGCTGAAAGGCAATGTATAAAGCTTGCTAGAAAACAGAAGACTTCAAGAGCATGGATCCCTCTTCCTAACATTTTCATGAAGCCAATAACTGAGATCAAAGTGATGCCTAATTCAATGACTCTGCAAGGAAAGCAAAAAGTCATCAGTATGCCTGGGGAACAAAGATTTTCTCTGATCAAGCTGACTGACAACAAAGACAAATTGAGGAAGAAGCTGCTCACAACTGAAACCCATCACAAGTTCTTAAAAGTTAGAGATATCTATTGGAGATGTGGTTCCAGTTCTGGATGAAGGAAGAAGAAAAGAAAGATATACCTGTAAGAGGTAGTCAAGCTTTTGCCCTTTACCCTTTTCCCCTTCTATTTATACCATACCTCCTCTTATTTTGGTTTTCCCTTTCTTTCTGTTAAAATTCCCTCAAAATACCCTCATCGCCTCCTTAAATCTTACAAAGTGTTCATATGAGTTCCTCCTATCTGTTGTCACCTCTCCTCTCAACTCTAAAAAACTTCAAGGAATTCTTGAGGAAATCCTTTCAAGCAATCAATATGTGTTGCTGGATCCTAAACCAGAAACCATTGTTCCTCCTAAAGCACTACCATCTACATCTGCAACTGCACTAGCCACTTCAACTTCTTCTACTCAAGTAGTTGCTCATGATCATGTTGCACATCAAAGGATGGATGAAATGTCTTCGAGTCTGCAAACCGTCATTCAAAGACAGGATGAAGCAATTGCTCAACAAGCTGCTTTTCAAGCTCAGATTCTAGCTCAGCATCAAGCCATGCAGAAGATGATGGAAGCATTCTTCAAGAGTCAAGGAGGTCCTAGGTCTTAGTTTTTAGGACTTAGTCTTTTTCATTTCCTTCTTGAGTCATGCAATGTACTAGTCAGTGATGTCTATCACTTGTACTCCTTTTGACACTAATTATATGGAATGAATTGATGTTTTGGTAAACCTTTTGGCTCTCTATATAAAATTTGCTTTACTGCATTTTTATTCTTTTTGATTGATCCTAAAAGGGGGAGGAAATATGATAGAAAAATTATGAGTTTATGACTATTTGTCTAAAAAGTGTGAATTCCGCTCTGATATAATTTGTTTGAATTTAATATCTGCT
This sequence comes from Sophora flavescens, assembly GCA_030762895.1. Classification (NCBI taxonomy): domain Eukaryota; kingdom Viridiplantae; phylum Streptophyta; class Magnoliopsida; order Fabales; family Fabaceae; genus Sophora; species Sophora flavescens. Next base: position 93,217,557 of record CM061066.1, read on the forward strand.
CTGGTACCTTGTTTCTGCTTCAATATGTGTTTATATCTGATGCATAAACTAAGGGGGAGCAAAACATACTCTGAACAATTATATCTTTTGGAAATTTCTCTTATTGCTTTTTGATGTTCAATAATATCAGAAAAGGTATTTGTCATCGTCAAAAAGGGGGAGAATGTTGAAACCTCATAAGTCTGAAACACATTTCATATGTAGATTCTCTAAGTTTTGATGATTCCAAATAGATTAAGTATGGTAATATTGAATCATATGAAATTACTGACATATCTGATAAGTGTACAAGAAAATAGACTTAAGTTCACTTGTCTATTTTATGACCCGTCTACTTTTTAGTAGAGCTCAGTTTTTAGACTCTTCTAAAAACCACTCGTCTAAAATTCAGCTCACACAGTCAAAGACCAAGTCAACACTCGATCAAGATTCAAATAAACTTGATGACGTGGCAAAAAGCATCTGTCTGGAAAACACTTTGGATCACCCATCTAATTTTAGGAATGCACTAGCACCCATCTAGTTTTGGATTGCATGAGCATCCTTATAAATCTTGGATTGCCTTTCACCCTTCTAAATTTCCAACACTACTACAATGTCAGTGCGTCAGAAATGAAGTCCAAGTCACCTTTTTTCAAACTAAAATGTCTTCCTTAAGGATCTCGAAGACCTCTGGATAATAGCACAAAGGATAAAGAATAAAGAACGTTTGTTTCAATGTTTTAAGGAATAAACACGCAATCTCTGTACCACAGCAATAACCTTTTAGCTGTTTTAGTACAAAGTAAAAGTGCTTTCTGAAAAGTAAACTGAGAGTTACACTGAAAGAGGAAAACTCTATGCTACAAGTACAAGAAGCCTGCTGCTGCAAACTTTGATACAAGAGCTGCTCAGAATAAAGTGTACTCTTGAACAACCTTGTCAAAGCTCAACGTCCCCAAGCATTTAATATTTACACAGAACGACTCTTTGACATTAATGGTGTTTCAGAAGCTCAAATCAAATGAAAACACCTTCTGAAGATGTGCCTAACGGATTTATTTGATTGAAGTCTTTATATAGATCAAACAATGAAGATAAAGACAAGAAGTTGCATATCATTAAGAACAATGCGCAGAAGCATTTACTCAATTCATTAACTTCTTCATTCTTTCATTGAATATTCATTCAATCATTTGAATTTAATTCGCAGTCTTTCATACTCATATTTATTCCACTCTTTGATTGTGATATGAAAGATTTGCAAGTTGTATTAAATACACAAAACCTTTACCCTTTTTCTGAGTTGAGCCTGAAGAGGCTAGGTGAGCAAAGAATACTTGTTTGAGTGATTGAGCCTGGAGAGGTCAGGTGTGCAAAGAATACTTGTACTGTAATCTGATTAGTTATAGTGGAAACTTGGTGCTGCCAAGAAACTGGACGTAGCCCTGTGGACTTTGGGGTGAACTAGTATAAACTCTTGAGTGATATTCTTTTTCCCTTATCTCTTTAATTTGCTCAAGTTTTGTTTGTTTAAGCTTTTAACTTGGGGAGTTAATATTGTGAATATCAAACTCTTTTTTTACTCTTCTCTATCTGTACGTGTGTTCTGTTTTAAATTTAGACGTGTCACTCGTCTAAATTTCTGTTGTCTTAATTTTGCTTGTTGTGCCTATGAAACCCCTTTTTTAAGTAACCGAAAAAGTTGGTAAACCCAATTCAACCCCTCCTTCTTGTGTTAACTTTGGTTATTTCAAATTATTCCCAATTCTCTTCTTATATAATAGAAGCTTTCCGTAGCCAATGGTTTAGTGAAAATATCAACTAATTGCTTAGATGTATCAACATATTCAATAACTATATCTCCACTTTGTATGTGATCCTTTATGAAGTGATGTCTTATTTCAATGTGTTTGGTTCTAGAATGCATTATAGGATTCTTAGTTAGATTTATAGCACCAGTGTTGTCACATTTGATTGACACTTTCTCTAGGAGAACACTATAGTCAATGAGTTGTTGTTTCATCCAAAGGATTTGAGCACAACAACCACCTGCTGCAACATATTCTGCTTGGCAGATTGACAAAGCCACACTTGTTTGTTTCTTACTAAACCAAGAAACTAATGAGTTTCCTAGTAAGTGGCAGGTTCCACTAGTACTCTTCCTATCCAACTTGCATCCAGCAAAGTCAAAGTCTGAATATCCTATTAAATCACATGTGGATCCCTTAGCATACCATAATCCCATTTCTTTAGTTCCTAGCAAGTATTTCATGATTCTCTTTATAGCAGTTAAGTGTGATTCCTTAGGGTTGGATTGATATCTTGAACACATAGAAACACAAAACATTATATCAGGTCTACTTGCATTTAAGTAAAGTAAGGAACCGATCATACCTCTGTACTTGGATACATCTACTGATTTACCTTTCTCATCTTTGTCCAAGTAACATGATGGACTCACTGGAGTTGTCATTTCCTTTGCATTCTCCATGCCAAACTACTTCAATAGTTCTTTGCAGTACTTTGTTTGGCTTATGAAAGTCCCTTCATCACATTGTTTGATTTGAAGTCCCAATAAGAAAGTAAGTTCTCCCATCATAGACATCTCAAACTCATTTTGCATCAATTTAGAAAATTCCTTACACAGTGAATCATTAGTAGCACTGTAACAGCCTGATTTTAATTATGTTGTTCAACCGGTTAAAATATAATTAATTATATTTTAATTTGAGATTTAGAAAGTGTTTTTGATTAAAATAAAATCATATTCATAGTCTACTTTATGGTAAAGGGGTTACGGTAAAATTTTCGGTTGAAAATTCAGACGAAAGTCGGTGTGCGTTTTCACTGCTGATACAAGTTTACTGTGCAGAAAACCTAATTTTGACCCGTGAATGAGAGGATTAGTGTTTTTAATATGTTTCCTTCAACTTTGGTTATCTTGAAAATTTTCGTTCAAAAATAGAATATAATATTTTATTCGGGCGAAAACGTCGGAAGAATTACGATCGGAAAATACAACCGGGTATGAAATGGAGCATATTAGGGAGCACAAAAGAAAGTGAAGTGACTTGATGGGACTTGATGGAAATGGGTTATATGGGTTATGACACATTCCAAAAGTGTAATCATCACACTTTTCAAATTATAACATATTATATTCTAAAAACCTATTTTTCTCTCTCTTCTCAAACCAAACAAGGCACAAGATCAAAACTTTCTCTCCAATCTCATTCCTCTCTCCTCAATTTTGTGCCACTCTCTCCCTTCTCTATATATATACCTCTCATTTTCACTTCATCATCTTCCTAGTTCTTCAAACTCCATTAAACATTCATCTTCTTCCTTTCTTCTAAAAGTTCAAGCTCTTAAAGCTTTAGTTTTTATTCATCTTTTCTACTTAAGTTCTTCATTAAAGTTCTTCCTTACACTAAGGGTAATGCTCTCATATGAATCTTTTTGCAAGTTTCATATTTTATTTCTTAGTTTACTTTATGTGTTATTTATATGCTTTAAACTTCTAAAATCTCTCTAAAATGGTAGAAAACTCCTTTTGAGTTGAAACCACTTTCTATAGTCTTGTATTAACTTATATTTTCACATACTAAGAGGTTGTGTAAAACAAAAATATCTACCTATCTCTTCCAATGAAGCCCGAATGCTTGCATTTGGAACCTAGGAAGTTTTTGTTTCAACTTTTGGAATATGATCATGTGTTTGAGTTTCTAACTTTCCATTGGTCTCAAATCTATAAATCTTGGAAGTTTTGATAGGTTGTTCCTATGATGACTGAAAATATGAATAAGTAAGCCTAGGATACTATGTTTCAGCTTTCCAAGTATGATCATCGATTTAGAACTCTTAATACCTTGTGATTCTAAACCTAAGAGTTATTGTTAAACAAAGAATATTTTCCTCATCATCCTATGATGGCCGAAACTTAGTATTTAGGTGCTAGGATGTTTGAGTTTTTATTTTTCCAAAATGATCATGGACTTAAGCTCCATAAGATATTTGGATGCTAAGTCTAAGAGATTGGAAAGTTTAAGGATTTCTAACTTGTTTACTCTATGTTATTAAAGCTAGGATGTATTACTTTAATTTTTCCAAGATGATCATGGACTTGAGCTCCATAAGATATTTGGATGCTAAGTCTAAGAGATTGGAAAGTTTAAGGATTTCTAACCTATAAATCCTATGAAGGCCTAACCTAGAAGGTTATGGACCTAGGATACTTTGTTCTTATTTTTCCAAAATGATCATGGTTTTGAGCTCCTTAATACATATGGATTCTAAACCTAAGAGATTGGAAAGTTTAGTGAATTCTAGCCTATTTTACTAGCCTTGTCTGAATACCCTAAGTTTATAACTTAGTGGGATTTTAATTCAACTTTGTTAATTGATCATTGTTTATGAACTCCTAGCACTTAAGGATCATAAATCCATGAGTTGTATAATTTTCGGGAATCTCTAAGTCTAAAAACTAGTCTTGGTCGAACCTATACCTTGTAGTTTAGTGTTCTTGTTTGATTTTAACATGTGATTTTGTGTTCATAACCTTAGACTTCCATCACGGAGGAAACGAGGACGTTCGTGGTATACCTCTTCGAGCATCTAATTTCCTTACCTTCACAAAAGGTGGAGTTAGTACTTTGTGGTGTGACAACGAGGAGCTTCGAGTTCGGGAGTTCGGTGATAACCCAGGTGGGGAAAAGAACCAACCTATCATCGGAATGGATAAGTAGTAGATTATATAATAATTGTGTAGGGCGACCTAAACCCTACTAGTAGTCGAGTAATCGACAAGACCAAAATCACATTGGAAACCTTTTCTGAAAAACCAATGGTGATTCGGGGATTGTAGGTTTATCGATATTAGATTGATTTTATATTGTTGATGGTTGATTTGAGCTTATTACCTTTATTGAATTGATTTTGTGCTATGTTGGTGATATTGGAATATTTTGATTGATATTGTATTATGCATGATCTGCCTGGTTTGTATTATTATGCTTAGTGGTTTTCAAGCAAAGATATATATGTTGTCTAAGAGATGATTGTTTTGGGTGTGAGGATAATAATTATTTATAAGTGAATAACCTAGATGATGCATGTTAAAAACGTATTATGACATAGAATATGTGTCAAGTTCTAATGGAAGGTTACGGCACTAGGATGTTGTTAAAACAGGTTGGTGAGATTCAAGTAAAGGTGTTGTTGTCTACAACCGTGTATTGGTAATATAATACACAAGGACAAAAGTGTATTGGTAATATAATACACAAAGACAAAGGTGTATTGGTAAAATAATACGCAAGGACATCCGTGTATTGGTAATATAATACACCATGTATTGGTAACATCCGTGATCCATGTCGATTAGAGTATTGACATTATGGCTAGTGTGTCTAAGGAGCATTTTTATATTTCCGCTAAGTATGATTGTTATTAAGTTTATGCATGTGAGGGATCCTACTGAGAAGATACCCTCAACAGTGTTTTGGTATTGTAATGAACAATTAGGTGTGTATTTACATATGTTAAAGTTGTTGTGTTTTAAATTTGAAGAAGTTATATGATAATTAAATAAGTTTTAATTTTTACGTATTTTCACGATAAGCGTGCAATTAAGAATTGATTTAAGAAGTTAATTAATCTAATAAAACACCAGGGCACAATGGGGTGTCTCAAGCACCAAATATAATATCATCAACATATATTTGTACAAGTAGTATATTTTGAGCTTTTCTTTTTGTGAAAAGAGTTGTATCAACCTTGCCTCTAGTAAAACCTTTTTGAAGTAAAAAGTTACTTAATCTTTCATACCAAGCTCTTGGAGCTTGTTTATGTCCATACAAGGCTTTAGTGACTTTATAAACATGATTAGGAAATTCATTCAATTCAAAAACATGTGGTTGACCAACATATACTTCTTCTTCTATAAACCCATTTAGGAATGCACTCTTAACATCCATTTGAAATAACTTGAAATTCATGATACATGCATATGCTAACAACATCCTAATAGCTTCTAAACTAGCCATAGGCGCATATGTCTCATCATAGTCAATACCTTCTTTTTGATTATAGCCTTTGGCTACTAATCTTGCTTTATTCCTTACTATGATACCATTTTCATCAAGCTTATTCCTAAACACCCATTTTGTACCAATTATTTGTTTATCCTTGGGTTTTGGAACAAGTTTCCAAACTTTATTTCTTTCAAACTGATTAAGTTCTTCTTGCATTGCCATAAACCGGTTTTCATCAACTATTGCATCATCTATAGTTTTAGGTTCAATTTGAGATACAAAAGCCATGTTAACATGCATTTCTCAAGGAATGTCTAGTAGTTACCCATTTGGATATTTCACCAATAATGTTGTCTAGAGGGTGATTCCTTGCAGTTCTCCATTCCTTAGGTAGTTCTTCATATTGTTCCTCTGTTGGAATCTCTACTACTTCTTCCACTTTTGTATTGTCTTACTTTTCTTCAAGTTGAGTCTCTTATGAATTTTCTGTAACATCATCAAAAACATTGATGAGTGTGATTTCACCTCATTCTCCATGTACATTTCTGCATGCATTTGCATATAGTTAGGCCATTTTAGTGTTTATTTTGTTTAGTTTTTCCTTTGGAACGGATAAGGTGGTATTGTGTGTTGTTTTGCAGATATTCATGATTAAATGCCCAAGAATTAGCAAGTATGAAGCTTGGATGACTTAGAGCTTTAAAAGATAAGAAATTGAGCCAAGCAGAGAGTATCACGGCCTAGCCGTGATGGCCCTCACGGCCGTGAGGAGCGATGAGCGAAGAAAGAATTGAGCCAAAAGTCAGAAGCTGTCACGGCCTAGCCGTGATGGCTATCATGGCCGTGACGTGTCAGCTGTGCCAGATCTCCAAAAGTCAGAAACGATCACGGCCTAGCCGTGATGGCTATCACGGCCGTGATGAATCAGTTGGAAAAGTCAGAAACGATCACGGCCTAGCCGTGATGGCTATCACGGCCGTGACCTGTTAGTTGGAAAAGTCAGAAACGATCACGGCCTAGCCGTGATGGCTATCACGGCCGTGATGAATCAGTAAATGAAGAGGCGCCCAAGTCAGAAACCATCACGGCCTGGCCGTGACGGGCCGCGAGTTATAAAAGGGTCTCTGAGCAGAACAGAAAGACATGGAGAAAAACCTAAAAATAAGACCTTTGCTGCTGTGGCTGCTGTGCAACATTCTATGGAGCTCTCTCCTTTGTTCATCTCTGTAACTCTTTCTTTTATTCTATCTTCAATTATGTGTAGCTAAACTCCCCTTTGTTGGGGTTAGATTATTGCTTATCTGAACTTGGTTGTAAAATGACTTGATTATAATACAGTTTCCTTCTTCTTTATGAGTGTATGATTCCATGCTTAATGCTTTCCTAGGCTTGATCATCTTAGGAATGATTAGTTGCTTTAATAGACAATTGAAAGGTTGATGTTAAAGCATGCTCATGAATCATATGCCAAGTAGTCCAAGAATCTAGACATAGGTGTTGGCTGCTTGCAATCTCATGAATCTTTATTCTTAATGCAATTTCTCTGATTAATCCACCTAAGACATTAGGGTTTAATTTGGGATTTTAGGCTCATTCCACCTAAGACATTAGGGTTTGAGTATATTAGAAAAGATTCGATTGTCATAATTGAAGTAGGAACTGTGTTAGTTATCATTTCATAACAATCATGGGAGGATTAGCTTAGTCTAACCCTAACAATTCTATCTAATTGTTATTCATATTTCTGTCTGCCTTTTAACTGTTTGATAAAATTCCAAAAAAAAAACAAAAACATTTTATTCTTGTTTGCTTTGTTAGATGATAGAGCTACCTTCACTCCAAACTTGATCGCCTAGATAGTAGTTCGATTTGCGAAGTGGTAATTGTCCACGATCCCTGAGGATGATAACCGGTCTTACCGTTTTATAACTTACAACGACCCGGTACACTTACCGAGTTCGTGTCAAGTTTTTGGCGCCGTTGCCGGGGATCGGTGTGCCAATATCACGAGTACCAAAGGGGACTCCTAATTTAGGCATTTTTACTGTTTTCCTACTGTTTTTTTTTCTTTCTTATTTTCTGTTTCTCTGCTGTAAATTTCTGTTGTGTGCTATTTTTCTGTTTTGCTGTTTGTTCTGCGCTACTCTGTTTGTTCATTGTATGCGAGGTACAATCGACCCAGGTGAACTTCAATTCGAACCTGAGATCGAGAAACTTTGTAGAAGGAATAGGAAGGAAGCCAAGGCAAGACAGAACAGAGAAGGAACATCCTCTGCAGTGCAAGAACTGTTAGTTGAATTACCAGCTGTCACCATGGCTGAAGATAATGCACCAAGAAGGACAATGGGGGACTACACTTCCCCTAGAGTTGATAGATGTGGAACTCCGATTGTGAGACCAGCAGTGGCTTGCAATAATTTCGAAATCAAGGCATCACTTCTCCACCTTGTGCAGCAAAACCAGTTTGGAGGTTTGGAGAGTGAAGACCCTCATGCTCACATTGGTACTTTCATTGAGCTGTGTGACACCATCAAGTTAAACGGAGCTTCCGATGAGGCCATTCGTTTAAGGCTTTTCCCTTTCTCTTTGAGGGATAGAGCTAAGTCATGGCTGCAGTCTCATCCTCATGGAAGCATCATCACTTGGAATGATTTGGTGAGCAAGTTTCTGTCTCGATTCTTTCCTCCGTCAAGAATGATCAAGCTGAGATCAGAGATCAATGCCTTTGCACAGAGGGATGGTGAGTCACTCTATGAAGCCTGGGAGAGATTCAAGTCCTTACTCACAGCTTGTCCAAATCATGAACTAGAGACATGGCAGCAGGTTGCAACATTTGTTAATGGGCTCAACAGGAATTCAAGAAGTATGATTGAAGCGGCTGCAGGAGGGACATTGAGTCAGAAGACGCCTGAAGAAGCAAAGGACTTGATTGAGAACATGGCTAACAATGACTATCAAATGCCTAGTTCTCGATCAATGGTCAAGAGAGGTGTTTTAGAGCTGGATGAAATTGGTGCTCTCAAGGCACAAATGGCTATTCTTACCAAGCAACTGGGGTCAGTTCAACTGCAGAATTCTCAACTACAAGCTGTCCAAGTTCAAGGTACCTCAGTGTGTGATTTCTGTGGAGGCAACCATGCAAATGGAAATTGTGAGATCAATGTGGTTGGAAGTTCTGGACAAGAAGAGGTAAATTATATGGGCAACCAAGGGCCTAGAAATGATCCTTACTCCAACACCTACAATCCGGGGTGGCACAGTCATCCTAACTTTGGTTGGAGACAAGGGCAAAGTTCAAGTTCTCAAGCAAAGCCTCCCCAAGAGAGTTCAAGCAAGTTGGAGAACATTCTAGGCCAGTTCATGCAAGCGACTCAAGAGACTATGAAGAATCAAAATGCCTCAATCAAGAACTTGGAGCATCAAATAGGCCAACTGGCAAGGCAGATGGCAGAGAGACCTCAAGGACAATTGCCAGGAGATACAGAGAAAAATCCGAAGGAAGATTGTAAGGCAATTATCACAAGAAGTGGGAGAGTGTTAACCCCACAAGAAAAAGAAAGAGAAGAAGAGGCAAAAGGAGCTAGAGATGATAAGGTGCAGTTTGAAGAGGTAAACAATGAAGAACCCGGAAATTCCCAAGATACTACCTCTATTCCTATTGGTGTAGAAGCTGAAAAACCGCAGAGGGAGAAATTGGTTGATGAAGAATTTGTGAAGAAGAAGACTAAAAGACAGATTCTGGAAGAGGTTGATAATCCCAAAGAGCTGCCCCCATATTTCAGAATCCCGCACCCCAACCCGGTTGAAGAAGGAGGCAAAAGATCAGCAGTTTTCTAAGTTTCGGATGTATTCAAAAAGCTACAAATCAACATCCCGTTTTTTTGAAGCTCTACAGCAGATGCCTTCCTACGCAAAATTCATGAAAGAGATTCTTACAAACAAAAGAAGGTGGAAGGAGGAGACAGTGATGCTTACTGAAGAGTGCAGTGCTATACTTCAAAGGAATCTGCCAGTAAAGATGAAGGACCCGGGCAGTTTCACTATCCCATGCACGATTGGTCATCTGAACATAGGGAGAGCATTGTGCGATTTAGGGGCAAGTATTAATCTGATGCCGCTCTCCATTTTCAAGAAGCTGGGGATTGGTGAGGTAAAACCAACAGGGATTTCTCTTCAACTGGCAGACCGCTCCATTACATATCCCTATGGTGTTGTGGAGGATTTGTTGGTGAAGGTAGATAAATTCATTTTTCCAGCAGATTTTGTGGTGTTAGATATGGCTGAAGATGGTGATACTCCTCTGATTCTTGGGAGACCATTCCTAGCTACAGGTAGAGCCTTGATCGATGTCAATCAAGGGGAATTGGTGCTTCGGGTACAAGACGAAAAGGTCACCTTTAATGTGTTTGAGGCAATGAAACACCCAAGTGACAAGGACACATGCATGATAGTGGACCTCATTGATTCATTATCTGACAAGAGTTTGCACCAGAAGTGTGAAGATTCGTTAGAAGCAGCTCTAATGGTAGAGGATGTAGAAGAAGAAGTATGTGCAGAAGAAGTTGATCTCATGATTAAATCTCTGGAGGCTTGTCTGGTTGTGAATACTGATGAAGACAAAGTGGTGGAAGATGTGAGAATTGAAGACAAGGGTGACCCACCGGTGCTAGAATTGAAAGAATTGCCATCCCATCTCCGTTATGCTTTCCTTGGGATGAACTCTTCATTCCCAGTTATCATCAGTAGTGGGTTGAATTCCTTGGAAGAAGAGAAGCTGTTGAGGGTGTTTAGGGAGCACAAATCTGCAATCGGGTGGTCTATGTCCGATTTGAAAGGGATAAGCCCCTCCTTTTGCATGCACAAAATCCGTGTGGAGGAAAATTTCAAGCCGGTTAGACAACCCCAAAGAAGACTCAACCCGAATATGAAAGAAGTTGTGAGGAAGGAGATTGTGAAGTTGTTGGATGCGGGCATTATCTACCCCATCTCCGATAGTCCATGGGTGAGTCCGGTCCAAGTTGTGCCGAAGAAAGGGGGGATGACAACTGTAGCAAATGAAAAGAATGAATTTATTCCCTCTAGGACCGTGTCTGGATGGAGGGTATGCATTGATTACAGAAGACTGAATGAGGCCACCAGAAAAGATCATTTCCCTTTGCCCTTCATTGATCAGATGTTAGAGTGGTTGGCGGGCCATGCTTTCTATTGTTTCCTTGATGGGTACTCCGGGTATAACCAGATTGTGGTTGACCCAGAGGACCAAGAGAAGACCGCTTTCACCTGTCCTTATGGAGTCTATGCATATAGGAGGATGCCATTCGGGTTGTGTAATGCACCCGCCACGTTTCAAAGGTGCATGCTATCCATATTGTCTGATATGAATGAAAAATTTATTGAGGTATTTATGGATGATTTTTCTGTGTTTGGTGATTCTTTTGATAACTATCTGAATAATCTTGCATGTGTTCTGAAAAGATGCCAAGAAACTAACCTTGTTTTAAATTGGGAAAAATGTCATTTCATGGTTAGGGAAGGTATAGTTCTTGGGCATAAAATTTCATCACGGGGGATGGAGGTTGATAGAGCCAAAATTGAAGTGATTGAAAAACTTCCTCCTCCCTTAAATGTGAAAGGTGTTAGAAGCTTCCTAGGGCATGCGGGTTTTTATAGAAGGTTTATAAAAGATTTTTCAAAGATTGTGAAACCCCTATGCAAGCTTTTGGTAGCTGATACTCCTTTTATATTTGATGATGATTGCATGCATGCCTTCCAAGTTTTGAAAGAAAAACTCACCACCGCACCGGTCATTGCACCTCCAGATTGGAGTTTACCATTTGAGCTAATGTGTGATGCAAGTGACTATGCGGTGGGAGCCATTTTGGGCCAAAGAAAAAATAAAGTGTTGCATGTCATTTACTATGCCAGTCGTGTGCTTAATGATGCCCAATTGAATTATACCACAACTGAAAAAGAATTGCTTCTTTGTGGTATTTGCATTTGATAAATTTAGATCCTACTTGATTGGCTGTAAAACTACTGTCTACACTGATCATTCTGCTTTGAGATATCTTATGACTAAACAGGATGCCAAACCAAGGCTTATTAGGTGGATACTACTACTCCAAGAGTTTGATTTGGAAATAAAGGACAAGAAAGGAGTGGAGAATGTGGTAGCCGACCATTTGTCTAGGCTTCCACAAGCAGATGTTCAAGCAGAAGCAAAGTTGCCAATTCAAGAGGAATTCCCAGATGAACAGTTGTTTGTGGTGCAAGTGGCACCTTGGTTTGCGGATATTGCAAATTACAAGGCCGCCAATAAGATTCCGAAGGATTTCAATGCACAACAGAGGAAGAAGCTCATTCATGATGCCAAATTCTATATATGGGATGAGCCGTATCTTTTCAAAAGAGGTTCGGATGGAATTCTGAGAAGGTACATTCCGGAAGAAGAGATTAATGGGGTGTTGACTGACTGCCACAACTCACCCTATGGAGGACACTTTGGTGGTGAAAGGACCGCCATGAAGATTTTGCAAAGCGGGCTATTTTGGCCCACTATTTTCAAGGACTCCAGATCTTGGGTGATGAAATGTGATAAATGCCAAAGGACCGGCGGTATTTCCAAGAGAAATGAGATGCCCTTAAAGGGTATATTAGAGGTGGAGCTCTTCGATGTGTGGGGGATCGACTTCATGGGTCCTTTCCCGTCATCTTACAACAACAAGTACATTCTGGTGGCGGTTGATTATGTGAGCAAGTGGGTGGAAGCCGTGCCAACTCTGAAAGATGATGCAAGAACTGTGATCAGTTTTGTGAGGAAGAATATTTTTACCCGGTTTGGGACCCCTAGGGCTATCATTAGTGATGGGGGTACTCACTTTTGCAATACGGAGTTCAATGCAGTGCTTGCCAAGTTTGGGGTGAACCACAAAGTTACCACACCATACCATCCCCAAACCAGTGGGCAAGTGGAATTGTCCAACCGGGAGTTGAAGAGAATTTTGGAAAAACTGTGAACAATGCAAGGAAGGATTGGGCGAAGAAATTGGATGATGCACTTTGGGCCTATCGGACTGCTTATAAGACACCTATTGGTATGTCACCTTACCAATTAGTGTTCGGGAAATCATGTCACCTTCCGTTAGAGCTACAACACCGTGCTTTTTGGGCAGTGAAGGCCCTGAACTTTGATACAAGGCTGGCCATGGACAAGAGGATGCTTCAATTGAATGAGTTGGATGAGTTCCGACTCTTGGCTTATGAGAGTGCTAGGATATACAAGGAAAGAACAAAGTTCTGGCATGATAAGTACATTCTTCCCAAGAAATTTGAAGAAGGCCAGTCAGTTTTGCTGTTTAACTCAAGACTCAAGCTCTTTCCAGGCAAATTGAGATCAAGATGGTCAGGCCCATTCTATGTCAAGTCTGTCTCTCCATTTGGTTCAGTTAAATTGGAAGATCCATCATCTGGTGATACCTTCACTGTTAATGGACAAAGGCTAAAGCACTACCTCGGAGGCAACTTTGATCGTTAGGCGGTCTCCGTCACTCTTCAGGCACCATCTTAAAAGAACAAAAAAAAATGAAAAAAAAAATCATCCGTCAAGCTAGTGACGTTAAAGAAACGCTTATTGGGAGGCAACCCAAATTTTATTTTCATCTTCTCCTTTGTTTTTGATTTATTCCTCTTGAATAATTTGAGAAGCTCAAGAGGTTTGTTAATAGTTTGTTGAGTGCTTTCAGATTTTGAAGGAAGGAGGAGAAGAAGGGCAGGAGGAAACAAAACCAGAAAGCATGTGATGCAGCACCACTACCACCTGGGTGAGTTGTTCCAGTTTTCTCCCCTCTCTAAGCTTCATTATTTACATTGAGGACAATGTAAGTCTTTAAGCTTGGGGTAGGGGTAATCTTTTTGCTTGCATTGTAAATATTGCATTCATATAGGCTTAAGTTTGCATGATCGCATGATTCGGTTACCCCTGCTTAGATTGAGCTTATGATTGTGAGAGCTAAGTGCCAATTTTTTTGTGATAGTGAATTTTTGGACCCTGATTTTCTATTCTTGTGATATGGCTTCATTAAATATTCTTGAGATGGTCTTGGATAGTTGATGATTAGCATGTGTTTCTATAGATTTGTGTTTCTCACTGGTTCTTGAACTGATAAATGTGAGCTTTTGAGCCATTAGGGGGTACTCACTAAATCTGCCCCTGTTCTTTGTGTTAGAGTGTTGTTCCTCTTGGATTGTTTTTCTCTAGAACTTGACTTGAAACCATTTCAAAGCGTGAAAATTTTTGAAAACATTTTTGAAAAGGATTGAGGCAATAGGTATTTTTTTCTGGCCTTCTGAGCTTTGAATGAATAATGCTACCCTTAGTTGCCCCATTTTGAGCCTGAATGAATAGCATGCTTTTCTTGGTACCCTGAAATGTTTTGTTAATTAAGCTTATGAGGGACCTTCTAAAGTATTGAAAAAGGGGTGAAAAATGTAGTTGAAAGTTGAAAAAAAAAAAAAAAAAAAAAAAAAATCTCCCCTTCTCCAAGCAAAAGAAAAATGAAAAGAAAAAGAGAAAAAGAAAGATATATAGAGAAGGGGATGACAAAAACAAGAGAAGTGAGAAATAACAGAGAAGAAAGAAAATAATGGTGGAAAAATGAAATCAAAACCCAAAGAAAGGTATTTTAGAAGGTCGTGCTTTGCAATGCTTGATTGTTTGTATAGCCTTTTGAAATTTCCTGTTCTTGAAATTCCCACCTGAAAATTGATCCCATGGCCCCATTACAACCAAAGAATAAGACCTCTTGATTCTTAGATGTTTTCATTAATAAAGTAAAGATTTGGTTGATAGTCAAGCATATGGTAGGAATCATTCCTTGAGGAAAATGGAGCGAATTGTTATATATACTTGAACACTTGAGTGAGTGAGGCAAGAATGAGAGCCAAGCAAATGAACAAGCTTGGGGTGAGCTTCAAGTGAGATAGAGTGCCCGAATCAGTGAGAATGTGAGTCTAGGAAACCTAAGCCCCTAATTGGACTTGAATTGATTGTCTCTTGCTGAAATAATTGAATGCCAGTTACTTGGATCATTTTACTCGGGTTCTTGATTCACTATCCATGCTTTGTTTATTTTGATCTTATGGCCTTGGTGTTTGCTTGAGGACAAGCAAAGTCTTAAGCTTGGGGTGATTTGATGAGTGTGATTTCACCTCATTCTCCATGTACATTTCTGCATGCATTTGCATATAGTTAGGCCATTTTAGTGTTTATTTTGTTTAGTTTTTCCTTTGGAACGGATAAGGTGGTATTGTGTGTTGTTTTGCAGATATTCATGATTAAATGCCCAAGAATTAGCAAGTATGAAGCTTGGATGACTTAGAGCTTTAAAAGATAAGAAATTGATCCAAGCAGAGAGTATCACGGCCTAGCCGTGATGGCCCTCACGGCCGTGAGGGAGCAGTAGCTGAAGAAAGAATTGAGCCAAAAGTCAGAAGCTGTCACGGCCTAGCCGTGATGGCTATCACGGCCGTGACGTGTCAGCTGTGCCAGATCTCCAAAAGTCAGAATTGATCACGGCCTAGCCGTGATGGCTATCACGGCCTAGCCGTGATGGCTATCACGGCCGTGATGAATCAGTTGGAAAAGTCAGAAACGATCACGGCCTAGCCGTGATGGCTATCACGGCCGTGACCTGTTAGTTGGAAAAGTCAGAAACGATCACGGCCTAGCCGTGATGGCTATCACGGCCGTGATGAATCAGTAAATGAAGAGGCGTCCAAGTCAGAAACCATCACGGCCTGGCCGTGACGGGCCGCGAGTTATAAAAGGGTCTCTGAGCAGAACAGAAAGACATGGAGAAAAACCTAAAAATAAGACCTTTGCTGCTGTGGCTGCTGTGCAACATTCTATGGAGCTCTCTCCTTTGTTCATCTCTATAACTCTTTCTTTTATTCTATCTTCAATTATGTGTAGCTAAACTCCCCTTTGTTGGGGTTAGATTATTGCTTATCTGAACTTGGTTGTAAAATGACTTGATTATAATACAGTTTCCTTCTTCTTTATGAGTGTATGATTCCATGCTTAATGCTTTCCTAGGCTTGATCATCTTAGGAATGATTAGTTGCTTTAATAGACAATTGAAAGGTTGATGTTAAAGTATGCTCATGAATCATATGCCAAGTAGTCCAAGAATCTAGACATAGCTGTTGGCTGCTTGCAATCTCATGAATCTTTATTCTTAATGCAATTTCTCTGATTAATCCACCTAAGACATTAGGGTTTAATTTGGGATTTTAGGCTCATTCCACCTAAGACATTAGGGTTTGAGTATATTAGAAAAGATTCGATTGTCATAATTGAAGTAGGAACTGTGTTAGTTATCATTTCATAACAATCAAGGGAGGATTAGCTTAGTCTAACCCTAACAATTCTATCTAATTGTTATTCATATTTCTGTCTGCCTTTTAACTGTTTGATAAAATTCCAAAAAAAAAACAAAAACATTTTATTCTTGTTTGCTTTGTTAGATGATAGAGCTACCTTCACTCCAAACTTGATCGCCTAGATAGTAGTTCGATTTGTGAAGTGGTAATTGTCCACGATCCCTGAGGACGATAACCGGTCTTACCG
Source organism: Sophora flavescens (assembly GCA_030762895.1). NCBI lineage: Eukaryota > Viridiplantae > Streptophyta > Magnoliopsida > Fabales > Fabaceae > Sophora > Sophora flavescens. Next base: position 93,234,198 of record CM061066.1, read on the forward strand.
TTTTACAACTTACAACGACCCGGTACACTTGCCGAGTTCGTGTCAAACATCCATTCCCAACATTTTGGGGTTAGTTTCATTAAACGTAACATGTACAAATTCTTCAATTGTTTGAGTTCTTCTATTGAAGATTCTAAAAGCTTTACTAGATAATGAATAGCCTAGGAAGATACCTGCATCATCTTTAGGATCAAATTTACCTTGATTGTCTTTGCCATTATTTAGCACAAAACACTTACAACCAAAGACATGAAAGTGAGCAATATTTGGTTTCCTACCCTTATATAACTCATATGGAGTTTTCTTCAATATTGGTCTAATTAAGACTATATTTAGTACATAGCAAGCTATACTTACAGCATCTACCCAAAAGTATTTTGGCACATTAGAGTCATTCAACATGGTTCTAGCAATCTCTTCAAGAGATCTAGTTTTCCTTTCAACTACTCCATTTTGTTGGGGAGTTCCAGGTGCTGAAAATTTGTGTTCTATACCATATTCATCACAGAAATTGTCAAATTCCTCATTATGGAATTCACCTCAATGATCACTCTTAATAGATACAATTTTCATATCCTTCTCATTTTGTACAAGCTTAGCCATTTTTGAGACACCCCGATGTCCCATTAAAGAACAATCCTAATTAACTAATCCTTAATCCATTTATTAGCATTAGCACGATTATCACAGACGAAAATAATATACTTTGCAGAAGCTGGAAAATTAAAACTTATAAAACATGCACAACAGAATAAAAACAGAAACGACGTATATACATAATAGGTACACCAAGTCTCCAAAGTACTTTCAATCCCATCAGAGGGATCATAATCATAGAACAATTGTACAACTAATAAAGTAAAAGGACTAATAAACAAGTCATAGTACACTGGTCTCAGAAAAGATATAAAAACTTATACATACATCATCTACCCGCCCTGTCTCACACAAAATACATCAAAATCCAAAATAACTCTTAGAGACTCTACCTAGCAGACGCTACCGACATACCATATCAACGACGATATGGGTGTCTGGAACTACCCTTTCCCTTAACGTAACGACGCCTCTACAGTTATGTCCTCACAGAGTCGTCGCTGCTCCTCAATACCCTCCGGCAGAATCCTCTGCTGGTAGTGCATCAGCCTGTGCTCCGATCCTATCGCCGTCATTGTATAGCTGCTGCTGCTGCTCATCTACCGAACGTAAAGTACATACAGGGAAAAAGAGATAGAGAAGGGAGATAAGCTACTATAACACTAGAAAAGGGTCGGGGCACAATACAACACGTTAACATATAACAGAGATTGGCATAGATCACAAACATCTCGCGAGTCAACCATTTACAAAACATCCTCGATCCACATCTAGGTTCTAAATCCTCTAAGGAGTCACACTCCTATGCATGTCGACCGATCACTCTCACAGGGAACTCTGATTCCCTGATATTCTCTTTCTTTCTCACACTCGGGCCTCCCTTGCCCAGAGAATGTCAGTTGGTTTGTTCAGGGTACCTTTCCGCTCAACGTGACCAATAAGGGTGCTTCCCCCTATGAGCTACAACTCCAATAGGAGTATCTTGGTCGCCTAGGAAGGTCCACCTGCGACTGGAACACTCAGGGCCAGACGTCGGGATAGCCAAGCCTCCACGGCGGTCTCGACACAGTGGGTGCAAATCACTGGTCACTTGAAAACCATTCCAGACCTGACTACATCCCCAAGGTTCCCAGAACCGTCCCTCTCCATATTCCGTACCCGCACCCGAGTACACCAACCTCGCGTGACTCCCAGTCACACGGCCTGCCACTTTGGCAACTTATGCAATGCACAAAAATCCTAAGTTGACATTGGTACCAAACTCATTCCTAAATTCTTCACGATACGAATGCATCCTCAGCCCAACACGGTACCCATATATCGTTATCCAACATCAAACCAAACAGAGTACCCTTAGGGTGTCAACTAGGGTTCTAACATTATCACAACTAGACAATTATCCTTAACAACCATGACATACATAAATATCAATAATAAATATATCTAAACAACATATTAAGCATGTTATCATAGATCAATCGTCAAATATCACAACATCCATAAGCACATAAAGCAGATATCACATGTATCCTCCAGCAGATAAACTTAAAATACTATTTTACCCTAATGTCGACAAGTCTACGATAATTAAATCCATAGTATCATTTCAAATCATTTTAAGTGGGGTTTAACCTTCGTCGACAACTCGATGACTAGTAGGGTCTGGGGCACCCTACGCAGACAAAATAACATGCTATATCGAGCTTGCCTCCCCAGCATGATAGTCATTTTCTCCCCACCTTACTGACACCCGAACTTTCCCGTAAACGCTCTGATTGACTTTGCACTATCGGCACGAACCTCGGCACACTTTCCAACAACAACCTCGAATAATAACAGCAGTTGTACGCTTCAAAATAAGATCTACCTCCACTCCCACCGTCGATTCCCGGTGGACTGATTCGACAGAAAATACGTAAAAGCCTTGACGATTCTCACATGCAAGGATGTGACCTCGAAGATGTCGAAGCCACAAATACGAATACGCAATCAGTTTTAAAACCCGACAACCAAAACCACTACAATCTGAGCTTCAGACTTCTTCTACTCACCAATCTGACGGCTAAACGAATCCGCAGTTGTGATTTTACAGACACATAGTTGTGGGATTGAGAATGGCTATTCTATATTTCAAGGCTACAGTTCAAGCTCCATATATCACATTCCAGACCTTTAATTACAAATTTGAATGGTGATAATGAAGAACTACCGGTGCTAAACCTCCTCACAAATTTTCAGCCCGTTCCAACGGTGAAAGAACCTCGGATGGTTGTTATATGTTGACAGGTTAGATGGTATACATGTTGAGTTTCTCACCATCTAAGTCCACTGTGCGAGCTGCGTATCTCACGTTCTGAAGGTTTGTTTGCAACTATGGCCGTTGTATATGAATAAGAACAAGTCTTGAACCATCATATCAAATTTGAGCATGATCCAACGCTTGACAAATATATAATGATGATTTCATAGAAACATGGTAGGATGAGTTTTTGGGTGTGAATGAGTGTGTAACTTATTTTTTCCTTCACCTAACTATTCAGCCAGCACAAGAAGAGATGAGGGGATGAAATTGGCTATGTAAGTATGAGTGAAATGAGTCTGAAGGAGGAGATGAAGTCACTTTTGTTATTTTACTTTTAAGTTAGATGAATTTAGGTAGCTTTTTAGTAAGCTAGTGAAAAACAAGTGTCATAACTTAGTCTAGGTGCCATCCATGCTAAAGGTAGTGTAAGATAGGTGTCATTAGGATATGTTAGTGGAGTGTGAGGTGGCGCCACCATGGCCACCTTCTGTTGGCACAACTGGGTGTTTTCTTCCGCATTTTTCCGCGTAACCTACTACTAGAATATTCTTCTTAATTATTTTAGGCTACTCCCAAAAGCCTATTACACTCAAGCCCGATCTAATTTTCATATTCCAACCTTCAATTAACTAATTAATCAATTAATTAATTAACTGACCAATTAATCGCTAGGTTTGTGTTTGTTTGCGTTCCGGACCTATTTCAGCTCTGATTTTCCTCAAATTTGAAACACAAGCTAACTAATACCTAAGGAACATGATTACGTCTTTAATTATCGTTAATATCTTCCTTAAACCCTAATCAAGAAATCGGGGTGTTACATTACTACCCTCCTAAAAATAAATTTCGTCCTCGAAATTTAAATTGTTACCTCAGACGAGCAGATGAGGATACTGTTGTTGCATGTCTGCCTCTCTTTCCCATGTGGCATCTCCAGTAACAGTATCCCATATGACCTTCACCAGGGGAATTTGCTTTCCTCGATATTCCTTGACCTGTCGATCCTCAATCCGTACAGGCAAAGCTTCATATTCAAGGTTCTCTCTTATCTGGATTGATTCAGGCTTTATGACGTGCGATGGATCAGGATGATATTTACGAAGTTGAGAGATGTGAAAGACATCATGAATATTGGATAGGTTGGGTGGTAAGGCTATCTGATAGGCTTTAGGACCAATTCGGTGAAAATTTTGAAATGGTCCATTAAAACGAGGGGTAAGCCTCCTGGATTTTGTTGCTCTACAAATTCCAGTCCTTGGAGTGACTCTCATGAACACATGATCGCCTTCTTGGAAATCCAAATGTCTTCTCCTCTTATCATTGTATCTCTTCTGCCTATCGCTAGCTACTTTCATCTTTTCCCTGATCTTGCGAACTTGCTCCGTTGTTTCCTGTACCACCTCTGATTCTCACATGTCTCATACCAACAGAGAGGTGTCCTACACTTTCTTCCATACAGTGCTTCATACGTCGCCATGCCAATACTCGAGTGGAAACTATTTTTGTACGTGAATTCAATCAGTAGAAGAAATTCATCCCAACTCCCTATGTGTTCCAGTACACATTCTCTTAACAAATCATCCAAAGACTGAATCGTCCTTTCTGACTGACCATCCGTTTGAGGATGATAAGCCGAACTCGTCCGTAATTTAGTTCCCAATGCACTGTTTAAACTTTTCCAAAACCTCGAAGTAAATCTCGGATCTCTATATGAGATTATACTCGCTGTCACACCATGCAGCCTCACTATCTCATTGATGTACAACTGGGTTAACTTTTCCAAAGAGAACCTCTGATTGATAGGTAAAAAGTGAGCACTTTTCGCCAGCCTATCAATTATTGCCCAAATTGCATCATGCTTCTTTTGTGTCTTAGGCAAATCTGACACAAAGTTCATTGCAATGCTGTCCCATTTCCATTCTGTGACATCCAGAGATTGCAATAGTCCTGCTATCTTCTGGTGTTCAATCTTCGCCTTCTGACACACCGAGCAGGACTGGACATACTCTGCTATTTCCTTCTTTACTCCAGGCCATCGGAACATCTTTTTCAAATCCTGATACATCTTAGTAGCACCTTAATGGAAACTCAATTTACTTTTGTGTGCTTCTTCCAAGATCAAGTCCTTAACTTCCCTATCCCCTGACACACATATTCTATCACCAAACCTTAAGATTCCATCAGTACCTCATTTAAACTCCACAGATTCTACTGCTTCTATCTTCTGATTGACCTTATGAAGGTACTGGTCTTCCGATCGCTTCTTCCAAACTAAGTCTAGGAATCCACTAGTAATAGTGACCATACCCAAACTTATCTTATTCTGGGATAATCCTGTTATCCCTCAAGTCTCTGAATTGCTCGACCAGTTCTTACTCCTTGATCATCATGGCAGACACTTGCAACGATTTCCGACTAATTAACGCACCTGCTATGATGTTCACCTTTCCAGGATGGTATTGGAGATCAAACTCATAATCCTTGATGAACTCCATCCATCTCCTCTATCTCATGTTCAACTCTTTCTGATCAAACAAATACTTTAGACTCTTGTGATCACTGTACACTGTGAACTGAGCACCATATAGATAGTGTCTCCATATCTTCAATGCAAATACTATTGGAGCCAACTCTAAGTCATGGGTTGGGTATTTCCTCTCATATACTCTTAACTGTCTAGAGGCATACATAACCACTTTTCCATTTTGCACGAGAACGTAACCTAGGCCTTGATAAGATGCATCGCAGTACACATCAAACGGTACTAACAGATCTGGTAAGACTAGGACAAGAGATGTTGTAAGCCTCCTTTTCAATTCCTGAAAACTAGCCTCACACTCATTATTCCTGTAACAGCCTGATTTTTAATTACGTTGTTTAACCAATTAAAATATAATTAATTATATTTTAATCTGAGAGTTAGAAAGTGATTTTAAATAAAATAAAATCATATTAATAGTCTCTCTTATGGTAAAAGGTTACAGTGAAATTTTGGGTTTAAAACTCAGACAGGAGCCGGTCTGCGTTTTTTTAAACTGACGGTATAATTTTATACTGACAGAAAACCCTATTTTGGCCCGAAAACTGAAATTTGTATATTTTTTTTATATTTTGTCCGTGAGGAAGTCTACTTTCCAAATTTCTGATCAGAAATAAAATATTATGTTTATTCGGACGGATTTTGGTAAAAGTCGGACGGAAAACAGTCGGTGTTTTCACTGACAGTAAGATTTTAATGATCAGAAAACCTAATTTTGACTCATGAACGAAATGGTTTATATTTAAATCATATTTCTAACGAGTTTGATTGTTTTGAAAATTTTCAACCGAAAACGAAATATTACGCTTTTACGCAGGCGTAAAACCCTAATCGGGAAATCGACAGAGTCGAAAATGGAACTGCAGAGACCCGTCAAGAGATCGGGACAACGAGTCATACATCATGACTCATGTCGGATGAGTCACCAAGCATTTATGAGCATTAAATGCTTGTAATCATGACTCTTAGGTAAAAAGACCAAAACACCCCCTAAGCTTTCGCAGGTATTAACCAGACACATCTACGCGCTCTTAACCACTCATTTTACGTGGTTGTAAACCTCCCACATCTCTTCAATTTCGTGCATCCACCTCCAATAAACCATACCTATTTCATTTTGCTTTCGTTTCATTATTTTCCTCTCAAAAACCGAAATCGGGTAAACGATGGAGCTGCGTACAAAATTTCCGGGAATCGCTAACGGATAGGATCGGTGACTCATTGGTGAGTCACTATGTGTGGTATAAAATCAGTCATACCTCCATAAAATGTGAGCCACATATTATTAACCATGGTTAACCAAAATAACCTTAGTTAAGTTAATTATAACCTTAGTTAAGTTAATTATTAACTATGGTTAAGCTTATATTAATTAAATAATCACAAAAGCTATTAATCCTACATCTAATAAACCAAACAAGGCCTAAGATATAGCCTATATATACCACAAAACCGCAGCCCCTTCACTCACACTTTCATTCTTTTCATCTTCCTCACCAACTAAGTTACAAAACTCATAAGAAAACCGAATCCCCACCAAAAATATGACCCTCTTCCTTTCTGAAACTCGGAAAACTCTCACCATAAAATTTGTTCCTCTTTCTCTCTTCTTTACAACAAGATATAGATCATGAAAAACGGATAAGTGGATCGGGTTAAAGGCTCAAAATACCGAAACTGCCCAGAATTCCCAGCAACCCACGAAACAGCATAAAGAAGGCCCTTTTCACCCCTGTTATGATCCGAACAAAATGAAACCTTCAACACCAAAGTTGTTCCTTTTCTTATTATATTTCTAACAATCCAAAGTTCGTGATTGTTGGATGAGTATATTGTGCAATACACTCACAATACCATCACACCCTCAAGCTGTCCAGTTTTCAACTTAGTGAAGGTTGATTATTTTCTTCATTCCTTCAATCTTCAAGAGGTAAAATCTCTTCTCCTTAATCATCTAAGTCTTCTCCTTCATTTATTTTGTAATATCAAGCCATGATCATCAAGTTTTCATAAATTTCCATTCCTAGATCTAGAACTTCAAATAATTCTAGAAAATTGTAGACAAATCCTTTTAATGCGAAACCAATTTCTATGATCTTGTGATGTCTTCTAATTTCATTATCCAAGAGAATGTAATCAAAAACATTTTCCTTCCCTATTTTCTTTAAGTGGCCGAATCTCACTCAAAGGAGGGTTTGATGATCTTGTTTTCATTTTTGAAATATAATGCTTGATTTAAGCTCTCTAGTACCTATATGGTCTAAATCCAAGAGCTTGAGTCCAACTAAATTTCCTAGCCTATTTTTATAATATGGGCCGAAACCCTAACCTTTGGTGTTAGAGGATTTTGTTTCAATTCTTTTAGTTATGATCATTGGTTTTATAATTATAAATTCTTAAGGATCATTGATCTAAGAGTTTGTGAAGTTTTGAAATCCCTAGCCTTATTTGGGGTTGTCATAGCCGAACCTAGCCTTTTGTGGTTAAGGATGAATTTTGTTTGATTAATTCATTCTTATGTTGATTGGTTGAAGGTTGATCTAATAACCGTAGTGTCGTGACGAGGAGCGGGAAGTTCGTGTTTCCGGAGATAAGTTCAGGTGGGGGGAAAGAACCATTGCATTGTCGGAAATCTATAAGTAGTATATTATATAATAATTGTGTAGGGCGACCTAAACCCTACTAGTAGTCGAGAAATCGGCAAGACCAAAATCACATTGGAAACTTTTTCTGTAAAACCAATGGGGATTCGGGGATTGTAGGTTTATCGACATTAAGGTTGATTTTATGATGTTAAGGATGTGTGGCTTTATTACTTATTTGATTTGATTGTGATATGCTGGTTGTGATAATTTGCTCTATGTGATATTTTATGATGTTTGACTATTTTGTTGATATTGTGTTATGCATGATCTGTCTGGTTTGATAAATTGCTTAGTTGATTTTAAGGAAAGATATATATTGCTCGGAGGTATTTTGTTTGGGTGAGAGTTTTGAATATAAATTAGAGGTGCCTCGCTATTATTTTATAGAAGTGATGTGATATAGAATGTAAGTGGAGGTTATGAGGAAAAGCTTGAGGTACTAGGTTGTTATTGATAAAAGTCAGTGAGAATCATATGTTGCATTGTTGTTCATAACCGTGTATTTGAGATACACGAGGTCCGAAGTTCTCGTGGACCGTTCCAAATTAGAAGTTAAGTTGTGCAACTATAGTGTCATTGCTATGCATGAGCACCCTTGATAGAGATAAGAGAGAAAATAAGGGTGTGCACCGACGGTACTGCACAGCTATAGTGTCATTGCTTTGCATGAGCATTCTCACCATGGATGAGAATGTGCACCGGCGTTGGGAACGTGCCACTTGGACGACTGACTGACATTCCTAACGAGGGATGTGTGACAGGATTAGCAGTGGCCACGTCAGCATAAAGGTTTAGTTGCATGAGTTGGAGGGTAGAGGATGATACAATATTTTGAGGATGATTTGATAGTTATGTATGTTGATTCTCTTTGACAATTATTGTACGATATGCTACGACTCTTTTCCGCTTTTGATGATAGAACTGTTTCTTATCCCCTGTATCTTTCTGTATGTTTTATTTTATATTCTATGGGATCGTACTTGAAGACCCCGTGGCTGAGCTGAACGAAGTGGGGTTGGATGGAACTCCCTATGAATCGGAAGTCGGAGGTCGAGTCATGACCCATGGTGATTAGGGTCTAGTTAGTCTATGGCCAGTGCGTCTCGTGAGACATTTTTATATTTTCCGCTAAGTTTAATATTTTGGTTTAAGTATTCCTGTGAGGGATCCTACTGAGAGAATACCCTCAACAATAGTTTGAAATATGCGTAAAAGACTTATGTGTGTATTTATAACTATAGTGTGATGTTTAAGTTATATGTTTATTAACTTAAGTTATAATTTTTACGTATTTTCACGTTAAGTACGGGATTAAGAAATTAAATAATGAGGTTTTAATCTAATAACACAACGGGGCACAACGGGGTGTCTCAAGTCCACTCACACACCTTTCCTTTTCTTGTTAGTTGCGTAATCGGTAACGTAATCTTTGAGAATCCTTCGATGAACCCTCTGTAGTAACTTGCCAGTCCAAGAAAACTCCTAACTTCACCCACTGTCTTAGGGTGTTCCCAATCAACCACTGCTTCCACTTTGGTAGGATCCACAACTATCCCTTCCTTGTTTATCACATGCCATAGAAATTGTACTTCATCCAACCAGAACTCACACTTAGACAACTTGGCATAGAGTTGTCTGTCCTTAAGCACTTGCAGTACAACCCGAAGATGCTTTGCATGTTCTTCTCTACTCGAAGAGTAGATTAGAATGTCGTCGATAAACACCACGACAAACTTGTCTAAGTATGGTTTGAATATCCGATTCATGTAGTCGATGAACACGACTGGAGCATTAGTCACGCCAAACGGCATAACCAGATACTCGTAATACCATATCGACTTCTAAAAGTAGTATTCGGTATATCATCTTCCTTCACTCGGATCTGATGGTGTCCAGACCTCAGATCTATCTTAGAAAACACAGTTGCTCCCCGCAACTGATCCATCACGTCGTCAATCCTCAGGAACGGGTACTTGTTCTTGATTGTTACCTTGTTCAGTTGCCGATAATCCACACATAGCCTTGAGCTTCCATCCTTCTTCTTTACAAACAACACCGGCGCTCCCCATGGTGAAACACTTGGTCGGATAAACTCCTTCTTCAGCATGTCATCCAACTATTTCTTAAGCTCTGCTAACTCTGTCGAGGACATTCGATAAGGTACTATCGATATCGGTCCTGCCCCTGGTGTGAGATCTATCTCAAACTCAATCTCCCTCTTAGGTGGTGGTCCTGGCACGTCATCCGGAAAAACTTCAAGAAACTTGCTTATGACAGGCAGCGCTTCCATCTTAGGAGACTCCTTGACATCCAAAGAAAACAACACCACACATCTCCTTGATAGTCCTTCTCCCGTACTACCATCATTGGCAGGCAATGATCCAAAAGGCTCCATAAAACAAAGAGTTTTATTTGAACAATCCAAAACTACATGGTTAGCCGAAAGCCAATCCATGCCCAATATAATATCAATCTGCTATATAGGCAGACAGATAAGGTCAATAACAAAAGTCTGGTTTTCTAAAACAACTGGACAGGCTCGACAAACAAACAAAGTAGTTAATGTATCTCCCAAAGGGGTAGAAACATTCAGATCATAGGGTAAAGATGTAACAGGCAGTTTCAAATGATCCATGCACTCAAGAGAAATAAACGAACGCATAGCGCCTGAATCAAATAATACAAATAAGAGTTTTCCGAAAATGAGACACTTACCCTGTATGAGATCAATATCTCTAGTAGTCTCAGAACCTCTAACGGTGAACACCCTCCCACTGGCATGGGGTCTACCTCCTTGCTGATTTACCGTCTGAGCTCTCTATCCACTGCTCTGAGCTCCTCTACTTTGTTGTTGCATCGGATTTCTGATTACATTCCTCTGGGGACACGATTTGGACATGTGTTGAGACACCCCGTTGTGCCCCATTGTATTATTACATTAAATCCTTAATTATTTATTTACTTAATCGCGCGCTTATCGTTGAAAATACGTAAAAATTAAAAGCTTAATTAATAATCAGATAACTTCTACAAATATACAACACACCAAACTATTTTACATAAATACACACATAAGTAACCTTTATTTTACACAACACTGTTTAGGGTATCCTCTCAGTAGGATCCCACACATGTA